>CM060247.1:56178067-56795567 GCA_030684275.1 Acipenser oxyrinchus oxyrinchus | reverse complement strand
CAACGACTAAATTAAAAAAAAAAAAAAAACTACCTTTGAATTCCTGGCTAGTGAACGAACCTTCGAACCTTCAAACACAGCCCTAGTATTTTGAGAAGTGAAAGCTGTTTATCACACAGGTGGTACTTCAGATTAGATGTAGCCTATGTTTGTAATACTGAAACACATTCTGACAGTAGACACGTCAAAGTTAACTGTGATTAATTACAACAACCCTAATTTTAAGGCAACCATATGAGCATGCTGTCTTGCATCTAAAGAGGTCCTTTTCTCACGCTGGGTGAGATAACAAAGGTTCTTGGGGTCTATTTGACCAGTGCATGAAGGGGGTCAATACCCCTGCTGGTACTTGATAAGGGTTGTTAGATTGTTAATACTCACAAAGCCCATGACTCATCTGAAGCAGAGCCCCTCCAACAGCACAGAGATTCTGCACACCACATTCTAATGAATGTAGCCTAATAATCAGATGCTGCCCACAACAAGGATCTGAACAGGCATCAATACAAATCAAACAGCTACCATTTGAATCTAATTTTCCTTTCAAGATCTACAGCAACCGTTAATATTAACAGAATAAGGTCTAGTATGCAGACTGTCATAGAAAAAAATGGTAGATTTCTGAACATTAAAAATGTTTTGTATTAAATTTGTATTGTTGTTTAAAACAAAACACAGATCCTCAGAGCTACAAAAAAACCCAGTGCTACAAATAAGTGCCCTGTTTAGGCAAGCCTGAAGTCATTAGTACCCAAGGACAGGATCCTAAAGCACAGAAGACCTGGCACTCTCTTGGCAATCATTATTCTGCGAGTTAATGGGAGACAGCAGAACTAATTGCTGTAGCACAAACAGAGATGTTCCATCTATTTTCCATTCCTGACAGCTTTACTCCACCGTTTGTGGGGCCATTGGGGTGTTGGTGATTGGCTGGCTAGCCTAATGCAAGTTCTCACTGAAATTACCCATTGCAGTCAATACCAGAGTAATTAGCTTAGAGAATTGTTTTTAAGGAGGTTCTGAACTACTACAGACATCTGAAACGGTGCACAGCAGAGGTAATGACTAAGTTTTAAACCTGTGTCTAAATCCCAAACATCAAATTACCCCAATGGGCCACATTTAGATATTTTATTTAGGTATTTTATTTTTTTTAAAAGACTTGAAATTTCTTGTAAAGACATCAGACTATTTCACGCAAGACCAAACTACAAAAATAGTGTCTGTTCTGATCACGTATAGTATTGCACACTTAATAAAACACATTTTTTAATACAATTCGATACAATACACAGCATTTATTTAAATTGCTTGAGTATCTCAAACCCAAGAAGCCTTAAGTAGATAAGGTAAGTTTTAATTCTGCGTTTTAACCTTTGTAGTGAGTCACCTGTATTGAGGGCACAGACACAAGTTTATGAGAATTTGCAAAGCACATCTATATTTTCTAAGGTATTTGACAAATCTAACCCTTTTCATCCTTTAAAGTACTGTACCAGTAGGGAAGTGACTATAACAAAGAAGCAGACAAAAATATATTATAAAATAATTTTATGGCTACACATGTCCCAAAAAGTGTATTGCACTTGATGTCACTAGTGTGTTTTAAGTTTTATATTGTACTGTAGAACATTAAGTTTCTAAAATAATAACGTGGGTTACTACAATTAGTACCATGTTAGATGCCCGGGAGATCATAACCACTGCATTTCCTAAATGGCTAAACCATCACCAACTGCATCTTTATAGATGCACTCCATTATAGTCCCTCCACCCTCAATGCAATCAACTTTAAATATCAAGACCAATCCTGCTGTTTAAAGGGTGCTATTAGGTATAATTTAAAAGTGTGTTTTATGTGGCAAAGGTCATTTGGTCTTGGTTGATGAAGCAAAGAGTACTTGACTGGGAAATCAGATAAAAGCTTAGAAATATGCATACTGCAGTGAATGCTTAGTAGATTCTGCATAATGGTAAAAACTTTTTTGGTTAAAAGTAAAAGGAAGACAAGGAGATGTCTCACACTGAGGCAGATTTGGAAGCTGGGTAATTTATTTTCCCAGGTTTCTGAATGATGCTACTGAGTAATTACAGTGAGTCTTCATCAACGTCAAAAGACAAGAAGTATAATAATTTATGCTTAAAAACTGTGTATAAGTCGATTTTCTAGGCATTTTTTGTGGGGTCCTTAAAAGGGGGAAGCAACTAGTACACCGATGCGATGTATGTGCCGGTGTGTCTATCTGTACCAGCGCCACAATTTGATTAATACAGGCATGGTTATTAAGGCTCACACAAACTTAACTGACAACAACCCGATTATTTTTTCAGGATCTACGGCATTCAGGTCATGTTGCTAGGTAGAAACACAAAACCACTGTTCTAATTAAAAGTTTTAATTAGTTATTCTCAGTCATTTTGAATATTAAACACAAGCTTTCAGACTCTTGACTGACCTCGTCTCGACCCAGATGTGTTGCACATGGAGAAAATAAAAATAGTGGTTAAAGTTATCAATCTTCGGAATATGAAAACGTCACAGCTGTACTGTTCCACTGTTAAAACAATAGCTGTCCATCTCTATGAATGTCCTTATTCCCACTACTGCACCGTATGCAACACTGAGATGTTTTGTTTACTGGTTATTAGATGGTGCATTGTTTAGTTTATTGTTTTTTGTTGTTGTTGTTTTTTGCTTTTTTAATTGATGCAAGCAGCACTGTTTAATACTTTTCTTTTAAATCTGAATTAATACAACTCATTTGTAAAAGCCAATGCAGCTGGAACTATTGTCTAAGTATGGTTTTTAGAAAGAAATGTTCAGTAAAGTTAAAAAGATATGTTCTTGAAGTGTTTGGGTACTTGATAAGCTAAAATAAAATAGGTTAATAGAGATGTGATGTGGGATGTATAACTTGATTTTACACTCTTAATTATTTCTTTTTAAATCCATTCAAGTACCATTTGTCAGTGGTTTACACTGTTACTACTGGAATTTACAGTACTATAGTAGTATCATATCTATATTTTGATTTATTTAAGCATTGCACTTAAATTTACTTGAACTAATTATTTAGAAATTTTGAAAAACAGTAGTTTCCAGCACTAAAAAAGGAAAACAACACTGTAAAATTATTAATGGAATACAATATTGCAAACAAGGGTTATTTCGAAACTAAACCTGTGTATTGTTCTTTATTTATCAGTGTTGAGCATGTAGAAAAAATCAATTGTAAAAAAAAAAAAAAGGAATTTTAAAAACAAAAAAGGTGTTTTCCTAAAATTGAAGTCTCAAAAAGAGGGGTGCGACCTTTATGCCAGTGTGACCTATACAACAGTTTTCACGGTAATTAGCGTGTAAGTTCAGTTTTCGTGCCAGTGGTTAAAAATGCATAAATAATGAAAAAAAAGTCTCTGTTGCAAGTCTGATTCCTATGGCGGTTTATTCAGGCCATCGGAAAAAAAAAATCTAATCTAATGATCACGAGAAAACCAGGATCTTGAGAAAACACGAGTCATTAATTCTGTTTTTCTGCGATAGATAAATTATGTCAGGAAAACTGAAGTAATCACGGAATATAATAAGATCCAAAATGGAAAATTACCTATATGATAACAGTATCCTGGGAGACAGTCAGCATGGTTTTAGGAAAGGAAGATCGTGTCTAACTAACCTGCTTGATTTTTTTGAGGATGCAACATCGACAATGGATAATTGCAAAGCATATGACATGGTTTATTTAGATTTCCTGAAAGCTTTTGACAAAGTCCTGCATAAAAGACTAATCCTCAAACTAAACGCAGTAGGGATTCAAGGAAATGCATGCACATGGATTAGGGAGTGGTTAACATGTAGAAAACAGAAAGTACCGATTAGAGGAGAAACCTCAAAATGGAGTGAAGTAACCAGTGGTGTACCACAGGGATCAGTATTGGGTCCTCTGCTATTACTAATCTACATTAATGATTTAGATTCTGGTATAGTAAGCAAACTTGTTAAATTTGCAGATGACACAAAAATAGGAGGAGTGGCAAACACTGTTGCAGCAGCAAAAGTCATTCAAAATGATCTAGACAGCATTCAGAACTGGGCAGACACATGGCAAATTACATTTAATAGAGAAAAGTGTAAGGTACTGCACGCAGGCAATAAAAATGTGCATTATAAATATCATATGGGAAATGTCTTCATCTAGACAACGTGGGGAAGCTATAAAAAAGGCCAACAAGATGCTCGGATATATAGTGAAACATGTTGAATTTAAATCAAGGGAAGTAATGTTAAAACTTTACAATGCATTAGTAAGACCTTGTCTAGAATATGGTGTTCAGTTCTGGTCACCTCGCTACAAAAAGGATATTGCTGCTCTAGAAAGAGTGCAAAGAAGAGTGACCAGAATTATCCTAGGTTTAAAAGGCATGTCATATGCAGACAGACTAAAATAATTGAATCTATTCAGTCTTGAACAAAGAAGACTACGCAGAGATCTGATTCAAGCATTCAAAATTCTAAAAGGTATTGACAATGTCGACCCAGGGGACTTTTTCGACCTGAAAAAAGAAACAAGGACCAGGGGTCACAAATGGAGATTAGATAAAGGGGCATTCAGAACAGAAAATAGAAGGCACTTTTCTACACAGAGAATTGTGAGGGTCTGGAACCAACTCCCCAGTAATGTTGTTGAAGCTGACACCCTGGGATCCTTCAAGAAACTGCTTGATGAGATTCTGGGATCAATAAGCTACTAACAACCGAACAAGCAAAATGGGCTCAATGGCCTCCTCTTGTTTGTAAACTTTCTTATGTTCTTATGAATGGTTTTCAGGAGATCATGAGATAAATTATCTTGTGATCTCGACATAACAAAGGTTTTTTTTTTTTTTTTCCCACCTGATGACTTCAATGAGCCACCGTAGACTCCAGCTGTCGTCCTGAACTCTGTATTATGGTAAAAAATTGAGTCAAGTCTCACTAAACCATATTTGATTTCTTGTCCTTCATATGTTACCTATTTATTCTGTCTTCTGCACCTGGTCTGAATTGCCCGAGAACTGAATGGTAATTTTCAATGAAGTGTTTATAATGTCAAGTTTTTAACATGAGACATATGCCTAGAGCAATGCAGGCCCCTAGATGGCTGCCAAGTCTACAAGTCAGCCAACTGTAACAGGAAGCCAGTGTTGTGCATTTTTCATTTACAGTTTTATTCGGTATTTTACTATACAGAGGTAACAAAACTTTGACTTATATTGGTTGTTATATACTGCAGCTTATGTTTTGTGATTAATGTCTGTTTTTCTCTCCACATCCAAATTCATCATCAACGTCATCATGAAGTCATGAACAATGACCTTTAGAAGAATGGTGTGGTGTACAGTATGTAGCGTTGGAAGCTAGATAATGCAAAAAACACAGTTTCTTTTTCTTAAACTACTTAACGAACATGCACCATCTGTAAAACAAATAGAACGCAGCCAGCTGTGTAATGTTTTGTCACAAAAGTATATGATTTATGAAGATTACATTTATAAACTATTTTCTGAAAATACGTGTATTGTGGCAATGTTCCCCATACACACGTGATCAGTGTGAATCCCTTAAGAAGGAATGGCAAAATGTACTTTGCTATCACCTCAAATCACATTGAGATCCAACTACATGTTCCCACCTGCTTGCTATTTTTATGATTGTGTGACAACATAAAGAACACAAAAAGCTAAGTCATGCTATGTAGCATGTAAATAAGCAGGGCTTCAGTAAGTTGCAAAAGTAAATGCTAGGGACTAGGCGGCTTAATGGGCTAATTCGCTTGCCTGTCATGCCTTTCCCCTCTGAAAGCTAGTTTGAATCTCAACTCAGCAACCAGTGGGCATCAGTCCACATGCCAACATCATCACAGTTCAATTGTTCCTGATTTCTGCTTGAGACTTACCTGTTATTTTTTGTAAGAGTGAAGACAATTCTGGCTCATTACAGACCACCTGCACCAAAGACTTCTTCACCTCCAGTTCTGCCTCTTCAAGCTGCTTGCTCAGCACAACTTCCCCGGGCAAAGAGTAGACATACACCAGCAGCACAAGCAGGTCCTCTGGGCAGTGGTCATCATCTGTCCTTTCTCTCTTGGACTTGATCATTGGTAAAATCTGTTTTAAAACTCCGGGCATGTCAGAATCCCCAAGAGCCTACAATGAAATGACAGAGTTTTATTAGACTCAACAGATAAAGCAATGATGTCCCTGTTGAAAAAATTCTTACAGTGGCCCTTGTTGGAAAAATAACATATTTTAGTGGTGTGTTGATTATTGTACAGGTTTTCTTTACAATCTGGAATTGGTTAATTTGATAATTCCTTGATCATTCATGAAGAAACCATTTTAAACTGGAAATTCAGAGTAACCAAAAGTAGACTTTACACCTCAAAAATATTACTTTGCTACATGGAGTCTGACAATTCTCAAAAAACGGATTTAAAAAAAAGAAAATTATATAATTTAAATCAAATCATACATTTTAATGATTTCAACAAAAGTTAAAAACATATTTTAAACAACATTGAAACAATAGTTATTCTCCAAATAAAACCCTCTTTTAGGGTCTTATTACTTAATTAGGGTTCCATTTTATATCCTGATACTGTCCTCTTAGACCATATGTGTTTTTAATGATATATTGTATATGTTTGATAATTATCCATATTTCATGTCCATATATACAGTAACTCACTATAAATTAAACAGAAAGTAAGTGATGGTGTTTCTAACATGAACATTATAGTTGCCCTGCTTTAACCTTATAAATTATATTTACTGCCAGTACAACTGTTGTTAATATTCTACAGCCAAACTCATTGCAACTTTTAGGGGAAAATATCTGCAGCAGCAGTCTAGTAGTTGGAGCAGACAGAATAACAGTTTAATAATAATGTTGACAACATTACTAAGGACATTACCAGTAATGACAAAGTAGCTGCAGTCTCAAAACACAATAGTGTTTGATTATTTTAGCATTCTAATAAAATAAAAATTTGACTATGACTAGGGCCGCCGAGAGCCGTCACGGGCCCCGGGGAAGGATTGGTATGTCCCTCTGCCGCCCCCGCACCCCCCATGGTACTACATTCATCTGACTTTGTAGTATACTGTAGTCTAAACCAAGCTTCTAAGCCAAACAATGATACTTCAATCTTAGCAGTGTCTGAGGATGATCATTTCAACCGATACAGTATTCTGATAATGGATTTGAAGGAAACTGTCAACGGCGCGTAGAAATTTCAATATCCTCTTTCTCAAAGTAGTTATGTTAAGTTATTTACAGTATTCAAATTTTTTTTTTTTTAGGTAAGTGAATGAATATATTTTTTGTACAAACTCCTCGTGTAATAGTAATTAATTGGAAGCTTACTTAACATCAAATAACATATGTTTTTTTGCATAAACTTTTAATGGTGTTGCTATACACTATTTTATTTATCCCGTATTGGTAAATATGTTTGTATTTTAAGCAATATAACCGATCATTCTCCAATTGTGTTTATCACCATCTGAAGAAAGTACTTTATCTTACACGATACAATGGATACAAAGTCGCCTTGGATATTATTTGTTTATTTAGCAGACGCCTTTATCCAAGGCGACTTACAGAGACTTGGGTTTGTGAACTATGCATCAGCTGCAGAGTCACTTACAATTACGTCTCACCCGAAAGACGGAGCACAAGGAGGTTAAGTGACTTGCTCAGAGTCACACAATGAGTCAGTGGCTCAGGTGGGATTTGAACCGGGGACCTCCTGGTTACAAGCCCTTTTCTTTAACCACTGGACCACACAGCCTCCTAAAGGCGTCTGCTAAATAAACAAATAATATATATATATATATATATATATATATATATATATATATATATATATATATATATATATATATATATATATATATATATATATATAATGTTATTTTAACAGCTTCACAGTTGCTACAGCGTCAGTGAATTGAAGAAGAAACTGAAGCGCTGATATATATTTGGTCAGATACCAACATCTCCTATTCTCCTACTGTAGGCATTCAAGAAATGTATTCATTAAATTAGCGAAGTGCTCCCCCAGTGCTTTCTTCCACAGCAATATGTAAAAATCTAAACATTAAAAACAAGAGTAACACATCAATAGCTGCCATCTTTCAATATGCCTTGCAGGATATATTGTAAATATCCAGTTCACAGACAATATAATAAACAAACCGAGTACACCTGAAAACTACATTGTGAACACAAACAAATTGGTCCTGAAAAAAATGGAAAAGGACCAAAAAAACAAATTTTAGCTCACATCCAAACAAACTTGGTCCCTTTGGTGAACAGCAAGCACTTTGAGAGATGCATTGTTTCAAACAAAACAAACTAGACCGAGTCCTTTTGAAACGGACCCAGTGTGAATGCAGCCTTAAGATTATTTTTGCAGAATTGAAAACAGAGGGTTACAATATTCTGTGTGACCTGATGGAGAAGCATTACTACTAGTTTTGCTTTACTGGATAAATCAGTTTCAGAATTTACAAATAGTACCAAATTTACATGGAAACATGAACTATTGAAATTGAAACATGAACACAAAGCTTTGTTTGATATACTAGTAAATGTTAAGTTATTATCATAACCCTGGTTCTCTGAAATAGGAATATTAACCATTAACTTTGGGGTCATGGCATTCACGGTTGCAGTTCTCAAAGGAAAATGACGAAATAGGAGGAGTGGCAAACACTGTTGCAGCAACAAAGGTCATTCAAAATGATCTAGACAGCATTCAGAACTGGGCAGACAAATGGCAAATGACATTTAATAGAGAAAAGTGTAAGTTACTGCACGCAGGCAATAAAAATATCGGAGATACTGAAATTGAAGAAGGAATCTATGAAAAAGACCTAGGAGTTTATGTTGACTCAGAAATGTCTTCATCTAGAAGTGGGGAAGCTATAAAAAAGCCAACAAGATGCTCGGATATATTGTGAAAAGTGTTGAATTCAAATCAAGAGAAGTAATGTTAAAACTTTACAATGCATTAGTAAGACCTCATCTAGAATATTGTGTTCAGTTCTGGTCACCTCGTTACAAAAAGGATACTGCTGCTCTAGAAAGAGAGCAAAGAAGAGCGACCAGAATTATCCCAGATTTAAAAGGCATGTCATATGCAGGCTAAAAGAATTGAATCTATTCAGTCGTGAACAAAGAAGACTACGCAGTGATCTGATTCAAGCATTCAAAATTCTAAAAGGTATTGACAATGTCGACCCAGGGGACTTTTTCGACCTGAAAAAAGAAACCAGGACCAGGGGTCACAAATGAAGATTAGATAAAGGGGCATTCAGAACAGAAAATCGGAGGCACTTTTTTACACAGAGAATTGTGAGGGTCTGGAACCAACTCCCCAGTAATGTGGTTGAAGCTGACACCCTGGGATCCTTCAAGAAGCTGCCTGATGAGATTCTGGGATCAATAAGCTACTAACAACCAAACG
Source organism: Acipenser oxyrinchus oxyrinchus (assembly GCA_030684275.1). NCBI lineage: Eukaryota > Metazoa > Chordata > Actinopteri > Acipenseriformes > Acipenseridae > Acipenser > Acipenser oxyrinchus. Next base: position 56,786,058 of record CM060247.1, on the reverse strand, counting down.
AGCAAGATGGGCCGAATGGCCTCCTCTCGTTTGTAAACTTTCTTATGTTCTTATTTTTTTATGAATGGTTTTCAGGCGATCATGAGATAAATTATCTTGTGATCTCGACATAACAAAGGTTTTTTTTGTTGTTTTTTTCCCCCCCTGATGACCTCAATGAGCCACCGTAGACTCCAGCTGTCGTCCTGAACTCTGTATTATGGTAAAAAGATTCCTCTGGCCTCCTCTCGTTTGTAAAGTTTCTTATGTTCTTATGTTACCAGGGCGCATAGCTGTCTTCAGCAGCTACGTCACCCTGCTCTGACGAGAGTCTTTGGTATAAAGTTTTCAGTTTGGGGTGTCTTAAAGGGAAACATCCGTTTGTAATGGTTAATATTCCATACTTGAAAGGGAACTGCGATTTATGATGGACAGTGGAACCCAGCATGAGAACTATGGGGCTGAATGTAGAGCTTGTAGAGATGTTTGTGCATTCTGTTTGAATAAAACTTATTCTCAATTACGCAAATTCTTTAGGTTTACTTTGCAGCTGAGCAAAATAGTTGTGAAATGTATCAAAAGAAGTGCTGACATCCTTTGTTCAGTGTGGGGCTATCACGTTTCTATTCTCTGAAGTATTGCAGGCCCCACTTGCATTAATCTTACCATATGTTCTCCGAGTTTGTTCTGCCAACTGCCACTTCCAATATCTATAGACAACAGTGTTATAATGTGTTTTTGAGTTGCATTATTTTACTCTCGGGGTTTCTTTGTTTTCTTACAAAAAAGTACAACTGTCAGCAGTAAAACAAAAAAACAAAGAAAGAAACCAGGCTTGGAGTGTGATGTTTATTTTTCTGTTTCTGGCCCACGCTGTTGGTGAAAAGACTTATGTGCAGCTAAAAAACGGAAGGATTTTTTGTTTCACCTTTAAGACGACTGTGAAATACTTTAGAAGTGTAGCACAGATAACTTTATCATACAGTAGGTTAAAGTGCACATAATCCAAAATGTTAAAATTTTACAAAATTTCACTGGAATACAAGAACTCATTGCAGTTAGCTCCTCAGACCTCAACAACTATAGACAGAACAAATTTTGACAGAAAGTAAATAAAAAACAATGTAGTTCAGCCAGATTTCCAGGTTCACTGGAAAAAACACTGTTTTAATATTGTATCTTGTCAGTGCATAAACTAAGCTGGGGAAAGGAAAAGCATTCCACTGTTTTTTTGGGCCGGGTCGGATCCGGGTCTAATAACAAGAATTTTACATCGGGTCGGGTCGGGATGGGTAAATAATTGTCGGTTCGTGGTCGGGTCGGGTTCATTAATTTGGACCCGTGAAGACCTCTAATACATACACTAAGGTACATTTACGCATTAAACATAGAAGTTAAATTACAAACAACAGTGTTAACCAATAAAATGTTAACCTGAAAATGGATCATGGGAAATCTAGTGTCCAGCTGAAATAATTTGCAGGCTTACGTTTCACTGGTGTGGTTGGAGACAGTTATATTGCAGACTTCGACTGTGTATACAAGGCCCTAGAGGCTGGAGCCAGCCCTTGACTTGGATGAAGTGGAGTGGCTAGCTGCCACATAGGGAGGAACCCCATGGGGCACTGGGAATTCAGGTCAGTCAGAGATTCCCAGCCAGCACGTCTCTGCCAAATCTGAGCAAACTGATTTAGAAGTTTCCTTCGAAATGTACCATTAACCACTGTAGCTTCAATCAATCATCTAGCCTCAATAGCGCACCCCAAAAAAACAAGCAAAAATCAAGAATGCCCCTGAACCATATTTCCTGCTGGCTGCAAAGGCTTCACGTGTAGCTGCGTTATCATCAGGGGAGTCAATAAAAGTAAAATAAAAAGCAGGTAAGTGCCAGGCTGTTCAACCTCTCTATAGACTTTTCGTTCTGCCTGCAGCAGTGCCAAGAAGAAGCAAGACCTTCAGTCGACTCCTGACTTTACAATGATGTTGGATTGATTGTCCATAAAACCAAACTCACACCGGGGTTCAAGCTAACCATCTTCTTTTTACTGGCTTCTCTCTCTCTGATGCACATGAGCATTTAATAAAAATTGAAACACAGACCAGATGAGAAAAGCTGGAGGACATCACCTATAATGTCGATACACAGATTTAATTTTTTTTTTTTTTTAATGAAGGCACTATTGTAAACTTGCTGTGTAATTGCTTAAAGCAAAAGTACATCAGCTTTACTTACTTGAAATCTTGTATTATTGTACTGTCATTTTTAATTTAAATAGCAGTAACTGCTCTGATTTATATGGCCTAAACAAACCAACTTTAACTCAGGATGAGCACCAATCACCAATAACAAAAAACATACGGCGCTTTGCCTACATGTATTTAAATACGATAAATAAATACAAAAACAATACCCACAGCGCTTCGTCGTCATATATATAAATAAATCAAACAACAAACAAATACAAAACAATAACCTACACAGGGGCGGAGGGGGAGACCCCGTTCTAAAAATAAATAAACACATTTAAACAGCAGGGCTTTCTACCACCCTGCTACATATTATTACTAAAATTCTAGGCAAAAGCTGTAGTACTTTTGTCAACAAATCTGCTTTACAGACATGATACACACAGAAAACAACGTAATATAACTAATGGTATGAGCTACAAACTTGCTGCACACAATTCCATTTAAGGAGCTGGTAGTACACAGGGGATGCAGCTATGCAAGTACGACCCCTTACACTGAAATGTAGTAACAAGCCAGAGTGCTGTTTGTTTGTTTTCATTTTGTTTATCTTATGTTGTAGAGGAGGCCTAGGAGACGGGAGCTGCCGCCACAGTTTTGTGCACCGATGATTGGGATTATAAACGTGTATTTTCTGTTTGGGACTGTAACTCGCCGTGTACCCCCCAATACCATCGTTGGTAGAGGGGTGGTTTATTATTTATTGTTATTTAAATAAACATGGACGTTTTGCACTTAAAGTACTGTCTGGACATTCCTTTCATCATCACACCACTCACATCCTGTCACATCCTCCTAAAGACCCCGAACCTGAATAGATATATCAAAGCTGCACGCAGTGCCTGTGACACAGATCATAGCATAATTTTTCCTTCAGACCTGCTGCAATCATGGACGCAGCGACCTTGAAGGTTAATGGTTACATTTCTATTTCAGGGAACCAGGGCTATGATAATAACCTAACATTCCCTATCAAGTACGAAATGTAACCATTACCTAATGGGTGAGTACATCCAAGACGTCGCAAGGCAATATTGCAGAACCACTGGAATGCTACAAGGCTAAGCCAAAGGCTACCTTGCGTGTTACCATTAGGAACCCCAGTAACAAGTAGCTAAGGCAAAAAAATTGAGGGAGAAACTCACCTCTATGTCTATGTTGTGAGGGTAGACCTGGAGGCCGCACTTAATACTCCAAAGCCAGGGTTTTGTGGATCCACGACATTCAGTCTGTAGAACCTCGTAAAGGTATGGGCAGTAGCTCACACCGCTGCATTGCAAATGTCTGTGACAGATGCACCCTGGAATAAAGCCCACGAAGTTGCTATGCCCCTGGTGGAATGATCAGTTGGCTTGCTCGTAGGCAGTCCTGACTGTGTCTGTTATACATTTGGAGCCTCTGTTTAGATGGGGCTTGACCATGGGACTTCACCCCATAGCAGACAAAACTTTGTTTGGAATGCCTCCAACTTTTCATCCTGTCAACACAATATGCAAGTGCCCGCACAGGGCAGAGCGTATGGAGCTGTTGCTCCCTGTCTGACTGGAAAGGAGGTGGATGGAAAGCCTCTAATTCTACAGACTGGTTGACATGAAATGCCGAGATAGTTTTCAGCAAAAAAACAGGATTGGTACAAAGCATAACCTTTGTCATGGTTTCTGCAAAAATGAAGCAGGCTTTAACAATTGCAAATGCCTGCATCTCACTCGCCTGCTTTGCGGAGGGGATTGCAAGCAAAAAAGCAGCTTTGAGCGATACAAATTTCAGCTCAGCTGAATGGAAGGGCTCAAATGGAGGCTTCATGAGTGCATCAAGCACCACGTTAAGCCTCCAGGGAGAAACAGTATCTTTCATACATGGCCAAGCTCCTTTTAAAAAATTCCCTGCTGGGAAGTGAGCCAAGCGAGTCAATCTTGACATGGCAAGCTGAAATAGCTGCCAGATAGACCTTCAACGTAGAGGGGGATTTCCCTTTGTCAAACAGGTCCTGCAAAAATTGCAGTATACCTGCATGGGACAGGTTGTGACGTCAAAACCCTGAGGCAGGCACAATGTCTGAAAGACGCCCCACTTGTACAAGTGCAGGGTGCCAATGAGCCTATTAGACAGACCCAAACAACAGCCGTTCAGGGGCCAAATCCAGAGCTGTAGGTTCGATGGGTCGGGATGCCACAAGGTCCCCTACGCCTGACTGAACAGCTGTTGTGTGGTCAACATTTTGAACCTCAGTCAACTCAGACACAGGTTGACCTGCCTGAGGTCGAGGATTGGTCTGAAGCCACCATCCCGCTTGAGCACCACGAAGTACCTGGAGTAGAACCCTTTCTTCAAGTGGAGAGGGTATACCGTGCAAATAGCCCATTTCTGTAGCAGAGCTGTCACCTCCTGAGACAATACCGCAGCGTCTCACGGGTCCGTCACTAACGTTGTAGTCATTTCTGAAAGGCAGGGAGATTGTGCCTGAATTGCAGAGAATAGCCGGTCTGAACAGTAGTAAGCGCCCAGGTCGGTTTGGTACCAGTTTTTAACACTCAGTTGGTACTGGTTCAGGACCAATGCAGTACTGGTTGGGAACCTGGTCGGCCCCAGGCCGGTTCAGTGACTTTAGCACCGGGTCGGTACAAGGATTGCACCGGGTCGGTTCGGTACGTACAGAGATCCCCACCTGTAAAAGCCACTGGCAAAACCATCACGAGACTGAGGGAAGTCTGCTTGTTAGAATGGACTAACAGCCTTCACAACGGTGATGCTAAAAAGCTGTCACCAAAATGGCATCAAGATACTGTGGTTGAAGATGCTTAAAGCACCAACAACCAAAGCGAGTATCTCGGTCCTGCACAGAGCTGCTGAGCCCAGCAGCTGCTCTTGCTGCACGTGTGCTGAGCACATAGACACACAGAGAAAACATTTTCAGAACAAAAAACAGTAATTAAACAATTACACAAATAATATAAAAACGCCTTGTACGGTGCTAAAAGCAAAAAAGATTAATAAAATAACCAGTACTGTGGGGCACAAGGCCTGAGCGGGACATAACAAGCAACAGGCTGTAGTGCACACAATACGTGTAATTAGTAAAAACTATTACAGCGATTAGTTGTATCCCATATATTTTGTGTAAAAACACAACAAATGTGAAATATATACAGATAGAAGCAACAGTTTACTTAGACTCTCTGATCAGGTCAGTCTTGAAATGAAAAATGGCGCGGAGATCTGTGAGCGCAGTGTTTTTGTGCCCTCGGCGGTTGGCCACTACTGTGTCAGGCTCGTTGAGCAGCTTTGATATATCAATATTCAGGTTTCGGGTCTTTCGGAGGTAAATACAAATTCAGAATTGGTTACATTTCGTACTTGAAAGGGAACTACATATTACATGGCAATGGGTACGTTTTACAGAAATTGTGAAATCCATGATAACTGTGAAAAAAATACAGCCTTACTAATGGTTTAACTTGTAGAGGGAAATACCCCTTTCCCACACAGAAAGAACATCTTTAGCCTAGCCAATAGAATCGTATGTTGGATTATAGAAAACCAACATTTCTTTTAAGGAAGTTTTAATGACTTTTAATGTTTTCAGTTGGTATCCTAGAAACATATTAAGACAATAATAGGAACTGAATGCTCAATATCTAATACTTTCCTTACATCAAGTATATCAGCAGAGGTTTCCCCAATTCCATTGTAACAGCTTACATTGCAATACATACATGGGTGCATTATAGTCCCAAAGTAAAGTCATGGCCATGAATTTGAAGAAAGAGAAATGGGACACAATGGAAAATGAGAGCAAGGTGAACCATTTGAAGGCCAGCGCACAATTTTATGCAGAAACTCAAACCAGGCATAACTAAACAAAGGGGCTTTGACGTTTGTTTTAGGATTTTAACAAAATCTGTACACCCATTTTAAACAGGCTGCTTTTGATCAATAAAGGCAATTATTACATTTACCTAACTGACAGGTTACAAACATCAGTGGAAGACGCTTTCTGGCAACTTGGCTTGATTTATAAATTCAACTCATTAGTGTACAGCTGTGTTCAATTTCTTTGAGTGTCTATAGTGGGGGGTTAACAGTGAGAGTATGACAAATAGAAGCAAGGTTCTGGATTTTATTTACAGTAAAGCCCTCGATTTTTCTCACTCAAAAATAACTGTAGCCGTTCAGCTCAACTTAATGTCAGTTTCCACTAAGGAAGTGAATCATCAAACTTAGATTATTATTTTTATTTTTTAAACCATGACCTCTGCTGTGTCTAACTCAACTAGCTGTGATTTAACTCACTAGGCTTGTTGGCTTTGGCAAGTTAAAGAACCTGTCTTAAAACAAAAAACATAACGGAAAATATGACATATTTTGGTGCTGGGGCACAATGAGACTACTGAAAACACTACATTCCCTAAAACCTAAAAGCCTTTAGCACTTCTATGAAATTAAACTTTTTAAATGAGGAGATGTTTGTGCATTTATTGCATTTAGGAAACAGTGATGAGCTATCTAAACAAGAAACACATAACCATGACTTTGTAATGGGATCTACATACAAACAGACAACAAATGATGTGCACATGGCCTTCATTAAAAGTATTTTCCTGAGAAAACGTCCTGCTAAATTGTTCAACAAGAAATGGGTGAATCATTTCAGCCACTTATAAAACATAAGGAGAGGCCTCAATGGAAAAGCTATTGTATTGTTTAAAAACAATAACCTTAAAAAACATTTTCAAGCTAGACTACTTTGTCTGTATTTGACAGAACTTCTACTTAAGTAATCACTTACTGCTTTCACTGTGTCTCCTTTGTACATATACCAGCCACAAAGCGTCTAAAACTTACAAATCCTCCCAAACTTGAATGGGACACATTTATCATGGTGTATATTGGTCAGGGCCCTGGTTTATTCAGCTGTCAAAAAAACTGCCGCAACAATTTAAATCAGTGACGCACAGGCCCCTCTGGAGATCTGCTGCTATCTAATGACACAGAGTTCAGAATAAACAGAGAAAATGGTCCGTCCCGATACTAATTCAGCCACAGCTGTTTGTAATTATCTCAGATAACTGAAAGGCAAATTTAAAAAATGCAAGAATGCTATTCACACATATCAATTCTCACTGTCATTAAGTACCGTCTTAAATACTGTATAGTAGAAACTCAACCTGGGCTCTTTTTGTTTCTGCTACGAATCAGAAACAGTGCGTGATCGAATTAAGCTTTTCCTGACAGCAGTGGTTTGCTGAACTTTGGAATGCTATTTATTAGTATTGCACACAGCTTTTTGAATGCAAAACAATAGAATTAAAACAATACAACAATAATTGATGTTATTCTGTGTGGCAGGATGGCTTGCAGTGGTGAGGTGTGGTGACGCCACGGACCAGAAAGTAACTGAACCAAAACAGTGGATGGGCAGGTGAAGCTGAATGCTACTGCACTCAGTGTATTTATTAACTCATAAAACAAAACAAAAGATTTAAACAGAACAACAAAACACAAAACAAAAAGGCGCAATGGCCAAACAAACAAACAAGTATATATTTAAATATAGCAATTGTTTTTCTTTCGCTCTCCTGTGTTCTCCCGTACTCTCCTCTGTACTACACTCAACCCCCGCAGCACGGACAGCTGTTCTTATACTCTGGCCGAGGGGTTAACTAGCTGTTAATTATCTTATTACCCCTCGGCCACAGTCTGCACGAGTTTAATAAAGGATGCGTGACTGTCAGCTAGTTAAATAATCAGTAGCTGATCAGCCACGCATCCTCACTGGGTTTTTAAATATAAAAAACAATAACAAAAAAGACGCTTTTATCCAGCGCCAAAACAAAAATACAAATAATAATAAATAAATACATAGGGGCGGGACACTCCGCCACATTCTGTTACATCACATATTTTGAACACTCTCATACAGAGCCTGATGTTTTTTTATTTATTTTAGAGAAGAAGAATAATTTGGTTAGAGAATGAATATCTGAGGGATCTTTTTTACACTAAACATAAAGAAACAGTGTTATTCTCTGTAGAACTCAGCTGGTAGGTAATTCACTACAAATACTTATTAATTGTGTACTTGATTCGTTTTATTAGAAAACAGTTTTAAAAGTAGTTTACAACACACTAGAACTGATTTTCACTGCCAATGTCACTGGGCAGCATTTTTCTGAGAAACCTGGATGATATGGCAGCATGTTTTTTTTTTAACTGTTGGCAACCCCTGAATATTTGAGTAAGAAACAATAACAACAATTATAATAATAATAATAATAATAATAATAATAATAATAATAATAATAATAATAATAATAATAATTATATATATATATATATATATATATATATATATATATATATATATATATATATATATATATATATATATATGCTTCCTTTCTTTTAATTTACAATTGTTGGCGACATGGTATAACCTTGGCAGTCATGCTAAGTTCACTGCAAGTTCAGGGATTTCTCATTATGTGAAAGAAAACTACATTGCTAATTGCATGCTACTGGGACTGCAAAATGTGATGCACAGTAATTGCTAAGGAATTGCTATTATTATGTAAACAAGGTAGGAGATACAACCCCTTTAAAACACAGGAATCATATCAAAGACTCTATCAAGACCTCAGTGTAGCACTTTGATGAACACCCAGAACAGACTAACAAAAAAATAATCGATTTTAAAAGCTTTTTGTGTTTCAGCATAAATTCTTATTTTAAATGAGTTGACACTGGCCTGAGCAAGGGTAGAAAACAGCTGAACATGTCTGTAAAAGGACACAGCACCTATCTGTTTCTATAAAAGGACACTGCAACTATCCAGGCATAATGTCCCCCAATAACCAAAAATAAGAACCAAACAGCTTACATTTTTACATCATTCAGTGAGTTTGATTCAAGATCTACATCATGTTTCCTTCAATGTTGAAGGGACAAATGTAGCACCAGTCAAAAACAATAATGTTTTCAATTTACAGAGTTTTAACTCACATGTAATTTAATGTCTGTTTTTTATGGATAAAATACGCAAAATATACTCAATGAACATTTATGTAGTGTAGTTACTACAAATGAGATCATCATTAATAAAATAACTAGTGCTGGGACAAATATCTGAACGAATATTTTTTGACATGTATTCGAATATAAAAATCAGATGTTCGTATTTGCTACAAATGACAAAAATACCTTGCACTTATTTACCGTCTCAGCAGAATTTGCACGACAGTTTTAAAAAAATGGCAAATGAAAAAGAGCTTTGTGTGATATATATATATATATATATATATATATATATATATATATATATATATATATATATATATATATATATATATATATATATATATATATATATATATCAACACAGCAACTCTTGAGCCTCTATTTAAAAGTTTTAAACAGCAAAAAGTAAATAAACCAGATTATGCGCGCGCACACATAATGATCTATATGGAAAGCCATCAGGGACAAAAATGCGTTGTGCTGCTCATTTTCATTCTGAAATGCCTCGCTTAAACAGTGCCCAACTTGCTGAAAATGTTGTGTAGTGATTTTAATATATACAGTACTGTGCAAAAGTTTTAGGCAGGTCTGAAAAAATGCTGTAAAGTAACAATTCTTATCAAAAATAGACTTGTTAATAGGTTATATTTATCAATTAACAAAATGCAAAGTGAGTGAACAGAAGAAAAATCTACATCAAATCAATATTTGGTGTGACCACCCTTTGCCTTCAAAACAGCATCAATTCTTCTAGGTACACTTGCACACAGTTTGTGAAGGAACTCAGCAGGTAGGTTGGCCCAAACATCTTGGAGAACTAACCACAGTTCTTCTGTGGATTTAGGCAGCCTCAGTTGCTTCTCTCTCTTCATGTAATCCCAGACAGACTCGATGATGTTGAGATCAGGGCTCTGTGGGGGCCATACCATCACTTCCAGGACTCCTTGTTCTTCTTTGCGCTGAAGATAGTTCTTAATGACTTTCGCTGTATGTTTGGGGTCGTTGTCATGCTGCAGAATAAATTTGGGGCCAATCAGATGCCTCCCTGATGGTATTGCATGATGGATAAGTTTCTGCCTGTACTTCTCAGCATTGAGGAGACCATTAATTCTGACCAAATCCCCAACTCCATTTGCAGAAATGCAGCCCCAAACTTGCAAGGAACCTCCACCATGCTTCACTGTTGCCTGCAGACACTCATTCGTGTACCACTCTCCAGCCCTTCGGCGAACAAACTGCCTTCTGCTACAGCCAAATATTTCAAATTTTGACTCATCAGTCCAGAGCACCTGCTGCCATTTTTCTGCACCCCAGTTCCTGTGTTTTCGTGCATAGTTGAGTCGCTTGGCCTTGTTTCCACATTGGAGGTATGGCTTTTTGGCATAAGTCTTCCATGAAGGCCACTTCTGACCAGACTTCTCCGGACAGTAGATGGGTGTACCAGGGTCCCACTGTTTTCTGCCAATTCTGAGCTGATGGCACTGCTGGACATCTTCCAATTGAAGGGAAGTAAGCATGATGTGTCTTTCATCTGCTGCAGTAAGTTTCCTTGGCCGACCACTGCGTCTACGGTCCTCAACGTTGCCCGTTTCTTTGTGCTTCTTCAAAGAGCTTGGACAGCACATCTGGAAACCCCTGTCTGCCTTGAAATTTCTGCCTGGGAGAGACCTTGCTGATGCAGTATAACTACCTTGTGTCTTCTTGCTGTGCTCAGTCTTGCCATGGTGTATGACTTTTGACAGTAAACTGTCTTCAGCAACCTCACCTTGTTAGCTGAGTTTGGCTGTTCCTCACCCAGTTTTATTCCTCCTACACAGCTGTTTCTGTTTCAGTTAATGATTGTGTTTCAACCTACATATTGAATTGATGATCATTAGCACCTGTTTGGTATAATTGTTTAATCATACACCTGACTATATGCCTACAAAATCCCTGACTTTGTGCAAGTGTACCTAGAAGAATTGATGCTGTTTTGAAGGCAAAGGGTGGTCACACCAAATATGGATTTGATTTAGATTTTTCTTCTGTTCACTCACTTTGCATTTAGTTAATTGATAAATATAATCTATTAACATGTCTATTTTGAAAGCATTCTTACTTTACAGCATTTTTCACACCTGCCTAAAACTTTTGCACAGTACTGTATATATATATATATATATATATATATATATATATATATATATATATATATATATATATATATATATATTGTTGCGACTTTCTGTTATGTGGTATGTAATAAATGAGAACCAAAACAGGTGAGTTTTTCCCCCCTTCACTTTTGTTTTTATAGTTATAGTTAATTCACTGGGGTAAAGTAAGCCCTACACAACTTATTCGGATATTTTTCTATTTTAACGTGTTACATATTGTAAGGTCTTGCTGTAAAATAAAGGCACACACACAGGGGCCACGCCCCCCTGCCCCTGCTGCTATGCTGTCTCTGCCTGCGTTCAGAGCAATATAATGGCTTTTAATACTTTTTGAAAAATGAACAAATACCTGAACGAATATTTAAATTATGAATGAATATCCGAACATGAAAATCCTGTGTTCATCCCAGCACAAAAAAATAACCACTGCCCCCCATGGTAAAAAAGTATGTTTAAACCTACATTAAACAGTTGATCAAGCGCTGCATCCATACTGTTGAGGGCAGGGGTTTTGCCATCAGCAAATGCACCAGTATTTCCATTAAATGTCAGCTTTGTTTACTAACTTGTCTTCAGCATCAAATGCTCATTTGGTTAACAATCAGTGATGCAGTTCCTGGTATTTAATTTGAGCCACAGCACCTCAAAGGGATGGGTCAAATTAACAGTGAACTCTATTTGGGACCAAGTAACAGTTTAGGTTTAGTAAATTCATAGCTTAGCAAGATGAAATACAGTGGTTTGAGTTATATAGTGTTAAACAAAGTATCAAGGTTTTGACCTCTGGCATAGCTGGACTAAACAAAGACGCCAGACTAAAGTGAGCACTCTCTGGGGATTGCTACTGGGTAGATTAATCCCCCTTGAAAAAAAAAAAAAATACTATGGCCACTGACCTTTACAGAATAAACAGTAGATTCTGTTGATACACAGAGTTACAGTAAATTAATTAAACCCAAATCCCATGCCACTAAAGCTCACAACATTTCACACAGAAAGGGTGGACAAACAGAGCATGTGCACTTTAAACAGATTTTAGGGCGAATTGGTGACCATTGTTAGTAATGACTGCTGTACAGAAAGTTCTAGTGTAGCGAGACCATTGGAGCTTGAATTTTTCTTCTCCAACATCTCCGGGCACTTTCACCACTGCAACTTTATGAAACCAGCAAGCAAAGCAGCAATCACAACATCAGCTGAAACTGCAGGACAGCCCGCTAAAAAAGGCTTCTGGCAGCTTTGTGCTGTTCAAACTACAAACAGATGTTTAGTCAAAAAAGGAGGCTGGGCTCTTTCATTTCAGTAATTTCTAAGAAGGAAAGGGTTAAATAAGGGGAGGAACTGACAGCATTGAAGGTTGAAGCCCTCCAACTAGCTTCCCTGCTTGCTTCACTAACTTAGTGCCCCTTGAGCATGTTTTTGTCTTGAGTGCTCAGTGTACTGATACTCTAGGGACATTGCCTGGACTCATTCTACAAAAGCAATGCACAATCACTGCATGAACATGATACTAGTCAAGCTGATTAGGGCCGGTTTTCTTTCTTTACTCAAAGTGAAATTATGGCTAGAAAAATAGTAATTCACCAAACTAACTGCCTTCTAATCTCTATATGAATAACTAATGTACATGTCACAGTGCAATAATAATAATTACCTCTTCAAAATAAATACAACATACAATAGTTAATGTTTCATTTGAAATCACGTTTGTTTTAGGCCAGGTTGCCACTGCTGAATTTGTCTGATGGAAATAATATCTATACAAGAAGCTGTTACTTATCAATAAAGAGAGCAAGTTTAACATATTCTTCTGGCAAGTGTGTCACTTTATTGGCCTCTAATGGATGAACTCCTATCAATAATTTATCACTAGATGGTCTGATAAGCCTCCACAGAGTTGTATTTTAATTAGGCAAAGCAGTGTACTTGATTGCACAAATACTGGCAAAAGTTCAAACAAGTAAATCCTTTCAGTTCTCTTTGTAATGAAAAGCTTTTAAAGAGATTTCAACAAGAGATTTACCTCACGCTTTATAACCCACGTTTGTAATGTTTGTATAAATGCGGGATATTAATCTTTCTAAAATTAATGCCTGAAGTTTCAAACAAGGCCATGTGTAATAAACTGCCTGTTTCCGTTTAGCTTGCCTAAGCAAGCATTTTTGGGCCTGCCCTGAACAGACTGGAACTGATTTAATGTGCACCAGGTTTAATCCACCATTCTTCAATCTCTATGGGTGGACTGCATGCAGTGCATTAGAACTGGCTTAATGATTCATGGACTAAGTGGCTTTTGATGAGTTTTCCATGTCAGATTAGAAGAAAAAAAACTGTGCTGGCACGAGACATGGCATCACATAATTTTGTTTTAGCAACATGTGCTCTCAATTTCTTTAACCATGGTTTAAAAAACCTTAGATTGAAAAAAAGATAACCAGTGTTGGTGGAGCTCTTACTGAGGTGCTTTTATCTAGAAATCAAGATAAAAAATGCAGTGCTAATGCATTGCCTGTTAAAAAAAATAAAGAATGGCTTTTGCAGGGATGCGTTATCTTGTTTTCAGTTTAATTTTTCTATTTTGTCAAAATAAGTGTCCTTCACATAGTTGCTACTGCATCTCTACTGGAGTCTACATGCCCTGTTAACTATATGGAAGTAACCAGCATATATATTTTTTAAGGGTTGTTGCATGATGCTGTAAGATATGGAATAGAAAACATTTTAAAAATAGATATAAACAACTTAGGTACCCATAATTATTAATCTTGTTTCGATTTTTTAAAATTACTTTCATTTTTTAATAAAGTAGTAGAGCAAACTTTTAGTTTAATAAACCAAGCCCTGTGTCGTGTATGTTTTCCTGACTACTTAGCACCACCCTAAAGTATAATATTTTCTTCTCCGGTTCATAAGATTTGATTCAATTAGGAGTGTGCTTGCCTATAAGATGCATGTTCAAAAGATAGATAGTCTCACTGAAAATATACATCTGCTCTAAGGTGTTAATGATAACAGATAACATACACAGTTCTAGCTGTCTCATTAAACATTCATTATACAAAGATTCACTGAAACTAGGGTTTAGCTCTTACTGTCTAACTGTTAACCTGGGAGTTTGGAAAACAAGCAGCCCCATCTGATTTGAGTTTCCTAGTCTAATGGACCCCTAGCTATTTTAGATCGCAAACTGGCAGCAGGCATAGGGAGCAGACACATTTTAAAAGCTGGAAGTGTGATGGTCTCTCAATTAAATAATAGTAATAATAAAAAGCAGCACCTGGATTCTGTTAAAACATGTCTGGCTCACAGAAAGAGACTGCAGCATTCATTACATAAGAAGGTAAAGATTTATAATCTGCACCACAGAAACGTACATTGTACAGTAAGACTGTGATTTGGTTCTGATTATGTATGTATATATTTATTATACAAATATGCTCCATAACAAAAGTCACATGAAAATTAATTAAGTAATGTGTTTTGTACTTAATACAGACCTACACTACCACCTAACAGTAGGTGGCACTATTGCACCAGTAATCATTTCAGCAAAAATTGGGTTTAATCTGATTGTTTATTTACTTTGTAACTTTTCATGTTCACTTCAATTAATTGTATTACTCATTTACAGCCAAACACTCACTTTTACTTTATGTAAGCTTTGCATTTCCTACAATTTCTTGTAGTTTTCAGTTTTTATTTAATAAAGCAAAAATCAACAAAGCAGTGGTGGATAGCCATGATTGAGCTTTTCACTGTTCTTTTCACTACATAGTTTGAATAGCTTGTTTTGGACTAAACAAATCTTATTCACTGCTCTATTGCACTACTGTATATAGGGATTACAAAAGAGCAGTGAAAGGACTAAGAGGTAATCACCACCATATTGTTCACAGTACATTATAACACAATTAAACATAATTTTTGGAAACTATGACACATATCAACATGAATATAAAGATATGTTGTTGTTTTTTTTTACTTAAAAATGTGCAATTTAAAAATGTTAATGTTTTAATATCAGGGCTTTAACTACTTTAAAAAAGTGCATCCAACTACTAACTACAGCCTCTTAATTTATGTATAAATTTGATACTAAATAGGGTTGTTCCTCAAAGAAATACAAACCAATGGAATTTGTGTAGAGCATTTATTTGCCGGTTCTTCCTACTACCATCAAACAGGCCACTAAAGATATAGTTTGACAGGGGGTGCAAAATGCACACTTTGTACTACAATATGTAACTCTTGACCCCTCCTGTTCCCCTGTGGTAACCAGCCAGAGGAATCTGGCACACAGCAGTTGACTCCCCAAGGGTCAATGGAAAGGCACAGCGCAGGATGATTAACGACTTTGCTGTAAAGTTGTGTATGCTAAACCAGGGGAAGGCCAGCAGATCTGCACATCTGCTTGGAAAGGTCTGGAGGACAAGGCACAATACATAAACACAACAGCGATGGCAGGTTTTATCTGCACTTCCAGTGATAATATTAAAATCCAGCATGTTTACCTAAACCAACGTCAGGAAGGAAGCATGCTGTTTACTGCTAGGCTATACTAAAATGCTAAAACACCTCTACGTTTATAAACTAGTTATTTTTTTTTTTAATGGCAGATTATTTTTTAAACATACAGGATACACAGGAGATGTGTTTTTGGCTTCAATGCAAAGACTTAATCAAGTATAGGAGGCTGTGTGGTCCAGTGGTTAAAGAAAAGGGCTTGTAACCAGGAGGTCCCCGGTTCAAATTCCACCTCAGCCACTGACTCATTGTGTGACCCTAAGCAAGTCACTTAACCTCCTTGTGCTCCGTCTTTCGGGTGAAACGTAGTTGTAAGTGACTCTGCAGCTGATGCATAGTTCATACACCCTAGTCTCTGTAAGTCGCCTTGGATAAAGGCGTCTGCTAAATAAACAAATAATAAATAATAAGTCCAACAAAAACTGCTGAACAAAAATAATTATTTTGCATGACCTCCTTATATTTTGGAGCCAGCTTTAGCGGCTTGCCTTGACAACATTCTCCAGAAAAAAAAGGACTGTTTTATTATGGGCTCGCCGGACAAGACACTGTAGAAAGTATGAAGACAGTCAATGGCTGAATCATCACAAGGAAGCTGCAGGCAGACTGAATCATGCTTGCGAAGCTTCAGAAAGAGCTCAGTCTTGCATGACTGACCTCCATTTTTCACATACATACACAAAAAAAGAACAGGAACTTTTTGTTTGAATAATGCAGTTCTATTAAAGTAAAAAAAATTAAAAAAAATTAAAAAAAAAACACCCCAAAAACAACAAAACACACAGGTACTGTTTTAAGGGTTCTGCTTTTCTCTGTTTTTCCTTAATCCTTCAAAATAAAAGCCACGATAACAACTCATGTGTGTTAAATGGCTAGTCCATCAACTGGCAGTCATTTTCCAAACAAGCCACTCTGTGTCCCCTCAGGCAGAGCAGCTTTGTAAACTAGAAAATACACACAGTGTAGGGCACAGTGGTATAGGGAAATATAACCAGAAAAGGCTAGTTTTGTGAGTAGGTTTAACAGTACAGTGCTCCCCCTTTATAAGGTGGCCCTTTATACTGGGGAACAGGTTCTTAGGCGGTACGGTCATGGCTCCCATTTGCCCCATAATGCCATTACACTAACACTAGTATTCTCGTTATAAGGTGGAACTCAAACAGCACGGTCTCTTAACTATGGCTCCTGACTACAGCATTATAAAGGGGGAGCACTGTATTTGCTAAAATAAAGATTTTCTTTTTCATGGCAGAGGAAGTGATATGCAAGTAACAGCTATTGCATCAATAAACATAAGGCATTAACTGTAAAATGTAACAATAGCAAGTAACCTGTAACGCAGGTAACAATAAAAATGAACAGTGCTGTACCATATATTTGCATATTCATGAACAGTATTATGAGTAGTAATGATTGCTAATAATTTCTTCCATGATGTGAAACTGTCCTGTTTCCTAGCAAGCAAGATTTATTTGAATTTATGAGTAAAATCATGCTATGGATCGTGCAAAGAAACAACTTTAAGTCATTAAACAAAATAGTTGTTGAAGCAGAAAGCTTGATTTCATGCACGATAGTGCTTTAGCAGAACCAAAGTGTCCAAAACAGTAAGATTGTTATTAGTCTTGGCCAGGAGTGAAATTCTCAGCAAAAAACTGCAGGTACTCATATGCACAGCCAGGTGTAAACATTTTAAAAATGGAGACAATTTGAGTGCCAATGAATAAATACTTTTAATAGGTATACATTTTGGTACACTATACATTTATAAATACAAAATGAGCCTTAGAAAATAACTGATCAATTATAACCAATTCACCATAAACAAGGAAGCTGAAAATACTGAAAACTTTGTATCCTCTGCATGTATCACTCAGTCATGTACTGTAATATAACACTTCAGTTAAACCTTAAATGACAAGCATTATGAAATATTACACTATCTTGAGTTTTGTTTCAAACTCCAAAAAAAGGGTTGATGTTGTAAAAGATTGTATTAAAAAACTGCTATGAAAAAAATATACTAAAAGGTCTAAGTCAAACAATGCACAATAGGGGCTAAAATACCCCTCGAATGTATTATATAAAAGGCACTACTACTATGACTAATGATTTACTTGACTTGGCCATTTTAATCTCCATAGTATTCTCTGAAATCATCCCCATACTTTCCAGACCCTGGGTACTCCCCTACAAAAGGACCTGGCCATGCTACATTGATAGCCTTGGATTAGAACATATATGTTTCTTTTATGCATTTTTTAAAATTATTTTTTACTTATTACTTATACTACAATAATATATTTGGTCTGTTTCTCTGTTGTGTTTCTGCTTAGATTAATTACCATGATCTATTCCATAAAAAGATTTTCCATGCAGAAACAGTAGAAAAGTAGACTTCTTTATAAAAAAAAAAAAAAAGTATCCCTGGTATTATGGTTTCTGCAAAATAAACAAAGTGGCAAAAGACACATTTTCATAAAGTAATAGCATTACTGTGGTTTACTTTTTTTTTTTTAAAGATGTACACGCAAGTGAAAACTCATGTTTTTGAAATGTTTTAGAAAAGGGGGCCCGTGTTTGAAAAGCGTGAAGCACACCTACATCAGTATCTCGATTCTGACTCGCTTACCAAATCTGAAGCTGCACTTTGTTGATCCTGTTTTATTAATGTGAATCCATACTGTCCCACACATCACTTGCCACTTTAGAAAATGTCATGCAAATTCTGGCAATGTGGTAAATCGATGCAAGGCAAAATGCATTATGACAATTATTTCTAATATTTATCAACTATGTAATTTACAGACAACACTGATGTGGCTTTTTGCCTTCAAATTTATGTGCAAAAATGTTTGTTTCGAATATTTCAGATAGTTTCTCTGCCGCACTAAAGAAAATAATTATTACTTCAGAATCAAAATTACTCCATACCGCTGTTTTCACATTGCACTGCTAAAGTCTTCTCTCGTTGATCAAGGAATGAGCACTGACACAAAGCAAAATGATTTGTGACTCATGCCAAAATGAAATCTGATCAGAATGAAAGCTCGGCCAATCAACATGCAGTGATTATACAGACGTTAATGGTGGCCAGTAGCAGCTAACAGAAACAGACGCAGTGTGAAGAAACAAGCACCCGCATTGGATGAAAAGCAGATTAAATAAGTCCCAGTACCCAGTACTGGTATCAAAATAAGTCCCGGTACGGAGTACCGGTTAGTACCGGCAGAATTTCACCCCTGGTCTTGGCAATTCCGAGGGGCTTTATTGTATACCTGATGCAGGTGAAAGGGAGTTTGTATTTTGTCAGAAACTGGCTTTGTGCATTTTTAATATCCCTTAAAATAAAACTACTATTAGTGGAAGTATTTTAGCCTCAATAGATATTGCAGCTTATCTCTTAAGAAGTAGTGGACAATTAATCACTACAAAAAAACTGGAAACTAGATTTTTTTAGACGTTTTATTTATTGAAGCGGTTGGAGCTTTGCAAGTGTCTCCATCTTTTCCTTGAGAGTATTGAGTGTGAGCCTAAGAAGTATAGAAACCTGCAGAACCATGAAAGAACTATCAAGCGAGGCGACATCTGGATCACTCACTATCACTGTCTTAAACATACTCTCATTCAGTGTCAGAACTAAACTGGCCCATTACAGTTTAGTTTGCCAAGTTAACAATGTGCACATCGTATCTGCTTGTTGCCTGTGGTGTGCTACACTGCTGTGTAGAGATTCTGAAGATAAACTCAGGGCCGCCGAGAGCCCCAGGGAAGGATTGGTATGTCTCGCTGTCGCCCCCGCTCCAACCCCCATGGTACTACATTCATCCGACTTTGTAGTATACTGTAGTCTAAACCAAGCTTCTAAACCAAGCAATGATACTTGCAATCTTAGCAGTGTCTGAGGATGATCATTTCAACCAATACAGTATTTTGATAATGGATTTGAAGGAAACTGTCAACAACGCATAGAAGTTTCAATATCTCAATTAAAATCTGCAGCAGGATAGTTTACTTTTTCTCAAAGTAGTTATGTTTAAGTTATTTACAGTATTCAAACTTTTTTTTAGGTAAGTGAATAAATATATTTTTTGTACAAACTCCACGTGTAATAGTAATTAATTGGAAGCTTACTTAACATCAAATAACTTTTTTTAGCATAAACTACATTTTAATGGTGTTGCTATACACTATTTTATATATCCCGTGCCAAAAATAAACCACTCATCTCTGCTCTTAACTAATAGCCAGTATTGGTAAATATATTTGTATTTTAAGCAATATAACAGATCATTCTCTAATTGTGTTTACCACCAGCTGAAGAAAGTACTTTATTTATTTTACACGATACCATTTTTGATACAAACTGCTGCACCACGTTGTTTTGAGCAAATTATAGATCTTAATAATAAAATAATTCATACTGCGGTATATATTGTGCAACTATAGGGTTATTTTAAAGTTTTTAAAAGTCTTTAAAAAAAAAATACATAAAATTGCTATGCCTTTTTTTCAGCTTTTTGGTGTAGTAAAATATGAAATGCGAAAGTTCAAATCATTGTGTGAAAGGAAGTGTTTGACAGCGCGTCTGGATACACAATCATTACACAACAGAAGCACATCGGCTCGGTGTGCAGTACGGGAGTTTTTCTTTTTAATGTGGTGGTGGGAACGCAACGTCATCTTTGCTCTTACAAAAAAAAAAAAAAAGGAAAACCACAATCAAATAAATTACCACCTCAGCTATTTAATGTATGGGTTTGTAAAAAAGTTATTTCTTAACTGTTTTAGAACTGTAATTGTTCTTAAAATTGGAGAATAATGGAACAATGTCAATAAATATTTTGCTATTACTTTATCTGCAATGCGTGGAAATTGCAAAGTAATAAGTCATTGAACTAGCATAAAGTATTTTCAAAGAAATGGTATAAAGTTTATCCAGCATATTGTTGGAATTATGCCTATTGCAGCTCCTCGATATGCACCCCACCTTCTCACTGTATTCATCATGGTGACTGATGTAGAGATTGGTGAATCGTGCTACTTGGCTTACAGTCATACTCAATAGTCATTCATACACACTGCCAGGCCCAAACCTGAAACACATTTACCTCAGACTGGAGGAATTGGAGGTAAAAAAACACTTCTGACTCAATAATGAACTTCATGTCTCCCCCAGGACTTGACATCTGACAGAGCAAGAGAAGGCTCAATAGAAACCAGAGTGTGGGCTTCGCCACCAGGCTGGTTTTAATTAGGCCCTATAGAGAAGCTCCCCTCCTCTCGCTCCCCAGGTTGAAGAGTTCATGCACAGAACCTCCTGTGGGCCCAGGCAAAGCCAAGTCTGGGAACCGGTCATTTTAAATAGATTTTCCTGTTTTGCTAGGTGCACCAGAGATATTTTTTTTTATAGAACATTAACCTTCTTTCTACTCTGTGCAACTAAAATGTATTCATCAGTTTGCATTCCCCGTGCATGTGCTATTTATTTATTTTGCCCATATTTTTTTTTCTTTTTCTTAGGGTTCATTGACTTTACTAACACAACTGATGTCCATAGGCATTACATAAAGAACCAGAGAAAAAACTAAATAATTTAGATAAAATCCCTTTGCTGATTACACTCTGTTACGGCAGTATAAATTACGCAACTTTCACAATCTCTGTATTTATTTACACCTTGATTGAAACAAGACAAAGATCAGGCTCCTACTCTGACCTTGTCACCTCTAGCATCTCAAAGTCTGGGAAACCTACATCAGAAGAATGTTTTTTTTTTTTTTTTTGCATGAACGTATACATTTCCCCAAATGTTTCCCTCCATTGGTAAAGTTATTTGCAATGTAACTTTTCTAGCCCATGGAAATGTACAATCTGATTGAAGATCTGTTTTACAATAGATCTGCCCCACACTACTTTGCAGATTGTGGAGGATTGACTTTTATAGTGCTTGCCCTGTCACAGCTCCAAAGCAAAAACAAAAACAAAAAAATATACTGAACACACAAAGGATAAAAATGTGTCAATGAATTATTTTAAGATTAAATTATTAGGGTATAAGTGATCCTTAATCTATTACCACCCAATTTCCTACATACATTTTCCCCCAGGAAGTAGTGATTGCTAGAAACATAAATAATTACAAAATCCAAATTTGTGTATTAAAAGCTCAGTATCTCAAATGACCACCACACTCAGTACTGTATACACATGCAGGACAAAATGAATTCTAAATCTGGGATCTTGGTTTTTACACAATCAAAGATATTTGTACACATTCCACATTAGATTTGTAATACGTCTTTCTGTTATTCAGCAACATATTTGATTCCTAATGCTTCTCATTTACTAGTATTACCACACAGATTTAAATATGTGAAGTTCATGTTCAGTATGTCCTCATATGTTTACCAGATGTACAGAAAAAAAAAAAAAACATAACATGTACAGCATACTGGTACATTGCCATTATGTCAAGATTACAGGGTCGGGAAAAGCCCAAATGTGTACCAGCCAAGGCAAATCCATACAAATGATGTGATTTATGAAAATGTTGCAGTTTCATGAATACATTTAATGATTACTATGAAGACTACTGGAGGACTAGGAGGATGGCTTTCACCTAGATGTGTTTTTGATTCAGATTGTTCCTCTTGTTCACAAATGAATCCTTGTTTCATGCATTACGGGATCTGAAGTGCAATGCAAAAAAAAAGAAAGAAAAAAAAGAACACCTGACAATTTATTTGCCAGAGCATGATACAAAGAGAACTATAGTAAACCACATTTTACAAATAGATCAAAAGCACTGAACAAAAACTACATTTATTATGCTATTTTGTTTAAAGAAAGCTGTATAAAATCAGTAGCATATCAATTAAAAACAACACTTTTAAACTAAAATCCCTGACGATCACACAAAACCCCAAAACAACATTTGTAATACACATGAGCTGTTTACACTCACTTCAAACCACCTATTTGGGATAATGACTCCCAAATGTCACAGCCAGATAAGTACAAACAAAGCAGCAGATATCTACCTTGCCACAGCCGAGGGAAAATGAACTGCCACAAACCACCAAGTGTAAAATTCTAGAGATTGGTAAACCTTTCTTCTATAAACAAGTTTATTTAGTAACTATGAGAAGTGTAGGCCACTGAAATCCCAGTCAACGCCAATGAGCCCAACTCTGACAGTATATATAAAAGCGTCACTCTACATTGTGGGTACCAAAAAACCCTTTCTTCTGTTTTGCAAGGTAACTGGTGTCAGCTGTAATTGTTAGCAGGGTATGTTGTTTTTCAGTCTGTCAAGCTTGCTGGAGCTACTGACAGTGTTCACTCAGGTGAAGGATTACAGGTAGAAAGTAAACATCAAGAACTTTCCCCAAGAAGAGCTCAGCATGTAACGAAAAAATGAAAGAGTAGTGGCACTTCCTTTTTTACTGGAATATAACTGGACAGATGGCCTGTTTCAATGATATTCCACAGGTAAAGCATAGCAAAATGTAGGCATGCAGTAATAAAACAAAGGTAAGCATAGCATACTACAGTAAAAGGGAGTACAATAAAGCTTCATAAAAAAAGCAAACTACAATTTGCTTACTACTGTACTGTCAAGGGGGTTATGTTTTGTATTTTTCCTGGTTCAGGATGTACAGTATCGAGTGCACTATTTTCAGCTTACAATATGGACCAGGTCAAAATTTGCAACCAAAGCTGAAAATGCAGGTTCACCCAACACATAGTAAACGGAAGAGCAGCTTGATTCTTAGATCCTTAGTAAGTTTGATGTAGTCAGTGTCAATCCGACACCAGCTACTTTTCCTCAGCAAGGTCAAATGAAACCGTAAACTATGACTTCCACAGCAACTCAGTACTCAGCCACCTGTCTCTTATAAGCAAAAACAAAATCCACAGTTGCAGAACTTTTCAGACAAGAATAATTACTGGAATGACAAAATTAGCAAATTACAAGAAATATTGCTTGTTAAAAAAAACTGTTAAAGCTAGCCAAATGCGTGTACCTAGGGTGAGCAGATTTTCAAAGCTCAAAATTGGGACACGTTGTTAAATAATTGATAAGAGTAATTAAACCATTTAAATAGCCATCCTCTGACGCTTAGTATTATCTTTTTTGTTTTTAACACACCTAGCTAATTTCAGTACACTCCTGTGTGTATAATTTGTTGCTAATTAGCTTTAAGTAACCATATTGTTTTATACATATTACTACTTTTATAAGGAGTTCATTATTAATAATAATACATTAAATCATTAAATTTATGTTTTGTCATTTTTTTCTTTTACTGCGTCAGGTTCTATTCATTGACGGTGTTGATGTGGTTTAACCTGGTGGATTTGGCTGCCTGCATCCTCTCACTGCTCTGCCTGGTGTCTGGTCCAAATCCTGCCAGAACTGAACAGCTCCGAAATTACAGTACTACATATAACTATAGATTCATATTGAATATATAAACTAAATACACAATGCACTGAGGAATAAGCACATATGCCTGTGTTAATCACTTTATAAAAATAATGTTCTTGATTACCCTAGTACCTTGTTTTTTTTATTTAATTTTGTTTTCACAACAGGTGCCATAAACTAAAGCGGTTGTGAATGTATGTTTAAAAACAAAACCATGCTTTCAACAGTAAATGTCTTAAACATACCTGTGGGAGGGTGTGGGGTTCACTGAATGCACGAGACCACCTCACCGGCGTTCAATTTTTATTATATGGCACAAGGGGGCACTGTTGCACCGTGGAGAAACAATACCAGCAATCGTAAAGTTTATCTCCACAGCAGATGAGAGGAAATACCAACAATGGTAAAGTTCACTGTTCAGTCCCATTATGGTGCACATGCAGGTGCCAAAATAATATTCAAAACCAGAAGGCGAAAGAAACAAGGAAAATAAAACACAGTAATAAAACTACAAACAAAAAGGGACTGCTTGTAATCCAGTTTACGAACAGAGCTCCCGCTGTCGTTTCTCCTAGAAGGGCAAGCTCCGAGGGAACAGCAAAGCGTCACTTTTATTGGTCGAGCAACACCCCAAGACCCGCCTCTCTTTACTACAGTTTATTTTGATTTGTTTGTGGAGTAACATTGTAAACGTTTATAAATGTCAGCATACATTCTTTATATATGTGTGTGTGTGTGTGTGTGTGTGTGTGTGTGTGTGTATATATATATATATATATATATATATATATATATATATAATAAATTATTATTATTATAACTAGGGTCAACACTATTAACACTGTACTTTTCATGAACAATTTATGCTAATCAAAATCACTTGACATAATAATAATGTCTATTTATTATTATTATTGTTATTATTAATACAGTATTATTTATTGTATTTATTTATTTTTCCATGCAGTAGCTTATAGTAGGTTCTTTGCTATTTTTGTATTTGCGTTACATGCAAGATTATACTCGTTGGACCTAGTGATTAAGTTTTGTTCTTCTTTTATATGTGTATATGTGTATGTATATGTGTGTGTGTATGTGTATGTGTACAGTGGTTTGCAGAAGTATTCACCCCCCTGTTTTGACATTTTGTTGGCACCTGAGCGTACTCCACGATGCTTTCAAATTAGACTTTACATGTAGAATCTACACAAACTACTCCACGTTGATAAAGTTAAAATGCATATAGAATATAAACAAGTAAGATTTACAGAGAAAAACAGATTAATCTCAGTTGCATAAGTATTCAACCCCTTTGCTACTGCAGCCCTAAATCAGCTAAGGTGTAAATGATTTGATTGAAAGGTCACAAATTTAGTGAAATGGTTCAGCCTGTGTGTACTCAAAGTGGTTTAACTTGTAATTTCCCTCAGGTATATAAAGACTTTCAAGTGGCAACTCACCTAGTCATCCAACAAAGCAACCATGAAGACCAAGGAGCTTTTGAAACAAGTCAGGGATAAAGTGGTAGAGAAGTACAGAGCAGGAGAAGGGTACAAGAAAATTTCAAAGGCGCTGATTATCCCTCTCGGCACAGTGAAGTCCTTCATTAAGAAGTGGAAGATGCATCATACCACCCAGATACTACCCAGATCAGGTCGCCCTCCCAAATTGAGCAGCCGGGCAAGCAGGAAACTGGTTCTGGTTCTGCAAAGTTCTGTGTCTGAGATGGGAGTCAATGTTCACACGTCAACAATAAGACGGTCCCTGCACAAAGCTGGCCTGTATGGATGGGTGGCAAGAAAGAAGCCATTACTCAAAAAGCCTCATCTTAAAGCACATATGGAGTTTGCGAAAAAGCATGTAGATGATACTGCAGACATGTGGAAAAAGGTTTTGTGGTCAGACGAGACAAAAATTGAACTTTTCGGTCTAAATTCCAAGCGTTACGTTTGGTGCAAGCCCAACACTGCACATCACCCAGTCAACACCATCCCAACTGTCAAGCATGGTGGTGGCAGCATCATGTTATGGGGATGCTTCTCTTCAGTAGGGACTGGGAAGCTTGTCAGGATAGAGAGGAGAATGGATGGTGCAAAGTACAGGCGAATCATTGAGGAAAACCTGTTTGAGTCAGCCAAGCCTCTGAAACTGGGGAGGAAATTCACATTTCAGCAGGACAATGACCCGAAGCACAAAGCCAAAGCCACAATGGAGTTGTTGAACAAGAAGAGAATTAATGTTCTTGAGTGGCCCAGTCAAAGTCCTGACTTGAATCCAAGCAAAAATTTATGGTGAGACTTGAAGATTGCAGTCCATCAACGATCCCCAACAAACTTATCAGAACTGGAGCAAAGCTAATAGAGACCTATCCAAAAAGACTCATAGCAGTAATTGCTGCAAAAGTTGCTTCCACCAAGTACTGACTTAAGGGGCTGAATACTTATGCAACCAGTAAATTTCATTTTGTACATTCTCCATTTTGTACATAACACTCCATTGATCCTAGCAAATGTGTATGCCCCTTATTGGGATGATGAGCAATTTATTTATAGCTTCTTGTCATCTTTGCCTGATCTGAATTCCCACATTTTGACCCTTGCTATTCAGTCCTTCCTTGATAATTGTGCAATTTCTGACCCCTGGCATTTCTTTAACCCTACAGCCCGAGAATATTCTTTTTTTTTCACATGTCCACCATACATTCTCCCGCATTGATTTATTATTATTATTTTTTTTAGATAACAAGCTTCTCCCTTCTGTTCACTTCAGTTCTTAATATAGTATTGTGGTCTCTGACCATGCACCTCTTGTTATGGAACTAGCGTTTCCAGATCAGGCAGACTCTCGTCCTCCTTGGTGTTTTAATTCACTGCTACTTTCCGACCAAAATTTTGTACAATTCATTTCCTCACAAATAGATTTTTTCATTAACACAAACGCTACACTTGATATCTCCTCCTCCACCCAATGGGAATCTTTGAAAGCCTACCTACGAGGACAGATTATATCCAGGGCTTCTGATTTTCGGTTTTAACTGATAAAACCCGATACAAAAAAAATGAAATCGGTGGATAGCCAATAAACACTGGGAAAACTGTGGAAATGGTTAATCAATTCACGTTGACTTTACACTTTTCTCATTAAAAAATAAAACCTACTACAATAATAATAATAAATACATTTCCCAGTGCTGCTGGGCAATGTCCCGCCTTCCTGACTTGTATCTATCATTGATTCGTTCTGAATACTTTAAACCCACCCTAACTACTGAGTGACAGCAGATTCCTACATTTCTATTGGAGACTCCGCTTGCAAGATTTAAAACGAGATTACAATCAGGAATGGAGGCTTGTTAGCGGGATTTAAAGCTGTATTACAATTAAGATACTTAGGATTTAAAACAGAATTGTGGCGAAATGTACAAAAATGCATACACACAAAACCCCCAGAAGAATGTGCCCGTGACCATAGAGATTTCATTGTGGAAGACAGCAAAGGAAAGAGGGTACAACTGTGTAAGTACTGTCGAGTTACTATACGTATTTTGACAGGAAAAAAACGCTCAAGCATTTTGGAAAGTAAACGAAAACATTAATTTCATACAGTACATCAAAATCAAAAGCCCCGAAAAAAACGATTTACATAAAACTTGAAAATAACTAATAATAAGCACTGAAAAATACAATTAATAAAAACTGAAAAACAGAAGCCCTAATTATATCCTATGCTGCCCATGAAAAGAAAAAAACGAACAAAAAGATTGTCAGAATTAACAACCCTTATTTTACAATTAGATAACCTTTATGCAAACTCACCCTCTCCTGCTTTATATTATCCACCAATCAGGCAGAAGAGATGTTGCACAAATCACGGCATGCTTTATATCAGGATGGAGACAAAGCTAGTAAAATTCTAGCCCTCCAACTCCGGCAATCAGCATCTTCAAATTTAATTACGCAGATCCGAACACCAGTAGGCCCAACAGTAGACCAGAAGGAAATAAAAAAAAAACAATTTAAAGATTTCCTCCCTTTATATATCTGAATCCCGGTCTGACACCTCATTAATAGACTCTTTTTTTCAAAATCTTGATATTCCCAACATTGACATCCAATCTAAAACCATGCTGGAGGAGCCCTTTACACTAGAGGAGGTAACTCAGGCTATTACGACCATGCAGAGTGGAAGGTGTCCTGGCACTGATGGTTTCCCTATAGAGTTATATAAACCATTTTCCCAAAAATTGATATTGAAAAGGATAAAGACCCCCTTGAGTGCGGGTCGTACCATCCTATTTCCCTCCTTAACGCCGATGTAAAGATCCTGGCTAAAATGTTGGCGCGACGTCTGGAATCAGTTTTGCCTTCTATTATTTCCCCAGACCAAACCGGATTCATAAAAAATAGGCATTCGTTTTTTAATCTCAGGCACTTGTTTAACATTATGTATTCTCCTTCGACCTTCCACCTCCCAGAGGTACTTGTCTCTCTTGATGCAGAGAAAGCATATCTCTTTGAAACCTTGCACAGATTTGGCTTTGGTGACAATTTTATTTCCTGGGTTAGATTGCTATCTTCATCCCCTCTTGCCTCTGTCCATACAAAACACATTTACTCTAAATCTTTCCCACTCCAGCGTGGAACTAGACAGGGCTGTCCTCTTTCTCCCCTCCTTTTTACAGTTGCTATTGAGTCACTTTCAATAGCTTTTCGGAGAATGTCGACATTTAAGAAGGATATTTAGAGAAGGACAGGAGCAGCGGTTCTCTTTGTATCTTCTTTATATCTGTGACCCTGCTGCTTCTCTCCCCCATGCCCTTTCCATTGTAGAACAACTTGGTGTAATTTCTGGTTACAAGCTACATTTACATAAGAATTATTTCCAATTAATGCAGCTGCTCGTCAGTATCTACTAAATACCTTCCCCTTTAAGATTACATATGATCGTTTTACCTATTTGGGCATTTGTGTTACAAGTAAATTTACTAATCTTTTAAATTAAATTTTACTCCTCTTTTAGCACGCACTGAACAAGATTTTAAACGCTGGTCTTTACTTCCATTATCGCTTGCTGGTCTCTGCTGGTCATCGGTGTCCAGTTGCTGTATTTTACAATGTACTGGACATGGCAGCCATCAATTCCTTCGTTTTGTACAATGAGTGCACCGGGGAAAATATCATC
Organism: Acipenser oxyrinchus oxyrinchus; assembly: GCA_030684275.1. NCBI lineage: Eukaryota > Metazoa > Chordata > Actinopteri > Acipenseriformes > Acipenseridae > Acipenser > Acipenser oxyrinchus. The sequence continues at coordinate 56,756,523 of CM060247.1, read as the reverse complement.
TTATGATGCTATCCACGGAGCTTTGGCAGAAACATTTCGATCAGAAAACTGCAAAGCGGCAGGGAAACACAGCTCAACCTGGATACAGGTTACGTCATGCATTATATGCGCTAATTTTGAAAATAAAGCATTTTAAGTTTATTTTTTCATCTAAATACGGTTTTATGCTATGCAACTGTTAACTATGATGTTCATAAATAAAACTTTTAAGTTGTATCTGATAGTTTGTGTGTCATTTTCATATCAAAGCCGTTTAAAACATACCCATCAACATGACTACCACTGGCTGTTCTAGGTAGTAGCATAAACCCGGCGGTTCTAGTTTTAATGTTAACCAGCCTTTACTCAAAAAGAGTTTGTGCTACAGACTTGTGGGAAGTGTCATTTTATTGGATATCGCAAGGCAAAATGAAAAAAATGTACTTGAAAGAAAACAAAAGAAAGTTACACTTTAACACAGTTTGTGACTTTTGACCTTGGAGTGAAAACCAAAAATAAAAATTACCAAGAAAAGGTCAAAGTCTCAGCTTTGTCTGTTTTCAGGAAGGTAATATTTTTCAGGAAGGTAATATTTTTTGGTTTGCTTTGAAAATATCAAAACCCTACCCACCCACCCATTTCTGAGAAACCTGAAGAATCTTCAGGTAATACACATTTAATTTGAATCAGACGACATGAGTAAATGAATAACACATCATTAGTGGAAAAAAAGACTCTGCTAACTGTGTCATTAAGTCATTGAAAAAAGTATACATATGGCTGGCATACAAACAATCAGCTTTATTGTTTTATTATGTCGCTGTTTTTTGTAATTTGTGTTCTTTGTTGTTTTAAATTCCCTTTTTTGTTTGGGTTTCCTTGAAAACAAAATTTGGTCAGGCAATAATAAGTTTTTGCTGTCTTGAGAAGTGTTTTAGGGGGGGAGGTGGCCTTGGCATGGCCGATCAGTGTTGCACACTTGAGGGGGAGGATGTGTAACACAGCAGGGAGGGGGTTAATATCCTCCCTGCATAAAACGTGCAAATGCACATTGGTTTGTGTTTGTTAATTGTTTTATTATTTAATTATCCCCTGCACCTGGTGATCATAGTAAATCAGAGCCAGGTGCAGGGTATTTAGAGAGAGCAGCCAGTCTGTTCTGGGCTGCTGAGTTGGAGGGAGCAGAAAGCTGTGTGCGCTGCTACCAAACAGTCATATAAAGTGAGTACTGTGTGTACTGTGTGTTGTAGTTGTATCGGTAAGCAGCTTAGCTGCCCAATGGTCAGTCAGGGACTGGACTCTGTTTAGTTAGTACTCCTTTGAGGAGTTAGGCTTTTGTTTGTCTTTTGTTTATTTGTTCATTGAAATAAAAGTGCATGAAAGTGCTTTATTGTGCAGTTCGGTGTCTGGGTCAGTATTTTTAGAAGGTGGAACGGTGGCAAGGCACCCCCACTTTGTCACTATATATATATATATATATATATATATATATATATATATATATATATATATATATATAATTGTGAGATAGCAGGGAGGGGTTAAAGCCTCCTGAAGAAAAAAAAAAAAAACATGTGAAAATGCACATTGGTTTATTGTTTAATTGTTTTGTTAATCAGTTTTGTTAATTGTTTTATTATGAATCATTCCCTGCACCTGGTGCTTATTATTAAATTAGAGCCAGGTGCAGGGTATTTAAAGAAAGCAGCCAGTCTGTTAGGGGTTGCTGAGAAGGAGGCAGAAAGGAGTGCTCTGCTTCCTGGCAGTCGTGAGGTAAAAAGTGCTGTATTAAACCTGTGTGGTTTTTGTTTATTGTTTGGTGGGGAAACGGCTTATCCGTCCTACTTGTAGTTAGGGTGTTCCTGAAAGTTTGAGTTAGTGCTCTGAAAGAGCTAGGTGTTTTTATTTGGTGTTTGTTTGATTTTTGTGTTTATTAAAAATAGCGCACCAGCGCATAAAATCCATTCCAGTGTGTTGGGTCGTATTTTTAAAGGGGCAACGAACCCGAGTGGGTGAGTTCATTTACACTTGGTGTCAGAGTGGGATTGATTCATAATAAAACAATTAACAAAACTGATTAACCAAACACAAAACAATTAAACAATAAACCAATGTGCATTTTCACATGGTTTTTTTTTTTCTTCAGGGAGGCTTTAACCCCCATCTATCTATCTATCTATCTATCTATCTATCTATCTATCTATCTAAACTTATAAGGACAGTTTAGAAACTTTTTTTGTCTTGCAAGGTATACCTCACGGTTGAGATTTCAAGCAAAGTCAGGAGAGAGTTTGAGAAAGATATGAATATTTTTAGCAGGTTTTGCGCTCAAGCAAATGTTTTACAAATTACAAAATGAGTTCAATTTATTAAACAATAAAACATTTATGTTTTTAGTTTTCAGACTATAGCTATGAAATAAACAAAGAGTGTAATGTCAATATGTTAGTTCTGTAACCATAAATAAACCCTTCAGGTTTACATAAGCTTTTTACTAGAACGGAACCCAAATAATCTTGACTCCCTACTCTGTTGGTGCAAAATATTCAGATATTAAGTCTACTGCATCTTGTTTCTACAAAAATAAAACAAAAAATCAGTCTAATGTTATGCAGTCCTTTGCTATAGCATTCCATTTTTACTGTATCTAATTACAAGAAGTGCTTCCAAGATCAATGAGAGTAAACAGTTTAAAGTAGGAAATTTTGTTGCACAAATACATCCATTTTTAATGTTAATTACAGAATTAAATCATGTCAACTGTCTTAAACACATCTACTCTTCAAGTTCTTTTCTCACTAATAGCAAGGGCCCTGCAATAAAAAGCCATGTAAACCAGGTGCTATAGCCAGGTATTATGTTCAAACAGGATAATGAGTCCCATTGTCTATGCATGGCTAGATTTTGCAGAACCTATTGTAATAAAGGCAAACTATCTGGGCTTAAAATGCAAAGGGATCAAGCTTCAGCTATGTCAATGGTCTTACTTTTCTTTATTCTTTTAGGAATTGGCTTTCGGTAGTGATAGTACGGTGCCCTTTCAATCTCCAATACCAGTAAGCGAGAGGGAGAATCAGTAATCTTTAAATTGACCTGACTGACCTGGCTGCTACTTGAGCAATGGCCAGCTGGATTCCAAAGGATGACCTGTGCAATCAATATGGGTAGAAATCAGTGACCTGCAGACATGTTCCACATGAGGCTAAACACTGACAAGACCTGAATTACCAAGGTATTAGCCAGACGGTACTTCATTTTCCATTCAAAAGATAAGGTCAGGGTGCTTTGATTTCTCAGACAAATTTTCCCCAGATTCACAGGCCTTTGTTCATGTGAGATTTTACAAGATAATTCACAATAAAAGTAAATGCAGCATACTATTGAAAACGTGTTCAGTTTTACTAGAGACAGTCTGTGACACACAGATGGATAAAGACTGTATAGGAAACGTGACAAAGCTGACATGTTTAAAAAATCATTAAGAACAAGCGGCACCCCGCCTGTGCCTATCCTGGATATCTCAGAAAAAAGAATGAGACCCTCCAAAATACTGTTGGGTGTTAGGTGAGGAGAGAACGGGAGAGAAAGTAGTAAAAAAGTCTAAAATAAAGAATAGATGCTGTTGCAGCCTTTCTCTCCCATGCAGCATTTCTAAGACCCTGACTGAACTGCATTCTGAATTGTCAGAGAAATTGTGATGCTTTTTTTTTTTTTTTTTTTTACTAACTTGACCCAATTGATTGTACACGTCAATTATCTTCCACTAGTGATTTGTTTTGTTCTACCTCACAAGATCTCTCACCTCCAGACAAGCAGTCATGATCCCTGAGAGCTCTTTGTAAACTCGCATATGCAATCCACCTGGAGATCACATCAGAGGGTCAAAACCAAAGATCTTTGACCTTCTGGTTAGTGTCAGCCTGAAAATCTCAGTATTCATTCACCTTGTCTCTCTGTGGACTGGGATTGACAAATTATGTGTTAACTCACCTCTGCTGTGGTTTAGATTTTATGATGGGGATCATTATCCATTAAGGGATCTAATTTTATCATAAACAGAAAAAAATAAAAACTTCACATACTCCAGGCTGTCAGATTTGCATCAGGGCATTAGGGCTGAACACTGAAGAGATAGTTCTCTGGCTATTTTGATTTATCCCACCCACCCCATTTTTTTTTTTTTTTTTTGTTTGTTTACAGTCCAAAGTGAATTCAGCTGGTCTAATGACAAAACCCCAATAACTGGATATAACATCAAGCGTTGTTACAAAATTGTACTTGATGTATTGCTGTTCCCCCTACCTCCTTTTCTACAAAGTTAAGGGAAGAGTTGGCACTAAAGTCTGACTTCTGGAGGTACAATCTCAATGTTCTCAAGTACACATTGATTAGTGTCTCACCCAATTAACATATATTGAGGACAATGCTGATTAATGATTAAAGAAGCAAATGTATTATTTTTTTTTTTTTTTTTTAGTAACTAACATTACAATGAGCTATTTCATCTTAATGGATATGCTGTTGTGCCCTGGTAAGAATTATTAAAATTAAATGGTCTCCTGCAACAATGCTGGCATCAGACTCCATGGATAAAAACTTGAATAACTACACAATGAGTTTACAGGTTTTCCAAGCAGCTTTTTTTCCCCCAAACTACGATAGCTCGAAGCCTTCCGAGTCTAAAATTGCTTTCTGAGTAAATGAATTAAACAAAACACAGGGGGACACGGATACTCATTCACTTCCTGTCGGAAATAAACTAAGATACCACAGACCTTGCAATCTTAAATGTATAAACACAGGATGTAAACAGTAAACGAGTTGGCACATGAGTCTTGGTAAACACTCCCATGCTAAAGTTAAATGCCAAATATACCAGCTGATACTTGATAAAACTAGACTTTTAGACTGGTAATTGTTACAGAAGATGTAGACATTGTATAATATATACAATTGTACAATATAAACTGTTCCAATGCAACGTCATATAGTTTAATAGCTGGTCCGTGCACACTAGACACTCGGGGTGTCATGATACACTAATGTCACAATATGATATGCAGGTCGCAATACAATATGATGCATTGTAACGTAATCCTGTTATGATATCATACATGTTGAGAAAGTATTACAGTTCATAGATACAGGACGAACACCCAGGGGGCTATTATAACCACTTCTGATTGTGATGGAACATAAATCAGCGTTAGTTCTTCTTAAATCATACTTATTTTGCGCTGCAGAAGTGTCAAGAAAGCGTGTATATTTAGCTTTGGTACAAAATGTAATAACTTACAGTTCTGCTAAAGTATTTCCTTATCAAACACCATTCCCTGCTTTTTGAAAGATATGTACAGCTTTCCCATGGCATGTGTTTTTACATGCACAATTATAACCCTATACTATATCATCAATACTATTAATGCAAAGGGTTTGATTGATATTTAGTGGTTTAAAGGTATATTCTAATAAACAATTACAAATAAAACATGAGCCTTATACTGTTTCGTAAAATATAAAACACTGTACACCGTACATACAGTATACTCACTCGCTGCTTTCCTCAACATAAGAATGCCACTTTGGAAATGCAATAGCTTACACTTGCAACTCTCTATATGGTGGTCTCCTGGCACGCATCATAAACCGACTGCAGCTAGTTCAGAATGCCGCTGCCAGGATCCTTACCAGATTTAAAAAACATGATCAAACAATATATTACTTGTGGTAAAGTCAGGGTCAGGGTCATTAATGGAAGGTATGTGACGACAAGTTTGATGGCAGATTATGCCCTCAAGTTACCAGAAGTAAGATGGCCGATCCAGGGGAAACTACACCTCCCAGACGTCCTTTTAATAGGAAATGACATCATCATGAAAGGTCCATCTCAACATAAAAAGGGCTGACTCACAGTCAGTTGGAAGGAGTAGAGGAGAGCTTTTTGCTGAGAGAGAGAGAGAGAGAGAGAAGAGAGAGAGAGAGAGAGAGAGAGAGAGTGACCTGTAAGTACTGTATTGTGAATACCCGTGTTTTGACCTGCTTTTGTTTGACTGCCTTAATTGTTATCTGACCCCAGATTGTGCTGAGAACCTGATTTTGTGTACCGACCTTGTGCTTGTTTTTCAGCCTTTCTTTTGAAGCTTGTTTATTATTATAAATAAACCTCCACCAGGTGCCGTCCTGATTTCAAAGAACACTGCTGTATGGGAGCTTATTTTTACGTATTTCTGATACTGTTACATGAGCGTAAATTCACTCCCACACAGTGAATTTGCCACAATCTATATATATATATATATATATATATATATATATATATATATATATATATATATATATATATATATATATGATTTCCATTACATGAGAGAAGATGTTAAAACTTCATGCTGATTTGAACTTGGCTCTCGCCAAGATAAGCACCAACTAAGGCGTAGCTTCACAGTAAACTAATGTGATCCATATGTGTCTCCATCCATTTGCGCTTCCTTCCATATGATGATGTAGATATCCTTCTGTCTGGTGTTGATGGCTGAAGTGTAATGCTGGCTCAGGGATCAGCTTATTTTGCCTCCCTAGCGCATCAGCACACACAGCGGCTGCGATGCTGGCTCGGGGATCAACCATAGTGCGGTCTCCCCAGCGCATCAGCATGACAACCGTCTGGATTGAGCTAAGTAGGGTACATCTCTGGGGTCTTCAAGTGGGCACCTTCCATCCTCGGTGTTTCGTCGACTAGCCCACGACACCTCAAGAGGGCTCGGCGGTGATTCTGGCGTCCCAGCATCACCCCCTCCGTCCCCACTCAACTCAGCCCAGCTTACTTACCTGTACATCAGCCTTTCTTTCTTTCTATTGTGCTTGAGATCCCCAGCCAGAATCTTTCCGTCTCAACCACAGCCAGTTGCTGCTCCTCTCTGCTGCTTCAGATAAGTTCTTCACTGTGCGGCGCAACTCTTGGCCATTGAATCCGACATCTCTGAGAAACCGGGTTGTAGAGTGTGCCACAAATCCTCGACATCCCACTTCCACTGGGTAAACCCAGACTCTCCATCCTCGCTGTTCGCTTCAGTGGCTAGTTGAGCATACCGCAGTTTCTTCCTCTCATACGCCTCATCTACAGCATCCTCCCATGGCACTGTTAACTCTACCAGGTGAACAAGGCGTGCTGATCCAGACCACAAGACAATATCTGGTCGAAGGTTTGTGGTGGCAATTTCAGGTGGAAAAATAAGCCGCTGACCAACATCTGCCAGCATTTTCCAGTCTCTAGCAGCTTCCAGTTGTCCTGGGCGAGGATTGGTTTTAACACCTTTTCTTGGTGGTTGCTCTCCTGGGCGGAGAAATGTTGTCTTTTGTGTGTAATGTTTTGATGGAACAGGTGGCAACTTATTGGTCATGTTACGCTTGTCTTCCAATGCTAAGGCCAAACATCGCAGCACCTGGTCATGGCGCCAAGTAAACCGTCCTTGGCTAAGAGCCACCTTACATCCTGTCAAAATGTGCCTTAATGTTGCAGGTGATGAACACAAAGGACATGAGGGATCCTCTCCTACCCAGAGGTTTAGGTTCTGTGGTGATGGGAGAACATCATATGTTGACCTTATAAGGAAACTGATCCTGCTCTGTTCCATTGACCATAGGTCTTGCCAGCCAATCTTGCGTTGTTCCACACTCTCCCATCTCATCCATTCTCCCTGCTTGCCCTGGGAAATGGCCTTTATACACCTCATCCTCTCCTCCTGCTTTTGCACCTCGTTGACTACAAGCTTCCTCCGTTGCGCTGGGGCTGCCTTGTGCCATGTAGGAGGAGCTGAACTGAGACCAAGACCCCCTCTTCCATGCTGAACTTGCCCCATGATATCACCAATTCGAAGGGCAGCCTTTGCATCCTCCACAGCTTTCTTTGCCACCCACTTTCTTCCAGTTTTCAACACAGGTGCTGCCTCCCTTACGCATTTGTCGGCGTGACTCTACTAATGTCATTTCCAGTCGGACCTTGGCGCACTTAAACTCCTCGGTTAGAGCGGAGACAGGTAGCTGCAGTATTCCTTTACCATAAAGTCCCACTCTGCTGAGGCAGCGTGGAACTCCCAACCATTTCCTGATGTGTGAACTGATTAAAGCTTCCAGCTTCTCTACTGTTGTCAAAGAAACCTCGTACACAGTCAGTGGCCACAGCAACCTTGGCAGTAGGCCAAACTGAAAGCACCAGAGTTTTAGTTTGCCTGGTAAAGCGCTGCTGTCTATGCTCTTCAACCCTTCCACAGCTTGTTGTCTAACTTCTCCCACACGAACTGTGTCCTTTAGATCCCGTCGTACCATCTCCCAAGACTCTTCACTGGCTTCTCAGACACTGTTGGTATTGCCTCACCATTAATGAAGAACGTTTTATCAACTACTTTACCTTTAATTATAGAGATGCTCCTTGATTTAGTGGGCTTGAATTGCATTCGTGCCCATTCAATGTTATTGGTTAATTTGCCCAATAACCGATTAGTGCAGGCTACTGTTGTAGTCATGGTTGTCATGTCATCCATGTATGCTCGAATTGGTGGTAGTCGTATTCAGAAGCCAAGCGCTCTCCTCCCACTACCCATTTTGATGCCCTAATGATTACTTCCATTGCCATGGTAAAAGCCAGTGGAGAAATGGTGCATCCTGCCATTATTCCAACTTCTAGGCATTGCCATGTAGTGCTGAATTCTGAAGTTGAAAAACTAAATTGCAAATCTCCAAAGTAGGCTTTCACTAGATTTGTTATTGTCATTGGTACACTGAAAAAATCAAATGCTGCCCAAAGAAGTTCATGTGGCACTGAACCATATGCATTAGCCAAATCCAGGAATGTCACATGGAGCTCCTTCCTCTCCTTTTTAGCTGATTGAATTTGTTGCCAGATTACATTGATGTGTTCTAAGCATCCTGGGAAACCTGGAATGCCCGCTTTTTGTATTGAAGTGTCAATGAAGCAGTTCTTTAATAGGTAAGTTGACAATCTCTGAGCAATAATGCTGAAGAAAATCTTGCCTTCTACGTTTAATAGGGAAATAGGGCGAAACTGACTGATGCTGCTAGAATCTTTTTCTTTAGGTATAAAGACTCCACCTGCTCGGCGCCATGCTCTTGGTACAACCTGTTTTCCCATGCTACTTTCATCAGTTTCCACAGGATTAGTAGAACTCCTGAAGCACTCTTGTACACTCTGTGCGGAACTCCATTAGGCCCTGGAGATGATGAAGCCCTTGCTTTTTCACAGCTTGCTCTACTTCTTTCCACTTAGGTGCACAGTCCTCCATTTGGTATTCTGGTGGATTGATAGGTGGGATGTCTGAAGGAATTGACATAGGCTCCTGCCTTTTTGAATCTGTATCGTTTCCTCCAAATATCTCTCCAGCTCAAACTTAGATGCTTTTAGTGCGCCATTCTTCTCACTGGTGAATAACTTCTTTACAAATTTGAATGGGTCTTTATAAAGTTAGTTCTCGCACGCTCCTTCTTTTTGTAGCGTTTCCGTGGCGCTCAGCTCTGCGCAATGTTGCAAGCTTATCTTTTATGACCCTTTGTAAGAGATTGAGTCCCTCCTTCTGACTTTCTTCTGCTCTTCTCCATTGCTTCCTCAGCTGTCTCCTTTCTCTAACTAAGCGTTCAATCTCCTGCTGCCGTCTAGACTTTCCAGGAATAGTTTGTACTTTTTCCTTCCTTTTTCAACTCCAAACCTCTCGCTTCCATATGCGTAGATGATGTCCCCAAATTTATCCAGTTTCTTTTCAACTGTTCCACTTAACCTTTCCAATGCAAAGCAGAGATCTGTGTTTACTGTGTCCCATGCAGTTTTCTCACAAGCTCTTGGCCATTTAACTCCAGGCTTGTGCCCGTTGAGGTTCTTTTCTCTCTTACGCTGGTTTGTCTGACCGGGTTCACAAGGATCATTAGGTTCATCACTAACTGTGTCCATGCAAGTCCTCCTCACATCTATGACAGGGGTGCTGATATCCTGCGAACTGTGGTTTGCTTCCTGTCGCTGGATTTCATTCGACTGACTTGACTGACTTCGTAAGAAGTACTGATCAATCGAGGCCCTTGTCCCTTCTCCCTCAAGCATTTCATTCTCCCTTGATGAATCTTCAAACCCCTGACCGTTGTCGCCTTGCTCCAGCCGCAGACACAAACCTGGAGTTCCATGTCTTTGCTAACTGCAGATCTTGAACTAGTCTTTTTGTGAAGTACTCTCCATACTCATATCCGTTTCCGTTCCTAAGTCCTTAACCGTGTTGTCCAACGTTGAGTCATCTTCCGCCCCGCTCTGCGAGACTCTAGGGGTATTTTCCTCTTTAATTTCTTTGAAGCCTTGGTAGGGTGTCTCCAGCATCCTGTAAACACAGAGCTGGATACTGCCGACAAGGGTAGCTAACCCTGCCAGCCCCAATGGGGTCTCTTTCCTCCAGTCAGCTGTCTCTCCAGGCTGTCACGAGGTCTTTCCCTTGTTGCCAGCTGCACTATTCACAGCAGTCACTGGGCGTATCCAGATCTTCATGATTTCCATTACATGAGAGAAGATGTTAAAACTTCATGCTGATTTGAACTTGGCTCTCGCCAAGATAAGCACCAACTAAGGCGTAGCTTCACAGTAAACTAATGTGATCCATATGTGTCTCCATCCATTTGCGCTTCCTTCCATATGATGATGTAGATATCCTTCTGTCTGGTGTTGATGGCTGAAGTGTAATGCTGGCTCCAGGGATCAGCTTATTTTGCCTCCCTAAGCGCATCAGCACACACAGCGGCTGCGATGCTGGCTCCGGGATCAACCATAGTGCGGTCTCCCCAGCGCATCAGCATGACAACCGTCTGGATTGAGCTAAGTAGGGTACATCTCTGGGGTCTTCAAGTGGGCACCTTCCATCCTCGGTGTTTAGTCGACTAGCCCACGACACCTCAAGAGGGCTCGGCGGTGATTCTGGCGTCCCAGCATCACCCCCTCCGTCCCCCACTCAACTCATATATATATATATATATATATATATATATATATATATATATATATATATATATATATATATCCTGTTAGCTTTAGAGGACATCTACTGTAAGATAATAACCGCTCAACTCAGACCACGGTTGACTTAAATTATAAATCATAGTATTAACCCAACTTCCCTGAAGGAATTGTGGCAAATATTGAGGAATTGTGATATTGGTCCAAGAACAATTTAGACACCTGGCAGACTCATCTTGTTGCATCACAGATGATCTGACTACCCACTGTGGCCCTATACCCTGTTGTTTTATGTATATATTTATATTCCCCTATATATAATATGGTATCTCAGCAGGAAATGCAATTACAAAACAAAAAATTATATATATATATATATATATATATATATATATATATATATATATATATATATATATATATATATAATCATCATCATCATCATCTTCAGCCTTTTTCAATCCACTGCTGTATGAAGGCCTCCCTGAGATTCTTCCACAAAAGCCTGCTGCATCTCTCATCCATGTTGCTCCAGCGTGTTACCTAATTTCATGTTGTCATCTTCCTGGAGGTCTTCTTCTTGGTCACTTTATATCTCTTGGGATCCACTCTAGTATCTCCTGGGTCCAGCGATGGTCTTTTCTTCTTGCTACATGTCCAGCCCACTACCATTTCAGTTTTTTCGCTCTTATAATAACATTGCATACTTTTGTTTGCACTCTTATACATTCCTGTCTCCTCTTGTTATTCCCAGCATGCATCTTTGCATACTCCGTTGAGTCGTTTGTAATTTTTTGTGTCAGTTTTGCATTTAGGATCCAAGTTTCGCATCCGTAAGTTACGACTGGCAGCACGCATTGGTCGAAGACTTTCCTCTTGAGGCATAAGGATAGTACCTTTCAGAACCATGCTTAATCTTCCAAAGGCACTCCAGCCCATTTTTACTCTTTCGTACATATGGTTCTCCGTTGCCGAAACTAACTGTCCTAAGTATACGTAGTTATTGACTTCTTCAAGTTTCATCGCACTGACTTCAATTGTCTGTGGAGTGGTATATTTATCGAACATGACTTGAGTCTTCTTCAGGTTCAAACACGCTTTGATGCTAGCCTCGTGTAGTTCTTGTATTCTTGTTTGTAATTCTGCTGGGCATGTTGTAAATATGAGGATGTTGTCAACAAACCGTAGGTGATTCAATTAGGCTCCATTGATCTTCAGCCCCTTATTTTCCCAATCCAGTGTTTTGAAAATGTCTTCTAGGGTGGCCGTGAAGAGCTTTGGGGAAATTGTATCTCCTTGACGAACTCCTTTTTCAATCTTGATTTTGCAGCCTGTTACTATTATTTACAGTCCTGTTTCTCTCAACAGTTCTGAGAATAGTTATCAAGGTGATTTAAAAAGGTACAACACAAAACAGTTCCGCACACAATTGTAGTTCCTTTAAAAATAATATCACCTACGGCAATTTGTTTCACTTATGCCCCTTCGTGGCGTTTCAATTGCACACAATGCTCGTGGAAACTGTGCATACACAAATCCACTTACAGCGTTCTGCTTGTTTTCTGTTTCGTCTGAGTCGTTGCTTACAGCTTGGCTTCAACACAGCTTGTTTTCTGTTTCGTCTGAGTCGTTGCTTACAGCTTGGCTCCAACGCAGCATGAATCATGTAGCATTACCTCAAGCTACCATTTTCAAAGTCGTGTCATTCTTCGTACACACTCCACAACAGTTTTGCCTTACGACTTTCTACACCCCCCCCCCCCCCTTCTCTCTCACTAGTTCCACCAGCCGATTTAAATACATTTCTACTACCCATCATACATCGGCTGATTTCTCTAGTGCTTGCCTTTAAACGTGTGCTGCATTTATCCTGTTTTGTGGCATACTTTGCTACAACATTACCCTGTGCAATATTAACAGTGCATCTATTTTTATTATTGTACCCTCGCTGTACCACCTTCCTGCCACTATATACAGTGCCATGAAAAAGTATTGCCCCCTGTCTGATTTTCTGCATTTTTGCACATTTTTCACATTGTATTTGGTCAGATTTTTTTGTGGGTTGTAGTAGTATATAGAGGGAGTCTGAGAGAAAAAAATGACACCAAAGTTTGGTGCTTCTTTTATTTGTTTGATGTGCATGGTAATCAAACATGCAATCTTCAGGTGTGAAAAAGTTATTGCCCCCCTAGTTAACTCAACCCAATTAAAGGGATAATTAGGGTCAGCTGTTTGAGTACTTTGGTTAACAACCAGGCCTGATTTGGGCCAGCCCTGCCCAATATAAATCTGACTAACTTTGGCCCTTACCATCAGAGTGAAGTTGTCAGCACACAGGTTCTAGAGGCACATCATGCCACGAACACTTGGGCAATTGCTGACCCTCCATAAACTTTGCATCTCCTCTTACAATCCCCTCTGGATAGTTGCTGTGATACACTTCCTGATGAGGCGACGCTTTTCTCTTGTTGAGGACAGGCAGGAAAATCTTCGGAGAAGGGCAAGACGGAGAAGACCCTGCATATTCAAACCCAGAGTCACTTTGTTTGGGATGCTGAAGGATGTGATGGTAAGGTGTTATCGTCTCACTCTGCAGGTCATCCTAGACCTAATAGCTGAATTTCCCCTTTTCATCACCTGATTGACTGTCCTCCTGGTAACATCAACAGCATTGACTTTCTCCAAAATAGAGGATCATATGGCCTGTTTGGTAGCATAACTGATGTTGGCTGAGGCTTTTCCAAATAACTAAATTTCATGTTGAGTGACCTCAGCCGTAAGGACTCTCAGCTCCTCCTCCTGAAAACTTTTCTTTTCTGTGTGCAATAATTGCTTGGCCGCTGGGCAATTTGGATTTTGCAACCACCATTTTTTGCACTAAGCCTATCTAAAATGCAACCCAAATATATTTTTTAAATAATTTGATCAAAACAGTCTTAAGCTCTATCCCTCATGCAAAGTAAATGATGTTGTACAGTACTTCATATAACAAAAACCAGATTTACACATTGGCAGGAATCAGGATAATTAAACTTTTCTGCCAACAAGCAATAGGCTATGTTTCAGACTCTTTGAGACAATGCTTTTCATATAAAGGGAAAGATATGGTGGGTTGGTTGGTTGGTTAGTACCTGTAATAGCAGGCGCTCAAAAGCCAGGAAGCTGTCCCACTTGGTGAACTGGGGGCTTCTCAGTGTCTGCACAGTTGCCAGGGAGAGCTGCAGGGTCCCGCAGTGGTTCTGCATGGCTTTGAAGTTGTTCTTAAACAGATGGATGTAGGAACTGAGCTGCTCAGGTGTGACTCTACCTGCAGAGAAAAAAATGATGGATGAAGACCATGGCGCATCCCCTCTTTTAAGCAGTATAAAAAATAGTTACAGACCAATCCATATCCAAAGGGATACCACTATATTTAGTAAGTAAGATGTAAACCAGAAACATGTGCTATATTTAAATAATTAAAGATAAACACATTATTCTAATTGCCAAAACTGACACATCAGCACATGGGACATTTCTAAACCTGCAAAGACTTAATAATAACACTGCTTTACAAGTGTATCTACAGAACAAGAAGCAGCTGTTTCTGCATTTCCTAAATAGATTCATTTCTTTATTGTGTTCTCTATGCTTCCTTGAAAGTTAGTAATCTGAAAATGTACGAATCTGAAAATGTAGACATAACACGCAATAATGATGTCATGTTGTCTTTTTACGTCTTCCTTTGCTTACTGAGGTCTAAAATCTTAACCTTTTCTGAGAAATGCCTTTAACAGAATGTGAAGAATGCTGTATCAAGTATTGTTTGTAAGAAAAAATACCAACAGCTAGTGGTTCTGTGTTCTAATGTAGGGAAAGTGTATATTGTTAAAACATTTTATATTTGAAGATTTTTTATTTTTTTATTTTATTTTTGTAAACATAACCAGGCCAGTCTTAACAGGGATGTGTGTGTATTGTCTGAGCGATGGATTTGCTGAACAAACTTGTCAGCTAAAGTGTTGAGCCAGAAAACATGCTGGATACACTTTTGCCAGCTAATTGATTTAAGAGCATCCGGCTGTTAAAATAAGCCATACTGAATAATAATAGGAAAATAACAATATTAAATATCAAACAAAATAAATAAATGGAAGCTCATAAATCATAACTTAGAAAGAAAGTTTATGTCTCTCTAAAATTAAAATGTATTCAAATAAAGCTTGAATGCTGTCCAAAGAAATCCAGACAGTCCTATTGTCAACAGACTCATCTTCTAAAAGCTACAGTAAAGTTAGCCAGAATGTACTTGGTTCTTGTGCCAACCTTAATTTAATAAAGATAACACACAACCCCGCTAACAGGCTGTCTACAGTATTTCAGTGATTTGTTTAAAGCAACTTTGCAACCGAATAGCAAAAAAAATTCCAAAATGTGTGGACACCTGTAATACAAGATTTATATTCAAATATCAGAGAGCATATTTGTCATCCCTTACAAAAGCTGTTTATATCCCTATAAATATAACAAAAAACAGCTGGTCTACAGTATCTGTACTGCACAGAGCATAACAGAAAAATCCTGCTAGAGTAAAAGTTCATTACAGAGTTGTCTTGTTTTTAATTCCTGTAGCTGTGGCAAAATAATGCAAATGACAGCATTACCAGCAAGATGTGCAATAACTTGAACAGGTTTAAAATTTTTTTTTTTTTTTTTTTTTTTAAACTGTAAAAATAGGAAAGTCAACTTTTTACCACTTCTGTCTCATGTTAGTAACAGAGATAGATTAATGCATACAGTTGCTGGATGACAACGTGAAAACTTACTGCATAAATAAATAAACCTGTAAGTTCTCAACTGGGACTGGCTCAATCTTGCAATCTAAGAGAGTCCATTTTTTCCATCAGCTTTATAAAATCATAGTACCTCCTCCAGTAAACTTGTCTGTTTGTTGCATGCTAACCATATGTTGTTTAGTTATGAAATAATGTAAAGCATAAAAAGACATTCGGCTTTATATATGGATCATAAAGGATCTACTTTATATGAAGCTTGCCAAAAGTCCCAGCCACATCCTATATCAGATACATATTACTTTCTTTCAGTAAAGCAAACAGTCAAGTACTGTTAAAGGAACACTTTATTTTGTCTTTCTGTGAACAAAAATGGCTTTCCCATGATAAGAATCCATCATATTAGAAGAAGTTTAAAAACACAAAGCATCCTCAAAATGTAATCTGCATTACAAATCTCAATACAAAACATTGGGTCTTATTCACTGATCTTTAACTAATGAATTATTGAAATTACAGGTTCACTGATATACAATTGCAGGAGGACAATGCACATCAACACTGTAACTACCAAATCAGGCATCCTTGGAAATCCCCTCTTGTTTTATATTAAAAAAAGAAGTTGTACGGTTTATCACATGTTCATTTACACCTTAATCTGTTCTGTATTGTCAACTTCACGGTGTCATTGGTTTACTTTAACTCTAACGGACTAAAGGGGAAACACAGGTAAGGTAATTTTTTTGACATGAAAAGACTCTTGTTGTTACCTAGGTCAAACAGGTTTGCATTGGAACAATGAGCTCTTCTTCTACAAAAGCATTTAAATAACTGAAAAACTGAAAAGTCCAATCACCACTGATCCTAAGACTCTCTGCCAAAACATTTGACACGCTAAACTGCAAATAAAAACAATGGTAACATATTAGAATGTGGGGCCTGTACACATGGACCTGGCTTGTCAAAGTTTGTCAATGTTCTGCTTCAGTTCAAAGAAAACATAACGTGTCACAGGGACGCGTTTCCCTCCCCCCCTAAACATATTTCATCTCAATAATCTGTTGTTTAATATGTGATTGATATGACAATAAAAAGTGTCTTCCAGGAGTTGTGAAGCTGGTGGTCAATAAAAAAGCACTCTCTTTGCTTTATTAAGGATAGAGTTAACAAAGCCAACGTGGAAGCTAGACAGGATGGCTCCAATCTGTGACCAAGCCTTACGACTCCTTAAAAGCCTACAGGCTTAGAGAGAAGAACCCTGCCTCCATTCCTCAGCATTAAAATAATCCCTGACAGTATTGGTGATAAACCAGAAAATAGTTTATTAAAAAACATTTATGCATGTTGTGTTTTACTTGCTAATAACAGAGAGCACACATAAGATGTCAACATGTGGTTTTGATTTCCTTCTACCACATATGTAAACACTCATTTAAAAAAAAAAACACCCCACAAGAGGGCACTGTGTACCTTTCACAGCCACAAATTCCCTCCAGAGTATTAGTGTGGTTATATTTCCTAGTTGTTTGAATTGTGATTAACTAAGTTCTAATTGAAGACAAACAGCAATCTGTGTAACAAAAGGACTTTGTGACGTGAAGTTATTATTTTGGTAAATTGACACAGACTCAGAAAAGTACTAAAAAACTGTGACTGCATTTTGAAAAGATTTTCAACCAAGAACACAACGTAGTTTTTTTGTCTCTCTGAGACTTTAAACAGTGTTCATCACCAGACATAAATACAAATTAAAAACAGAAAAAAATAGACCTGGTTGAAACACAAACCTGGAGTGAAGGGCAACTTAAGAACTGGACTAGATCATACAAAGGGGTGTCCAGAAAAAATTCAAATTAAGAGAACAAATCCATTTTTCAAAGGATCTCAACAGCAGGTATAAAATCAGATCACTGAAAACAAACTTAACGAAATGTAATTAGTGGTGATGTGGCAATTTCTTAAATTTATACAATCAGTTACGTTACTCATGTGTACAAAATGATGCTCCATTATTCACTTCTAAAAATGAAGCCTGGATCCAACTGAAATATTCATTAAGAATAAAGCTTTGTGAGAAGATGTTCACTGTCACATTTCACAACTTTGTTATTACATTTTTCCCTGCTGGGATGACTGGGGTACTTTCTCAATGAAAAGAGGATTATGCAATCTCATGAACATTGTGAAAGGCAGTAGTACCAAGGCTCATCTTTATAGGCAGGTTTTCTTTGCTGGCAGCGTCCACCAGGTGTCTCCGGACCTCCATCACAGCCTCCTTGTGCTTCATGTTCAGCATGGACTCCCACAGGGCTTGAGCTGCAGGGTCACTGCAAGGAAATGGGAGGGTCAGGTTAAATGGCTGCTGGATAATGCAGCAATTACAGCATAACTGAGCAATGTCACTGTAGCATCATGCACAGCTCATTGCGCAAGAAGCTCTGAAACAGGGAACGCTACGAGGAACAACAGGAAACAGACTTTTTTTGTTCTACATCTTACAAAAATAAAGTATAGAAGCAACAGTTAAAGCACCAAAACAGTATTGCAGAATAGACATCTATGCAGCTTGCATCTTGGGGGTTGACTACAGTTAGAACTTGGGTTCATATGTGGTTTGTATTGCTTTTTGATACTAGTCTATTAAAGTGTAGTCTTTAACATTTGGTATAGGTGTTTGGTAACCGTGGAGGGAATTCAGATTTCTAGGTCTCTTGACCAGACATTTGAAAAGGTGTACTTTGTTCCTCTGTCTTCCACCTACAGTAGTTATTTTCTGTTTTGTCAACGATATACTTCTTTAATGATATACTGTCTTATAGTCTTGCAAGAAGGGAACCTAGGCCAGATGTATTATTATGATTTAATAGGTAGTATTGTAAACCAAAAGTTGACATTACATTTTCTTTTCTTAGAAAAAAAGCAATCCCGATTTTCGTTCTTTAGAAAAAAAAGCTCCCTTTTCATGATAACTGCTACCATATGTTTAATATCAGATGTAATCTGTTCCATTCCTCAACACTGCAGACTGGGAACGGGGTTGAAATTGAGCAATATTGTGTTTAAAAGGAAACAAGATATTTTTCTCTTCTGTTTTTTTTATTTATTATTGTTGAGCAGCTTATGAAACTAAACAAGTTTGAGACAGTGAAGTCAAAATTGCTATTTTTGCTGTACACTCAAGCAATATGAAAATACGATTAAAAGATGAATATGAGGCAAAAACACAGAACGTCACCTCTTATTTCTGGCTGTTTCAGCACATATATGTTTTACCAACTAAGAATAACAGCACTTTCAGAGTTCCATCCCTCCATTTTATGTGAGCATAAGTATTAGGACATTTGGCTCACAGGTTTTTCCTGTTGCATTTATTGTTCACACATAAAAGAGCTGTGAATGTGTAGTCTCAGTTCTATCCTTTGCTTTTGCCTTTGGAGTCTCTGTTTGGTGTCAGTAGGCATAATCCAACATGAAGACTAGGGAGCTGTCTATGAAAGAAAAGCAAGCGATTTGGATGCTAAAAGAAAAGAGGAACTCAATTAGAACCATAGCACAAAAGTTGGGCATAGCCAAATCAACAGTTTGGAATGTCCTGAAAAAGAAAGAAACCACTGGTGTCTTCAGCAATCGGCAACGACCAGGTCGGCCAAGGAAAACAACAGCAGTTGATGACAGAAAAATGACCAGAGCTGTGAAAAACAACCCTAAAATAAGTGTCTGTGAAATCACCAACAACCTCCAGAATGCTGGGGTGAAAGTGTCACAATCTACTGTTCGCAGAAGACTGGCAGCAGAATTACAAAGGCTACACTGCAAGATGCAAACCTCTGATCAGCACCAAAAACAGAAAGGCCAGATTAGAATTTGCTAAAAAGTACAGAGATGAGTCAGTAGAGTTTTGGAACAGGGTTTTATGGACAGATGACACAAAGATTAACCTTTATCAAAGTGATGGGAAGGCAAAAGGGTGGAGAAAAAAAGGAACTGCAGATGATCCAAAGCATACCACCTCATCTGTGAAACATGGTGGAGGTAGTGTCATGGCATGGGCATGCATGGCTGCCTCTGGAACCGGCTCACTCATCTTTATTGATGATGTAACGAATGATGGCAGCAGCAGAATGGCTTCAGAAGTGTACAGAAGCATCTTGGCTACCAATGTACAAGAAAATGCCACCAGACTCATTGGATGGCGCGTCACAATGCAACAGAACAATGACCCAAAGCACACGGCCAACGCAACGTTCATCGGGGGAAAAAAGTGGAAAGTTTTAGACTGGCCAAGTCAATCTCCTGATTTAAATCCGATTGAACATGCATTTCACTTGCTGAAGAGGAGACTGAAGTCAGAAACTCTCCAAAACAAGCAACAGCTGAAAATGGCTGCAGTAAAGGCTTGGCAAAGCATCTCAAAGGACGATACCAAGAGTTTGGTGATGTCAGTGGGTCGCAGACTCACTGCTGTTATTGCATGCAAGTGATTTGCGACTAAATACTAGCTTTTATACTTCTTATATTTGTTTTAAGTTGAATTGTCCCAATACTTATGCTCACATAAAATGGGGGGATGGAACTCTAAAAGTGCTGTTATTCTTAGTTGGTAAAACATGTATGTCTTGAAACCACCAGAAATAAAAGGTGACATTTTGCCTCATATTCATCTTTTACTCGTATTTTCATATTGCTTGAGTGTACAGCAAAAATAGCAATTTTGACTTCACTATCCCAATACTTATGGAGGGCACTGTATATATAGGCATATGAAAGAAAAGTTTTTTGTTTTGTTTTTAAATGTACACAAATTTTTTTTTTTTTAAAGATTTAAAAAATCTTATTTTCAGGACTTTTCGGGCAAAAGCCCTTCTTCAGCTGTTTAAAAAGAAAAGTAAACACAGTGCAGTAAACTTGTTGTTATTCAAGAATTGTAATTATACAAAAATTCTGTGGATGAATAACTGTTGTATAATTACAATTCTTGAATAACAACAAAACAATAAATTAAGAACTTAAAAAAGTATGTGGTTAGAAAATGAACGAAATGATAAGCACATACATCAAAATGCCGAATGTATTTGTCTTTCTCCCAGCTTTTTAAACTAATAAAACCTTGACTAATGTTTACGGTCTGGTTTAAATTCTTGACCCCATCCCCATGGCTAAATCTTTAGGGGCACTACTAAACAAGGTATGACCAATTCTTTCAAGCCTTTCTCAGACTGATGTGCAGTTACCACACTAGTAGTACATGCTGGCAACATCCAAGTGACAGCATGTGTAAAATAAATTTTAAGGAACTTCTTTGGGGCTTTAAGGTACAAAGACAAACACAGGTCGTAAATCTATTGCTTGTTTAGTATCTTCACTAACAAGTCTCGTCTCTAACAAGTGTGACCAAAATCTGGGAAAATCATTAAGAAACTATTAGTATGCTACCAACTATGCCTGTAAAAGAAGAAACAAGAAACTGTCTTCAGCTTTAACGCACTCAGGGTTGAGAGAGCTAGTGACTGTTGGAAGGTACTGTAGGTAATAAAGTGACTAAATCTTTTATTAAGTCTGGATCATTTAAAATGTAAACTGTGAAAATAGCATTTAGATTAGTCAATTGTTGAATTCCTCACTGCTTATTGTCACAAGCAGCATTCATGGTTGATGACATGCTGGTGGGTGATTCATATATTGAAAGTCTAATCTAACAATCCTTTCCCCCAGGAGGAGGGTACAAAAACTGGCAGTATGACTTTTGTAAAAAGTGCATCCCTCCAACATTCAAGCTTGTTCAGAGTTCCCTTAGGTTAGAAACTTTCTTGCAAATCAATCATTTCCACATCACCTCATTAAAGCAGATAGGATTAGTTGCTCACCTTTAACAGGTTTTTACTGTGTGTGGGATTATCTGTTGAGCAATTTGCCAATAGGGTAATTTATTGATTTGCAGAAGGTGGAGCTCGCGGCCTGGTTTTTCCCAGGGGAAAAATGGTTACAGCAGAATAAAGGGGCGTGGGATTTTAATGTAGATGGTGGCTACAGTATTTGCAAAAGAGGAAGGAACACCTTTGGGCTGAGAGAAGGAGGCTAGCTTTTGGCATCCATGCCCTTTTCTGGCTGCATAACACCTATTGTAACCCTTCTGGTTGGAAGATTGCATGACCACACACACACACACACACATAGATAGGAATCCAAATCCAACTAATGTTCAATTTATTTCAATACAAATTAAAAACGTCCTGACAACCTAATCCAAAATGCTGATTTGGCTCAGCAAATTAAACTTGGAAACAATGTAACACAGGACTGAACTCCTTCAAGAAGGAGTCAAACAGGAACATGAATCTTTGGTCATTTGTGGAAATAAATGCTTGTAGAAATAGATTTTTACTGAGGCAGAAATTAAATTTTTGCTGCCTCAATGTAAGCTACGCATCTGACTAAGCAATAGTGGTTTTCAACTCCCCTTTTAAACAAATCATTAAATATGCTGATAAATATGGTCTTGATGTCGTTCATTGCTGTTTAAATTACAGAAATCCACTAAGAAGCAATATATCTTTTATAGAGGATACCTGTAGCAGAAAGCAGTGCATACAATCTTAAAACAACAATAAAATAAACACTAATGTATTACAGGTACTCCTCAGAGATATAATGCAGTTACAGTATTAAAGCCAAAATATTAAGCTAATGGAATTCGTTTACCATTGCTTCTGTTTTTGTAAGCAGCAGTTTGTTGTCTGCATTTACAACTGCCTGAAAATGTTAGAAAGTGCAGTAAGGCTAATGGAACCCATGTTGATTTTTACCTCAGCCAAAAAAAATAAATAGGACTCCCATGAGCTATACTCCTACAGACCAGAGAAACTGCCAGTTGCAACAGTACACATTTTACATTTCTCAAGACATCTTTTAAAAGTTTCTTAATATTGTAACTTTATCCAAAGAAGCAACAGTACTGGGCATCAGCACATTATTTCTAGGATGGGGTTTTAACAAAACTTGATTGTTGTTTTAGATGGAATCAAAACTAGGGCTTTGTTTCAAATACCAGTAGTGCAGTGCTTATATGAACTTCACATACTGTAATGCTTTAAAGAACATACTTGCTTGAGAAATTAGCCTATCAACTGACACATTAACAATAACTTGTAATCTACAGCAATCACACTGCTATTCATATACTGTAGAGACCTACATAAACAACTAAAAACAACAATAGACAACTGTGGTGTGCCAGGAATACTGGGTCTCAATTTGGCCATTTAAAATGGAAAGGGTCTGCTTAATGCAAGCTGGAATAACAATGACATGCTTTCTTAAAAAGCACACATAGTGAATTTTAGAAGAATACAAAACCTTTTTGCTTAACCTAAACTAAAGCAACTCCAAAACTTCTTCCAACAGAAATAAAGAAAGATTATTTTTTAAGAAAGATTATTTTTTAAGAAAGATTATTAAGCGGGTGTTTCAGGTTGTAGTGGGAATATAGCAGAAAAGTGGCTACCCAGCTCTGTAAGTGCAATTATTCTACAACAACCCATTACAATAATAAAACCAGTACAGCAAAAAATTACAAACACATAATACTGTATACCCCCTTTTAATAACAAATGAGACTGATACAAGCACAACTTGTGAAGAAGGACCCTACAGTGCTTCCTTCGAAGCCCAAATTACTTATATAAGCAAGAATATAAATCAGTACTGTAGGAATGAAGTTGATCAGTTGGGAAGCTGAGCCATTGATTTTACTTGAACACAATTTGCAAATGCACAAAGAGAAAACCCCAAAGTCTCACCATTACAAAGGGCATAATGTTTAACCAAGCAAGTAAAAAAACATTTCCTGTCTAAACTCCAAAACCTCAGGCTGCTGTGTTAGTGTGATCTGCTGTAGACTTAACCGTGTCTGTGTACTTTGGCTGTGGCTCAAGCTTGTAGAGGATACAGTTTGATTTATGTGTAAGGAGGTCCAGTGATAGAAGCCTGGTGACAGGGTGATAGCTAACGTCTTACTATTCAAATGGCTGCAATATATTTACATTTACTCACAGGAAATAGGAATTTCACATCAGCGTTTACCAACACAAGTAAAAAATATTTCAATAAATTGGTACTTGTGACCAGTGTGTTTGAAAACGTATACATATTGTGTTGACCTGCAAATACATTATCATCCATCATGTGTTCATGATTATATGTTCTTCTGTGTCTGGATATAAATAAAAACATAAGAACGTTTACAAAAAAGAGGAGGACATTCAGCCCATCTTGCTCATTTGGTTGTTAGTAGCTTATTGGTCCCAGAATCTTATCAAGCAGCTTTTTGAAGATCCCAGGGTGTCAGCCTCAACAACATTACTGGGGAGTTGGTTCCAGACCCTCACAATTCTCTGTGTAAAAAAGTGCCACCTATTTTCTGTTCTGAATGCCCCTTTATCTAATCTCCATTTGTTACCCTTGGTCCTTGTTTCTAAGGTTGTAAAAGTCCCTTGGGTAGACATTGTCAATACCTTTTAGAATTCTGAATGCTTGAATCAGATCGCCACGTAGTTTTCTTTATTCAAGACTGAATATATTCAATTCTTTAAACTGGTCTACATATGACATGCCTTTTAAAAACCTGAATAATTCTGGTCACTCATCTTTGCACTCTTTCTAGAGCAATATCCTTTTTGTAGCGAGGTGACCAGAACTGAACACAATATTCTAGATGAGGTCTTACTAATGCATTGTAAAGTTTTAACATTACTTCCCTTGATTTAAATTCAACACTTTTCACTATATATCCGAGCATCTTGTTGGCCTTTTTAATAGCTTCCCCGCATTATCTAGATGAAGACATTTCTGAGGCAGTAAACTCCTATGTCTTTTTCATACATTCCTTCTTCAATTTCAGTATCTCCCATATGATATTTATAATGCACATTTCTATTGTCTGCGTGCAGCATTAAATGTCATTTGCCATGTGTCTGCCCAGTTCTGAATGCTGTCTAGATAATTTTGAATGACCTTTGCTGCTGCAACAGTTTTTGCCACTCCTCCTATTTTTGTGTCGTCTGCAACTTTAACAAGTTTGCTTACTATACCAGAATCTAAGACATTAATGCAGATTAGGAAGAACACAGGACCTAATACTGATCCCTGTGGTACTCCACTGGTTACCTTGCTCCATTTTGAGGTTTCTCCTCTAATCAGTACTTTCTGTTTTCTACATGTTAACCACTCTCTAATCCATGTGCATGCATTTCTTTGAATCCCTACTGCATTCAGTTTGAGGATTCATCTTTTATGCGGGACTTTGTCAAAAGCTTTCTGGAAATCTAAATAAACCATGTCGTATGCTTTGCAATTATCCATTTTCAATGTTGCATCCTCAAAAAAGTCAAGTAGGTTAGTTAGACAGGATCTCCCTTTCCTAAAACCATGCTGACTGTCTCCCAGGATATTGTTACCATATAGGTAATTTTCCATTTTGGATCTTATTATAGTTTCCATAAGTTTACATATAATAGAAGTTAGGCTTATTGGTCTGTAGTTACCTGGTTCGGTTTTGTCTCCCTTTTTGTGGATCGGTATTACGTTTGCAATTCTCCAGTCTGTCAGTACAACCCTTGTCAAGAGACTGTTGCAAATGTTTATAAGCTCAGCTCAAACTAAATACTCATTTCACTGGACCCTACTGACAGGTGTGTTTGATCACAGTATTATTAGTAAAGCTGTGTGTTTACATATGTTTTTGGTTAATTACTACAGTTAGAAAATCTGATTATAAAGGAGCATTAAGTGCAGAGAAGAGCTCTTTCAAATTAAATGACAGCACACCATTATAAAACAAAATATTTCTTATTCATTAAGAGGGTCTCTTGTGGCCTACCAGGCCAATCTACAAATTCCAGGCAGTCAAAGTTATCCACCTGCACTATCAATATTGTCTGATATTTCCTGTGCACATTTATATTAGCTTCTCCCACAGGATATTGAGTTGACCACTTCCACATACTTTCAAATGCAGGTTTAGTTGCTTTAAAACTTTTTTCCTTTTCTGATTTTCAATATTAATTATATGATTATTTAGGGGAAATGATTTGAAACACTAGAGATTTAATTACCACTTTCAATACTCATTGGCTACCTGCTTTTCCCAATTTGTATTTATTTATTTAAGGTTTTGATCTTATTTACAAAAACATTCCGCCAAAAATAATCCTACAAGTTATGGAAACAGGTGATATACACTGACATATAGATTTAATTATTTTTAAATTGACAGCACCAAAGTACAGGAAGCTGTTTCAGGTCAAAATGTTACTGGATTCCAAATGAGACAGCCTGGTTAGAAGGACAATTCATCTCTTTTTTTATAAAAAATTTAAAACAGTGCATTAGACCATCATTCTGTTATAGAAAAGCTGTATTCTTGTTATAAAGCAACAGGAAGCCCATAACTGTCATGCTAATAACAAGTCATTTAACCACTCATCCTACTGTACAATGTTGAGTCCTGTTTAGTGTCTGCTTCTAACTTGCTCTGCTTATAATCTAAGCAGTAGGTTTTTAAATTTTTGTGGATATATCCCCCTTGAGGTGTCGTGGGCTAGTCGACGAAACACTGAGGACGGAAGGTGCCCACTTGAAGACCCCAGAGATGTACCCTACTTAGCTCAATCCAGACGGTTGTCATGCTGATGCGCTGGGGAGACCGCACTGTGGTTGATCCCCGGAGCCAGCATCGCAGCCGTTGTGTGTGCTGATGCGCTAGGGAGGCAATAAGCTGATGCTTGGAGCCAGCATTACACTTCAGCCATCAACACCAGACAGAAGGATATCTACATCATCATATGGAAGGAAGCGCAAATGGATGGAGACACAGATGGATCACATTAGTTTACTGTAAAGCTACGTCTTAGTTGGTGCTTATCTTGGCGAGAGCCAAGTTCAAATCAGCATGAAGTTTTAACATCTACTCTCATGTAATGGAAATCACTGTTGTGCAAAAGTCTTAGACATGTTGCATTTTTCTACTCTGATGCATTATGAGCATCAACAATTTACTCAAAGCCTCCACTAGTGTTTTCTACTATTATGGGAACCTTGACTTGCATAAAGAAGGAAAAACATTGAGTGAAATAGCTTGCATCACTTGATTTTCAAGGTGTGGTATCTGAAGCATAATCAACAAGTACAGAGAAACATCATCTGTAATTGACAAACCCAGGACTGGAAGACCAAAAAAGCTGTTTAACAAGGATGAGCAATAGTTAAGGAACAGAAATATGACAAGCGTTGAATTGACAACAGAACTGGCAGAAGGCACAGGTGTCGTTGTCTATCCATCAACAGTCCAAAGCACCTTTGACCATTGTTCCATAGTCCAATTTCTGTGTTCTTGTGCATATTTTAGCCTTTTAGTCTTGTTCCCCATTCTTAACAGAGGTATTCTTACTGCAACACATCCTTTAAGCCCTGATTTCCAGAGTGACCTTTGTACTACCACTAGGGTCCACAAACAGCCAAACCACATAATATATTCATATGTCACTGATTATCAGAAAACCAGTGATGCAACTGAGGAGACGACGAGGCAAGAAACATCCAATAGAAACAGAGGACATTTTTGTTCTGGGCAAACAAAAAGACTGATGACAACGGAAGAGAGAAAGGACAAAAATGTACCTCAAACATCCATACTTCATGCCTCAAACACGTGGTTTATTCTAAGCTAATGACTCATGAAAAAGATCATCACAGTTTTTTGGTGAGCTTTTCCATCTGCTAACTATTACATTACTTACATAAATGCAATAATTTCTAGCAAGGCTAGCAGGAAAACCCAGAATGGTGTCCAAATGACACCTGACCCTCTTAGCTTAAAACAGGAAAGGCAAAGCCAAAGCACTCATACAAGCATTCAAGTTTTACCTTCGTCATACCATAATTGCTTGTGAAAGTAATATTCTGGAAAGATATTACATTTAAAGTTAACCATCTTGCATAGAAATCAACAAATTCTGAACACATTTTCCCCCTTTTTCACAATAATGATACTCCCAGCTGGTATTCATAGGGCATTTCTGCTGTTGATATTCTCAGTCCTGGGGCCCATCACATATTTCCAATCATCAGCAAAATTGTCATTATTTACACATTAACCTCATTAGCCTCAAACAATCCCCCAAGGATACCAAGTCTAATTATTTGTCTTGGTGTCTATCACTGTGAAAGAATGCCATGCAGAATTTACTGTCGCTCAAACCTGAAATATGCTGAAGAAACATTCTATACACACCAGTGAATTTTCAACTTTTATGTACTCTGACTAAACTGTATTATAAATCTCAAGGTCTCGGCAAATCAACAGAACAGTAACTTAATTTTCATGTCGTAGTTCTTTAAAAACTAGAGTAAATGTTTTGAAATTGAGGTCCCTTGTGTTTAGTGATTTCTTGGCATAACCTGTTCTCTTAGATGCAGTACAGTAAATGAAAACAAATATGGTATTGTTCTCTTTAACCCAAGACAAATGTTTATTAAGAAACTGAAGTAGCTTCAAACTGTCCCATATCCGCCACTGGGTCAGCTGTTAGCTGTTGTGCTCTCTCTCCCAGCTCCCCCGGCTTCCGACGCCAATCACAGAAATTGCTCAGCCAGGAATTGGGGACCATGACCCACTGCCAAAGCCAACACACCTCAGATCAATCACTGCATCAGTACGATAAGTTTGATCTCGGACCCTGTTCATAGTCCTAGGATTCCAGCAAGCACTGAACCAGTACACCCGCTGTTGTACACATGGAATGTGTGCTGTGCCATTCCACTCCAGTATCAACGCGTTTGATAAAAAATAAAAGCAACAAGAGCTGTAGTCTGTGCCAAGCTATTTCAGATACCACTACATGGAACAGAATCCTCTGGCAACTGTAAAAAAAGAGTTGGCTCCAGTAACTTAAAAATAATACAAAAAACGCAAACAAAAGACATAAAGTACTATACATACCGTACATATCAATTTAACATCCTAGGTGGCCTACTTTAAATCAAGAGTTACTGCATTTAACAACACTAAAACTAATACATGTTTGAGTACATATCTTGGGGAAAAATGGCTATTTTTATAGGCAGTCCTAAAAAAAACACTCCTAGTGTTTACTACAATTTTTACAAGAACCTGTCAGGAGAAAATGCCTTAAAACCAGGTTGTCATCCTTTAGAATGTTCTTAGATGTTTCACAGAGTGCCGTACCCAATAAAACAAATTGTGTGAGTATGGTCCCCCATGAAGGGACTTGACAAGCCATCACATTTGTTTGAGTGGCAGCTGTTTTGTTTTTGTGACCTGAGCATGCCATTTACCATTGAAGAAACGGGACAATTCATGCACTGTTGAAAATCGCTCACAAACATTCTTTACTATCTTTTCCATGGTTTATTTCTGGTTATTCATTAAATGCAGGCTTGCTCACAAGAATGAATCTAGACTGAAAAAGTAAAAGCTTCTATAATAAGTATGTTTCTAAATGTAATACTATTTGTGGCTTAGCAAATGAAAACATCATGCTGGCTTTGGGTTTTTTTTGCAGCTTCTATTTAAATAGAGCCTTTTCAATAAAACAATCTGGTCTCCAGATTTGAACTTGTACTGTAAGTGTTTTTACACAGTGAGGCACAATAGTTTTTTTGTTATTTGAGTCTGAAGCAATACACTCCTGCTAGGTTCCCATGTACTTTTACCAGCCGCTTCGATATTTGTTTAGCCATCCTAAAATGTTGACAAAAGCAAATAATCTCATAAGCATTTGTTGGTTACTTGGAGGAAGTATTATTAGGCATGCTCCTATACTTGATCTAAGGTTTGGTTTTATTGCCAAAAGCCAGAAAAAAAACAAAAAAAACGTTTCACTCAGGGACGGTTGGTGGCCTGGTAACCTTGTATTTTCTATTTCACCCTCACAGATTTCCAGCCAAGAGTTTGTTGTTCATGGAAGCACCTCAGGGTTTTAAGAAGACATGAAGGAATAGACATGCTGAGGCTGAAAATGTTCATTCTGCTACTGCAGCTGTGGAAATTCCTTTGCAATAGCTGGGCCATGACAGGCCTTGTGTAGAGGTAGTTTGCTCCACAGCGACCCCCTGCTGAGAGAGACAGGAATCTCTCTGCAGAAACTCCCATTCAATTACAACCAGATTGATCATCAATCATCTATGAAGTTGACAGCTAGCGTCACCAACTAGAAAGCAGCTGCCCTTCAAAGTGTTTTTATTTGACCACCAACAAACCTCTTTACATTAATAAAGGTCAAGCAACATACTACCACTAGCCACCATTCATACTTTAAGTCGGAATATAATATCAACCAAAATTGAATCCATCGACTTATATTATGCACCAGTGATGATGTTTTAATAGACAAAAAAACAAAACAAAACTAAACATTGAAGATTTATTAATAGTTTGGTTCAAAAAAAGATTTCCTTACATTTATTTAGAAAGAGAATTCTACATAGACACAAATAAACCTTTAGAAACTCGTCCAGATGTGTATTGGGAATATTGGGTGTATTACAGATCATGCCCACTTAGCATGGCTTCACCGCATAAAAGACAACAATGCCAGGATCAAGTGGTGGTACTTGGCACTGCAGCCCTGTGCTTTCAGGGTAGACCACCGAGCAGGGAAACTGCATTAAAAAACTGATTTTTTTTCTCTTGGGAAGGCATGGGGGGTGTAGGATTTCAAATGGACCAGTGGTGCCATTCTAAAGGGGAGTATATGTGACAGGGGGAGCTGTGCTGGCTATCGGGTGCATGCATGAGCCTGCAGGGGTGTGGGTTAGAAAGAGGTTGAGCAAGGGTGTGTTGCTCAGACCTCTTTAATAGGCTGAATGGTGGGTCTTGGTGGGGGCAGAGATCGTCCCATAAAATTGATACAGCAACCGGCGGCAGTAGAGAATAAGGAAAGGCTGCGGAAGCGGCTGAAGAAGACATATGCTCGATTTGAGTTTATTTACCTTCCCAAACGGGTACAGTCCCAGGGACGTTAATTATTTTAGCTCAGGGGGATATGAGCAACCCCACAAAAGTATACTGAGAGAACAGAACAGCGTCACTGTACATCGTGTCTCTCAGGCTAGAGGAGGCTGCAAGACCCTACTTAAAGCAGCACTTTTTTCTGTAGTTTTATTTATTTCTCCTTGTGATTATGAACTATTATTTCTATATGTAGAGCACCTCAGGGTAACACCATTGCTGGTAGCAACCCTGAGAGTGTCAAATAAAAGCACACCCCATGTAAATAATAAATCTTGTGCGTCCGTGTGGCTTCTCAAAGACATTTCTGACTCCCGTGTAGTCAGTGAATCACCCACACCCCCTCTCACAGGCTGAAATTAGTTACCTGGTAGAAACTGCTGCCTTTTTCACATTCTTTGACGCTCTGTTAAACCACCCCTGTGCATCTCGTCACTGTGTGAATGTTGCTTGGTCAGATGTAGAAAGCTGATCTTCTGATCATCAGAGACACAGAAAGTGACAGGGACGGCATGGTTTCAAAGATCTCTAATACAATGTTACAGAGTAGATGGGCTCCATCTGTGCTTATCTCTCAACCTCCATGCAGATTTACTTTCTAAGAAATATGTGTCTCACAAAAAATAATATGCTTACTTTCTTAGTTTTGCAATGAGGTGCACGAAAAAGGGTTAAAAATGTATGGTCAAGTTGGATCTGGTCATCCAAATTGTCAGTTTCCTCGTGATACTTGAGTCACTCAAATGTATTTTAAGAAGAAACCATTTGAACAACCTTTCAATTCATTGTGCACCTTAAGGGGTTAAGAGCACAAACTGCATAACATCACATAACAGAACCTCACATCTGTAAGAACAGTGAAAGCAGATATATCACATATATGGACTTAAAAGCACAACCTTGAAGTGATCGGGAAACTATTTAAGATAAATATTTCAGGCCTCCCTAATGCAAACCCAGATAATAGAATAACCTGACAACACCTTTCCTCTTTGAAATCTGGAACTAATAGGATGAATAAATACATGTACTTATAATGCCAAACTGGTCTGTCATTTTAGTAATTCTGGTACAGGATCCACCACTTACACTGTACAGGGTTATTTCAGGCAGCCGTTTATATCGGACAAATAGCGTTTGCCATTTGTCATTCCCATTCCCATTGATTTCAAGAACAAAGGCATCATTTATACCGTGTTAAGCACGCTGTATATCTCAGATAATTCACATAGATTTAAATAACAAACACACTGCTTATTACTGTAGTAATCACTCTTACTAATCCAGTAATCAGCTGCTTTCACCTCGTTACCTTGCTATTCACATTGATTTCAATAAAGAAGGAAGCACTTTACTGTAGTAAAAGTGTGACAGATCAGTCAATCAGCTGTTTGCACCTTGCTACTGAGCGATTACCCCTGTACTGTACCTTGGCTATTTAATCCCTGTACGCAGTGTCGGGTTACAGCACTGGCTGCAACAGCAAGCATGGCTGGAAAGAGAAAAGCGATGAGCAACAGCTTGAAAATTCAATGTCAATAAAATGTCTCTGTTCTGTACTGTACATTTCTGCACTTACTTTTTTATTACATTCATAGGTTTTAATACATCATTTTTTATTAGTGTAATGAGTGTCTTAATAAAGATTTTTTAACCGCATACCACTTGTTTGTTTTGATTACTGTACTGGTGATTGGGGGCATTTTGAATTTCAGTTTATTGTGTGGGAGTTTAATCCGTCCATCACTTACTGCGGGTGAATCACGTAAACACAAAACACGCCCGTTCTAAGCGGTGGAGACTGCAACACATTTTGGTAAAATATACAGGAATTCCTACATCCATTGGCACTCAAATATATCTACTTTCACTTATTATTGTATGTATAATTAATCAGAAAACTACAACATCTAATTCTTAAATCAATTCGATGACCACAGTAGCATGCAATACTGTACATGTTTGAAATGCTTTAACACAGGTGTGGAAAAATAAAGGTTCTTGATACAGTACATAACCCTGACTATATTCAGTTTTGAATCAAAACGATGAATCCATTTCTGTATATAGCTGATGAGGTTGGTGAAAAGATGACATTCCTAGTTAGCAGTTAATAACTGAAAAGTCCAAATGGTTAATAGAAGTATTTAATAAACCAGTAACAGCTACAGTAAGTGATTGAGCATCCAAAAATCTAACTGTCAATATTTATGTGCACCATTCTTTATTTTATATATCCTGAGATATGGAAGTTTAGTTTATAGTTTAGGTACACAACCCATACAGTATCATTGTGGGATCCACAAAAGATATTAAAAACACACACAAATACAATACGTGCAAAAAATTGTACCCCACTCCATATGGCTCTGCATGGGGCAGCAATGATTTTGCGTTTTGCTGGGTTGTAAAATGACAGATATCAGAGGCCATTTGATGTCAAACAGCATCAAATTTTGAACATCTGATCTCCAGTCCTTAAAAGTAAAAAGTAAAAACAAACAAAAAAAAAAACATATTTACTGCCAATAGGACAAGCATATTTTTTTCTAACACTGTTATTTTTACCAATGCAAATCCAGATGGTTTAATAAATTAAATGTATTTGGTCTAAAACGTCTAGACACCTCACTTGTTGACTGCTTGATTGCTCTGGATTAAAAACAAAAGAAAGCCATACTCAAAACAAGTCAAACTGGCAAAATCTCAACTTGCATTTACTACACCAAAGAAAGTGTTTACCATTTAGCAAAGCTGAACTCATTGGAGCCGCATCTCTTACAAACATGTTAACGAGCAACAGATGTTGATTATGACACAGTTTAAAAATCACATTTCACCACAGAAAGCCTGCGCTGATGAAAAAGGTTTAGCTCTACCGCTAATACAACAGAAAAAAGAACATGTAAAAAAAAAATCAAGAAAAGGCCCTTCCCAAGTTGCTTAAATTTTGAATTTCTAATTTCTCTTTACTTTCCTGCTGTATCTTATAATCTTAATACATGGTATCAGTGTATGAAGCCACTACAAATAAACTGTACCTGTACTTTCTTATATGGTACTGTATTTGCATTTCAAATCAAATACTCAATGTTGGCATCCATTTAAAAGTAGCTCTCTCTGACACCACAAATATTCTGCAAAGTGGGGTCAAGCACTTTTTATAGTCAGTTTTAACACCATCTCTTAATGTGTTCCTTATTTCTACAAGTAAGGTGGTATTTACTAAGGTGAATGCCCCTTATTAAGGTGTGCTCTTTGTTATTCATCAGCATACCATAGCGCGCACCTTATCTGATAAGCAGCACTTCAAGGAGGCGCCCACAACCTATTAAGCAAGGAGCTGAGATAGAGGAAGCGTGGAGGAGCAGAGAGCCTCTATCCTGTGCACAGAACAAGTGGAGGGACTGCCAGGGCTGATAAACAGCCATGTTTCCAGTGAAAAAAGTTTTTTCTTCCATCAACGCAACACATTTCTACCCAGACGGGGGACTTAATTAAAACTTAATGACACACAGCATATGTCAATCAAATACTCTACAGCTATGGCCAAAAGTTTTGCATCACCTAGAATTTTAGGACTGAGACATAATTTAAAAAAAAAAAAAAAAATTAACATAATTGCGATCTTTTATTTAACATCATGTAATCAAAGAAACAAAACGACATTGCAAAAGTCTACTGGAACCCATAATAGTAGTACAGTATTTCATGTTATGTTATGATGTATGTTATTTAAGTTGAATTAACTCCTCCGTTTGGGCTGGTCCGGTGGGCATCTGATACTGGACGACTATTTTGTCTGCTTTATTATTATTATTATTATTATTATTATTATTATTATTATTACTTAAATTATATATGAGGGACACAGAGAGTGTAAAGCTTAATTATCTTACATCACTCCAGTTCTTTTCTATTTCGTTTCTGCTGGCTCGGTCTATTAGATTTTCTTTATGTGTGGAGCTGTTCTTTCAGCACCAAGAAACGGAGCTTTGGAAAGGGATAATTAGTATTGTTTTGGTATGGAACCATTAAAATGTTTTGTTTTTTTAATGCTATAATGATAATTCTTTTTTCTACGGAGGCTAGATAAGATGTAATTGTGTGGTATAGGATTTAAGTTGACTAGACCTTTTTATAAGAAGGTGCTCAGCTCATAACACTTGCTTTTCATACGTGCTACTGAGAACGTGATTTAAAGAGTAAGTAGCGGGGTTCTGAAAAACATAGCTTTACACGTCCCCATGTGTTGCTAAACCTGTTTAAATAACGTACCTGTCATTTTTCATTTCATTGTTAACATCCTGACAACTTTTTACACTTATAACTTTAAAGTCTGTTTCAAAGCTTTATTTCAAAATGTCTGCTCCAGTGCACCGCTAGTGTAAGGATTATTGCCCACATTGTCAAACAGGTAACACAGTTTTTTTTTTTTTTTTTTTTTTTTTAAATCACTCTTTCTGCAGTGATTCAGAGGACAGATCTCAAACCCCAGTGCACAGCTTTGAAACAAAGTTATAAGTGTAAAAAGTTGTCATGATGTTAACAATGAAAAGAAAAAATACAGGTATGTTATTTAAACAGTTGTAGCAACAATTGGGAACTTGTAACGCTATATTTTGCGGAGCCCCGCTACTTAGACCACTCTTTAAGGTGCACCTTATGATTAGCACGGTTTAGTAAATACCATGTGCATACCATTCCCCTCATTAGTGGTATCTTTCCACAACATTTTAATACATTACAATGCATTAGGCATATTCAGACGATCAACCTAACACCCTATTTTTAAGGCGTGTGTGCTAATGTGCGCCTTATGCTTTAAGGTGCACCTTATCTAGGTTCATGAATAAGGCTTTCAATAGCACGCACCTTATTCTAGGATAAGGCTCACCTTAAAGCATTAGTCTTTAGTGAATGAGGCCCTAAGAGCTTTATGAGCAGGAAAAGCAGCTCTTTTACTAATGCTAGACATGTGTAAATACAACACTTTTTGAATGGGGCCTATATCCTCATAACCAAAGTTCATACAGTAAGTTCCTGAGCTAGGATCTGAACCCATAATTCAACACGTACTATTCTATGCAGTGCAGAAAATGCAAATCCTCACCGATTACACAGTACAGAACTAGTTTTCTTATGTTGATGTTATTGCAGTTTTGCTGATTTTAAATGAGGCTAAACTCAAATACCATAAAAATGATGAAACTATGTACAACGGTTTGCATAAAACAAATTAGCAGTCACACATTTATTATAAAAAAGCTGTTATGTTTGAGTGTGGAAGGCTTGAAATAAGCAAGAGCTCCATTCAGGTGCTCCATCTCATATTCCACACAGCTAGAACACCAGTATTGTCTTCAGTATTCTATGCATTACTGGCCCCTGAAAAGGCCAACAGAGTCAACATTCAATTGCAAGTGGCATTTCGATATGGAATCATTCAAAAGTGCTAACACTTACACATTTAAAGTCTGAGTTCATGTGTATGATACAATCACTCACTGATTCCATAACCTATCAACAAATGGACACCTGACCTCCTCTGATGTCAACTAAACTCATTCAAGTGATAAAGGCATGTATATTAGGCCTATATTTTATGGCCATAAAGGGAGGTGATTGAATTTTCATCCTGTATTGCTCCATAGCTACTAAAGCATAAAGAAAGCATATTCTCTACCTCCACATGTATAGATGCATTACAGGGTTCAGAAGCATAATGAAAGATTAAGCTTCCAACTTGAAATACCAGCAACAGCAGAAAGTACTGATTAAAGGAGAAACCTCAAAATGGAGCGAGGTAACCAGTGGAGTACCACAGGGATCAGTATTAGGTCCTCTGCTATTCCTAATCTACATTAATGACTTAGATTCTGGTATAATAAGCAAACTTGTTAAATTTGCAGACGACACACAAATAAGAGGAGTGGCAAACACTGTTGCAGGAGCAAAGGTCATACAAAATGATCTAGACAGCATTCATAGCTGGGCAGACACATGGTAAATGACATTTAATAGAGAAAAGTGTAAGGTACTGCACGCAGGCAATAAAAATGTCCATTATAAATATCATATGGGAGATACTGAAATTGAAGAAGGAATCTATGAAAAAGACCTGGGAGTTTATGTTGACTCAGAAATGTCTTCATCTAGACAATGTGGGGAAGCTATAAAAAAGGCCAACAAGTTGCTTGGATATATAGTGAAAAGTGTTGAATTTAAATCAAGGGAAATAATGTTAAAACTTTACAATGCATTAGTAAGACCTCTTCTAGAATATTGTGTCCAGTTCTGGTCACCTCACTACAAAAAGGATATTGCTGCTCTAGAAAGAGTGCAAAGAAAAGCGACCAGAATTATTCCTGGTTTAAAAGGCAAGTCATATGCAGACAGGCTTAAAGAATTTAATCTATTCAGTCTTGAACAATGAAGACTTCGCTGCGATCTGATTCAAGCATTCAAAATTCTAAAAGGTATTGACAATGTTGACCCAAGAGACTTTTTCGACCTGAAAAAAGAAACAAGGACCAGGGGTCACAAGTGGAGATTAGATAAAGGGCATTCAGAACATAAACTAGGAGGCACTTTTTGGAACAAGTTCCCCAGTAATGTTGTTGAAACTGACACCTTGGGATCCTTCAAGAAGCGGCTTGATGACATTCTGGGATCAATAAGCTACTAACAACCAAAGGAGCAAGATGGGCCGAATGGCCTCCTCTCATTTGTAAACTTTCTTATGTTCTTAAGAATAACCTGACTTCAATAGCTCTGAACTGCATGGAGCCAAATTGCTACAATCCTCTACTTTTAACGTATGTTTAAGTAACATTTTAGTGTGTATACTATTTAGTTTCACACTTTGTGCCAATGGAAAAAAATGTATGTATTAAGTGGCTTACTTTGGCTGTGATAAATGGCCTGGTGCAATAATTTTGTGTGATTCTTCATTCTTATGAAGGGAAGTGAGTTCCAACATATCCACCATCACATCATTGTTGTGTCCCGACAGTTCAGGCAGAGCCGACAGAATCTTCTCTACCAGATTGTCACCATGATGACCAACAGCTCCTATTTTATTAACCATGGAAGTAGAAAAATAGGGCAAAAAAACACAATAGATTATTAATATTATTTATTTCTTAGCAGACGCCCTTATCCAGGGCAACATACAATTGTTACAACATATCACATTATTTTTACATACAATTACCCATTTATACAGCTGGGTTTTTACTGGAGCAATCTAGGTAAAGTACCTTGCTCAAGGGTACAGCAGCAGTGTCCCCCACCTGGGATTGAACCCACGACTCTCCAGTCAAGAGTTCAGAGCCCTAACCACTGCTCGACACTGCTGCCCTTCTAAATTCTCATATCATGCCTATCCTTTAACACATGAAGATAGGGTATCGGGAACAAGCAGCAGGACCACAAACAGGTTCCAGTAATATTTTGAAGATTTTGTTCATACTCAATAAATTAAAATATTTTATATATACTGTATATGTGTGTGTGTGTGTGTGTGTGTGTGTGTGTAGAATTACAAGCCTTTTTGTTCCTACATTCCATAGCATAATCACTGTGTAGTTATCATATACAGTAATTATAAAAAATTTTTTTAAAAAAAGCAGATTTGGTTTGGGACAGAACAACCAGTTTCCATTGCTCCATTAGGTAGAGACAAGGAAATGCAGCGCAGTCTAGAAATGACTCTCTAGTGGCCCACAAATATATATAAGAAAAGTGTTGCTTCTCAGAGCTAAAGCATATTGGCATTTATAAACCCATGTGGCTGCAGGTAATAGCAGAAGGGTGGCTCCTTAGTTCACAATGAGACAGTGGCTGGGAAGCAGCAAAGAGGGATGGAGGGAGTTTGTACTCTGAAACTACCATAGGTGACACAACAAAACTGGCAAGCCAACAATGATTGGTTTGTGATAAAGCAAAGCAGCGCCCAGAAGGCTCATATTTCGGTGACTGCTTAAAGTTTCATATTCAACACTTCCTCTGCACACTTCCTTCAACCATAGTGAATAGTGTGTGGAAAATGTGTTTGAGCTATAAAAATAATTATCAGAGACATGTGGAATTTGGTAGGAAATTTGTTTTTAAAAAGCCAGTAAGATGAATGATAACACCACTCGCAATAACATCCGGTGGCTTACCTGTCAAATCAAGTGTTCTGTCAATGAACACTACTGAAGCTTTGTGTTGCGCTGTCTTTCTTCTGTTCTTCGCTTGAGGGTGGTTTGCCAGTTCCCCTGCAATGATTCGACTTGTGGGTCCCACTGCAAAACACTCTTCTCTCACGTGTACAAAATCGAACATTGAGTTCAATCCAGAAACAAGGGATTTGATCTCTATCTGCAGCTCAGGTGGCAGAGAATGCAGATCCAAGTCGGCAAGGCTTCCGAATTTCTTTTTGTCTGGACGACTGGTGTTTATCTGATCCAGATCCTGAGATACCAGGGGAAACACACTTCCAAAGGCAGGAGCAATAAGCAGATGAGGCGATACAGGAGCCAAAAATAAGGGGGCATGCATCACTTCGGCGGTGTAATTCATGTCGCCCATCCATTCACAAAGCTTTTCCTCAAACTGCTTAAAAACGCGATCACTTTCCATTTCGGGGCTGGCATTATTAGCTAAAAGATGAATGGAGTGAGCAACAGCAGTGAACACAACGCAATACTGGAAAGAGCTGAGGCCGATGATGTCTTTAACTACGTCTGCCGTTCTGCCTTTTAATAGAGTGCTTACAACAAAAACAGCTTTTGGTTGTTTTGCATCCCCGGCTTCAAAACTGGAAAACTGTTTTACATTCTGAGCCCCGGCTTCAAACAGCTTCTGTGCTCCCCCATTCCAATGCAAACTTTCAGCACATCTATCGTCCATGAAAACAACTGCTTTCTTTACCTTTGACAGCACTTTGTCCCAGGTCTGTTGAGTAAAGGCGGAAAGTCCAAGGGAGATTGACATGTTTTTTAAATCGGCAAGCCTTTTATTTTATTTTAAATAAAGTGTCTACAATTGCTTTGATTTAAAAGCACATAGAAAAAACACCGGTACAAGTGTGACAGACTTGACAACACAAATACATGAACGTGTCTGTTTGAGGTGACGTGGATCTTGTCAGTCGCACAAATATGATGTAATTAGACCTACTACAAGGTGCCTTGAAATGGAATAGGTTGATGGGAGAGGCAGGAGAGACAGCCAGCCTATCTTTGGAGAGGCTTTATTTGAAAGTCGAGTTCCTAACGGAGAAACAGTCTATTGCTTCCATACATGCTATGTGGACATTCAAATATACGTTATTCAAATGCGTGTTTACCACACGGAAGACAATTCCAAAATGTTGTATTTGACAAAAAAAAAAAAAATCTATACGTCTATGGCATGAAAAATGACAACCCATTTTGGTCTATCAGTCATTTTATCTTGGAAACTTTTCTATAAATTATATTGCTATTAGTGTGTGTCCAGGTAAATAGTTGTAATGTGTATTTGATTGGCACAATATCACCACAAACGGCAGACATATGAAAATTATTTGAGTTATTTCAAATGAGAACACCAAGTAATACAGAACGGGGCAACACGTACAGCAGCAATACACACTGTTTTGCGTTTGTAAATAAACACATTAGTAACAAATACAGTACTGCTTTATTTTGTTAACTGCATTAAAACGTTGCATTACGTATTATTTATGTTACAACTGTAAAGAACATATAATGACAAATGAATGGAAATCTGAACAAACACTGCAACAGCTCTTTGTGATACGACTCTCTCCTCATTAACATTCACAACATCAGCAAACTTCAACACCGACTTCACATGTTTTGACCAATGGCAGAACATTTCCTGTAGAAGCGCGTTCCTTCCTTGGTGTATTACTGGCGGGTGAAAGTTGAAAGATTCGTCTCTGTAAAAGAAAAACGTGGGGCCTTACCGATTTTTAACATTTTCTGATGGGTTAAATCATAATTTGAATGTATATTGAGCTCTATTTGAAAGGTGTACAGGAAGGGCTTGATAAAAACTACCCAAAAGTCTACTAAATAAAAAAAAATCAAAAACAAAAACAAAAAACACCGTGCTTTGGAAAAAATATGTCTGCTGAAGAAACGGATAAATCGATGGTGACTGATACAAGTGCAGAAGCAGGAGACGTAGACGGAGACGGAGACGAAGAGGAAGAATGGCTTTATGGGGGTATATATTTTCTATTGGAATTTTCTATTTGTATGTTTCTAATAATTCTGATTTTATGCATTATTAGGTTTGAATTAACTGTCTGTATTGAGACCGTAAAGACAAACCTGCTGCGCTTGTGGGCCTGTTCTTTGTACAGATGATCTCTACATACCTGCTTACAAAAATTACGTTTTTCTAAGTAATACACAACTAAAACACCTATCTAGTTGCCAAATGATCTTACAGGTAATTAGCATAATTTCTTCTGAAATTAGTTTATTGAAGGTTAGGTATTAAAATGCATGTTAATATTATTAGTTTTACGATTCTTACAGTATTGACATGTGTTGCATGTGTGTTTGTTTTTAATTAGCAATGATAATTTTACGCTTATAAATTTAACATTACGCTTGGTTGTTACATTGACGAATAATAAGCACCTTCGTTTCCATCTGTGTTTTGTTGTCTTCAACTAAGATTTTCTAAAGAAATTGCCCAAATATTAGCACTGGTGTTCAGTGTGATATTAATAACACGTTACTGTTGTGTTCATTAGGTCATTGGTTGTTTATTATTTGTGTGTGTTTCCTTTTGGTCAGATGAAAGTGAAACTAAAGAGGAGGAGGCGGAGGAAGCAGCAGCACCAGTCACTGTCAGGTTAGTGTGTTTCATCATTACGTTTTGAACAGCGCTCATGCCAGTCTGAGATTGTTGGTGCAAGGGACTTCCTTTGGTAAATGTATGGAAGACAGTTTCCCAAGTTTATATTAAGCATATATCATCTATTTGAGTCTTTGAAGTTATGGATGATGCACCAACAGTATTTTTGTCTCCATTAACCTATAAAACCCAAAGGGTAAATATGTTTAAGCATTTTCTCTGTATCATAACCTATGTGGTATTATCGGTGTGCAGAATCCAAGTTGCCAGCTTTTTAATACTTCCTGATTCCAAAGAAATTGCATGATGCTTCATACTATGGACCAGCACTGCGATGCCAATGCAAGCAGCTACCCTAACATTCAGTAATGCCAAAACAGCTACAAAGTGCTGTGCAGTGGCTGGCAGTGAGCACAGAGTTGTCAAACTTGACTTGCCAAAAAGATTTAAACCACAATCTCAGGGCTCTAAATACGCAAAAGAAAGGGCAAGGCCAAAATGTCCTTCAGTTCAATACATTTGTAAAGGGCACCAAGGCCACTAAACGTAAATCAAGGCCAGTGTAGGATGCTGTGTAATTTGGCTTAGGATTCATATACTGAGCATCAAAAGAAACGTATCACTTATATTTGAGCATCAAAAGAAACTTATCACTTATATTTGAGCATCAAAAGAAACGTATCATTTATATTTGAGCGTCGAAAGAAACTTATCACTTATATTTGGATAACATTCACTAGATGTGATCGGAAAATGACAAACTCTGTTTTAGAGCAGGTGCAGTGACTTTTTATTGTGCTGAATAGCAATTAACATCACGAAGATGCTGCAAAATGATCTTTCTATCTTGGGTAGGTGTTGTGACTCTTGGTCTCCCAGTTCGTGGCCTGTCATTGACAGTGTGTGTCTGGTTATACCGTCTCGCCAGGTTTGAAATTGCTGGCTGTGAGCACCTAAGACGGCGAGCCACAGTACGCTGCCCTAGTCCAGCCTCCAACATGCCGATTGCACGAAAGCGCTGCTCTCTTGACAGATGTGGCATATTGTTTTTTTTTCTGTGATTTTCTTTATGGCTTTTATTCAAGCTTGCAATTCAACAGCTGAAATCACTCCATATCCAGTGTCCAGTCAACTGTCTCACTGATTAGGTGATTAAGTGCATATCAGGGCTCTACGTTTAGATTTTTAACTACTGGCCCCTTGGGCCACTGAGCTAGTGTTTTTACTGGCCAGGATGCAATTTTATCTGGCCCAATATATTTATATATTTTTTCATGATGGTTTTTCTTTTCAGTATGTTTCTAACTGTGTATCCAAAGGTAACCAAAGAGAGCTCACGTCTCAAAAGAAAGTGGCTAAACGAAGCCTTTCAATATATTTCTTCAGCCATTTAACATGCACAGATTTGTGTGTGCTTGTTGGAAAATGAAAATACTGTATTCAAGATTTGAAAATGTATGTGTACAAATGACTAATTTTTTCACAAGCAAACCCGCAACCAAGCTGTTAGCATATGGTCACAGCAACGCTAAAACTGAATTATAATAATCCTAATTAGGAATGGGTCAATGTAGTCAAATACGCGATTACACGGAAATAAAAAAAACTGTTCGAACAGCATATTACATGTTCGAGTAAACAAAACAAAAAACCTTATACATTAGCTACAAGTAGAAGCAAACGCGTCTTATTTTTTTTAATGCTGATGCTTAACACGTTATGTCAGTCTTAAACCTGTTGTTGTTTGCATATTAAATGTAAGGACCCTAATTAATTATGCAATGCTTGTAATAGCAACATTCTACAGTAGTCGTATTTGAAAATGTTGCCAGTTGTATTGCCTTGTTTTTAGCTAATGTTAACAGATCCCTGCATGAGTTCCGCTGTAATGACTGTACACAGCAGCTTCTGCAGCTGTTGCTAGCCAGTTGTGAAACAGCTTCTGGGAGCTTGGCACCGGCGAAGTTTGAATATGTGAACTGAAATAAAACAATGTATATAGCAAGTGCTAAAAGAAGTAATCCAAACTTGGGTAACATTTAAATTAGAAAGGTAATTTAACGTTATGATGAATATAAAGACATACTTAAGCAGAACAACGCAGTGACTAATAAGAAAAGGCAAGATACTTGGAAAGGAGTTCTTTTTTAACTCTGGACTGCAGTTCAATGTAAAACATCTACTGTTGACTTTCATTGAATGGATGGAGTAACATCAACATTTGCACTGACCATTAAAAGTACAACCAGGTATTCTTGTTTTGAATTACAGGTTATTGAATAAACAAAGTAACTTCACTTGGATTCATCTGATATCAGTACTTGATGGGTAGTTGTAATTAGTAATGTTAAACTGTTGTAATGTTGGAATGTATTTTCTATTGTTTTGGCCAGGTTACAATATTTACACTTAAGATTATTTTAAATATTTTTGTTAGAATTAAACAGATGTAGAATATTTAGGTTGCTATAT
Organism: Acipenser oxyrinchus oxyrinchus; assembly: GCA_030684275.1. Taxonomy (NCBI): domain Eukaryota; kingdom Metazoa; phylum Chordata; class Actinopteri; order Acipenseriformes; family Acipenseridae; genus Acipenser; species Acipenser oxyrinchus. The sequence goes on along the minus strand of CM060247.1, from coordinate 56,712,410 downwards.
GATAGATGTTATTGTATTCTGAATACACTACAGCAAAAGTAATTTGGTGGTTTGCGCAATATTATGCTACTGTTGCTTTAATTGGAAGAGATACGCGCTGTGATTGTGCTGCTCATTGAGTTCTGTATTTTAATTCAGTAAACAAAAGGAAAAACTTGTGCCTAAGGAAATAGGGTATTGAACGAAGAAATCTCGTCTTGGACATTGTTTCTACACTTTGTGAACCCGGCTAAACTTTACCGGCGTACACTGTTATGCTGTCTGCTTGTACACACGCATTTTCCTTTTATTCTTGGGAGCGTAAGGGACCAGAGTTCAGGTAATCGAATACATAAAAATGTTGCACCCTGTGTATTCAAATACGAAACTATTCGAAATTCCCATCCCTTGTCCTATTAATAAACACTATTAAAACAATATTCATAATACAAAATAATAACAATCCTTCTCTCCCAAGTCGGCGTCAATCTTGCTGAGTGATACCAACGAGTCCTGACCTGAACACATCGGATCCCAAATCAAAAAGTTAGACAATTCGATCGCGTATCTGGGTATCCACCGCGACATCTTACTGTGAGACTGGATATGGTGTAAACTAAATGTTGAATTCACAACAAATAAAGCTGCTGTTTTATCTGCAAGTCTGGGAAAGTGATGCCAAACAAGGCAGAACATTACTTTTTTTTACAGTCATAATGAAGGCAGATGAAGCCTCCACTCCTAAATGTTCGTCTTCATTTTTTTTTCCATAATTACGTGCTTCGATTTATTGATTTCAGCGCTTTCCTTTTGGCTTATTGGTTGCTTAGTTGTAGAAAACCCGATTTGTAAAAGATTTGCCATGTCGCGGGAACGAGTACCAACACAGCACCTCGGTACGCAGTCTCAGATTCTGACTGTACAACAAATATGACATGCGGCCGGAAAGTTAGGATTAGTTCGTAGTTATGTTTTTAAGAAATGGTTTGTAAATTAATTTTCAGCTTTTTGGCACACTGGCCCATTTTCCTGGATTCATGAAACGGAAGCCATGTGCTATATATATATATACAGTACTGTGCAAAAGTTTTAGGCAGGTGTGAAAAAATGGTGTAAAGTAAGAATGCTTTCAAAAATAGACATGTTAATAGATTATATTTATCAATTAACTAAATGCAAAGTGAGTGAACAGAAGAAAAATCTAAATCAAATCCATATTTGGTGTGACTACCCTTTGCCTTCAAAACAGCATCAATTCTTCTAGGTACACTTGCACAAAGTCAGGGATTTTGTAGGCATATAGTCAGGTGTATGATTAAACAATTATACCAAACAGGTGCTAATGATCATCAATTCAATATGTAGGTTGAAACACAATCATTAACTGAAACAGAAACAGCTGTGTAGGAGGAATAAAACTGGGTGAGGAACAGCCAAACTCAGCTAACAAGGTGAGGTTGCTGAACACAGTTTACTGTCAAAAGTCATACACCATGGCAAGACTGAGCACAGCAACAAGACACAAGGTAGTTATACTGCATCAGCAAGGTCTCTCCCAGGCAGAAATTTCAAGGCAGCCAGGGGTTTCCAGATGTGCTGTCCAAGCTCTTTTGAAGAACACAAAGAAACAGGCAACGTTGAGGACCGTAGATGCAGTGGTCGGCCAAGGAAACTTACTGCAGCAGATGAAAGACACATCATGCTTACTTCCCTTCACAATCGGAAGATGTCCAGCAGTGCCATCAGCTCAGAACTGGCAGAAAACAGTGGGACCCTGGTACACCCATCTACTGTCCGGAGAAGTCTGGTCAGAAGTGGCCTTCATGGAAGACTTGCGGCCAAAAAGCCATACCTCCGACGTGGAAACAAGGCCAAGCGACTCAACTATGCACGAAAACACAGGAACTGGGGTGCAGAAAAATGGCAGCAGGTGCTCTGGACTGATGAGTCAAAATTTGAAATATTTGGCTGTAGCAGAAGGTAGTTTGTTCGCCGAAGGGCTGGAGAGCGGTACACGAATGAGTGTCTGCAGGCAACCGTGAAGCATGGTGGAGGTTCCTTGCAAGTTTGGTCCTGCATTTCTGCAAATGGAGTTGGGGATTTGGTCAGAATTAATGGTCTCCACAATGCTGAGAAGTACAGGCAGATACTTATTCATCATGCAATACCATCAGGGAGGCATCTGATTGGCCCCAAATTTATTCTGCAGCATGACAACGACCCCAAACATACAGCGAAAGTCATTAAGAACTATCTTCAGCGTAAAGAAGAACAAGGAGTCCTGGAAGTGATGGTATGGCCCCCACAGAGCCCTGATCTCAACATCATCGAGTCTGTCTGGGATTACATGAAGAGAGAGAAGCAACTGAGGCTGCCTAAATCCACAGAAGAACTGTGGTTAGTTGTCCAAGATGTTTGGGCCAACCTACCTGCCGAGTTCCTTCAAAACTGTGTGCAAGTGTACCTAGAAGAATTGATGCTGTTTTGAAGGCAAAGGGTGGTCACACCAAATATTGATTTGATGTAGATTTTTCTTCTGTTCACTCACTTTGCATTTTGTTAATTGATAAATATAAACTATTAACATGTCTATTTTTGAAAGCATTCTTACTTTACAGCATTTTTTCACACCTGCCTAAAACTTTTGCACAGTACTGATATATATATATATATATATATATATATATATATATATATATATATATATATATATATATATATATATATATATATATATATATATATAATCAATCAATAAAAATATATAATTATACTAGTTAAATGTTACTGTGGTGCTTCATAACTACCGGCCCCGGGCCGCGGGCCATGGTTAATGTCGAACCCTGCATATGCTTCAGTCATAGTCACTCAAGAGAGTCATGGTCAAGGATGAATGATCGAGTGATTAAAAAGAAACCAATAACATTTCGTCAATGTCCATCATTTATATACCTTTATTTTTTTTCGAAAATAAATGTGTTATATTAGTAATACGTTTCTTTTGATGCTCGGTATAAAGCTAAGTATTGGCCACAGAAAGAAACAACACAGTTTAACTATTTATTTGTTCAGAAAATGCTGTTTTTTGGCAAAACCTGCCTCTACATTTGTATGAACTGTCCTGTGTGGCTACTAGCTTGCTGGCATGTGCCCACAGGGTCAGAAAAATAAATAAGTTTTTTGGCAAACAGCTTCCCTGTTCAGCAGAACACAGCTGTCATTACCAAGACTACACAGAGCGCAATTCAGCACTTGGTAGACGGGGTAGCTCTGCACCGAGAGTGGCGAGATCCCTGATCAGGAAATTAAACTCCCCTAGCGGCTATCCGGCCAATTGCATTGCCACTGAGCAGCCCGCCAGCAACCTAGATTTGGTTGAGGATGTAGCTGCCTGCACTGCAGACACTGACTTTTAAAATTGACCATTTTGTTCAATTTTAATAGCATATATACTACACGTTTAACCTAAGCTAAACTCTGAAATATCGTTCCAGCGTGCAACATACAAAATGTGAAGCTGCTGTGTTGCATTTATGGATGAACTGAAAAAACGTACACTTTATCATAAGATAGTCAAATAATGACAATACACACTAATACAATGTAGAAAAGTGTTTCCTACTGCGTTGAATTTGTTGGCAATTGAACCACATTCAAGTGTGTTACAGTAAATATTTTTTAAACCTGAAAGAAATTTACAAGTGATTGTCAAACATTTCTACACTACTGACCTGGAAAAGGGATCAAGTTTTGGCATTGTTGGACATGGTAGAAATCCATGTGCATGAAAGGGTAGTGTTTGTTGTTTAGTTTTTTTTTCCCCCCACTGATGAGACTTAAAGGGTACATCAGCACTACATGAAAAATAAAACATAAACTATCCCACCTTGCTGTTCCGAATGTATTTGGTCATTGTATAATAATCTGTATACGTCCAAACATCTGCATAATACCGCACTGCTAGTGTCCAAAATAATTCTTCTGGACCATCTCTTAAAAAAACTTGACTTATGCATGTACTGGCGCATGCCTAATGAAGCATTGTGTAAGCTATATTACCTCTGCGTGGAAACACACTAGTCTGTGTGACAAACATGGTCCGTCTAATTTTCCATGAGGAAGGAACTTGTACCTGCTTTTGTTTTGTGTAGTAGACATCGTTCACACTGTATATGTTTCCTTCGCCTGCGTGCAGTACCTTACACTTTCCTAGAGAAAAGTGTAAGGTACTGCACGCAGGCAATAAAAATGTGCATTATAATTACCATATGGGAGATACTGAAATTGAAGAAGGAATGTATGAAAAAGACCTAGGAGTTTATGTTTACTCAGAAATGTCTTCATCTAGACAATGTGGGAAGCTATAAAAAAAAGGCCAACAAGATGTTTGGATATATAGTGAAAAGTGTTGAATTTAAATCAAGGGAAGTAATGTTAAAAGTGTACAATGCATTAGTAAGACCTCATATAGAATACTATGTTCAGTTCTGGTCACCTCGCTACAAAAAGGATATTGCTGCTCTAGAAAGAGTGCAAAGAAGAGCAACCAGAATTATTCTGTGTTTAAAAGGCATGTCTTATGCAGACAAGCTAAAATAATTGAATCTATTCAGTCTTGAACAAAGAAGACTATGCGGCGATCTGATTCAAGCATTCAGAATTCTAAAAGGTATTGACAATGTCGACCCAAGGGACTTTTTCAACCTGAAAAAAGAAACAAGGACCAGGGGTCACAAGTGGAGATTAGATAAAGGGGCATTCAGAACAGAAAATAGGAGGCTCTTTTTATTCAGCTTTTTTTATATAATAGCTTGGCTAGCTGCAAGTACAGAGCAGGTGAGGCCAACAGTGAGGAAAGGGAACAGTCCACAACCATCAGTTGATTCACCACAAATACTTTTTAGGGGAAAACAAAGGATAACAAATGATTTTTGGGGCAACATTAATCTGAACTACAATGATTGCAAATATTATGAACGGTAAAGGAGCAAGTTAAATCATGAAATGGCATTCCTTGATACATATCCTTGTTTCGTGGCTATATTTTGTGATATGCCATAGCAAACCATTTATTATAATTTTCATAGCTATTACACGATAATCCGTTTGATGCAAGACTTCAGTGTTTAGACAGGGTGTCCGTCTGAAAAAAAGTAGTAATGATTCCATGCATAACAATTGCTTAATGTGTTAAAAACAACTCAACTGGAGTATTATGGTATCTTTTAATGCCTGTTTAAGAAGGTTAAAATGAATGAGCTTAATTTGGGCTGGGGAAATGCAGTTCCAATGATGCTAGAAAACAAATGTCATATTAAATCAAATACTTTATCTGATTTAATAGACTAGATTAATAGGAACTGTTCTAAAACCGAACGGATAATAAAAACACCTGTATGGATGTACGATCTTTAGAACATCTTTAAGGACATGTATTCGGGCTGTCACTCGATTTAAAAAATGTGATCAGTTAATCTATGGGCATTAGTTGATTAATCGGTAGATTAATTTATCCACATTTTTAATAAAGGTAACAATCGGCTGTCCTGCATAGTAATATTTCTAAATCAGTATAATCTAAAAAAAAAAAAAATAAGCATTTTATTTTTTATTTTTATAGTAAGTGCAACAAATTTTCACAGAACAACCGTTCATTCGGCCACTGTCAGTCACATACCTGAGAACACAAGACAGCTGAGCTGCGTTTGCCATTACAGCTACGTACTTGGCTTCCTGTACTACTTTTTATTGCATCTAGCAAAACCTGAGACACCAAAGAGATTAAGTAGAAAGTATCAGAGAAAGTAATTCCACATAATTACCTCTATTTGAGGAATTGGTGCCTTCATCGTGCCCTCTGAAATCCAGTTCTTGCTTGCTCATTGTGATGTGTTGTATCCCTACACTTCTGCTTATCCAGTTGAACATCAGTCCGGACTTTAATTGACAGATACCGGTAAGCCATGGATACCGTTTAATAATTAAAATTTTGGAAGTGGCACATATATCCCTTCCCTTCCTGTGTCATTTCGGGTATTTGTGGTATATACCTCCCTTTTTTAACAACCTCCATTTTTTTTCTGAGAAAGTTATTTTTGAAAATTGATTTGTAACCAAATCGACTACTATGCCTCAGTTGTCTGACTTTTTTTTTTTTTTTTTTGTAAAAAGTAATTAGAAATATTACTTTGACGTTATGATTGGACTGCCGTGGAGAAAATGCAGAACTTCTCTTGGTTGGTTTTATTTTATATAAAAAAATACAATTCTGCATGATTTAAATTGTAAAAAAAAATTAATCTGCAGTCAACTCTAGTTGATTGATTGGTCCGATTTAATCTGTTAATCGGAGCAGCCCCTCTACATAATTGTATGTTATACAGTCAACTCCACATAATTGCATGGGCTCGTGACCAGTGTGAGGTCATGCACATAACCGAAGTGAGGGAATACAATGGGATGCAATGACAATTTATTCTATATTATTTATTTAGGAGATGCCTTTATCCAAGGTGACTTACAGAGACTAGGGTGTGTGAACTATGCATCAGCTGCAGAGTCACTTACAATTACGTCTCACCCGAAAGATGGAGCACAAGGAGGTTAAGTGACTTGCTCAGGGTCACACAATGAGTCAGTGGCTGAGGTGGGATTTGAACCGGCGACCTCCTGGTTACAAGCCCTTTTCTTTAACCACTGGACCACACAGCCTCCGATATGTACGTGTATGCGTATATAATTCGTTTTGATCAGATTCAGAACTTTATTTTCCCATATATTTTAGTAAAGTAACTTTTGTATAAAGTAACAGTATGTATGTATGTGTATATATACAGTACTAGTCAAAAGTTTGAGTACACTTGCTGGAAACTAGGTTTTTTTCATAATTGACAATGTTTTACGTCGTATACGTTTCTGTAAATACTTGAAAATGAAAACACATGTTACAATATACAAAACAGAACATAAGGAGTATCAAAGCAATGCTCAAGAAAATTGTCTCTAAATCTTGGATTCCTCAAAATAGCCACCCTTTGCCTTAATAACAGCCTCACAAAAACGAGGCATTCGGTTAACAAGTTTCAGCAGGAAATCACCCAACATGTCTTCCCAGCTCTTCTGCAGCAATTCCCAGAGATGTAGGGCACTTGTGGGTAGCTTTGCTTTGACTCTTCTGTCCAGTTCGTCCCATACAAGTTCTATGGGATTGAGGTCTGGAGACTGGGCAGGCCAGGTCATTAGATTGAGTTGTCCTTCACTTTCCTTCTTCGCCAGATAGTTCTTACACAACTTTGAGGTGTGTTTCGGGTCATTATCTTGCTGAAGAATGAAGGACTGCCCAACTAGCCGTTATCCTGATGTAATGGCAAGCCTCTGAAGTCTGCTATGATAGCCATACTGGTTGAGCTTGCCATGGACTTGGTAAAGATCACCAGCTCTGTCACCAGCAAAGCTACCCCAGACCACGAGACTGCCTCCTCCATGCTTGACAGTGGGAACCACACATGCAGAACTCATGCACTCACCCTCTCTGCGTCTTACAAATACTCGGCGGTTGGACCCAAATATTTCAAATTTTGACTTCCACTCCTCCAACGTCCAGTTTCTTTGTTTTTTGGCCCAGGCAAGTCTCTTCCTCTTATTCTGCACTCTTAACAATGGTTTCTTTGCAGCAATTCTTCCAGTTAGGCCAGCTTCACACAATCTTCTCTGAACAGTTGATGTTGAAACATCTGTACTTCTAGTAGCATTTAGCAGAGCTTGTATTTCAGGGGCAGTTAATCACCGGTTTCGCAGACTTGTGACTCGAATGAATTTGTTCTTTGATTCTGAGGTCACCCTTGGCCTGCCTGACCTTGTTCGGTCCTCATGAGTGTCAGATTCTTCAAATCGTTTGATGGCCACAGTAGTTGGCCACAGCAGTTACAGATACTTGCAAAGTTCTTGCGATTTGTCTTAGATTGACCTTCATTTCTTAAAGTAATTACAGTCTTTTTTCTTTGCTTAGCTGAGCGTATTTTGCCATTTTCTGCTCCCTTACATTCAGGAATGACAAACTTGTGCCTATGCTACCTATATTTATAGTAATCATGGACCCTCACCTGTTAACAATAATTGGTGACAAAAGGTTAATTAGGTAACATGCTAGTTAACTCGGAGAACATCTAACAAAGACACTTTTATACTTAGGCCAGTGTTCTTATACTTGGGCTTCAGACTGAAATCCCCTTGCTTTGGTTGACCATTTCATTGAAATTGACAAGATTTACTTTTTCATTTAAAAATAAAATTTTTGAATGCAATTCACTTATGATTATCAGCTTATATAAGTACACATATCATATAATGAAATATTAAGTGTTTATAGACAAGTTTATACAGTTAAAAGCATAGATAATCATGAAAAACCTGGTTTCAAGCAGGTGTACTCAAACTTTTGACTGGTACTGTGTGTGTGTGTGTGTGTGTGTGTATATATATATTATATATATATATATAATATATATATACAGTACTGTGCAAAAGTTTTAGGCAGGTGTGAAAAAATGCTGTTAAGTAAGAATGCTTTCAAAAATAGACATGTTAATAGATTATATTTATCAATTAACTAAATGCAAAGTGAGTGAACAGAAGAAAAATCTAAATCAAATCCATATTTGGTGTGACCACACTTTGCCTTCAAAACAGCATCAAGCATCAATTCTTCTAGGTACACTTGCACACAGTTTTTGAAGGAACTCGGCAGGTAGGTTGGCCCAAACATCTTGGAGAACTAACCACGGTTCTTCTGTGGATTTAGGCAGCCTCAGTTGCTTCTCTCTCTTCATGTAATCCCAGACAGACTGGATGATGTTGAGATCAGGGCTCTGTGTGGGCCATACCATCACTTCCAGGACTCCTTGTTCTTCTTTACGCTGAAGATAGTTCTTAATGACTTTCGCTGTATGTTTGGGGTCGTTGTCATGCTGCAGAATAAATTTGGGGCCAATCAGATGCCTCCCTGATGGTATTGCATGATGGATAAGTATCTGCCTGTACTTCTCAGCACTGAGGAGACCATTAATTCTGACCAAATCCCCAACTCCATTTGCAGAAATGCAGCCCCATACTTGCAAGGAACCTCCACCATGCTTCACTGTTGCCTGCAGACACTCATTCGTGTATGCTCTCCAGCCCTTCGGCGAACAAACTACCTTCTGCTACAGCCAAATATTTCAAATTTTGACTCATCAGTCCAGAGCACCTGCTGCCATTTTTCTGCACCCCAGTTCCTGTGTTTTTGTGCATAGTTGAGTCGCTTGGCCTGGTTTCCACGTCGGAGGTATGGCTTTTTGGCATAAGTCTTCCATGAAGGCCACTTCTGACCAGACTTCTCCGGACAGTAGATGGTTGTACCAGGGTCCCACTGTTTTCTGCCAGTTCTGAGCTGATGGCACTGCTGGACATCTTCCGATTGCGAAGGAAGTAAGCATGATGTGTCTTTCATCTGCTGCAGTAAGTTTCCTTGGCCGACCACTGCATCTACAGTCCTCAAGCGTTGCCCGTTTCTTTGTGCTTCTTCAAAGAGCTTGGACAGCACATCTGGAAACCCCTGTCTGCCTTGAAATTTCTGCCTGGGAGAGACCTTGCTGATGCAGTATAACTACCTTGTGTCTTGTTGCTGTGCTCAGTCTTGCCATGGTGTATGACTTTTGACAGTAAACTGTCTTCAGCAACCTCACCTTGTTATCTGAGTTTGGCTGTTCCTCACCCAGTTTTATTCCTCCTACACAGCTGTTTCTGTTTCAGTTAATGATTGTGTTTCAACCTACATATTGAATTGATGATCATTAGCACCTGTTTGGTATAATTGTTTAATCATACACCTGACTATATGCCTACAAAATCCCTGACTTTGTGCAAGTGTACCTAGAAGAATTGATGCTGTTTTGAAGGCAGCGGGTTTGTCACACTAAATATGGATTTGATTTAGATTTTCTTCTGTTCACTCACTTTGCATTTAGTTAATTGATAAATATAATCTATTAACATGTCTATTTTGAAAGCATTCTTACTTTACAGCATTTTTCACACCTGCCTAAAACTTTTGCACAGTACTGTATATATATATATATATATATATATATATATATATATATATATATATATAATATCTTGTGGACCAATGCCGAAATGCCGGGCAGTTCGCGAAGTGCCCAGCTGCGGTGGGCAGACGCTTAAATACTTTCTAACAAAGCAGTTTAGAGAAACGGAACTCAAAAAATATCAATCCACAGGTTATTATATATATATAATGGATTAGATACGGGGGGGGGGTCAGAATAAAATGCAGCAATGTTTTATTGTAGTCTTATTGCAGTAATGCATACAGATCTCAGAGTTACTTTGTTTGAATGAGAGATCATAAAACAGGCAAAGATACGGAAGCTCAGTTATGTAAAAAGGAGTTCATATCTACCACATCATGCTTTTAAACTTTAATTTCCACGAAGCCGCGTCCTGGTCAAACTTCACTAGCGACATCACTGCTTTTCTTTCATAGACAGCTCCCTAGTCTTCATGTTGGATTATGCCTACTGGCACCAAACGCAGACTCCAAAGGCAAAAGCAAAGGATAGAACTGAGACCACACATTTACAGCTTTTTTATGTGAGAACAGTCAATGCAACAGGAAACACCTGTGAGCCAAATGTCCCAATACTTATGCTCACATAAAATGGGGGGATGGAACTCTGAAAATGCTGTTATTCTTAGTTGGTAAAACATATATGTGCTGAAACAGCCAGAAATAAAAGGTGACGTTCTGTACTTATGCCTCATATTCATCTTTTAATCGTATTTTCATATTGCTTGACTTTACAGCAAAAATAGCAATTTTGACTTCTGTCCCAATACTTATGGAGGACAGTGTATATTTATCTATCTATCTCCTTTGTCTGTTTCAGCATCTTGCCTTATTCAGAGATTTAATTGTACATTTTTTTTTACAGAACACATTGCTTGGAGGGTTTTATACCTTGTTTATTGATTTATAAAGCACAATGTAAAGAACAACAACCTAATACTATTTAAATGTAGAAACATTTCAACCAACTGGAAGTCAAACTTAAACATCCTAAAAAGATGAGGCAGGCAGAGGTAGGTTTCTTCAGGGCAGCGCTGCCCCCAAGACCAATATTTGTTTCCATAAAAGAGACACTTGGATTCAAGTTCACACTCAGTCAGTTAGACAACATGGCATTTAATGTTGAATATAGCCTCATTTAATTCAGATTTGATAACGCATTTATTTGCCTTTTCTTTTCACAGTGCATTTCCTCCACCTACTGTTGAAGAGGAAGCCACTGGAAATGGTGTAGCGAAGCAGGTCATTATTTTATTTATTCAATTCATCTGAAAATGTCAGAATTGTGTACAGTCACAATGTAATTGTGAATGCTTGCTCCATAAATGTTTTTTGACTTTTAATATGAATATTGAATGTGGAAGCAATTGATCGTTAATGTACTGGAAAGTAAGAAAAATCTTGTTTGTTAGCCAGTTAAATGTGACTTCTAGGGGCTCCCGAGTGGCGCATCCAGTAAAAAGCACTCGCTAGAGTGCAGGATGCGCTCTATAGTCTGGACGTCGCCGGTTCGAGTCCAGGCTATTCCACAGCCGACCGTGGACGGGAGCTCCCAGGTGGTGGCGCTCAATTGGCCGAGCGTCGGCCAGGGTGTCCTCGGCTCACCGCACACCAGCAACCCCTGTAGTCTGGCTTGGGCGCCTGCGGGCTTGCCTGTAAGCTGCCCAGAGCTGCGTTGTCCTCCAACGCTGTACCTCTGGAGGCGGCTGCGGTGAGTCTGCAGAGTGTAAAGCAGGCGGCTGATGGCACCGCCTCGGAGGACAGCGTGTGTTCATCTTCGCCCCTCCCGAGTCAGCGCAGGGGTGGTAGCGGTGAGCTGAGCCTAAAAATAATTGGGCATTTCAAATTGGGGAGAAAATAATAAAAACTAATTGGCAACGACTAAATTAAAAAAAAAAAAAAAAAGTGATTTCTGTGAAATACATTGAAATGTCACTTCTAGTTTCTTAAATTAATCACCCTTAACCATGCACATGATCCCATTGCTTTATCTGAGGGTTAATTGACTACATTTTCTACCATTTTGAGTCTCATGGTTTTGTAAGAAGTAAACTTCAATTGAATATTGTATTTTCAGACCTGCTAACCTCTACGCTTTTTGCGTATCTGCTATGCATTTTGAGTTGGTATCTGGCAGTACGCTTTTATCAGAGATGATACGCAATAATACATAATCCATATTACGCTCATCGTCTATGATGTTGCCTATAGTTAGAGAAAGTGTTGCATCTAACGTCAGGGCCAGCCTTAGGGCAAGGCAAGCAAGATAGATTAACCAATCAGGTTTTTAGTTTAGTTACGTGATAGAATAACCAATCAGCTTTTGAGTTTAGTTGACGATCCAACCTCCGTTTAAAAAAAAAAAAAAAAAAAAAAAAAGAAAAAAGTTATCGTGAGTTGACTGACAGAAATTCTTACCATCCAGTTTCTTTGTATAATCACTGACATTCTACTGTAGTCTATCAGGCTTTGTTAAGCTGACTTGCTTGTGTTTCAACTGCCAGTTTCGGACACACTGGAGGGAGTGTGAAGTACTGTGACTTGTGAGGAAAATATTTATTTCAAACTGGCTACGGTACCTTTGTTTTTTAATTAATGCATTTGTTATGCATTCATTTTTGTCTGGGGAAAAAAACCCACTTGCGTTTTAAAAAAAAAAAAAAACATGCTCGTTTTAGATAACTGCATCGCATGAAAAGAAAATACAGCTGAATGAGGATTTTACCAGAATGGCCAGGGAGTAAGTACAAACATTTATTATAATAATATAGTACAATATTTAAGTTTAATATTCTGTTTTTGGCTCGTTGTCCCGTTTTTCACAAACACCTGTTACCATACAGGGATGTCAGTAAAATTCGATTTTATAAAAATGAGCACAGCATTAACATTGTTAATGTGGTTAAGGTATATAAGGCTTCTGTTTACTTTGCAGGTAGCGTACAATTACATTGTAGATAAATGCCGTTTCATTGTGCTTTAAACAAGTGATAAACGGCTGGTTTGTGAATTTATATTGAAGTTCAGTAAGATCATTAATGTAGCATTATGGATTTTGTTAACGGTAAAATATATTTTTTTTATGTAAGAACTGGGAATCACCGACCCGCATAAGTGTAATCCTGTTTAACTGTATAGCTAAATATTTATGAAAAAAACGGCCATACAAGTAAGCGTGTTAAAGTGGGACTTAATACTACTACTACTAATGATAATAATAACGTAATATCAGAACTACCAATATATGCTTACTGATATTAACTTTTTATGAAGCGCTCACTACAAATGAATGGGTCCAGTCTTTTTTTTTTTTTTCTCTTTTAATCGCTGAAATCCATTTTACCCTCCTGTCTGGATCAGCATTTTGGTCATCTTCCACAGTAATGCTGACTGTGAAGGAGTATTCAGCTTGGTGGCCAAAAACAAAACCCAACACGGAGCCAGCCTGAGCACAGACATGCTAAGTTCACCTGTAATGCACAAAGTCATGATGTCAGCGAAGCAGCAAGTGTGTCACACACAAACCTTTAGTGACACCTTGCTCAGGAAAGACAAGTCAGCCACCTATGAAGCTAAACATTCAAGATCTGAAAGTGCAGTTTGACCTGTTGGATTCCTTTCTGTTCCAAACAATTCACTTTGTGGATAGCTATTACATTTGGTGCTGACTCAGTGACTATTTACAAGGTTTTTTTTTCCTTTTTTGAAAGTGCTTTGTTTCTCTTTTTAGAAGCTTATACATTTCAATTTATGTTTTGACAGTAAATAAAATGCAAACATACTACAAAAATTGATATTTTCTGTACTTGAAATAATTTTCAGTTGGTATAAATTAAATTAAAAAGGTTTCATCTATACTAAGGTAAACAAAATTAAATTTAAACTGAAACAATCATAGCTAATCTCATTTTTTTTTTTGCTGAAAAATTCATACTCAAAACTCACCAGAGTGTAGCATTTAGCTGTTTGATACCCTAAAGCAATTCTGGGGGGAAGCCGAGATGTCCGCGTGAAAGAGTGCTACTAAAAAAAAAAAAAAATGTCAAGGTTGGCAGGTCTGTATTTTTGTAATTGTTTTACATACAGTACTGTGAATGAATGTACATAAACAATCTTGAATATCACCTAAACGGCTGACCTAGTCAAGGCTATGTCTTGTTTCATACGTGGTGTTTCCCTTTTGGTATTGCTAGGACACAGCCGTAGAAGACGATGAGGACACGGATAGTGACAGTGATGATGATGACGATGACGTTCGTGTCACCATCGGGGACATTAAAACGGGGGCACCTCAGTATGCGTGAGTACATTTTGTAAAGAGGTTACATATAGATGTTTTATAAACTGTGAAACGAAATGTGTTGACGACACAAGGAAAGTCTTGTTCATTAGTGGAAAGTGTTATAATTTACCTAAAACAATAACAAATTTTATGTCTCAAAAGGGTAAGATTTTTAAATTCTAGTTTCATCATATTTGGTCTGTATGACCACAAATAAGTGCATGTCCTTTAGGGATGGGAATTTTAAATGTTTTTAAATGTATAAACTCTGAAGAAGTGGTTAAACGTTGAATAATATGCCAGGCAATAATCGGTCACAGGACAAATTTCACCAAACACATATTTAATGTATTAATTTTAGTAATTTATTTTATTATTATTATTATTATTATTTATTTCTTAGCAGACACCCTTATCCAGGGCGACTTACAGTTGTAAACAAATACATTTCAAGAAATCACAGTACTAATAATAATACAATAATACAATATAATTATTAGTCAGTCCGTCGCTTATCGGACTGCTGTGGAGCCAGAGTATGGGGGGGGATATTATAAAAAGGAAGGGGTTTGGCAATTGTCTCCAAGTAGCTACTGCATTATTTGCAAGAAATGCAACAAATTGTATATTGGAGAAACTAAAAGGCGTTTAGCAGACCAGTTTGTAGAACACTTAAGAAGCATTCGCATTAACACCACTGCATTTCCAGTAGCCCATAACTTCAACAGTGATGATCACACTGCTGAAGACATCACAGTCTGTGTGATCAATCAGTGCTATGGAACAAATGTTGCTTGGAAACAAAAGGAACGAGAATTTATCTTCCAAACTGGGAACTTTGGAACCTCTGGGAATGAACATTCTATTCTAATAATCATGGCACCATCCACAGAATTTGTGTATAATTACAATTCTTGAATAACAAGTTTACTGCAATGTGCTTTCTTTTTAAACAGCTGAAGAAGCTGAAACATCCTGAAAATAAGATTTATTAATCTTTTAAACTTTGTGTACATTTCAAAACCTTTTCTTTCATATGCCTTCAATTTTGTACACTGCAGTTTTATATATATATATATATATATATATATATATATATATTACACACACACACACACACACACACACACACACACACACACACACACACATATATATATTTCCCGTTTGTGGCACCGTTCCCTGAACATGCCATGTTTATTTATTTAAATAATAGTTACCTGAACAGTAGTGTTAATATAACAATGTATCGGCATCTGTGCATTTGATAGATTCTGTAACACATGTAAGCTGTGGTTTTTTTATTATTATTATTATCAGTTTTGTTCTGTTCTTTGATATCTCAATAGTGCAGTACAAATACAAACAGACATTTACCAAGATAAAAATAATAATACAAATGCTTTTAAAAAGATCAAATTCCATTGGGCTTATTTTTTATTTATTTTTTAGATTCTGTTGATTTTTTAGTATTACTGCAGGATAGCCACTATAAGATTGTTACCTTTATTAAAAATGTGCATGGATGAATCTACCGGTTAATCCAACTTATGCCCATAAATTAACCAATCAAAAATGTGAATCGAGGGACAGCCCTAATTTCAGTATATACAGTACTGTGCAAAAGTTTTAGGCAGGTGTGAAAAATGCTGTAAAGTAAGAATGCTTTCAAAAATAGACATGTTAATAGATTATATTTATCAATTAACTTAATGCAAAGTGAGTGAACAGAAGAAAAATCTAAATCAAATCCATATTTGGTGTGACCACCCTTTGCCTTCAAAACAGCATCAAGCATCAATTCTTCTAGGTACACTTGCACACAGTTTTTGAAGGAACTCGGCAGGTAGGTTGGCCCAAACATCTTGGAGAACTAACCACAGTTCTTCTGTGGATTTAGGCAGCCTCAGTTGCTTCTCTCTCTTCATGTAATCCCAGACAGACTGGATGATGTTGAGATCAGGGCTCTGTGGGGGCCATACCATCACTTCCAGGACTCCTTGTTCTTCTTTACGCTGAAGATAGTTCTTAATGACTTTTGCTGTATGTTTGGGGTCGTTGCCATGCTGCAGAATAAATTTGGGGCCAATCAGATGCCTCCCTTATGGTATTGCATGATGGATAAGTATCTGCCTGTACTTCTCAGCATTGAGGAGACCATTAATTCTGACCAAATCCCCAACTCCATTTGCAGAAATGCAGCCCCAAACTTGCAAGGAACCTCCACCATGCTTCACTGTTGCCTGCAGACACTCATTAGTGTATGCAGCTCTCCAGCCCTTCTGCGAACAAACTGCATTCTGCTACAGCCAAATATTTCAAATTTTGACTCATCAGTCCAGAGCACCTGCTGCCATTTTTCTGCACCCCAGTTCCTGTGTTTTCGTGCATAGTTGAGTCGCTTGGCCTTGTTTCCACGTCGGAGGTATGGCTTTTTGGCGCAAGTTTTCCATGAAGGCCACTTCTGACCAGACTTCTCCGGACAGTAGATGGGTGTACCAGGGTCCCACTGTTTTCTGCCAGTTCTGAGCTGATGGCACTGCTGGACATCTTCCGATTGCGAAGGAAGTAAGCATGATGTGTCTTTCATCTGCTGCAGTAAGTTTCCTTGGCCGACCACTCGTCTACGGTCCTCAACGTTGCCCGTTTCTTTGTGCTTCTTCAAAAGAGCTTGGACAGCACATCTGGAAACCCCTGTCTGCCTTGAAATTTCTGCCTGGCAGAGACCTTGCTGATGCAGTATAACTACCTTGTGTCTTGTTGCTGTGCTCAGTCTTGCTATGGTGTATGACTTTTGACAGTAAACTGTCTTCAGCAACCTCACCTTGTTAGCTGAGTTTGGCTGTTCCTCACCCAGTTTTATTCCTCCTACATAGCTGTTTATGTTTCAGTTAATTATTGTGTTTCAACCTACATATTGAATTGATGATCATTAGCACCTGTTTGGTATAATTGTTTAATCATACACCTGACTATATGCCTACAAAATCCCTGACTTTGTGCAAGTGTACCTAGAAGAATTGATGCTGTTTTGAAGGCAAAGGGTTGTCACACCAAATATGGATTTGATTTAGATTTTTCTTCTGTTCACTCACTTTGCATTTAGTTAATTGATAAATATAATCTATTAACATGTCTATTTTTGAAAGCATTCTTACTTTACAGCATTTTTTCACACCTACCTAAAACTTTTGCACAGTACTGTAGTTTGGTGTGTACGTGTGTGGTGTTTTTTTTTTTTTGTAGTGAAGTCTTTATGATGTTAAAACACGTTATTTGCTTATTTAGTGGTTCTTTGCTTGGAAGAATGTAATATAAAGAGTGTGTGTGTGTGTGTTTAGATATGGTTTAAATGTTTAAACGTTAATAAAAATGAACAAAAAGCACATCC
This sequence comes from Acipenser oxyrinchus oxyrinchus, assembly GCA_030684275.1. Taxonomy (NCBI): domain Eukaryota; kingdom Metazoa; phylum Chordata; class Actinopteri; order Acipenseriformes; family Acipenseridae; genus Acipenser; species Acipenser oxyrinchus. The sequence continues at coordinate 56,694,632 of CM060247.1, read as the reverse complement.
CTAAATGTCCTTATGTATGGGAGATGCACATGAGATAAGCACATTTGTGCTTATAAAATATGTTCTGCTTCAATATATTTTACTATTATGGTATTTTATCAGTTTTACTGTTATCCTGCTGTTGTGTAGTAGGACCTTGTGTCTTCCAGTGGTGGCACATATACTCAGACATAGGCACATGGGCTAATGTATATCTGGGGCTTGAATTTTTCAGTTTTTATTTTTTGTTCTGGTTTTTTTTTCCGTTTTTTACTATTTGGCAAAATTGGTTATTTTCGGTTATTAAAAATAAAAACACTCAAACACGTCAATTTTCACTTTCTGTCATAAATTGTATGTATGTTAACTTACTTTTGAAGTGAGGATGTCCACATTTAGGATTCAGGCCATTTTGAATCCGGGAATTGTGAGAAGTATTTTGTTTTACTACTTTGGAGTTTTTTTTTTTCGGTTATCAGTTAAAATCTAAAACTTCAAGCCCTATGTATATCAAACCAAAGGAAAAACTGCATATACTCAAGTAAAAGCCCACCTACCTATTACTGCAATAACAGTAGACAATGCGACATTTTAAGAGCTTGTATTTACTACACAGCAGGCTAATATTTATAGTTGCATGTTTATTGTTGGTTAACTGTTTTATGTTCCAGAGCCTATGGTGGGGCACCAGTGAATCTCAATATTAAGACAGCTGGAAGGCCGTATGGGGCAGGTAATGAAGTTCACTCCTGTGTGTTTGATAGGACTTACTAAAGCTCTGTTCGTGGATTAAGCAGACGTGTCAAATGGGTGTGGTAAAAAGAAAAGCAAAAAATCAAGAATTTGTTACTCTCAAGAAACCCAAACAAACTAAATTGCCACATAGAAAGTGGTGATTGCAAGCAGAATATAAATACCAGCAGATGTGGAACAATGTGGGACGAAGCAGCATCATGTAAACATACCCATTTTGAGAAGTTTGAGGAAATAGCATACAACTTTAAAAGACTAGGGTATCAAGTGAGCCAGTGTATTCTAAAGTTTGGAAACATTCCATCACATCTATGTATCTTACTCCTTTACTTTTCACTGTATTCTAGTAGGAAAATCAAAGGGAATCGATCTTGAAGCACCAGGAAGTATCAATGGTGTTCCACTACTGGAAGTAGACTTGGATTCTTTTGAAGACAAACCCTGGAGAAAACCAGGTAAAACATGAAGTATTTCACCTGTGTAATGTTTTGCGGAAGATTATTTTCCATTTTCTGTTATTACAGCAAGTCATTAGAATTTAAATGGGATCTTTTTATCAGCGAGCGGGTTTAACAGACCTGGATTAGCACTAGTCTTGAATGAGTTTACCTTGATTAACATTGAGTAGTGCAAGATTAGCGCTATTCTGGGTCTGTGAAACCAGCCATATATTTTTAGATAATATTTGAGTAACCAACATAAATTTATATTGGCAGTTTAGTATTGCAAGTTTGGCCATGATGACTGATAATCTTGGCTTTCAAATTAAGGCTCATTAGTGTTAGCAGCATAATACCTGTCCCGCTTCTATTATGCTGAATATTTGTTTTTTTCAGGATATGTAGATTTTTGTTTCAAATATAGCTCTATAGATTCCTTATATCTAATCATTTGTAGTAGGTACTGATTAAATGCAGCATATGAAGTGATTAAGTACCAAAAATCACTGTTTAAAATAAATAAATATAAATGAGCTCCATCTCTGATGTCTCTAGTAATAATGTAATGACTTTAATATGATATACCTGTTGTTTGTTTGAAACACCCAGTCTAATTGAAATGCTTTTTATTGTTTTTGCAATTTAATTAAAATGATCTTGTCAATTTTTGTGTTCAGGTGCTGATCTATCTGATTATTTCAACTATGGGTTCAATGAGGACACTTGGAAGGCCTATTGTGAAAAACAGAAGAGACTGAGAATGGGGCTTGAAGTTACAACGGCTACCTCAACAAGCAGCAAAATTACGGTGATTAGTAAAAGATAGCTGAATCCTGAAAACCGTTATCCTTGAGATGCAGTTGTGTTTGTTTTACATTCCAATATTGAAAGGCCCTGTTGACATGCACTATGGCAATTCGAAATGGATCTATAGTCCCCAAACAGCACTAAAATACAGTACAGAGACACTCATGTGGATGCACGTTAATACATTTCTCAACATCCTTTACACTCAGTTTGAATTAGGGTGTTTCGTTTTATTCACATTTGTCTTCCCTGGGAGGGTTCCAAAATTTGAATGAACAGGACATTTTGTGTTTAGGGAATTTGTATTGTAAGAAGTAATTTATAATAAGCAACTGCTAAATTTTGCCAGGACCTTTGTCTACAGAGTTTGTTTTAATGAAAATTCACCTCTATGATCTGAAAATCTGCATCAAAATTGCTTTATGCAATTTTGTTAATGACAGATACAGTATTCAAAGTGTGGTTAGTAAAGGCCTTCTTTCTATGGGTAACTACCTTAACTTTATATTTAACTGCAGTATTTGGAAGTTGAAGAGTATGTTGAAAATAAATACATTTATAAAACTATTTCTTCTAGGTTCAACAGGGAAGAACTGGAAATGCTGAAAAGGAAGTCGGTTTACCAACAACTAAAGTCGATTTTACTTCTCCTACTAATGTCTTCAAACCAGGAATTCCCGCATCCAGGTCAGTGGCCTACTGTAGAAAAAAACAAACATTTAGAACATGATTTTTTTAAAACGGGAACAAAATTTAATACATTTCTTTTAAATGTTCCTTTCAGGTTTTAGAAAGATCTCAGCAACCTTGTTCTTATTTTAATGCTTTTGAAAATGTATGTCAGTTTATTTTTTCATTTACATATCATTAACATGATGTACAGTAGCAGTTCTAGTAAAATAATGTATGAAGGCTTCAGTTGATGAATGTACTTGCACTGTTACCTTTGTCTAGACCAGTGATGCGCAAACTGGGGGGTGCGGAGAGTCACTAAGGGGGGGCGGGGCGCGACTATGATTAAACGGGCAGTTCTGTTAAAAAATAAATAAATAAATAAAATAAAAAAAATTGAGCCGTTGACAATTACTTTAGGACTTGCAGAACCGGAGACATTATGTTTGAAGTGGCGATTGTGTTAGTGAAACTGCAGTGAACAGGGGCAAATGAAAAGCAGTAATGTTTTAACAGGCATTTTTTTCCCCGGATTTAATGTAAATCGCAGATTTTCAGTGGGCACAGGCTTGCATGTTGTTATTATTATTATTATTTATTTCTTAGGAGACACCCTTATCCAGGGCGACTTACAATTGTTACAAGATATCACATTATTTTTACATACAATTACCCATTTATACAGTTGAGTTTTTACTGGAACAATCTAGGTAAAGTACCTTACTCCAGGGTACAGCAGCAGTGTCCCCCACCTGGGATTGAACCCACAACCCTCCGGTCAAGAGTCCAGAGCCCGAACCACTACGCCACACTGCTGCCCTAATGTTAAAGGGCTATGCATACCGGACACGAGCTTGCAACTCAAAAATAATTAAAACTATTGATTTAAATGGAGTAATGCACAACACAAGAGAAGCGAGTGAAGCGAGCAAATACAGAAATAGATTTGTTTTATTTGTATTTTGCTACACGCTGGTCATATCCCAATAGACCAATCAGAAATAAGGTCAAAGGTAGTGGCTGTCAGACGGTCAGTGTCTAGCTCATGCAGAGATTACCACAGAAATAAAAAAATAGACCTCAATGAGAATGTAATTGTTAAAGTCAAAAAAAATAATGTTCTTTATGATCCCAGTGTCTGTGGTTCTAAAGATAATAAAAAAGAAGGACACCACATGTCAAGAAATAGCAGAACAATTGGCAGCAGTGTGGAGTAGTGGTTCGGGCTCTGGACTCTTGACTGGAGGGTCGTGGGTTCAATCCCAAGTTGGGGACACTGCTGCTGTACCCTTGAGCAAGGTACTTTACCTAGATTGCTCCAGTAAAAACCCAGCTGTATAAATGAGTAATTGTATGTAAAAAAAAAATGTATAAAAATAAAATAATGTAATTGTATGTAAAAGAATGTGATATTTTGTAACAATTGTAAGTCGTCCTGGATAAGGGCGTCTGCTAAGAAATAAATAATAATAATAATTGGAAATTGATGATATGTCTATCTCTTTATTTCCCCTTAATTTTAGTAAAAGTGACGGGACACCACACACTGGTTTCGTATTTCTGTAAAATGATGCTCTTTGTTTTAATAATGTTGGATAATAATAATAATAATAATAATCACATTAGGTCTTTAACAAACTGTTTCCTTTTTTTAGTGTGTGGTTTACCCATGCTCTCTTGTGTTTTTTATTTATTTTACTTCATCTCCACAAAAGGAGCTAAAGGAGACAGTCTAGTCTAGTATTGTCTTGTCTTTTCATGACTAGCTACATCATTTTTTGTGTGCATACTTTATTTTGTGAAAACCCAATATTTAATTGCTCAACAGTAATATTTTTCAGATTTATCTGTTGGGTAAATGTTGAACCACCAAGTTTAAACAAAGATTTTTGTATTTTTTCACCGATTTATTTGTTAGAAATGTTTGCTAAATGTAAACAAAATATTTAAATTCACTGATTTATTTGTTAGATTTATAGATCGATTTTAAATGTTTTTGTGATACGCGTATGTATTTAGCTAAATCTGGAATCGCGATTTACATGAAATCGGGGAAAAAAAACACCTCTTAAAATATAAAGTTAAGGTGTGACGTTTTAATGGGGGGTGGGGGTGACAAAATGTATGCTAAAAGGGGACAGCATTTAAAAGTTTAGCACCACTGGTCTAGAGTCTGATTTTGTTTGAATTTCATAAACATGCATGTTGCAAATAGCTTGTGATCATATCAGGATGAGATATTATGGCATCACTGGCTCTAACATACTTGTACAACTACATCATTGGGGAAAATAGTGGCAGACAACTCCAATGTTTTGTATACTAGTGGCACTGCTGTCTTGGAGCTGTCTTGCATTGCTTGAGCTAAGGGTTGTGGTGATTTCCTTTCATTGTAAACATCCTGACAACGTTTTACACTTAACTTTTTAAAGTCTATTTCAAAGCTCTTTTCAAAATGTCCTCTAGTGCAGTGATCGTGCAAGGATTATTGCTCACATTGTCAAACCGGTAACACAGCAATAACGATCCATGATGTGGTATGGAACTGAAAAGCCATCACGCTTCCTGCAGTGATTTAGAGGACAGATCTCAAACCCCAGTGCACTAGAGCGGACATTTTGAAAAGAGCTTTGAAACAGACTTTAAAGTTGTAAGTGTAAAAAGTTGTTAAGATGTTAACAATGAAAAGAAAAATTACAGGTACATTATTTAAACAGAGGACTTGCTCTTTAAATCCGGTGCCAATGTTTGTTTGTTTGTTTGTTTGTTTGTTTGTTTGTTTTAATTGTTCCTTTTTCTTTCTAACCAAATAGGATTTCTCCCACTCATTGGTCAGGAGGCCCAGCTTCTCAAGATATGTCATTTTATACGTAAGTTTTGCATGGCTCTGCTGCATGGGGATCAATCACCAAGCCTCAACTATCAGATAAAAGTTCTGGAATCTGAATCTGAATGTCTAGAGCATTAATGGTAGAGCAATTGTAATCTTTATTTTCTATTTTGTATACCTGTATTTTATTTTGTGTAGAGAAGTAATTGTGAAAGCTGTCAAGTTAAGGTATGTTTGTTTGGAATTTGGATGGCAGTTTCCTTGTGACACACAGTATTTATTGCAGTATTGTTTAGATAGCACACTGTCTGATTCGTGCATGTCTGTGGGGTTCCGTAGTATTGAGCCTTGTACAGATGGCTAAAGATTATGTCCGATTATTAGGACTTGTATTCTTGAATTTATCAAAATCCAGGTCATGATGATCTATGTTTGCATGAAACAAATAAGTGTTAAGCTTGAAGAGGAGATTGCAGTATTTTACCTTGTGCAGTATCAGGCCACTGATTGCACTGGATTTGTTTGTCAATAGTGAACAATTATTGGTCAATAGTAATTGCAGGCACCTCGCCTATCCAAATTTCTTTATCAAGTTCAAGAAAAGTGTGGGGTATACTGCTTGCTTTGATTAATAAGCTATTATTATTAAGCCCTGCTGGGGATACAGTGGAAGTGCCTGTACATACATATGCCACACTTTTTTATATACAGTAGTGATGGCATATAGGAACACCTCCTAAGACACATTGGCTTAGGGAACAACCTTGTGGTGATCCGGAATTGTCCCATTGTAAATGCTCCACCTAAAGGAACAGGAACTTTGCTTAAAAGAACACCTTTTTGCCACTGATGGTGATTTCACTGCTAACCGATTTAAAAACTGATACAGTACTGTTTTGTAACCTGTTAACTCATCATCAGATTCAAATGTTTTTTTCAGTCTTCAAAACTGAGCTGTTTATTAGTTAGTTTATTATGATAATTTATTAACGTACACTTTCCTATTGCTTTTCTCTTATTCTGTTCCTTTCATATGTTGATGCACGTGTGTCATGACATATGTAATAAAGGGGTGTTCTCTTAGCCAGAGACTACTGTATATTTAAAGAACCACTTTCTAATTGTGGTGAAACTTGCTACAGATCTCCCTCAAGTTATTCAGAATACCAGAATCCATTTTGCCTGTCTCTCTGATGATACTGATACAGGTCTAATTAAGAAACCCTTAAAGGGTAACTTTTATGTTTCATTTTTTAATCCATCGTCTTCTCTTAAAATGCTTGAATCAATAAAAACAAATGTGATTATTACTTCTCTCATGACGCAAGTGCATCAACATATGAAGTTAACAGAATAAGAGAATAAATAGACACGCGCATGTTAATAAACTATAATACTAATAAACTAACTGCCAAACTAACATTAATAAACTGACAAACTAAATTAACAAAACACCACTACATACAGTAAAAATGCAGCAGCGGCTCTAACAGTAATTATGAATACGAGAATGAATTAACACAACGGTTATAACACCACCCCGCCCTACATACCCGTTAAATGCAGCAGCAGCTATAGATTAGTCTTGTGATAAGCGTTTTGAAAAGACTAAATAAACCATTTGAGTTTGAGTTATCAGGTTACAAAACAGTGCTGTCTCAGAATCGATTAGCAACGAATCGCTGTCGGTGCCAGAACTGTGTTATTTTAAGCAAGCTTCCTGTTCCTTTAGGTGGAGCATTTACAATGGGAAAATTCAGTTTCACCACAAGGCTGTTCCCTAAGCTGAAGTGTACTCTTAGGAAGTGTTCCTATACAAGGAGACTATTGTATTGTGAGTAAATGACATGCCTCTTTAGGTTACAGAAGGCACATTTGAATCCCCCTTGTGCAATAGTAACGATGTGTCGGTTTGTTTCACCCTGAGACCAATTCTCCTTTTTGGAAGCTGTTTATCTGTATATGTTTTGTGTAAATAAACACACAATTTAGACTCCATACAGAAACAACAACACAGCTGCAGCTTTCACTGTGGGTGGTCTTGTACCTGGAGTCCTCGGTCCTTTTGTAATATAACATTCTCCGGGGACAGTCGTACAAGAATGAAGGCCAAGAAAAACTAATTCTGGCAAAAGCTTTCACAAAATAAACTTAACAAGCATGTCATTTTTAAGATATGAAATAAGACGAGGTAATCTACAACATAAAAGGTTTTTGTATGTACAGTAGAACCTCAGTTACAAACACCTGGGGAATTGAGGTTGTTCGTAAGTCTGAAATGCCTAACTCTGAAAATTAGTTTTCAGTGGTTTTAATAAATGTGTACATCTGGTGTAAAATACAAGGATACAGCATAGTAATGCAATACTCATATCGTTATGGTTCTAAAATATTTAAAACAATACTGTAAATATAATTAAGTTGCCATTGAAATCGTAACTGTAGCAAAAACCCATTTAAAAGTCCAGGAAAACCTGGGTTAGCATGAGTGCTTGTTTTTAAACAAAATGCATTTGTGTAGCATGCTCAGTCACTCAGCCTCCTTTGGTTCCAAGTAAAATTTATGTTTTTAACAATGGGGATCTACTGTAGAACTAATAAGAAAGGATGGCTGACTTATTAATCTGACCAGTATGTTTGTTTGTTTGTTTGTTTTTTTTTTGGTAGTGTTACTTTGGCCATGTCTACTTTTGGCTTGAGTCTGAACTCCTTTCATTTTTACTCGTCTCACACACACACACACACACAAAATAGAATGATGTACTCCGGTACCTTACTCATACAGCATTATCATAACATTTGCACTGTGCCTTGTTAAGTGGCAAGTCCTACTTGACAATGATCTTAACTCCTGTATTATCTTTTATTCAAATCCTTCTGTTGTAAATGCAATTCCTTTTCCTTCAAAATTGATTTGTATATGCTTGGCTACAGTCAAATACAATTTGTGTACTTTTTACTTTAACCCTCAACTAGATGTGTTTCAATATTTTGAAGGCATATAAATACTGTATTACTTCGAATTAATGCCGCCCTCGAATTAACTCCTCACTCAGATGTCAGCTTTTTAATAGACGCCGTCCTTGAATAAACGCCGCTCTCAATAGAGAAACGTAAAGGTATTATTTTTCTACCCCTGCTCAAAAAAAATAAAGAAACGTGCAACTCTGCCTATGTACATGACACCCCCGAAGAGACTGCAACCTCAATCCAGCATGTAATACAAACTAATGTACACCCACAGTAAGGAAATGTTATTTTATAGTACAGTCCCGACAGACAACCCAAGATGAACTACTTACAGCACAGCAGTCCTTCACGTCCCTTTTTTTCCAGCAGAGTTCAGTGCCAACACAGCAGGGGATAAAACAAGGGCTGTCTGTTTACCTCGTCATCAGCTTGGATGGTGAAAACTTAAACTCAGAGGAACTTAGAGCTTTGCCGGTCACTCTAAGTGCTATCCGAAAGCTGGCTGAAGATATCTTCTTGTAGGGGGTTTAGTTGTTTTGTTTTTTATTCAATTGGAATTTTACTCAGTCCTGTACAATTTTATATAACAAAAAAAAAATTGCTTACTATCTGAAAAGATTTAGTTTCGGTTTCTCTTACACAGAAATTACAAACAAGCAGCTAAATTACAGGAAGAAAAAAATAAATAACCGAATAGGATATATTTTAGTTTTAACAGAAATCAAACCAATATTCAGAGATAAGAAAAACAACTTATGCAACGGTTCTCTCTCCTCTTCTTGTCCCGCCCCATAGCAACCAACACACACTCCTGATTCGCTGGTACAGTACTTCCAACTTCCACCTAATAGGTTCTCGTTAACTGTACTGTACTGTATTCAAGCCCCAAAAACACACAAGAGTATAGTGCTGCAGATCGGAGCCTCTCATGGCGCCGTTTCTAAAATGCCTTAAACCGTTTAATAATATATTGCAGCGTTTGTAAAGCATAGTATTAATAAAGACCACCCTCGTTTAAGGGCCGCAGTCATTTTGATCAGTTTAAAGTAAACGCTGCAGCGCCAAATTGAAGTAATACTGTGTGTGTGTGTGTGTGTGTGTGTGTGTGTGTGTGTGTGTGTGTTGTGTATATAAAAATGTGTAAACCATTGCATACCTGACTGGTGGGACCAGAGTAAGGGCGGATATGTAAAGATGCGGGTGAATGAATCCTGTTTTAAATACCATTATACACAACTGTAACAATTACTATATTCATACAAGTATTGTTTTGAGGTTCAGTTTTTATTAGGGAGCTCCCCTAAATCCCTTGTTTAGAAAGATGCAGGGTATTAACCCTTTGCAGTCCGTTTATTAAGTGCGTGTCAGGCGCGTCAGGTCCAATTTATTTTCACACGCGCAGTTAATTTTAGGCAGCTGTTTAAAAGTATTTTTGTTCCACAGTCAAACGGGTTTAAAAGGCCCTGCATATCAACAAAGCACTCACTAGGCATCTCCAGCCCCGCCCCACCCTTTTGTTCGCTATAGCTTTCACCTATGCTAATAAATAAATAATAATAATAATAGTCGTACATACCGATCAATCATCTCCTGATCACTCGTTTTATCACCAAACTCCTCAATAATGCGATCAAAGTCATTATTTTATTACTATAACATCTCAAGAAAGCTCTGCAAATGTCCATGATATTCTCTGTGCGCTGATTCAGTCAGTAACAGCCAGCTTGTTTCCTTATTGGCCGCCCCTATCTGATGCTAGGGGCAAGTATGACTATTCATGAAATACGCCCTTTTTTTTCGGCTTGTCTCGGCTCCTGTTGCTCCCACTCGGCCATTGAATGGTTTTCTCGGCTTTTTCCGGTGGAAAAATGACTAGAAACCTGTTTTTTGCGTTTTTTTGATGATGTCGGACAGGGTCCGACATTGGACCGGATAGGAATAATTGCAATGTCGGACCAGGTCCGACATACTGACGAAGCACATACAACACGGTGTACAAAAACTTTGGTAGGATCTACAATATCTCAACTAATCTTCTCAGTTTAATAATGAACTAACATTGCTGAAGAGGTTGATCATGGCACATATAAATCAAATCAATGCAGTCATTCAGATAGATTGCACAGTATGTAATTGTCTGCAGCAAAGAAAAAATGTGTTGTCTTTCCAGGAAGGTACCAGGAACGATCAATGTGATTGGGGGACAGACTGCCACCATCAGCCGCGTTGAGGGGCGGCGCCGACACAACAACGAAAGCAATAATATTCAGGTCATTATTTCAATTCACACCTGTGCATGTGCCCATCTGTTCTGGAATTCCTTGTGAACCACTCCCTCCTTGACACCTTGTGCTGATTGGATCAGCTGTGAGTTCACCCAGTGGCACTGCCAGCAGCCATTTATAGCTGCTATGTTTCTGGCAGCAGGCTGCAGTGTTTTAGGAGTGGAGCTTGAGAACTACTTGTATTACAGTTGGCATCAAGTTCTAATGTTCATTCATAACCAGCCACCTTCCGTACTCCTGAGAGGATCCTAAGGTTGAAGCAATCAAGATGTATCAACGTATTAGTTTTACCAGGGCTCTGGACTTTTCTGCAGTTTCATGAAGAGGTTTTATATCAAATCGGCAAACAAATATTTCTATAGGGAATGATACATGGTTTGTAGAAATGGGTGAAAATTCACTCCTCCAAAAGTAGAAAGTTAATGATGCATAGGACACATGACTAAACACTGGCCTTTTTCTATGTCCCCCCAGGTCATATCAGAACATTCCACCTCAGATGCTGATCCTGCACCTGTGCCTGCGCCTGCACCTGCACCTGCACCTGCACCTGCACCTGCCAAGCTGCCTCCATTTTTCCCACCTGGAGCTCTGCCTCCAAACATCCCTCCTCCCCCATTTCTACCACCTCCCCCCAGCGTCGGCAGTGCCCCTCCACTGATTCCTCCACCAAGTAAGTAAATTTACTGGGTAGTAGGGCTGTCAGTTAAGCCTCCAAATAGCAATCGATTAATTGGGCTCCAGTGAGTACTAGTATATTTGTTTTTAATAAAACTGATTATTAAAAAAAAAAAAACCTAACAATTATCAAATACTTTTAATTTCTGTCAAATACATTTGATAACTATAATGGACATGTTCATACACATGCTTAACTAGACTATATATTTGCGTTTTGTTGTCCTTGTTTTGGGCTAGTGTCTGATTGCGTTTAGTTTGACTTGTTTTTTGCTTTGTGATTGTTGCTGTCTTTCTAATGTTTTTTATGCAGACGTAGAACTGTAGCATTAGTGCTTGTCTATATGTATATAAGTTGCCAACCGCCCTCCCCCCTCCTTCTTCGCACACATTGACATAGACATGTTTTTCTAAATAGTTTGGGAACCGGAATCTGACTCAAAATACCCGGTTCCAATGACAGATACCCGGTTGGGACCCGATTCCAAAAATCTTCTCAAATGTATGTCATTAGTTTGATCAGCTGTGGGCGGCACTGATTTGTACTTATATCAACTTGATGTGGCCATCAATCGGGAAACGCAGATGGAGCACGCAGCCCAGTTTGAAAAATACATTGTAAAAAAACAAACAGTGTTATTCCCAGGTTTAACAGTTTGTTTTGAAGCTCCAAAGAAGCACAAACTAATTTTTTGTTTACATCGAATACACAGAGGGCGCGTACTTGCAAAGCATTTTGAAAACGAATTAACTGGTAGGATGGGACCAGCAAATTAGATGCTAGTTAACATTAGCAGGAAAAGAACACATCCCCTGCTTGTCTTTGGCAGAAATACTGTAAATAGCAAGGCAGGGCGTTTGGTGCAGTTTTGTTGATAAACTTAAATAATGTTGTTAACTATGCGTGTTACAAAAATGTAATTGAATCGATTTATCCAGTATTTATATCGATGTCTATGATGAGGAATGGAATCGATCGAAAAATCGATTTTCGATTTAATCGTAGCAGCCCTACTGGGTAGTCTGTTTTCCTACTTGGGGGTGGGGTGATACAAGCCCATTACTTTCTGGCAGATGATGTTTCTGGATAATTCAGGTGAGGTGAGCTACCAGGGTAAAAGCCTGACATTTCATCACTATTCTCCAAGTATGTGAAAAACAGAATTGACATATATACATACAACCGCTCTACTATACTCCCATATGGGGGGGTACCTATAGCGGTTGTAATGCTTCAGTAAAATATGTACTAAATACCTAGTGTACAAGACAATGTAAGATAAGTGCTGTGGTAGAATGTTTTGAAACCCATACTAAATATACGCTAACACTAATAATTTTCGCCATCTCGACCAGCAAAGCGTTGTATAGTGTAAGCTGTATTGAAATAAATGTCTTGAAACCCCTCTGCTGTTTTGGGATTTTTTTGTTAAATGCCAAGAAGACTAAAAAAAGCAAACTGCAAGCGAATGTTTATGTATCATGGAGGCACAACCAATCTCCTGGGTCACTTGACAAGTGTAAGTTTGTATTATTATTATTATTATTATTATTATTATTATTATTATTATTATTATTATTAGGAGGAGGAGTAGTCGTAGTAGTAGGTGACTGATAACCTGCTTGGAACGGTGACTGTTAAATAAAGCTTTGTTTTGCCTAAGTCCGCTGCAGTTGGTGCTGCTGCAACGCATGTTTATTGTATACAGTATATCGCAAGCAGCATCAGTTACGTGTACATAAACGTGTATTTTTATTTAAATTATAAGCATGATTACTGTTCTATAGAACACACTTTTAAACTACATGTGAATGTTTTATTCCATTTATATAGCTTACCTGTAAAGTAGGATTTTCAATCAAATATAAACGTAGCTATTGTGACATCGCCAGTAAATGACTACCATTGAAGGTTCGAACCTTCTTTCAGTAATGTTTTCCGAACCTTCGAAGGTCAAAATGTACCCTCTGTTGCAGCCCTACTATTAGTATTCCATCAATATATGACAAAATGTCACACTTCTACTTGTCAGCCTAATTACATTTGTGAGATTGAGCAGTGTCTGCTTTCTCGCATCCCAGTTTGCCATGTGTAATTGCACTTGGTCCATTAAATAATTATTTTGGTGATTGTTAATGTTATATCATTCAAAACACACAGTGTTGTCTGTTGCCTTCTGTTCTTCCCACAAATGGAGCTTCATGACAGGTGGATAAACGTCCTGTGGTTGATAATTGTCGGCACATTTGAGCAAGTATCGAGCTACCAAGTCTGTACTGAGTCACTTTAGAGTTCGAATTAGACGTAAGTCTAATGTTTCGGCTGGAAAAGGGTCCATTAACAGTACCCCTAGCATGCTGTTATAATATTTTAGTAAGTGATCTAAGTATCAGTCAGATTTTATTGTTGTACATATAACCATAATCGTTAAAATAAAGCATTGGAAATAAAAAGACTGAGAATACTGAATATCACTAAATGTGAAACGTAAAAATAAATCAGTGGGGCACTAACAGTTTTTAATTTGTTTAATAACCTCCAAATTTGCTTTGGATTATTATGCTTGGAAACAAGAAAGATGTCGCACAGGCGTGGAGTTTTTAATTCTTTTAGGTTTCTTTGCCAGTCACCTGTTGATGTAAAGAGGCACAGGGAAACTAAAACATAGTTCAGTGTTATATACAGTATTTCTTGATAACATGCTTTTGAGGGTTTTATGATATTCACTTATTCATAAAGTCTCTTTAACATCCTTTCGTGCTTATAGTAAATCTGAAAATAACCATTAAGGCCTGAGTCTTTGGCTCCCGCAGCCCCATGCTTTAATTGTGTTCCTGCCAACTTTTCATCTTCAAAGTGCTTTCTAAAATAAAATCTGCAATCGCCTAGGTTCTGTGAAGAAGAAAAAAAAAGTTAGTTACCTTACAGTGACTGTGCCCGTGCCAGAATTAATACAGTGAAAATATAAAACATCCTGCAGAAGTCTCTTTGAAAAACGGCCCCCCCCCCTTTTGAAATACTCCTTTATGTTATATATTGGTTACTTTTTTCTCCTTTTTGTGATGCACATGAATTTAAACATATCCTTAGAAAAATGCCCTGCTCACAGAAATTCCGAACCATAATGTGTGCAGAGTAATCGTGCGGTGAGTGGCAAATGAGCACTCGATGCATTTAATTGCAAATGTATTGTTCTGGTTCATGAATGGTGTTCAGTAGATTGATAAGGTATCATCCCACACTTTGATGGCTGTGCAGTTTGATAGCTATTCAGCCAGAGCAATGGCACGCACCCTTTTGCGTAAATCAAAAGAACTCAAGATCATGCAATTTACAAATACTAATAGTTACCAAACAGGAAAATATTAACCGGGACCATGCCTAATTGTAAGCAGTTAGATCTTGGATGTAATCATAGGTGTAACCTCCCTTACCCCTCAGCCTCTTTTGATCTAGTAAACATTGGATGCCATAGAAAGATTAACAATTTTTATCTGAAGTACTTGCACAGGCAGCTGCATTGCTGTCTTATCCACACACATGCATGCTTTCCCTATCAGTGTGCTTCAGCCTTGCCTTATAGGGATTAATTTCTCAACTGATTTCTATTTTTGTTTTGTTAATTATTACAGTAATGTAGAAAAAGACCACCAGAGCTTGTTTAATCACACAGACAAAAAACAAAACAATGTTCAGTTTTTGCAGACCTGAGTTGGAATCAGGGATAAGCAACCTTGGCACACCCATGCAAGGTCTTTGTTACACCAATGTCCTTAATTATTACATTGAGCCAGTTAATCCTCTGTTCAAGTCCTTTGTTAATTAATTAATTTTACCTATTAAGCATGGAATGGAACTGGAATCTAGAACCGAAGTTGCATACCCCTGATTTTATATACTAAGGTTTGAAATCAAATCCACTTAACATATAGAAATAACAAAGATTGAAGCAGTAAGCATGGTCTCAAATTCAAGTTATCGTAGAATAGAACTGGTATTGTGTTGACCAGCTGAAAAACGTTATGGTAATGTCATAGCATTGTTTAACAGCTCAGTTGTCAGTGCACTTGAATGGTAATCAGGTGCTCTGGATCCAGTCCTCCGGCAGGTCATATGTTTGTCTTGAACAGACATTAAATCTTTGCCATTCCCAGATAATTTAATTTTAAAAAACATTGCATTTAATTTGAAAAGGTATGGCAGTTTAACAGTTTTTTCTTTAAATGTCTCAAATAGTTTCAAGTGTCTCTCAAATATAATCAATTTATAAAAACGTATTATTCATACAGTATAGAATCTCTGTTTTATTAATGTTTTAAATGTGGCTTTTACTTGTAGGGGATACATTGCCAAAAATGGTAAATAGTTACTTGTAGTATTAGCCAAGTAGAAATATCTAATATATTTGATAGATGATTACAAACATTCATTTAGTTTTTTCTCTAATAAATTACTTTCTTCTACCATTATTAAACATTTATTTTATAGAAAATATGAAAAATTTGAATTGAAAACTTCTTTTTTTTTTGTGTGACCTTTTTGCAAAGTAAAGAAAATGTCCCAGCTGTTCAGAGGTGGGAGACATCTGGGTCTTTTGTGAAAAAAACATATTAAATTGTTAGCAGATGCCTTTCAGCTAGAGCTGCACATTTGAAATGGGTTGTGACTCCATATTTCAAACGCTTTTCAGAAAAGCCCTTGATCTAAAAAATAAAAAAAAATTAGAAATGTTACTGACACATCTGGGTTTTTAATTTGTTTCATTTTTAGAAATTAGGTTTGAAATGCGCATTTAAATTTACAGTTTTTAATCATTTTTAAGGGTGGGAGACATTTAAGATGCATAATCAAGTATGCAGTTTTTATGTATCTTTTTACCCATGTAAAATAAATCACAAGCTCAATGTAGACTTCACATTGAATAATCATCTGTAGTTTGGGGTAGATGTTGGTGATGAAAACACATCATTGTTGTATTATAAAACCATCATATATTATTAAACAATACATACAGCAGGTGGTCTTTTATTAATGTTAAATGTGATAAAAGTGTTGAATGATGTCAAATGAATTCTTGAAATTCCTGCTCCTAACGTGCCACTTTTTAAATTGGGTTGTTTTTTGTATTTTTGCTTGGCTTAATGGAATTTTATTTAAAAACAGAAGTAATTTATTTAACTTTTTATACTACACTACTGTGTGTTATCTGGGTTGTTCCGCTGCTGGCGATTTATATGGACACTGCTTGTATGATTTGTTCGAACACCCTTTTGTTTTGTGTTTGGGGTAAAAATACCTGAGTAACAAATGTAGGTACCATAAATGTATAAGTGTATTGCATGAAGTAAAATGATTTATACCAACCAGATGGAAGTATTCACATTTTTTTTGTAAATGTGCAGTGCACTGATTTTTTCTCCTTTATTATCTTTTTTAATTATTTGTTTGATTTTTTTTTTGCAGGAATTCCCATCACTGTACCACCTCCAGGTAAAATATTTATTTTCTCAATCAATATTATAAACAACACAAACATATTTCAATAATCTTAACTTTGATAGTCATCTAAGAGGATCCCTTGCTGTCAGTGATATAGCTTTTCTAACAAAAAAAAAAGAAAATCCTGTTAAATTTAAAATGATAAAACTATGGAAGAGAGAGGGATTACAGAGCTTAATATATGCAAAACAATAGCATACTGTTGATTAGAGGTTCCTAAAGCTTTTTTGTTGTGTCGTCGTGTAATGATTCTGCAGATCTGTTACTTTAAGAATGCAGGTAAGCTTGTCTGTCTGTCCAGTACACAGAGTTCCAGTCGCTGTGTACAGGCATGAAACAACATATAAAAACACTGGACGATATTGTCATTTATAAGTAGAATGTAAAGTCTGCTATTGTATATGAAACTGTTCTACCGTGTTCGCCCTGAGGAAAGTAAACAAAACAATGCCTCGAATACTTTGTTGTTTTGAGTTTTCCTCCAGCTGTAGTTATGCATACCGTTAGCACGGGTATTGGAACTAATTCTAAATGTACGATTTTGAGCTGATTTCAAGGTATAAGGAAAAATAACCTCATGCACTTAACAGCAGTTTTCGTGTAAATAGAATTGCTCAGGTGTGCGTTGCTGTGTCAGGGTCATTTGGAAGAGAATATTTTGGATGTTCTGAGGCTCCATGAACATCTCCCAGCCCTCTGTTTGGGAACCAGTGATGTAGGTTAAAGATTGAATCTCCAGTATGGTTATGCTGTTAAATGTTGATTGATGGGTTAATTTAAGTCCTAGCTGAAGAATGTGTATTAATTGGTAATGGTGGGTCAGTATTTTAACATTTCTCTTGAGGCTGTTGGAGGTTTTATCAATTTGCTGCTGTCAATGTCCTCAGGGTTAATGTATTGGATTTTGGTCAGCCATTGTTAGGGTTTGTACAAAATAAGGGTTACTACTAAAGTTATTTAATATGTCTGAAAAAATGTGGATCATGTTTCATGGCATGTTTCATTGCTCTGTTGAGACCTGGTTGGAAAAAAAAGTGGACCTCCTGGTAGTTGGCCGTTTGAATTACTTTTAGGACTACTTTTTTGCCTTTGTATGGCGGGAAAAGTTATAAATGATTTATTGGCTTGGAAACGTCTGCTTATTTAATAGCAGTGAACTTATCTAGAAGTGAGTGATGGATAACCAGGTTGCGTGTGTTTCAGGTTTTCCACCACCACCATCACTTATTCCAACACTGGACGGGTAAGTGAGAAGTTACCTATTTGCACTTACTGTGTGTGTCTATATCTAACTGTCCACATCTTGAAACAATTAAAGAAGTGCTACAGAAAATGTGACAGTATTGATCAATCCTATTTTATGATGTGTGTTGTGATACATAACCATAATATTTACATAGCTGCTTGTAGTCCACCAAAAGTTCTTGAGTGATTTAAGTAAATGTGATACAGTTAATCACATTTAAGTTGTATTTTTTTAATAAAATGCTTAAGATAAAATGAGCATTAATGATGGACTATTTTTTGAAATACTAATACATATGTATTTGTAAACTTGAGCCTTCACTTTAGCTGCTTATGTCTCCTAAACCATTTCAGATGCAGATTTCTTATTTTCATTGTAATGGAAACTCCTCTGGCAAAATCTGACAAAATGCTTCTCTTTGACATGTGACCTAAGATGGCTGCCATATTGTTGTCATGTGACCTTTGGTTTCCATATGATACATACTTTGCACTTCACAATTGTATTGTGTTTGTCTAGATCAAGTTTTAATGCTTATCAATCTTAGTGTCGTTTAGATATGCTATTCCCTTTATATTAGGCTCCTATTGATGCTTTATTTTTGTTCACAAAAGAATTCAAAATAGTCCATGACCGTAACATGTATTGTAGCATAATGTGAAATGCTTATTATACTTTGTGGTTATCATTACAATCCATTTTTTAAATGCAGTCAATGGAGAATACATAGGGTTTTCACTGAATGAAAGCCATTGGAGTTTGTCGATGAAAATCTTTTATAATCATGTGGAGTTTTTTACCTGCACTTCCCCAACAGTAATAGGAGTGGTAAAAGATTCTACAGTCTTTTCCAATTTGAATCGGCTGATGGTAGAGGGAGCAGGGCGGACAGGAGGGTGTTGGATACAGAAGGAAGTAAGAGAGGTTCGCCGCACAAGAGAGGACAGAGTAGCTCCCAGAGTCAAGAAAGGAGAAGTGTTGGAGGAGAAGGAGAACGGGAGGGACAGAGAGCAAGGCAAAAGTGAGCAGGAGAGGAAGGGCAAGAGGAGGAAGGTAGCAGGGGGATAGGAAGAAAGTTAGGGTTATGATGGAGTTTAGTGATCCCAGTAGTAAATATAACAACCCACTTCAGCTGTTTTGGCAAAATAGCAAGTGTTTTTAACCCTTATTTTTAAGTTAACAGCAATCCACAGTATGCACCTTTTGTGTACACAATTTGTGTGACTATGTAAATTGTTGTGCTTTTCTTTATGGGGAAACCAGGTGTAATGACCAAAACCACAAACATAACTAGCCTGCCACTCTCTAATATGTAGTATATTACAGTCAGCACTCGGATATACGACACTTGTATACACGTCATTTGCTTTTTACCATCCTTGTGTTAAGAATAAAATCAATCCCCATTTTATATATATATATATATATATATATATATATATATATATATATATATATATATATATATGTATATATATATATATATATATATATATATATATATATATATATATATATATATATATATATATATATGTGTATATATATATATATATATATATATATATATATATATATATATATATATATATATATGTAACAAATTAATGCACTTACCCGTCACACGTTATTTCCGACTCTGTCACCTGTTTTCTGATACAAAGCCCATCTCTTCAATTATACAATTGACTTGTTTAACTGTCACAGCCTGCGTGAGGTTTTTTTTTTTTTTTCTGGCATGGCATGGTCTGTCTTTGTTGTGCACTGCAGTTACTTAGGTCGGCCAAGGTGTCCTCGGTGTCCTGCAGGCTTGCCTGTAAGCTGCCCAGAGCTGCGTTGTCCTCCGATGCTGTAGCTCTGAAGTGGCTGCATGGTGAGCCTGAAGTGTGTAAAGAAGGCAGGTGGCTAACAGCACATGCTTTGGAGGACAGCGTGTGTTTATCTTCGCCCCTCCCGAGTCAGCGCAGGAGTGGTAGCGGTGAGCTGAGCCTAAAAATAATTGGACATTCTAAATTGGGAGAAAATAATAAAAAAATAATTGGCGACCACGAAATAAAAAAAAATGTACTGTATTACAGTTCACGTGTCAAGTCGTCTCTTGGCAAGTGATATTTTCAGAATCATATAATTCTGAATTAAAGGGCAGGGGGTTGTTTGGGTGGTAGGGGGCAGGTTACAACGTGCTCACTTACATACCCTCAAATCAGATGAAATAATCAGATATGCATCACACTCGTTTAACCGTCACTGAAGTCAAAATATTATAGGGTTGGATATGTGAGTGCTGACTGTAGCATGATAATCCTCCTGTGTTACAAGACGTACAGTATTGCTGTAGTTCTAATTTTCCAAAAGGATTAATAACAAGATTTAATTTAACTTGGTGTTACTTTGTAGAAAAACTAAATAAAGTAACTTGATCAGTAACATATCTGATACCATATGGTTAGTATTTATTTAAATTAGACAAATTTAAAGCACATACCTCACTTTTTAGAACACCAGGAGTTGTCCAATTAATAAAAGGAAAAATAATTGGATGGAAAACATATCAGGGATAAAAATATGATTGTATGTGTGCTGATGATCAGTTGACTAACTGTGCTTCCCCATTGCTGTCTTATTGATCCAATACTGTGCTTTATATAAAAGGGATACATTTACTGATCAGCAGTACACATACAATCTTATATTTTTATCCCTGATGTTTTCCATCAATTATTTTTCCTTTTATTAATTGGACAACTCCTGGTGTTCTAATGTGAGGTATGTGCTTTGTGAATACAGCTTAAAAATAAACACAGAAAACAGAATCCTTCATGAATTACCACATTATGTAAAACATTGAAATTGCAATGTGAAAGTAACGTGAAGTTCCAATTAAAGTCTACATCTTGCTTATAGCATTTTATGTTTTCTTTACCCCAAATTTTAATTTTCAGATTTGGAATGTGTTATCTCTATTTTACTCCAATCTACTTCTGTTAGTCTCTGTTTCATACCTTCATAGTTTGCTTTTTCTAAAATTGTAAACCTTAGCTTTAGTCATTACTTTTGGGGTTTTAAAAATACTTCAAATGAGACCATGTTGTGGTCTGAGTTAGCCAATGGCTCTCTGGCCTCTGTTTTAGTTATTCTGTCTTCATTATTTGAAAAGACTAAATCAAGGCATGCCTCCCCTCTAGTCGGTGCCTTGACAAATTGCGCTAGGAAGCAGTCATTTGTTATTTCCACCATTTCAATTTCATCTGTCGTGGCCCCCATTGGGTTTTCCCATTTTATATAGGGGAAGTTGAAATCCCCCATTAGTATGGCTTCTCCTTTTCTACACGCATTTTGAATGTCATTGTATAACAGATTATTTTGCTCAGCGTCTGAATTTGGCGGTCTATAGCATGCTTCTATTATTATGCCCTTTGAATTTGTGTCCATTATTCTGACCCATATTGATTCTGCATTGTTTTCTTTGTCCTGATTTAACACCTGGGCTTCAAGACTATTTCTTATGTATAGCGCTACCCCTCTGCCTCTTCTGTCCTGCCTGTCTTTACTATATAGTGTGTACCCACTAATATTATATTCGTCTCCATCACTCTCAGACAACCAAGTTTCTGTAACACCTATCACATAGTAGTTACTTGTTAGTGCAGTAGCTTCAAGTTCTAACATTTTTTTTCTTTGACTTCTAGCATTAAGATAAATACATTTAATAGTTGACTTACCTGAGTTGTTGCCCTTGTTTTGATGGCAAAATCTATTTTGCCAGGATTGAGGCTGGCCAGCTGCCCCTGATGTACTAGATACTAGTTTGAGCTTTTTAATCCTAGATCAACCACAGTAAACAGTGCTGGATATTTATCTACCTCATCAGAGCAAGTAAATACAACCTAGAAAACAGAATAATTTGCTTTCTGTCTGTTCTTAACTAAAGTGCCAAACCCTTGTGGGGTTCAGTGCAAGTTCAGAAGACACATCCTTTTTCTGACGCTAAACGCTCCGGAGTGAAACATACCATTCTTGTTTAACCCATTTGTGAAGCATGACATTTAAAAAAGACAAATGTATTTTAACAGTTGAACAATGAAGATGAAGCAATATGCTATTGCCAATTATGGTGCCATGCATGGTGTGCAAGTTGCAAGTTCAGTTTCACTATCAGCGTTTGAAGAAATTTGCTGTAATTAATTAAGGATAAATTAGTTGTTCAACAGTTATAATACTTGCCAGCCCTTCAGGAAGGAACACATCAATTTAGCAGGCTCTTTTTATTAGTTTTAAAAATAGACCAGCGTATCTTTCCAGTACCTCATTTGCACACCACCTACATAAGTTTGGCTACCAATGAAAGAACAATAGTTGCTAAATGTGAAGTTGATTTGCCAGGGTATTTATAGAACAATGGATTCAGAGAAAACCTGTTGGAAACAAGTTTTCTTGGACGGTTTTACTCACCTTATTTCTGCACATGAAGGATGTGTGGAAGTTTTTAATCGGAAGCGGGAAAGGAGCCAACCAAATGGGCAACGAGTATGGCTGCTCTGCCAAGACAAGTATAATAACTACTTGGATCCATGAGCAGCATGTTGAAATCACGCCAGTCACATCAAACATTGTGTTTTGAATTTCGAAGAAGTCTTTGATCGTTAAGCTATAGCATGCTGCTTCCGGTTTACCTTCATTTTTTTAAAAATAAAAATGGATCGACTTTTGTACCAGGGGCTGATCTACTATTGATTTAGACTTCCATATGTAATTTCCTTGGTTGGATACGAATTACTCTGTTACTGTTAATATATTGAAATCCAGTATTCCTAAATGATCATTCTCCTTTATCGTTTCTGTCTTTTCTCAGGCTGTCGGCCTACAGAACATAGTTTACAAAGGAACTTGGTATTCCTAGAATACATGCTGCTTTTTGGGTCTTTCTTTCCTTGGGTTGTGCATGATTTCTTACACAATTTAGCTGTATATATTAACAAACAAGCAATGCCATTATTCTGAACTGTCTTATCCTTTTTTTTTAATCAAGTAATGTTTTCTAGCTGATGCACAACCAATTTGGACTTGCAACCGTTAGTCACATCAAACTGCTTTAGTTCAGCAATACTTAGACACCACATACAGTTAGATGAGTTTTTATTGAAGAACTTTGGATTAAAGTTATGAATGATAATTTATAGTTCCAGGTGTAGATCCATATGGTCAACAGATTGGCACTGCAAATCTTCACATTCTATTTCTATCTGATCCCTTTAGAAATAAATGCTTCATCGCTGCCACCTTGCTCTCCTTTCCAGACAGGTTGCAGTGGTATGCTAATCTCTTGAGCAAATGAAGAACAAAGAATTATATTTTTATTGACGTATGGTGACATACAGAAGCCAGTAATTGTATTCTCAAACGTTTTATGTATTGTGCACTTCAGTGTGTATCAACATTTATTTTGGGCCCAGTAAAGCAGTATACTAAAAGAAAGGCCTCCTCTAATTCACCTTCATTTGTTATGTTAAGAGTGAAATAAGTTTAACAGCTGTTATACACTTATTTTTAGTGGACATGCAGGAAGCTATGATGGTCGCTCTGTTCCACCATATCCGTTTAATCCTGGTAAGTGCTCAGCATTGTTCAAAGTAGATGTATGTGTCCAGATGTAAAGGTACATAACGGTTGATAACTTGAGTCTTTTAGAAATACTAAAAGACTCAAATTCAGTGGCCCACGTTAAGACGAGATGTCTTTTCAATGTTTTCAAGTCGAAACCCTTGTCACCGGATTTATTACGTTTCTTCAAGTAGTTCCTTGTTTCTTCCTGGACAGATGTTTAGACAGATCTAACTAAAATGCATAAGTAAGTACTGCAGCCAGTTAGCTAAAAAAAACTAGTAAAAAGGAAACGATAGTTTCAGAAATGGCTGATGAGCTAGGTAGGAGGAATTGCACTAACATAATTAATTTAGAGAAAATAACACCTGCAAGGGCTTTCATTGCCTCCATCCTGATGGGAACATTTCATTTTAGTGGGTTGTTGAGTAATGTGAGAACACAGATTAGCTAAGGTTTAATTGGTATTAAAAATATGTTTCATTTATTATATTTTCCGTGCATGGAAAGAAAAGCTGGTGTAATGAATTTGATGGAAAAGATAGCTATGATTGCCAGAAAAAAAAAAAAAAAAAACTGCAGGCAATAGCTTGTAATATTCCATACTTCCTATTCCATGCCTCCTTTTCTAACAGAATCTCTAAAAAGTCTAGAATTGTCACAAAATTGCAAAAAAATGCATTCTGCTGCCTATCTTGCGTCCACTTCAGTCTGGTCCATCAAACTAGTTGTTCATTTATAGATATCATTCATGAAATCAAGTAAATTAGCAGAGCAAGTAGGTATTTCTAGCTGCTCAGATCAGTTTGGCTATTATAGGTAAATATTACTTGTAAATCCAATTGTTTGGGATTTTTTGTTAATGTTATCATAGTTGAAGAAACTTTCGTTTTCAATTGATCTTATTGTGTGGATATTCCCAAAATATAACAAACAAACAAAACTACGATTTCAAGGATTTAGTTTTAGAAATCAGAATTGCATTTGATTTGCTAAACCTGTTAGGGGAGTCAGTGTAAAGATCTGGCATCTGTTCTGCTCTACTTCCATTCACAAACTATTCTAATTGTGTCTGGTGTGAATGTACATTTTATTAGCCAGTATTTGATTCAATTCAGAGGTTTTGGGAATGGTACTGTATGCACCCTTTGACCCATTTTCCTAGGCTATCCTCATCTCGCTGGCGCTGTTGCATCGTGGTCTAATATCATTGACAACTCCAAGCAGTGGGAATACTATTCAAGGAGAGAGAAGGAGCGAGACAGAGAGAAGGAGCGTGAGCGAGAGCGTCCGAGAGAGAGAGGTCATGAGCGGGAGAGAGAGCGAGAACGGGATCACAGTCCCGCCTCCATGGCATACAACAGGTCAGTACATCCTCAGGGCACCATTAAAACACTTACTTATTTTGCTCCAAATAGGTGAACACACTGGTTGTGATTTAACTGACATTGTACATCCAATAACGTTTTTTTTTTTTTTTTTTTCAAATCACAGGCATGAGTTTTGACTACTTTTATTTTAAAAGAAAGTTGACTGAAAAGTCTTTTCTTCAAAAGTGTCACTACTACTTTGTGACAAACAGGTTTGCATAGAAAGTCAGTACTCTGTGTATCTGACTACATTTTCTTGTGTTTGAGGAGGTTATGTATAGCAGTTGGACTTCAGCAATTAGTTCAAAATGGAACCACTGAAGATGAAAACAAGCAGTTTTCAGCTGCTTCTTTAATCGTATCAATACATCCACCTGTGCAGCGCATGTTCTATAATGTTTTAGAGGTACTGAAGAAAGCTCTCCACCTGGAGTCTGTCTGAGAAAGCCAAACTCCTTTCATATGTAACCGAAAATAGATACAAACCTGGGCCTCGTGTATAGACAGGACTTTAGAAATCTGCAACTCCCTGGTCCTGCAGGGATTTGTTTGCTCCCTTTGATTCCACTTCTTCTTCTTATTATTTGTTTATTTAGCAGACGCCTTTATCCAAGGTGACTTACAGAGACTAGGGTGTGTGAACTATGCATCAGCTGCAGAGTCACTTACAACTACGTCTCACCTGAAAGACGGAGCACAAGGAGGTTAAGTGACTTGCTCAGGGTCACACAATGAGTCAGTGGCTGAGGTGGGATTTGGACCACACAGCCTCCCAGACTTCTTGCGTAGTCTTCCAACCTACCCACCCTTGCATTTCCATAGCTCTTCTATTCATTGTTCATTCTCAGCTAATGGAATTTGGTGAAGCTAATATTTCTACAGAGCAGTAAACTGACTGCTTATATTTAAGCAATTTGCTAATTCAGAAAAGTACCACAGGACACATCCTTATCGAAGTTAACAGTATGTAGTCAATTACCTTGTTTATATTCACAATCCAATTGAATTCAAGCTACCGGTTCGAGGAATCAATTAATACATTCTCTGTACGTTCTGCATGTAAACTAGTTTTAAACTGGTATCGGGTTGGAGTTTTTCAGAAAATGTATTTATTTATTCTAGCATTTTTTGTTCATGTTTTATTGCTAATACCTGATTGTTTACAATGGATGTTAGGTCTTGTACATTGTACCTCTACGAAGGCGTAGTTTACTCTATAGGGTTAATTTTAAAGTAAATGATTTACAAGATAAGCTAAATTAATGTGCATTAAGGTATTTTTCATTGTACATGTTTTGAAAATAAGGTCGCTGCATAAGCAATAAAATGTCTTTTGTCTTTGATAAGAAACATAAATACAAAATCAACACTTCATCAAGAAGGTGCATTTTAATGTTAACAGAAGCCAATTGGTGAGATGAGAAAGAGAGGGAGGCATTGCATGAAATTTTAAAAAACAATAAAAATGCCTTTTTAAAATGTTAAATTCAAATAGTTCTGTTAAGCATTTTTATAAAAATATTTTGCTGAACAGAATCTAACCAAGTGCATTATTAGTCCTTGTACTTTCTATCAAGGCTCATTTGAGAGAGAGATCCTCGCAGTATGTAGTGTATTTGAACTTGATGGTGCAGTACCACACTCTTGCATTCAAAATGCAACTGCTGCAGGATCATCTGCTTTTTCTAAGGCAAGTTGCAAAGTATGCAACTGAATGTGAAATGGCAGAAGACGTAGATTAAGAACAAGTGTAATGCAGTGGCCTTGCATCACCAGGATGACAGGCTTATGAGTCTGTTTTTAGTCACAAAAAGTTGATAGCTGTACCCCTAATGACCCACATGAAAAGAAAATAATGTCTCAGAGTCAAATAAATATTGGCATGCTTCTTCCAATGTCATGAAATGGACTGTTCAGTTTTTTGTGATTTTAATATTGATTTATGATGTTTGGAGGGCCCCACTTTTCGCTTTGTTTTGGTAAATTGATTTTATAAAATGCTGATATAATTTCTTAAGGTGGCCATTACATCCCTTTTTGTTCTATTGAATGTTGTGTAGTTCCATCCAGTGAGAGCAGTACAAGGAGTCAGTGTTACTCCAGGCTCACTGAGCCCTCACCTGGCAATGTCCAGCATGGAAAAGCTGTGCTGACTGTGTAAACATGCTTTGCATCACCGTATTTAGTATATTTAAAAGGGATAGTTGTTTTTATTATCAACATACTCTAAATAAACAAACAGACAAGACTCTCTTCCCCCCCCCTTTCTTTTATGGTATAGGCATTGGTACTTGTGGTTCTGTCGGCCTTCTGTGTGTGTGTGTGTGTGTGTGTGTGTGTGTGTGTGTGTGTACAAATTACAGGGTCAGCTCTCAAGAACCCGAGCAGTTTCAACATCTGTTTTGCAGGCAGCTTGGTCAGAGTCCAAAAAAAGAGAGCTGGTCATTCAAGACTTGAAGTGAACCTTAATAGTTTCCAGGCTAGGTGAAGTCTGCCTGCCAGAGCTTTCAGAGCTGGGAGGGAATGGTGATGGTGGGGCTTAGGGTTGAAGTTGAGGGGAGGCCTCAGGTTTTCATGTCATTAAATTATTGGCCATCTGCAAAAAAGCTGCTGCCACATGGCTGTAGCAACAACAGAGAGGCCCTTAATTCAGAAGATCTGGTTATTGAAATGGTAGCGAGGGCTGAGAAAGGGGCCTAGCAGGTAAAGCAACAAGATTAATCTATCAGCATGGGCCAAAGAAAACACCTTGCAAAGACTCCATAACAAAAGGAAAATTGAAGGGAATGCATGCATACATACAAAGGTGTGGGGAGTTTCAGTTGAAGTCATTGTAAAATGATTAACCTTTATAAAAATTGCAGAGCCTATGGAGTTTTTTGTTTTTTTTTCTGGAATGAAGTTATTGTGATTTTGTAAATCCAAACTGGTGTGTCTGGGTTTGGCAAAACATTCAGAACAATAGCTGCT
Organism: Acipenser oxyrinchus oxyrinchus; assembly: GCA_030684275.1. Classification (NCBI taxonomy): domain Eukaryota; kingdom Metazoa; phylum Chordata; class Actinopteri; order Acipenseriformes; family Acipenseridae; genus Acipenser; species Acipenser oxyrinchus. The sequence continues at coordinate 56,666,531 of CM060247.1, read as the reverse complement.
TTTAATGTCATAGTTTCTTAATTTTTGAATAGAAAGGTAGATATCATGTTACTGACAGACAGGAAGTTTGTATTGTGGTACAGGAATAAAAGCACTATACCGTTGTTAGGAATACATACTCTCCCTATTATATATTTTTTGTCTTAACAAAGTAGTCCGTCATTAATGATGATTATTATCATTATTCCACATCCTACAAAGTAGACCATTGGCACTAGGTGTATCATGACCTGCATATTAAACTTATCGGTATATGTGATTTAATTTAGAGATTGTATCCGGTAGACCTAATATATATATTTCAAAAATATTAAACTATAACATCAGCTTTTTGCTGATCTTCAGTGTAGTGCAACCATAAACTAGGAAGGCGGCTTATATCTTACACTACAGCAGTCAAACACACAGAATTCATCTTGCTTAGCTCCTCTCTTCTACTTAACTCCTCATGTACAACACCCTGTCATTTGTGAGTATTGCTTTTGAGGTGCTGACTGTAACTTCCAGTGGTTTTGTAACATATTTAAAAGATCTTGGAGTTATAGTTCAAGCTGACATTAGACAGACTACCATTAATCTCCATAGTAAAATGCAAGCTCAGGCTCCATATTGATGATTTATAGTACACGGGTTTTCTTTAGTATTTCTGTAGCACAGACTTGGATAACAACTGGATTTTAAATATTTAAAGAAAGGATTGAAAAAAGTAGGGACTAGAAATGAAGAGCTAATCTTACTGAATGCAGAGCTTGTTTGGAAATGTGTTGTGATTTATTGATGTGAAATATCAGTTGCTCTTTCAACTTCTATTGAACAATTTATTTTTTGGCTATCCAGCTGCTGTGGTGTGCCCTAATATTATTCAGCCAATGGGTGTATGTTCGCATTATTAATCTATAGCTGATGTTGGTAGTGTCTGTTTATTTAGCATATGGGCTTCCAAGCAAGTGGTCTCCATATTTTCTAATAAGGCACCTTCAAATTGGAAGCAAATGAAGGGATCAGTTTCCTTTGCAGTGGGTGTGCAACTCGGTTACAGGGGCTGGTCAGGTTGTTGTAGATCAAGTTATGTTGTGTTAACAAGTCATTAATGAGGCTTTTTGGAAAAATAAGATGAAATTACTGCCTTTTGGGTTTTTGCTTTTGATTGCGGACATGCCTTGGCTTAATGCTCTGAGGGAAGTTGATTAGGTTTCCTCAGCTTCCTCTCGGAATTTGACAGGATTATACATTTGCGAATATAGAAAGCACTGCGTGAAGTCATTCTTTCGAGAGTTCAGCAATGAGTTTGAAAAGGTCTAAAACATGTACTTTGTATTGAAGACACAATGATAGTTTACTTTTCTTTCATTTGACCAAAATAATAAAATGAAAGTCTACATGAATGTAGCACAGATCTATCTGTATATTGTGTGCATTTGTTTTTTTAGAGGGATTGTACATGCATGCAATACTGTCCTGATGAACAAAGAAAATATATACTTGGTTATTACACAGCATTTAAAATAATTGAAGGTCAATGTCATTCAAGCAGTTGAAGGTTAATAGTTAAAGTAACATTGTAGCTATACATATGTATGGCTACAGTATTGTTTGTTTGAATGTTTTACGTGCTTAATTTCTTTTTTGCTCCTTTTACAGCGATGAGGAGCGGTTCAGGTACAGAGAGTATGCAGAGAGAGGCTACGAGCGTCACAGGGAGAGAAGCAGCAGGGAGAAGGAAGACCGGCACAGAGAAAGAAGACATCGGGACAAAGAAGAGAGTCGGCACAAGTCATCTCGGAGGTATGGCACCCCAGTTTCTTCTCTCAGGAGAGGAAGAGGGTTGAGTTTCAAAGGTCATCCCATAGGATGATCCCCCAGAACCCCACTGGAAGTGATTTCACACACACTGACTTGCCTGCAGTGCAGCCCTTGAGCCTGCAGGTGTCTGTGGAACCAAGTAAAGTTCAATCAAAATGGGGCTAAGAGCCTATTCTACCAAGAACATTTCCCTCTGAACCATATAAAACACAATGGGGCAGGTTTTAGAAATTGCTACTTTTCAGCACACATGAAGGGTTTCATTCAGTCCTTGATCTGGTACGGTACATTTACCATCAAATAATAAAGTTGCCATATGTAGGGTGGTCAAACAGTTTTTTAGATTACAACAAACAACCCACCAAATAGGTTATTATAAATAGTTTTTACTTAAATGTCTGAATTTAAAATAAGAAAAAAGTTTTAAAGTGTAAATGCTTTTTTACACTCCAAATTCAACTATGTTTCCTGTCAGGTGGCCATCTTGGATTTAAGTTTTGCACTCCACTGACTAGCTTTGAGAATTAAAAGAAAAAAAAAATAACAATTGTTATTAAAATATTAAAACTTTTCATTGAAAAAAATTCACTCCAAGCTAGATTGATTTTAAATAGTGTTTGTGTGTTTTTTTTTTGTTTTGTTTTTTTTTACGCTACAGCCTACCCCTAAAAACACATCTCTCACTCTGCAAAGACTGTCAGGAGGGCATGGCACCTAGACACTGCATTACACTGTACTGCAAAAAATGCATTTTGTTTATAATATACAGAAACGTAATGTATTATAGTATGTTTTAAAGGGCATTTACTTGTGTGGTACAAAATGATAATTATACCCATTTTGCAATATTTGTTGCAGTATTTCTTAATGGTCAGAAAGTCATAGTAATGTTTTACATATCAATAATTTGTAAAGAATGTTATTATACAACATTGGATTAATGCATTTGCCACTGAAAAAGCATTTTTTTAATGTTATAAATGTAATCCAATTTAAACTAAATCTATGCGTTGCAAAGTCATGTCTTCCACATGTTTTAACTTCCTTTCTATATTACAAGTCCATGTATTTAAATGGTCTAGCATATTTGCAGGATCAGATCCATTGTGAATTGTATCAGTGCTACTAGCCCTGTGTGTCTGCACTATTATGTCACTGCTGTCAATCACTCATCTGCTTACAAGGTCAAAGTAAAAAAGTGCCTTTTAAATTTATTCCCGCATATTCTTAGTCGTGTTTCTACACACACTAATCATGTTATTTATATATGTGCATATAGTGCATTTGAAATCCTGTTCATGCTGCACATTTCTAATATCAAGACTGAAGTTACGATTTAAGATGTTATAAACTGCAAGAGTTACATTTCGTTCTGTCTTGTTACTACTTCCGCCAAATGTATAGATCTCATGCATCACCCCATTTGTTAATAATGACATGTCAAATTTTGCACAAAAAGGATTGCTGTTTCTCCTTATCACTGTTTGGCACCTTCTAACACTCAAAGCAGCAGCTGTTGCCATTGCCTCAGTGGGAGAGAACGGTGACTGGACGCCTGCAAAAACCTGATGCACGTCACTTAATCCAACCCAAAGATCTTATAAAACCACACCTGATAGGCTAATAATTCAAAGAGGCGTGTCTTCCGGACACATAGCGTTAACCAATTATATAAATTGAGAGTTTGGTTTCATTTTCGAAAAATACCGGCCCAAAAAATTTAAACTTTTTTTGTTATGTTCCGACTGTCAGAATAATGTGAAAACTGAGATTCAGAAAGTATAATAAAATGTATAAAGCAGTTTATCAGTCGATTCAGGGCCAAACTCCATCTTATTACACTAATAAATGTTCAAAGACAATCTGCCTATTGTTAACTAACAATTAACACGTCGCTGTGGGCCACGACCTATGCCGCCAAAACTAATTAATTTTTAAAAGGAATCTCGGGGTGGAACTTATCTGTCTCTGCTTATTCGCTTCTCTCTGCTTCACAACAACAAACAACACTAACCCTGTCACTGGTCTTTAGTCCCGCCTCATCCCACTCCACGACCAATCACCAGCACCTCCTGTGGTCTGTGCCTGTCGCCCATAGGCTATTCGACCGATGTGAAACATAGCCCCTCATACTCCAAGCGTTCTTGCACTTCACAGACCTCATATACATTACAATATTATCTTTTTTATTTGGGGTCTGACTGCCAGGTTCGTTGTAGCCGAAGGTTTGTTATAATGAAGGGCGTTATAGCGAGGGTGTACTGTACTTAAATATTTTAAGACAGACATGTAGTGGACAAAGTTGTATTAAAAAATATTTATTATGTAATTGATGATTACTGGGATAATCTTATATCGATTTCAAAACTGCTGCATTCACGATTCGCACACACTGTTCTCATAGCGGATGAACCCGATTTTAACGCTCTGTTCGCCCACCCTACCATAAGGCATAGTAGATGTTTGATCATTTGTAGTAATGGATTGTTTAATTATTGGTAATTGCATAGCCTAGGTCTGAATTGCAGATGCAGATCTCAGTCAGATGTTCTGTGAATTTGCACAGGTCGTAGGTACAGTATTAGGAATTTAGCTGACAAGCCTGCTAGGCTGGGGAATTTACAGGACAAAAATACTGTTTTGAGAACGGTTTTCCTGACCATACAATGCAGATAGAGGATTTAAAAATGAAAGTATTTTGTTTTGATTTCTTTATAGCAGCAGCAGGCGACGTCATGATAGCGAGGAAGGAGATGGCCATCGAAGACACAAACACAAAAAGTCTAAAAGAAGTAAAGAAGGAAAGGAAGCCAGTGATGACCATGCTCCTGAGCAGGACCATTCAGAAGCTGCAGGCCTTGACTAACTGTTCTTGGGCTCCTTACTTAGGAATACTATTATAATGTGTGTTCTGGAAGAACCAGTTTGTTTCTAATTCTTAAGTTTGCTGCAATGCTCAGAATTTCAGAATTGTGTTAAAATATTGTTTTGTTTGTTGCATTGAGCACAAAAAAATGTTAATTTGTTGAATAAAAAAAAGGAAGTTTTGCATTTTTTATAATGTTTTCTTATGCAAGTGTGCTGCTTCTGTTTTCATCACGTTACTTTAAACGCACAAATGTATTCTCCATGAAAGAACTTTTATTTATTTTTTACCAAAGGTACCATCAGAAATGTTACATGCTCAAGCATGTAAAACAACCGAAAGTAGACAGACCAGATACATAATTCCTCTACAGTTTAACTTCCACAGAAATATACAGCAAAGAGTATGAAAATCAATAAGGCCCCCATGAGAACATCACTTTTTCACAAATTTATATGAACGCATTTACTGGGGTTGTATAAGAAAGTTGCAACTGAGCCAGAAACATACAACGTTGCTTAATAATATGTCAAGTGTCAGTCTGTGTTCTTAACATATAAAGACAGTTTAATAACTCTGTATGGACAACAATTGAGCCATTGTTAAAAGGCCATTTTAAAATAACAAAATAAAGAAAAGTAAATACAAGTGTTTGAATCGGTAGTATCAGACTGCAACATGTACATAAATGTGAGAGTCCAATCAAATGCATATTCTATTGTGTATAAACTAGATAATTGGCAACACGTGTCTAATCCCAGTCTTTCCCTCGGTCATTTATGTTGTCTCCTCAAAGGTTGCAGAATCCTTCTACAGCGTTCTGCATGTATTTTCCTTGGGATGCAATAAAGCTTCTGGTAGGTTTCGGTACCCTGCGATGAACCCCAGACAAAGAAAGCAAGTGTAAATTGGTGTTTGTCTCTTCAGAGATTATACCAATATGACTTCTATAGCAGACTGCCAGGCCAGGACACAATTGATAACGTGATTCTTCCTTTCAATTCTTTAAGCATCCTCACCAGTGAGGAGTGAGTCATTCCTGATGTGCTTTTCCCATTAACTTCCAACAGCAAATCTCCACACCTGAAAGAGTGCAATGGTGTAAGTGTCAGAAATGTGAAATAACAAATAGCTCCTTACAGCACCTGCAGAGCCAGCTTTTGGTTCACCTGTAATAAGTATAAGGATACAGAAACAAGACCTTAATTTTAAGGATATTGTGTTACATTTTGTGAGGTAAGACTATGAAAAAGCAGGCCAATTTTTTTGTTAATGCATTCTTCATCATTACAATCTCAGGAGAAGTACTGGTTTTGTCCTACTTTAAAAGAAAAAAAAGGGAGATTTGGGATTATTTGATCACCTAGTCCAGAGAAATTTAGGGATCTGAATGGACTGAGATTTGGTCATTAGGTACACCAATGGGTAAATGTGGACAAGAAAATGTTGATGCAGAGGGGTCGGTTGCATTAAGAGTGCAATAGACTTCCAGATCACAAGATCTTGGTGCAGTTCGACACCATTTAATTTACATGTACTGTAACAGCGAGACAAACCCAACTTCTTTTTGGCAAGACAGCGTATATATACGTGAAGAACATAGTAGCTGTAACTGCCTTTTCTACATGTCTGCTTCGTAATAGAATAAAGCAAACACATTTTCTACCTTTGTGGTTTCATACTAATAGGCACTCTGCCATCAATAATCCGTCCTGTCAAAATTCTAGTAAAATGAAGTCACATGACTGAAGAAATGCTTGACCCTACCCTGATATCCCAACTAGTTCCTTCAGGTTTCAAAGGCTTAAATGCATCTGAGTGACTGCTACAAAATTAAATCTTAGGAATTTGCGAAGTCCATTATGCCTCCCTTTGGTTTTAACCATTGATAAGTTGTCACTCTGCAAGCAACACCTTAAAGGTTTTATCGTAAGTACCAAACTCTTTGTGAACATTGATACCAGCTGTAGTCTTTTGCTGGGGTGATGACAGACATACATTTATTTGAACACGGTACAGTGAGATAATCAAGCAATTCTAGGCCAACCAGAATGTTATATATATATATATATATATATATATATATATATATATAATTTTTTTGTAATGATTCCATCGCATACAAATTGGCACTCGGTACAGATGAAATGGGTTGCTTTTCATTACGACTAACTGCTAAGATTCAAATCTAATTGCAAGGTGAAAAACAATCTGAGATGGCATTTTAATTATGTGTGTTAGGCCCTATGTTTCTTTTTTACAGTTACACAGATAACTCATACCTTATCCTGCCATCGTTGTAAGCTGGCGTCCCTGCAACAACAGTTCTGATGAAAAACAACTGGTTTATATTAGAATCTTCATAGCCTCCAACAATCCTGAACCCAAGACTCCCAGAAGTATTTCTCCTTAATACAATGTCCTTACAGCTGTAGAGGTACCTGAAAAATAAGTAAGAGACCATAGTACATATAAACGTTGTGACTTCTAGTACGTATAAAACGTTTAATTTCCGGTGCCGAATGGAACTGAGTGGTCTTCATCTTAAAAGAGATGTGTGTACTAAAAATAGTATGTCAACAAAAGGACTTTGATTTTAAGCGTAGAAGAAGATTGACTGCTGGGAGCAAAAAAGATTTTAAAATATTTTCCTAACTCTATTCTACCCAAAACAAGTACAAAATAGATCCAATGATAAAGGTATTTCCTGAAATGTTTGTCTACTTGACATTGCAAAACATTTATGTGTTCAGTAATTTGGTTCAGTACATGCGTGTGCTCTTAAGGAATACTTTAGAATAGTCAAAAACTGGAGGTTGTTAGTGTCTATTTGCTGCTTTTCTATAGCCATTATTAAACTATATTATCATATTTGAGTTTGTGAATGATGGAGGAGGGGTGAAGCACAGTCAGGCTTGTTCTTAAATGATTAATGTATATATTCATACTGTACATTGCAATTATTATTCTAAAGATTATTTTTGTTAAAGGATTAATAATCCCTGCAGTCACACAAAAGCACATTGCTGCCAGGGTGTAGGCTAAACTATTTCTAGGAAATGTCGACCAGAACTAATGGAAAAAGCAGGCGGCCTCTGAATTATTCTCAGAGAGCAAATCATTTCACTCTGTGTTAACATGCATTGTTAATATCCAGACAAGTAGTTTAGCAGATCATCCAGAAAACAAGAGCTCAACCTGTGGATTTAAGTGGCACTGAGGGTCATGGTAAACTACATGAAGAACATAGTCCATCATTAATACATTCTTTGCAAGCCTGATTGATGGGGAAGCTAACCTGATCATTCTGGTTAATGGCAGGTAGCCAGACTTTTAGCTTTGCCTAGAGCATGAGTGCGCTTTCCTGCACTATGTTGTGATCTGTTTAAAGTAACAATGGTCTTTATATCTGCCCAGTGATTGCTCTGTCAGTGATGACAGCCAACCCTTAACGGGAGAGTTATTCAGTCCCGTCTCTCACAGGGTATTCACTTTTCTACCATGCATCTGTTTAATATTGTAAATTGCGGTTTCCTTTCAAGTACGAAATGTAACCATTACCAAATGGGTATTTACCTCCTAAAGACCCAAACCTTGAATAAGATATAACAAAGCTGCTCAGCCGAGCCAATGACGCAGTCATGCCCGCCCCCGAGGGTATAAAGGACTGTGCACATAGATCTGACAGGAGAGCCTATTTAGATAAGTACTTAGTTACTTTTTCTGCTATAGATTTTTGCATTTATTGTGTTTTTACACAAATTATATGTGATATTAAAAATAACCGCTGTATTAGTTTTACTAATTACGCGTATTTGTGCACTACAGCCTGTTGTTTGTTACATCCCGCTGTGGCCTTGTGCCCTGCATGAAGCCAGTGGCTTGAGACGCTCCTTCCCAGGGATCAAGCAACGTAAGTCGGTTGACTTTGTGCTCTCCCCCCCCCCAGGCTGCAATAGCTCTGGCTGGAGATATTTTATTCTCGTTTTGGCTTCGGACACAATTACGAGACGGTTTGTATAATTAAAGTAATTGATAATACTGTATTTTGTTGAGAAAAATATTTTTCTTTTCTCATTCTGCTTTTCTGTTTTCACAGAGACCAAGCGCAGGCCTGTCTACAGCATGTGCTGCGGCACACGTGTAGTGACAGCAGCTGCTGGTTTCAGTAGCACTGCGTAGGACCAAGAGACTGCTTCGGTTGGGATTGGTTGCAATCTCTATCACAGTATCCTGATGTCGTTTATTTTTAATGTCAGTTTTTGCATCACCATTATGAGGGCTGTTAGGTCATGCTAACAAGCAGGCTTCCCTCAGTCTCGTGTGAGCACTGACGGTTTTGCCAGTAGCTTGCACATGTGGGCATACCGAACCAGTGCTGACCCGCTACCAACCGGTGCTTACATCCTCGTCTGGTACCAAGCCGGTCTTGTTCGGATCTTGCACAACCCCATTGTTGTCTTTAAGCAGACTGAGGCAACACCTGTTCATTGTTACTGTACACTGCATTGCTATTTGCATAATGCCTGGGTTTTATCCCTGCGACACATGCAAGGCCAGTCTGCCTGTTGAGTACAAGCAAGGCAGTTGCTCTTCCTGTCTGGGGCCAGAGCACGCAAAGGAGGCACTGGTGAACCGCAGTTTTGTACACAAATTATCCAAGCGCAAGCTGGAGAAATGTCTCTCCCGCAGCTCTACAGAGTGCTCTGCACCCCACACTCCTGCACAGCTCTCTTTCCAATCACCCACTGGTAGAGAGGTGGCTGGGTCCTCACACCATGGCTCTGTGCCACGGGAGAGCGGTTGGCGCAACGAGAAAGTAGCCCATGCAAGAAGCCGTCTTCATGGTCTTCCTCATCCTTCTCTGCCTCTCCTTCTCTTCCCCTGAGGAAGAGGAGGAAGATGAAAAAGAAGACGGAGCAGATGGAGAAGCTCAGCACGAACAGGAGCGGGAGTTCCTGTCTGAGGATGTGGAATCAGACAGCACAGCTTGCGATTAAGCTCTCCCTGTAGGTAGAGCTTCAGTTTTGCAAGGGCCCTGGCCTACAGAAAGTGATACAGGGAAGTCTGTCTTTGATGACGAGATTATCATCTCTACCATGTCCTTTCCAGTGCACCCGGACTATGGACACCCTATATAGGGTGCACGATGCGGAGAAGCTGGGCCTGGCCTAAATTCCGCCAGTGGAGGCTTCAATTATGACGGTTACATTTTAAACAACATCAATATTAAAATGAAAGACAAACTATCGGATACAACTCAAAAGTTTTATTCAAGCGCATCATATCAAACATCTGCACAGCCGAAACACTGAATTTAAATGAACAATTAAACATAAAAGGTTTTATTTTCTAACTTACCACATATAAAGCACTACTTCAAAAAATGAAAAACTACAATAAAATAAGCATTTAGAAAGAAACAAGTGTGTAAACAGGTATATTTACATACAAAACTGCAAAAAAACGAAATTATTTTGAACTTTAAACTAACTGTAACAGGGAGAGATCTGGACTGGCCGTCTGACGTATGCACGATGCTGCAGGAAGAGGGCGGCAGTCCCGTGGGATCTGCCTGCCAGTCATGGCAGTGACACAGAGAGGTGGGGAAGAGGGTGTGTGGGCTTTCCCCCTGTCTGAGTGGCTGAGAGGCGGGCCTTGGGGGGGGGGGATTGCTGGTCCTATAAATTAATACTTTGCTGTTTCCTAAGATCTGCCCCTTTAGACCTGTACAACGAGCAAGCGGTTACGCTGCTCAGCAAGACCAGCGGACGGACGGGAGAAAAACTTCCACAAAGAATCTTGAAGGAAAGAATTTAAAGAGATAGAGAGAAAGTGGGGAATCCTTGGGCAGACCCCGATAGTGTTTTTAAAACCTAGCTGAGGAACAGCGGAGAGTAGGATGGAGACCCGAGTCGTATGGGTAGCGGCGACTGGGGACATTCACGCTGCAAAGTGCAGCACCTTTATTTTGTAGTTTTGATTACTGTGTTTTATTTTCCCTTTTTCTTTTTGCCTTTTCGTTTTCATTATATTTGAGCACTTGCGAGTGCACCTGAACTGTACCGAATACCCTGCCGTGGTATTCCCGTAGGTTCTGGATACCATCGTTGGTAGCCAGACCACGGACATCAGCGCCCTCTGCGGGCTAAAATAAATCAGTACAAATCATAAGATTAAACAAAATAAAACTGAGCACCTGTGCGATGTTTCGACAACAACTACTGTCTCCTGTGTCAGTGAATACCCACACCCTTCCACACTAACGTAACTTATTTATTTTGCATGTGTCACTCAGTGCAGCACTGAATCCAGGTTGCGCTGCTTTGCAGTTTTCTGATCAAAATGTTTCTGCCGAAGCGCTGTGGCTAGCTTCAGGATTAAATCTCTCCTACTGATATTTTCCCTGGTGCATTCCTTGTACAATACGAAGGAATTGATGGCTCCATGTATAGTAGAGATAACAACAGACTTGTATATATGAAAAAAATACAATATTGTTGGTTATATTCAGAATAAAAGCATGTATTGTAAAAGGCAATCAAAATTACTGCTTTGGCGGTTCTAGGTGGGCGGGATTATAACTTCCTTATTTTCATGATCCTGCCTTTCAAACGCCGTCAGGATATTTAATACATGTATTTAGGAAAATTTATAAACGGACAACCGCATAACTTTCAGACACGCAGAGTAATTTCAATTTGAAAACCTCAAACCATCAAAATGACTGCCATGGCGGTTCTAGTGTTAAGGGCGGCTTCTCAGTTAACCCTTACAACACAAGCATAGAGGTGAGTTTCTTCCTCAAATTTTTTAGCTCTAGCTACTTGTTACTGGGGTTCCGAATGGTAACGCACAAAGCACTTAGCCTTAGCCTTGTAGCATTCCGGTTGTGCAGCAATCTTGCCCTTGCGACGGCTTGGGTTTACTGACCCGTTCGGTAATGGTTACATTTCGTACTTGAAAGGGAAACATTACATTATTATCATAACCCTGGTTCCCTGAAATAGAAATGTAACCATTAACCTTCAAGGTCGCTAAGGCCCATGATTGCAGCAGGCTTGAAGGAAAAATGACGGTGAGATCTGTGCGTGCAGTTCCTTTATACCCTCGGGGGCGGACATGACTGTGTCACAGGCTCGGTTGAGCAGCTTTGTTATATCTTAATCAGGTTTCGGGTCTTTAGGAGGTAAATACCTATTCGGTAATGGTTACATTTCTATTTTAAGGAACCAGGGTTATGATAATAATCTAAACTTATATGTTCTTTAAACATGTATAGTTGGTTCACACAGTAATGGAATGCTTTAAGGAAGCCATCTTCTATTGTAGTGAGTAAGAGGTGGATGTTGCCAAAATAATGAGCCTATTGAGTTGGCATGTGAGATGTGGCTAATCCTCCTAACCTAACAGCTGAAAGGCACAGCATGATATCTCAATTTAAAAAACTCTGAGAGCATTCCTTAGCTTAAAATAAATGAGAGGTAGCAGTCAGACCCATTTTATAGCCAGGAGCTTAGATAGGAGGGGACAGTTTTATAGGGTCAAGGCCAATCATTTTGTTCAGTTAGGCTTCTCACACTACAGTACAATGGGAAGTACCATAGTGTCAAGAAAGTGTCTTCAGACATGAGATATATGACTCTTTACAAGTCCTTAAGTAACCCCATGGTTCAAACACGCTTGAACATGGCCTTTATTTGCTTGGCTCTGGGCTCACCTTGGCAGTCTGAGCCACATGACCCAGGAGGGTGACCAATCATCATTGTTGCTGCTGAAGTTCTCATTGGCATCAGAAGGCGACTGGCTGTGGGCTTGGCTGTCATCACATTCCCTCATCTCCAAGGCTCTGAGGACCACGACGGAGGACATGCTCTTAAGTTTGGTCACTGCTTCATTGCGTGTGACACCCATTAATTCAATGCCATTTACACTCAGCAAAAAATCACCTGTGGGCAACAACCACAAGGTATAAATATGAAGCACAACAAATAATAAAACAAAATCAAATACTGTTTTGACAGACAAAAAAAATGTACCCAGTTATACACATCTTTAGTGTAGTTTGTCTACAAATATGTACAATATGTAAAATGCAAGAAAGGCTAATATTCTAATGATTTAAACAATGGTGGCCCTGGTTCATAAGCAATGGCGAATGCATCTCCATAAACCTGAATAGTAGAAATCCAGATTAAAAAAATCAGAGTATAGTCAGACTGCATTTTAACTAAATTTACTGCAGATTGTAGCATTAAAACTACAATGAAAAGTGCAACCTATACCATAAACTGCAATCTATTTAATTGTCTCAATGAGATGCACTTTCACTGCAGATAGTGAAGTTGCTTTCCATTTGGGACTTTTTTTTATTGACTATCTTAATTGGCTTCTTAAATCTTGAAACATCAGTGATTCGTTTTTAAGAAGCCAGATAATTCCATTTCTTCACTTGAGTTGCAGGATCATCTGCTAACCAATTATGCAGAGAAAAGTTATTTCAACAGAATTATGAACACAATTTAAGCAAACCTGCAAAATATTATTTGGACAAAATTGTTCAAACTGAGCTGGTAAACTAGCAGCTAAGTCTTTAATTACATTATGCTCATCTGTTTGTAGTTTATTTTATTAAGCAGCATTTTTATGAGAAAACAGTGCCCTTTCCAGCATTTTTAATAATAGGAAAAGTATACATTAGACTTTACTTTCGTATTCAAATATGTTTGCAATTTGCCATGATTTATTTCTAACACACTATACTTTAAACTCCAAGCTACCATCAGAATAAAGCATGGGCTTGAAGACAACTGGGGTTATTGTGCCAGTTTTAATTCCAGTTAATAATTCCAGAATAACCTGGAATTATTATCTCACCACAGTGATCTTGAATAATTTTGGTCAAAAATGCTAAAGCCAGTCACTAGGCCACAGCTTGAGGTTATGTATTCTGGATTTTAAAATAGTAAAGTTGCAGTCAGAATGTTAAAGAGCCTTTAGACAAACGATGTTCATGACAGGTTTTTTTTTGTTTTTTTTGTTTTTTTTGTCAGGGCCTCAATAACTACCTCATGAAAAGTACATTGTGTAGAAATTTATATGGTACTGTATTATGCACTGTGAGGGGGAAATCAGGGAGAAAGCCATCTCTGCTGCCTGGATTTCCCAGACAAAGCCCTCTAATCTTTGCTTTGGGATTTGCTCTATACCTTTCTTTATTCTGCCATCACTTCCCACCACTCCATCAGGGTCCACACTGGCGATGCAGATGGGCAGGTCCCAGCCACTGCTCAGCTTGCCCCCTGCCACCGTCATGCCGAGGGACTCATGGGACTCCTTAGTCAAGCTTACAATCTTCTCTTGGCAGGTGAAGTTATGGAGCACATTCTGGGGAGGGGATACAAACAACCACATGAGTGGGAGCTGGTGAACTAAGCTTTCATCATATCTCACAATAGTTCCATGTTTTTGTACCAAATTCCTGAAAGATATTATGCAGTTGCAAAGACAAATGAGAAAACCACAATCCTATAAAATGTCTTTTGGAGATGCACTAACAATCCTAATATCCTAGGGAACCTCCTTAAATAAATGGAATACCCAAAAGAACAGGTCATTGAATACATCAGTAAGTGGAAAGCATCACTAGAAAGTGCTCTTGGCTTTTTGAAAAGATGGATAGCAAATGCCATGGTTTCACAGAATATTTCCTGACACATTAATTTGTATTATCTGGTAAATGGTACGATTGTACAAGGCATTTGTACTAATATAAACAGAGATAGCAACCAAACCCTACTCTATCACAACCTCCACAGTGTAAAATTACTTCTGGATTAAAGAAGCTTGTTTTTATTTTATTCATATAGCTGGACTATAGAGGGACACAGTGTTGTCCTTTCAACACTGAAACAGCCTTGACATAAAATAGCATATGTCCATCACACCCTGAGGACCATAATACTAGTGCATTAATTTATAAGGCCACAGTTTGTTTTTTATAATGTTTTAGCTGAACCAAAATTGCCTCAAGAAGCAGTCTCGGTGTCTGTATGAAATGCTTGTGCTTTGTTGTTTTTAAAGTTGTAATTATAAACTGTATTTATAGCTTGGCACAGGCTGAACTGGGCTTTTTTGAAAACAGGATGTGGTTTGCAATAAATCCCACAATTAACTATTATGGCTTCCGGTAGAATATTGCGATATCATTTTGTAGTTTATTTGATTGCATGATTTTAAATAAAAGATCTAAATTATGTTCAAATAGCTTTTTTTCTCAATCCTAAAATTCTAGGCAATGCAAAGCTTTTGGCCATAGCTGTATATATACAGTCACCTCCAAAATTATTGGCACCCTTGATAAAGATGAGCAAAAACGACTGCATAAAATAAATAATACCAGTACTGAACTATATTGTAATTTTCCAACATGTGGAATATATTTGACTTTATTAATGATAAAATGGAATCAACCAAAATTACACATTTCTCAAATTATAAATTTATTTCCAAAAAAATGAAGTGTCACAATTATTGGCACCCTTGTTTTCAGTACTTTGTGCACCCTTCCCTTGCAAGGATAACGGCACTGAGTCTTTTTCTACAATGTTTAATGAGATTGGAGAACACATTGGGAGGGATCTTAGACCATTCCTGCCTCACTGTGCGTGGGAGCAAGATACACTTGCGACACCTATCTTTTTGAGAAACATTTTTATTACTTGTTAATAAAAAACTTTTTCTCTGAGCAATTGTATTAGAATAAAAGAATATGATTTTCCCATATATTTGAGCATAAAATATAGCTCATTACCTGTGTTGTATATACACACACATACACACTGCTGTGCAAAAGTCTTAGACATGTTGCATTTTTCTACTCTGATGCATTATGAGCAACAACAATTTACTTAAAGCCTTCACTATTGTTACTATTATAACAACCTTAACTTGCATAGAAAGAAGGAAAGGAAAGGAAAGAAGGAAAAACATTGAGTGAAACAGCTCACATCACTCGATTTTCAAGGTGTGGTATCCGAAGCATAATCAACAAGTACAGAGAAACATCATCTTTAATTGACACACCCAGGACTGGAAGACTCAAAAAGCTGTCTAACAAGGATGAGCAATACTGGAAGACAATATCCTTAAGGAATATAAAGAAGACAAGCTTTGAATTGACAACAGAACTGGCAGAATGCACAGGTGTAGTTGTCCATCCATCAACAGTTCAAAGCACCTTTGAGCATTGTTCCATAGTCCAGTTTCTTAACAGAGGTATTCTAACTGTAACACACCCTTTAAGTCCTGATTTCAAGTGTGACCTTCGTACTTTCAAGTAACCTTGGTCTTGGTCTGCCGTGCCACTGGTTGAAAAAACTACCAGAGATAATGATAAGGAAAACACCGGTTTTACTTCAAGTAGTTTATCTTGTGAAAAAATGAACCATGAGCTGCTGACAGTGAATTAAAAGCACGATAATAAACCATGTATATTACTCTGACAAATTACTGATGGAGTCCAGGCTTGTTTGAGACACTGTTTATCCGAACAAGTATCTGAATGCACTCTCCTGTAAACAGAGGCTCCTTTCTTAAGTCTGTCACCTTTAACCTTCATCAGTTGCTATACTTTGTAAGTGTCAATGGATGTTCCTTCACAGCTTGTATTTCAAATATTTGCAGAAGGACAGGGACAAATCTCTTTAATGATGTGTGGCCCTCCAGTAGCCTCTGCTGTTTTTAAATGTATTTTGTGTTTACTGAAAGTTGCAGTAAGTCACTTCAGGATATGCTATGAAGATACAAAACTCTAGGGATTTTGATTCAGTCATAAAATCTGATTTACTGTTTCAAAATTGTAGGCACTGGAGAATAAATTATAGCAGCATCTGATAGAGGCAAACACTAAGAGTCAAGCTGGGATGTATTGGGACAATATAGATACTATGCAAATATGTGATGATATTAAATATGTTTAAACATGAAATAGTTGATGGGAAAAAGGGAAACACTGGGCTAAAGAGATCCAAATGTGTTTTTTTTCCTGAATAATATTGCTGTTTTAAAAAAAAACAATGCATGTATGTATACTGCTACTTTAGATTTTAGCATGGATCACAAACCTAGCTATTGAAACAAAGAATTTCTGTACAACACTGAATCAAACTCCAAAGCCTTTTGCCTTTTGTTTAATACGTGTGAGCAAATCAAATGGAATTTTGTACAGCCTAACACAATTTATCATTGATTTCATATGACTCAAACATCTGTTCATATTAAATGCCATCCTCAAGCCTTGGCTGATACCTACAGTAGTATTTATATCAAACTCAGAATTATTTTTCTTAAATACTAATACTAATACTAAATCTAATACTAATAATATATTATTAGACCTGATGAAAGTTGAAATATTCAGACTTTATTTAGTAACAGTGGAGGACACTAACCATCATCTTTATGACTCAAGCTACAACAATTTAAAACCACACCTTTTTAATTTCTGCAAAAAAGGGCTTGTGACGTGATGAAGACCAGAGACTTCTACTATATACATTAACCCTGCTACTCTGTATCTGAATGCACTGTGGCAGCCCTGGTAAGTGTGTTGGTGCTGGAGCTCACCTTGCTGGCGCTGTCTCTCTCCTCCGTGGGGTAAGGAGGGGGGCTGCTGTTCGTGTTCCACCGGGCCTCTTGCAGGATGTCAGGGGTCTGGTGTCGGGTCTGCCGTGACACAATAAATCGAACCCTCTCCTGGCTCGCCTACGTGACAATAGCCAGATGTTAGCCCTTGCTGCTAGGAGCAATAAAACCACCTTTCTTCTGCCTCTCAGGTTTAAAAATGGAATTCCGGCTGGCAGAATTAAAGGTGTTGCTTGTTTCAAGCAACACCAGGCAATAAGTGATAACATTTACAACAGACCCGGCAATGAGATGTGGGTATCCATTACCTACAAAAAAATACCTAATAAATATTGGCACAATAGCTTTATTAGCGTTCACATATTTTCATTTTGAGCAAAAGTAAACAAATATTAGCACACCATTTTCTTTATACATATTTTAACACTCCACATTTGCTGTTAATTACAATAATTTATATAATCCCAAACACATTGTTAAAGTTAGTTTTTAAAACCAATGTATGGGAATCATTATGCAGACTTTGCATTGACTCTTAAATATAGATGTACTATTCTGAACTAAATATGGCATCACCACAACCAAGGGCGAAACTAAATACGTATGCATTATCTCCCAAACCTACTCTGAAGTTGAAAACACACACACACACACACTCACATTCATTCACACTGTAGATACTATCTGGATAACTAACCTAAATAAATATTGTCAACGTCATGTCAAGAAGTTTCTTTAGGTTTTTCTTCAACCTAAATAATTAGAAACTGAAATGGTATGCAAGGAAACAATTAATAAAAAATATAATTTAGCATGAGTAGCATGGGCATAATATCTCTAGATATTCAATTTAATGTGTCATGGCCACAAATAACATTAGAATAGTTTTTTTTTTTTTTAAATGTATGGCATAAGCAAACTAAATGCTGTAACTAGCTTTTGAAACCACACAAGAACCTTTTATTCAGCACTATTGAAAGAAAAATGCTCCAGATGCAGACCAAGATATCAGAGTTGTTTTTTTTTTCATAGCCATATTTGTATAATATACTGCACTTCAGTTTCTTCCCTAATAAGGACACACAATGGGAGTTCAGCATAAAAATTCAGCCCAGGTTACAGCAAAGAATCTTACAATTAAATACATTCTCCTTTTATTAAAGTTCACAGGAGTGGATTGCAGTATTTCACAAACTCCAGGGGGCACTGAGAGACAGAGCTCTCAGGGGTCTTTTGTAGGAGGGACTGAAGCATATTGGTAAGCTGGATGGTAGAAGCTTGCACATTTGGAAATGCACAGCTTTTGTCAAAGGCCCCCTTCTTATTTTCTTCCCACAACTTTTGACCCAAAGTAATTACAGACATATTCATTATAATAGTATTAACACTCTTGTTTAGTTCCTGTTTAGTTCCCTCCTCCATTTTGACAATGTATTGCCCTGGGGTTTATAGTCCTGTGAAATAAGTTTGTTTTTAAGTTTTATTGTGTTAGATTTTAAAATAACAAAAAGACTTTCTTAGCTGACAATTGTACAGTTAGAATTTAAATGAATAAAGTATAAAATCTGTGGTATGGTTTCGGTCTGTGAGAAAGCAGTGTCTGAATATCTGCAGAGCAGAGGAGATGCCCTCACAGCAGGCTGGAGATGCAGGCAGTGCTAGATAATGAATGAAGTGGTGACGCACAAGAGAACATTCTCTTTCAGCTTTCTGAAACGCCAGCAGCAAGGTCAGTCTTGGATTAAGTGGGCTGGAAAGGCACAATTTGTTAGCATTTTTTTCTTGAAACACACACACACACAACTTAAAATGAAAAAAAGTGTTACTTGGCCATTAAGCTGATGTCATCACTCCTGTTCTGTGAATTCCTCTTGAGTTATCAAAACAATTAGGACAATTCTTTACAATCTCGCTGACTGAAAAAGTCCAAAAAGAAAAAAAACGAATCCTTGTCATCAGTGATCTTGCAAACACTCCAATTGTGGAAGACATGTTTGCAAGCTGTTGTGGTCACATGTTCTAACTCAATACAGAAAACAGGATATAATTTCTGGAAATAAATGAAGCTGGGCCTGATACACGTTTTCCATACAGTTAATGGAAAAGGAGCAAGGGCTGCGTGGAATAAAACTTCGGGAATTGAAAACAGGCATAATGTGCTTGTGAGTTTAGAAAGAGGACAAGACTTCCCCATGGCTCACGGAGAGCTGCCCCTGTGGAGGGGAGACAAAACCAATCGGCCTCCAAGACTAGGAAGCAACCGATACTTCTCCTAGGGGGAACGTAGAGCAAGAGAGAACGGGGAAACAACGAGTGTTAGGATATGTTTGGCCGGGGGTCCCGTCTGGCTTGCGGAGGACGAGGCCAGTGCAGCTGGGCCTCTAAGGTTGGGAAGTGAACTTCACTAGCCCCCAAAAGAGGACCACAAGTGTGCCACCAATCCAATGAAGAAGATGTTACTAAATAATAGATGTAAATTAGTAACAATTAATAATACAATTACCAATAATACAATAATCTTCTTTTTTTTATATAATTTTATACTAATCTCACCGCTCAGCAGAGAGGAAAAACCACCCTGTGGGCAGAGAGGTGTCCCCCACTCCAGGCATACTAGCAATATTCTGTTGGGCAGAATAGATATCAAGGAGAAAAGAGTGAATGTAAGATTCCACAGCGGTGGAAGACCAGAAGCCCATTTTCTTGATAGGTACTGGTTGATATTAACTATGGCTGCTGAGGTTGCCGCACCTATATGAAAGGAATGAGGGGAATAGAATTGAGGGGGCAGAGCAGCTATAGAAATGAGAGAGGAAAGATGAGTAGAAAAACAGTTTTGTGTTATGATAGCATGGCTAGCACTGATGAACAGAGGATCAGTGGGGTTGGAGGGTTACCGACAGGAAAGGTAGTGGGTCAGGGAGCAATAAGGACAATTAGGAGATTTGAGTTTACAGAGCTGCACTAATTGACCCGAGTGCAGGTGGTCTGTTTTGGAGATGAGGGAAAACTTGAAGGAGAGAGGACAGTGAATTCAGAGCAGAGGAGAAAACCAAAGAAGACAGAAAGGCAAAGAGATTCATTGAAAGATGAAAAACAGTCGTGGCAGAGGATTATGATGAGGTCAAAAAGTGTATCAGTAGTGATAGGGAGATGGGAGGGAGATGGAGGAAGGGCACTCCTTGCCATCTCCCTAAGGGAAAGGCAAACAGCAGGGATAGATGAGAGAGGAAGGGAAACTATATATATTTGTGGTATTGAATGCCAGCTAGATAAGATTTGAGAGTTCTCAGGGGGAGGTTCAGCTTGTCTTTTGCGTGAACAAGGAAAGACAGAATGAAATCCTGGTTGAAGGGTGAAGGGGAGATCCGATTTTGCTTGCAGAAGGTCATGACCAGCCTGTTGCGTAGGAGGAGCGGGTGGATGGAGCGAGAGCAGTGGCCATATAATCTTGAGTGGAATTGAGGAGATTGCAAAGGGAAGAATTTAGTTGAATATCAGATCGCTGAATGCAGGAACAGGCAGGGGAAAAAAGATGAGGGAACCAGATGACTGAACCAGGAGATCTGGAGGCAAGAAAGAGCATCAGCAGAGTTATAAGTGATACAGTATGCACCTCTTAAACCATATAGGGTTTTTTCGGGCAGTCATTTATATCGGACAAATAGGGTTTGCTGTTTGCCATTCCCATCGATTTATTACTATAGTAATCACTCTTACTAATCCACCAATCAACTGTTTTCACCTCGTTACTTGCCATTCACATAGATTTCAACACAAAAGGTAGCACTTTGCTGTAGTAAAAACTTGACTGATCGATCAATCAGCTATTTGCACCTTCTTACTGAGCAACTACCCCTTGTGCTCTACCTTGGCTATTTAATCCCTGTGTCAGGTTTACAGTTTTAAAAAAACAGCACTGACTGCAACAGCAAGAAAGCATGGCTGGAAAAAGAAAAGGAAAGAATTTCGGTCCTGCTTTGCTGTAATATGGATAGCATGTGAAAAATGTGATTGACAAATCGAAAACCCCACATTGTTTTAGAGGAGTTCACCACCTGCCTGTGGTTTATCGTGCAAACAGAACCACCTGGATACTGGGGAATTTATTTTTTCTGAATGGCTACGTATGTGTGTGCTGTGCTTTTAACACTGCGGCGTGCTATAGAGCAGCATCAGAATATAAAGCCGAATTGTGATTTTTTAAACATACGTAGGTGCTATGATGACCTATGTTTAACTAACTATTAACAAAGTCAGTTATCATTTGCGGTTCTGATCACCACCCGCTTTCGATAAGCTGGGATGCATCTATTTTGTTTTTCTGTGTATGTGTGCACGGGGCTGGCGTGACTATGTTCCAGTGTCTGGGATTAGGATTCTGTTCTGTAGGAACCGCCCGACCGTCACGACGCGTGTTTGTTTTGATTACTGTACTGGTGATTGGGGGACATTTTGAATGTCAGGTTATTGTGTGGGAGTTTATACCGTCCATCGCTTACTGTGGGTGAATCACGTTAACATAAAAAGCGCCTAAGCGGTTCTAAGCAATGGAGACTGCAACACACGAGTACTTGGAAGGTGATGCTTGAAGGATGAAGTTATTGGGTTAGAGTTAGGGTTAATAGAAATCCAGACGAGGTGGCGGAGGAGTTGCATGATGAGGGGAGAATAAGAACAGCCTTTATTAATAATGTGAATGGTGAACTGATTGTCTCAGAAGAATAAGATGGATTTTTTCTGCCAGCATGGGCCCCAAAGATAGGCTGCAACGACAATAGAAAATAGCTTGGGGAGGCCTGTGGATTTTTGCTGTGGGGGAAGAAATTGGATTTCCAGAGGCAAAGCACTGGAGAACCATTGATTAAGGAAAACGCCACCAAAACCAATGAAGGAAGCGTCAGTTTGGTGCGAGAGGTCAATGATGAGGCGCTCCTTACCTGAAATGTATATTTTATTTTATTTATTTATCTTATTTCCAAAAAGCGTCAGTCTTTTTCTGTGGTTTTTTTGATCTGTATTGGACAGGGTGAGTTTCAGACTATTTTCCTTTTTTTATGGAAGCCTAGTGTGTGCACATTCATTTCATGTATGACATGTACCTGTAACCTTTATAGTTAAAGAGTTATATCCACAAATCTAACAGTAAAAAAAATTGGCAAAAATACCTTGGACCCTAAGTTATTGCACAGCTTTTTGCCACTGCAGAATTTAACACTAGAACGTCCAAGGCAGTCATTTTGACCGTTTTTAGAATTTAAATTGCGGTGCGTGTGTTTAAGATACGGAGCTGTGCTTTCCTGACTTTTCTTAAATATATGTACTAATTACCCTGACAGAGAAAGCATCGCGTAGCTGCAAAAATTAGGGAGATAAAATACTGTCATACCTATTCTGACCAGGAGCGGTCAGATTGACAGATACATATAAAACGTATTATAACAATTAAATGTTGCAGTATTATTTGTATTTATCAGTCGGGAATTGCCGCCATGTATTGAAGTTTGATTATATCAGTCTGCATTCCTCAAGTGAGTGGTCTTCTGACATTTCTATTGTTTCAATGACCCTCCTGATAGCCCATCAATCAGCCTTGACAGCTCAAGATGCCCGGCTGTCTGTCTGCACTCTGGTTACTGTACAAGTCACTAGTTTTTCTAAGAAATTCATTGTTACCCCAATACACATTGAAAATGGATTGCGGAAGACACAGGACAGCAAAGCAGTGTTTGGAATTACTGCAAAGTTTACCAAACAATGATTCTGATGCAGAAGAGACGGACAATGACGAATCTGGCTCTGAAGCATGGATAGGAGTAACAGCATGACAATTTAAGGTTTTCACGTGACATCACATTTTATCCCGCCGCCATACTGGCATACTGCTGATCCAGACAGAAGGGCAAAGTGGCTTTCAGCAATTAACAGGTAAACAACAGATCAAAGTACCCCGAAGAAAGTCAATACACACGTTTGTGTGGTGAGCACTTCATAAAAGGTTAGTATCAGAAATATACTGGTAGTTCTGGTTTTACATTATGAATATTATTATTAAGTTTAACAAGCTGTTGCATAGCCACATTATCAGAAATAGTCTTACTTATTGGCCTACACTAAAGGTTGGTGATATTTATTCCTTACATAAAATACTATTTCACCGTTAACACCAGTTTATGACATTTAAAAGCATAATGAAAACTGCATTCAATTTTAGGCTACTTAAAATTTTAGGCTACTTAAAAACTAAACAGGAGTCTCTATGCACATACCTTAACTGTAGTACTATAGTACTGTATGTAATTTATATTAGTTTTGTTTTTAAACAAACTATTGAAAATGTTTAATTTCTCAATTAGTAACATTTAAGTAAAGTGTTCTTAAAAGGGGAAAAAATAAGCATGAAGTGTGTTTGACACATGGTGGGAAGGTGGGACTTTAATTATTAGCTATAGTGTTCTATGTTTAATAGTGTAGTTTCGAATTTCGCGATTGTAATTACTAAAGATATTACTTGTTTTGTTACAGTAAATGTTCCGTACTGGGGAAGAGACCTAGGATCACAGTCTGTTTAGCATTGTAAGTTGCTTAGTTTTCATAGCTGAATATCTGCATTGTGCAAATATGAATCTGTATTTCAATACTGAAAGAAAAACAAGTAAACAGAACAACCTGTACTTACTGTCTGCTTTCATCTTTTTATAGGTAAAAGTCATGGTTTTGTCGTGTTGTTTTGAGCTAGCGATACAGTCATGTTCCTAACAATAACATTCCCTACCTTGGCCTTGATAACACAGAACTTCTTGTCTAAATGCCAGACAATCAGGCTGTTTACCCATCCTGAGATGAAGTACTTATAACTATCGGTACTTGTATATGCCTTCATCAGGGAAGCTGTGTAGGGAGAGGGGTTCTCAGCTAAATAGATCCAGATATCTCCAAAGTCAAGGTCAAGGAGTTCATGGCTCTAAGTGCTGTAAAAAATACCAACGGTGCACAATAGGGATCACAAACTCCTAGAATCTGGCACTTATCTCTGTCTTTTCAATTCCTGACACTGGAGGTGAGACGTGTGTTCTGTGGCAAGTAACTCACACTGTAGTGTGGAAGATACTGAATTCGCATTAGCTGCCATCGCTGTTTTGACCGCCAGTATGGCGGTGGGGTCGTGGGTGAAAACACTCAATACGCAAACGAAAAAGCAAGACAGGGTCTAAATAGGGAGATTAATTGATATTTTGGTGGGACATAATGGGGGAGGAGCCCTAGCTCCAACCCCCAAACCACACGTAAAGGTTACAAGATTTGGGAAGATTTTTTTATCTTATCACCTGACAATGAAAATATTAGCTCAGTAGGTGTTTCCCAAATGTCAACAATACCAGTACAGTAGTCTATGTGTACAGGAACACCTCCTAAGAGAACACTTCGCCTAAGGGAACACCCTTGTGGTGAAACTGATTTTTCCCATTGTAAATGCTCTGGCTAAAAGAACGGGGACTTCGCTTAAAATAACACCTTCTTGGCACGACAGCAATTCGTTCACAACGGATACAGTACTGTTTTGTAACCTGATAACTCATCATTATCATCGAACCTAAATTAAACTGGTTTATTCAGTCTTTTCAAAAGTGACTTGTCGTCATCGTGAGCAGTATCTTGAGGGACACTGCTTGGTTTATGAACTCTTTCCAGAACCAAATTGTTTTGTACTGTATTGCTTTTACTTAATCGGTTAATTTCATATGTTGATGCACGTAAGGCCATGACAAGTAATACATATTTATTTATTTATGTATTTATTTATTGATTGATTCATATTGTGTTTGATGGTTAACTCCATCTTAGAGAACACTGTGGCTATAGGAACACTTTGCTTGCTTCTCGAGGGGTGTTCTCTTAGCCGGAGATTACTGTATTACAAAAACACATTTTTGAACCACACTGTTTGATTATGTAGTTGACTATTGTAGTGCAATTCATGTGTGACGTATGCAACCGTTGCTATCTTCACACAAACTGCAACCATTATTATTTATTTCTTAGCAGACGCCCTTATCCAGGGCGACTTACAGTTGTTACAAGATATCACATTATTTTTACATACAATTACCCATTTATACAGTTGGGTTTTTACTGGAGCAATCTAGGTAAAGTACCTTGCTCAAGGGTACAGCAGCAGTGTCCGCCACCTGGGACTGAACCCACGACCCTCCGGTCAGGAGTCCAGAGCCCTAACCACAACTCCACACTGCTGCCCCATGGAAACAGAAGTGAGGAGGTAACAAGATTGAAACAGCATGCATTAGAAAAGCACGAAAAATATGAAGCAATCTATGCTGGATATGTTTTACAAGAGAAAGGGTATGTAATTACTGTATTCAGCATGTAACTGTTCTTATTATTTTCATTTCTTTACTGTTTTCTTTTAAATATACAGTTTAAATGTTGATCAATGTGAAGTTGTCTTGAAAGAGCTACTGTATACTGTATAAAGATGTTCAATTCAATTTGGGTGTTTCTTCATTATTCTGATACAGCAAATTGCCAAACCCTATTATAGTGAACAACCTGATATAGCGAACATTTCTATAGGTCCCAGGGGGGTTCGTTATAATGAAGTTAGACTGTGTGTGCGTGTGTGTGTGTGTGTGTGTATTCTAGCTTTATCAATCATACCCAATGCTCTTTGGTTGAAAGGCATGACAAGATCATATGCAAAAAATCCTTTGGAGATAAGATTGTAGAGTACTGTTCATTAAGCAGCTTCAAAGCAAAATGACATACAACCTGCCAACTGTTGTCCACTAGACTGGTTAATGTACTACAGCTTATTTGGTCAAACACTCTGATCCTTAGTCTAAGTTAACTCATAAGCATACTAAAATACTTTTTTTAATTAAGATTTTGTTAAATAACTGCAGTGCGATGCTGTACATGTAATCAACTTTGGTCATTTGCTGGTGATTTTATTTTAGACTTCTTCAGTAAACAGGAAATTTATAAATGATTTGCCAGTTAAATATGACTGCGCAAATGGCTGAGCATTAAAGGAAACATTTTAGCACAAGTCCACTGACTACCTATTTCATTTAAGGCAGTGGTTCTCAAACTGGGGGGCTGGACTGTATCCTGGGGCGGCGCGAGAAGGTTCAGGTTTTTTTTAAAATTTAATTTAAAATATTGTGACAGGGTGGCTGTGCGTTGACGTCAGGTCAGAAGCAGGAAGGACACACACAGGTAACTGCAGTTGCAAAAGACGCGTGGTGCGCCGTTTTATTTTTAAATAACAAAAATAAATAAAAGGTTTAAACAAAAAGACACTGCTCACAGCGAAACAAAAAAGGTAAACAAAACAAATCTCGCACACAAAATAAACAATAAATGATCCAGGTCAGGCTGGGCAGTAGCCTTCTCTGATCCTGGAGTTTCTTTTAAGTTTAGTTTAGTTTTCTCTCTCTCTCTCTCTCTCTCTCTCTCTCTCTCTCTCTCTCTCTCTCTCTGCTCTCGTTCCTCCTCTTAAACACCCACCCCTCGAGTGCAGAGAGCTGCAGGCTTTTATGCAGGTGACCATCTCCCGATTTAGCAACAAATTAATCACTTAATTAATTCGGGAGATGGCCACCTTCTGCACAAGCTTTCCTAATTATTCCTGGCAGAGGACGAGTACCCACTCTCGCCTCTGCCAGAACACATTTAAAATAAAACGATATCAAACAAAACGCATGGCTCTCACCATCATTTACACACAATAATAAATCAAAAACCACAAATACAAAATAACACAGGGGCAGAGAGGGAAACCCCGTTATAAAATAAACAAATACATTTAAACAGCAGGGCTTTCTACCACACTGCTACAAATATATATATATTAATTACAGCGCACATCTTAACCTAGGCTATACCATATAACGGGCGGATACTTTATTTGGTCTTTATTGACTTTTTTGATTGGATCGCCAATAATACTTCCACCAATCAGAGGGTTGCATACAGTACTCGTAGTGATCCCGCCCTCTGTCACACTTGGTATACAGAACAGATTAAAGAAGTGATGGATAAGACAAATAATGTGTCAGATATCAAAATGGGTATGAGAATGGCAGTGATGAAGCCAATTTGCTTGAAAACATTAAAAGTAGATAGGACATTTCCATCAATGGATTTAAATAATGTGGAATTGATGATGCGATCAGAAACCCAGCGGCAATGTAAACTGCCTGCTAGCAGAACTGTTCTTTTTTTATGTTAAGCATGTTTGTGTTCTTAGAAAGGTTTAATTAAGTAACAGGCAAAATTGTTTGTCAGACTTGTTGAAAGGGTGGGGTCCTGGGAGACAGTCAGCATGGTTTTAGGAAATGGAGATTGTGTCTAACTAACCTGCTTGATTTTTTTGAGGATGCAGCATCGACAATGGATAATTGCAAAGCATATAGTCCAGCATAAAAGATTAATCCTCAAACTGAACTCAGTAGGGACTCAAAGAAATGCATGCACATGGATTAGGGAGTGGTTAACATGTAGAAAACAGAAAGTACTGATTTGAGGAGAAACCTCAAAATGGAGCAAGGTAACCAGTGGTGTACCACAGGGATCAGTATTAGGTCCTCTGCTATTCCTAATCTACATTAATGATTTAGATTCTGGTATAGTAAGCAAACTTGTTAAATGTGGCAAACACTGTTGCAGCAGCAAAGGTCATTCAAAATGATCTAGACAGCATTCAGAACTGGGCAGACACATGGCAAATAACATTTAATAGAGAAAAGTGTAAGGTACTGCATGCAGGCAATAAAAATGTTCATTATAAATATCATATGGGAGATATGGGAGATATAAATATCATAAGGGAGATACACTGCTGCTGTACCCTTGAGCAAGGTACTTTACCTAGATTGCTCCAGTAAAAACCCAACTGTATAAATGGGTAACTGTATGTAAAAATAATGTGATATCTTGTAACAATTGTAAGTTGACCTGTATAAGGGCGTCTACTAAGAAATAAATAATAATTAGAAGGCCTTCTTTGTTCTCCAAGTTGCTGCAGTTACATTGTAGATGCTATAATGTGTTACTGTAAATGAAATACTGTTTTAGCAGACATATTTAATGAAGTAAACATTTATTTAAATATTTTTGGAATTAAAAGTATAAATGCAAAACTGTGACTTTTTTTTTGTGAACGTGCTGTGAAAAAAAAAATCCCCCAACTATAAATCTGCCGAATTTAATACCAGCCAAAATGTCCCGTTATATTAACTTAAAACCAATCTTTCTGCTTACACCTCCAGGCATGTCAAAGTTTGTGCATCTGCCTGGTGCCTTTTAAGCTTGCATATTTTTGGAAGAAGTCCGCTGCTGTCTGGTAATGTATGTTGTTTATCAGCTTACTCTGTAGTAAGTGTTGGTCACAATCGGTAAACTGTAATTTGCAGTGTTAAGTTTGCTCTTACTACGATGGATCATGGCTGGTTTGTGCGAAAAAAAAAAAAGTACCACAGACAAAAGGAAGGGGAAGGGGGGGGGCGCAGCCCAAAAAGTTTGAGAACCGCTGATTCAAGGGAATATATTGTATTTATATTGAATAGCATGTATTTAATTAATATCCTTATAGTTAGTTCAAAGGAGTTTACACAGTACGTATGCCTCTACTCATCATTTTGAGATTATTTTAGATTTATGTTGCTCTGCAGCAGTGCATGTGGTCTTGATAAAAGCTAATAAACCCCAGACCTATGCAGATACCCTCTTGATTAGGAGCATGCAATGGACTGTCTGCTGCTTCTTCATCGAACAATATATACACTCCCATGATTACATTGCAAAATGCAGGCAATGTAAGTTAAAGCTATACTCATATTTCATTAGAATAACCCATCTGGTTGGACAGCAATTTGTTGCCACTGCTTTTCTGCATTGACTCTGCTAGATATGTCATCATCTAAGGCCAAACTAAAGTAAAAAGTAAACTAACACATGCATTCTTAAATGCACTCTCTCACACACACAGAAAATTGATTTGATTTTCACGTCTAACCAAACTGTGGCACCTCCCACTTAGTAATGTTTAGACCAAGATTAAACATATAGACAGAGTGCCTCCCTGATTCTTATATTCTTGGTATAAGAGGCTGTG
Organism: Acipenser oxyrinchus oxyrinchus; assembly: GCA_030684275.1. NCBI lineage: Eukaryota > Metazoa > Chordata > Actinopteri > Acipenseriformes > Acipenseridae > Acipenser > Acipenser oxyrinchus. Next base: position 56,637,081 of record CM060247.1, on the reverse strand, counting down.
TGGTCCAGTGGTTAAAGAAAAGGGCTTGTAACCAGGAGGTCCCTGGTTCAAATCCCACCTCAGCCACTGACTCATTGTGTGACCCTGAGCAAGTCACTTAACCTCCTTTTGCTCCGTCTTTCGGGTGAGACGTTGTTGTAAGTGACTGCAGCTGATGCATAGTTCACACACCCTAGTCTCTGTAAGTCGCCTTGGATAAAGGCGTCTGCTAAATAAACATATAATAATAATACTTAAGAACGCCCTTCGCAAGTTTCATCACAACTGAATAAGTTGACATTCTTTAGATAACATGTAAAACTCCACTATACCCCATCAAGCAGGGGATAACAGTACCCCCGCCCAGCATCAGAGAAACCGTTTTCTCCACACAAACCTGTATCAGCAAGGCAGCATGTTCTGGAGACCCATAGCAAAGGTCATGCCCATTTATGGCAAGTACTCTGTCATTCACTTGAAGCTGCCCATCCCTCGCCGCCATGCCACCTTCCAGCAGATTAAAGATAAACACTCCGTGTTCGCCTGGCCTCCGAACCAGCTTAATCCCCAGCTGCTCCTCTGGGCATCTCTTGGTCAAGATAACATGGAAGCTGTCGTCCCTGGTACTGTAGTTATCATGATAGGACAGCCCACTGTTGCTGTACATGTGCCTCTGCTCGCGAAGCACAGTCAGTCTCAACAGCTGGCAGGGCTGCTTAAGGACCGTCAAGGCATAACAGTGAGGCACGCTGCTGATGTCTATGCCGTTCACCTAAAAGAAATGCAGCCCATAGTCATCATCAAAAGTAATATTTTTTTTTTAATATCATAATACAATTATAGTATTTCACCATAAGGGTCACTATTACACTACTACAATACACTGACACATTCAACTCTTTTTTCCCCCATACACAGAATATTCTCTGCTAATGTTTTATTTGTAAAAAAAAAAAAAAAGGTTTTACATGGAAAAACATATTTCAATAAGGAGAGACCTCCTTAAGTTTCCTACTTTTAAAGTGCACGATTGGTACATATTTACATATAATTTAAACTGCTGTTATATAGCATTTCTTCCAGGAGGTCATGTTATCTGGAACCCATTACATTTTCCAACTATTATTTATTTATTTATTTATTTGCACTGGATTGTTGGCATCGAGCAATAAAGGGTTTAGTCAAAATAAATGTGTTTTGTAATAATCATCTTAGATTAATAAACAGTATTGCTCCAAAGAGTCAGTTAAAAAGTATGACGCTATAACATGATAGTTGAAGATTGTAATGATAGTTAATAAATTTACTAATTAAGTCTTAGCTCCAAGGTTATTTTACATGCTGTATGTATTTCTACTAAAAAATCTATTAAATGTATTTCCTTAATGTGCACTTTGTCAATTTAATTTAAATTTAAAAAGATGAATTTACATCCTGCATTACAGTCAACATCACAAACTTCCTTAAGTAATTGCGTTAAGCTCTTGTGGTTTGTGCAACATGAACACAAACCTTTAGTATCATGTCTCCCGGCAACAACCTCCCATCCCTGGCAATGATACCTTCTCGATACACGTCTTGAATGAGGATTCGGACCAAGGGGGTCTCATTGCCCCCCACAATGCTGATGGCCAGTGCTTCACTGGGGTTAGAACGATTGATCTTGATACTGGTGATTTCACCATCAGGGATCAGGTGATGCAGCTGTGGGCGTGCCAAAACTGGAGGGCCAAAAAAAAACAAAAAAAAAAAACCCAGAAATATTTCATTGAACTCTCAATATTTAAAAAACACATGCATGAAAGCCCCTCCTGTCCATTGAGACAATCCTGAAGAGTCCCTATTATATGCAGGTACCTTTACATGCAGGCTTGACTGGTTTTATCTCTTATTTTATGTATTTATTTTTCTCCTCACTCCCCTTTATGAGGTGGCTATTCAATTATTTTTATTTTTTAATTTCAGTCTATTCTCCCACCACTTGAGGGAATATATAAGGAAAGGTTGTCACTGCTGTCACACCTGCCATCCTGTCTAAATTCATACTTTTGCAATAACCTTACTACTGGGCCAAGCTACAACTATGGCTCCCAAGGCTACATTTTGGATTGGTAGGACATGCCATACATCCACACATGTGACCACCCCAATTAATTTCAAATATTCATCAAAATTATTAGCACACTCAGCAAAGTTTTTATACATTATTATCTCATTTGATATTCAGCTAAAGGTAATAGGCGTTACAATAAAGGCTTGGCTATTTACTGTAAATCAACAAACTGGTATTACCTGATTTGCAAACATTACAGTTAAGGAGTTGATACTTGAATTTGCATACCAGTGCTATAACAGCAATGGAAAAACACAGAATGGGGGATTTCTTTCTTACAGAAACTTGCTTGCTCAAACATGGTTTTGGCAGAACACATGATTTATCTGAAAAGGGTTTTAGTGAAGATGTAAATAAAGAGGTAAGATCAGAAAAACAATCCTGAAATAGTACTTTTGATTCCGCATGTTTTCTTAAAAGGTTTACTGATAGACTGTAGGAGGCTCTCTTTAGTGTAAACGGAAGGCTAAACCAATACTAGACAAAACAACAATATGCTTTATTACAGAATTTATTTCTACAACTTCCTTTTGTTTGTGTGTGGTGGTAAAACTACGTAGTGAAACGGTCCAGCGGGCGTCAGTGTTCCAAACTGAGAAGCGGAGATCAACAGGGCGAGAAAGCCCAATGTACAGGTGGGTATTTGGGGGTTAGAGAAGTTGGAACTTCTCTAAAAAAAGGAATACACCCTAGACTGTACATGCACTACCACCTTTACACCACAGAGGTCACATTCATACCAAAAAAAAAAATGCATACCAATTAATTCATTCTTTTGTCCGTAGCCATGCAATTTGTCTTTGGGTGCAAAGAGTTAACAAACTGGCCACGGTTGTGTTATCACTTGCATTTTCTGTTCTGCAGAAGGGCTGATATCTGTATTTCCAGTATTTGCAGTATTTATGGATTTCCTTTTCTGTTTCTCACTTCTCTCATTATTCCCTGTACAAAACTGGCAGTCTCCACTGCACTGCGTTGCTGCTGATCTGATCTGCTGATATCACCAGGGGTCTTGGGAGAAGCAGTAGCTGTGCTAAGACAGTATTTACCTGCAAGTCTGCCACAGAACACTCCTTTCAAAAACTAACAAGTTCCAGTCTATGCCAGCTGGGATTAAAACTCTCAATCTCCAAGATACAAAGCACTTTAATAACTAAGCCATTCTGGTTGATATGTTTTGGATGCAGCAATATCGGTTCACCAACACGTACCAGTGCAGTCAACGTGCATTCACCAGTGTGTTGTGTACAACCTTTTAATAAATAACAAGAACACTATTTAACATAGATACCATTTCCAATCCCTTGAAACCATGCTCAAAGCTTGGAGAAGATACAGTAAATATTTAATTTCATCCTGCAATGTTTTATTTTTCAGGAATGAAATTTGCTTTGTGAGTTTTAGAAAACTTGAATATTCTGAACTATAGTACAGCTTAATCTAAAAGGGGTCTTTAACTACTACAGTTAAAACACAGGAAATTCCATAAAAATAAGACATTAATAACAAAATCAGTAGGTGCCTTAAATGGAAACACACACTTACATATTTTTACAGCATTAGAATTAATCACAATCTTGCCTGAAGCCCAACAGCAAGATCATTACCTTCCTCGGGAACATTCGCATTCCTCTCATTGTCCCTTTCCTCGGCACTCTCGTTGACAACAGCAGTCCCACTTTTGGTTCTCCGGAGGACACTGAGTGCTCGGTTTAACCGTTTGAAAGACCTGCTTCTCATGGCAGAACGATCAAAATTGCGGACTGTAGAGAGAAAGCAAGACATGAAGATGGAGCGCAGTCGTAGAAAGAACCTGCGGCAAGACATTCCTGGACTAGACCGCTTCCTACTTTTAAAATCAGCAGAAGAACTGCTCTACCTTTGAGTCACAATGGACAGAAATTAAAGACGTTTTCTGAAAATTGCTAGTAAAAAACCTTTCAATATTCTGTTCTACCTAAGCAGCCATATGCCACTTTCTTTGACGGCAACATCTAAACGATAGGTGGCTGATAATACAGTCAAGATCAGCAATTTACAGCAAAAGCTAGCAGGTGTAGGACAGGTTTTACACAATTTAAAACACAGAATTTATAGTATATTTTATTTAAAAATGATCATGAACATATAGTACAACATTCAAGCATGTGTTTTATAGTAACTTGTAACAGAACTAGCCGTTGAGTATGCCATGAGTATGCAAAATAAAAATACTTTTCAACAATAAAAAATCACTTTTTGTACATACTTTTTTTGGTGTTAGATCTGGCGGGAAGGCTACTGTTGTCTGACTGGCTGTCTTCCACGCTTGGGTCAAAGGCAGGGTTAACAAGACCTGGGTCGTCAGTCACTAAGGCTACAGCTGCGGAGGCTGGGAGATCTGAGGGCAGGGCGGCTACATTGAGCTCTGACGTGCCGTCTGTGCAATCATCATCCTGAGAGTGTCGCTTTCGCTCTCCAGAGAGGCCATAGTGTGATGCTCCTTTACATCTGAGGCAAAACAAATGCAATTTTAAATGTGTTAAATGTGCTGAGTTATTTTGTTATTCATCTATCAATTGAAAGACTTAAGTCACTTTTTTTAATCTGTGAAAAAATATTGTAATGAGATAAATATAACTCAAGATGACAGGGACTTTCACTTATAACTTCAATTGTATTGGAAAAGTAAAAAAAAAAAAGAATAAATAGAACTAGTGGTACAGTGCAATTAATCCCCATGTTTTAAATACATTTTCTCAAAATACATTTGATCTGTTTTGTGAAATGACTACATTTGTCTTAATACAGTACTCTAGAATTTGTCCTTAATGAAGTTCTTGACTTGATATGAGACAAATGAAAACAACAAGTACTGGTAACATTTTGAATGTTTGTCTTTTGATTCACATGTTTTAATATTATTGTATTACTGTGACTTTGATAATGTTAGGTATGAACCTAACATTTAAAAAAAAAAATGCTGCTTAGAGTAGGGAACTGGTCGATAACTGTGGTACTCTATTACTAGAGTAGTCTGTTCTTACAGTGGTATGGAAAAACAGCAATGAATTCCTCTCCAGTGATCTTTAGTAGCAATCTCATTTCCCCAGGATTTAGGCCCAAATAGTTTCTTTTAAGATAACAGGTATTTTCAGCAGGAGGAAGTTAACTCGATAGTGCTCATGTGCAGCCATACCAAAAGTAGCTGGTAGTTAAGCAAGAGTCAGAAGGTCATGACCCATTAGACACTGCTCCTGGACATAATGAAATGAAACCAGTGATCCATGTTTGTTTACTTTTCCATCTTACTTGATTTAGTTTAAACTCCTTAAGGCACACTGGGCAGGATTTTCAAAATGTCGTAAATGATAACTCCAGTGTATAATCAAGAAATCGGTATGTAGCATTGATTTGGGCATTTTCAAGCGGTCGTTAAGCCTATTTTGTTATTAAATAATCGTCCTAATGTGATTTCCGAAATTATGTTGATTTACGAAATAATGTTAATATCTTAATAAGCAGTGCTTCTTGCTACTACTTCTTTTGTTTGCGTGGGAATTGAAAAGCAAATCCGTGTTAATTTTCATAATTTATTAGGAGTTAATTTGCCCTTGGAAAAGGAGGGTTTTAATTAACGAAAACTGTATATAACTCACGTTGAAATAGAAATTGAACAGACCGCAGCTGACGATACAGAGAGAGAGAGAGTGTACAGGACCAGAGTTAATTTCTTACAGATAACCTAGATAATTCAATATTTGTAGTTATGAAATTTTTAGCCTTTTCTATACTTGTGGTTATGAAGTAGATTTATCACTTTATTTAACCATTTGTAACCTTATGGAATGTTTGTTGTATTGCTAAAATGATATACTGTTTTTTGCACAAAGTGTAATGAGACTACCAAGAAATTATCAATGCAACTGTAGCCTATTTGAATTCTGCATACGTACATACGTACAGCAGACCTCTACTGTAGATTTTATTTGAAGTATACAACTGAAATCTTTCGATAGAAAACGGCATATTCGATATTACAATAAAGTTTCCTTAGGTGATTGCAGATTTGCAATGCGTCCTTGGCTTTTAACACCTTTGTCTAATCCACACAAGAACCAAGAACAGACATAGGACACACAGATCCACTAGGAATGTGATCGAGATCAATGACGTGGAATTTGCCTAAACGTACTTAATGATTCACACGCCCCCCCCCCCACACACACACTTTATGTACAATGTACACTTTCACCTTCACATGTTTGTATGCATATAAAATGTTCTTATAATACTGTACGTGTTCGGTGGCTACTTCTAATCATGTTGAGTTTATTTATCGCAGAGGAGAGCAAAGAGTACCAGAGAAAATGCATGATTAGAGGAATTCACTGAACAATTAATTATAAACAAATTGTGTACTTGGTATCGTAATTTTACACGCTTAATAAATATATAATGAAGTGTTACATACATGGTATACATGTATAATATAGATAACAACTACAAACACAAATGGCACTTCAAACATATTTATTTATAGACTACAATTGTACATACTAAAATACATACAAAAGTAGATGTCAAACCAAAAAAAGATTTCAAAATGCACATTAAAAGAGTTGTATATAGTAAACTGTGGCAAAATATCCCCCCAAAAGAGGGTAAATGACTAGTGGGGTTTAATTATTATTTATTTATTTTTTTAAATCTGTGCTGTCCGATTTTTACCCACACACAAGCTAATCATAAATCAGCATTTTATGTGTGAAGTGTTCTAAATAAATGTACATTCTGGATGGCAAAATGCACAATTTTAAATGAAGTTTACAAATTATACACAACATAGGTATTCCCATTATTTTTTATTTCCATTTGGCTGCTGCTCGCTGGTGAGAGAGCCATCTCCCTGTACGCTAGTAGTTTCCATAACAGCAAATTATGCTTCCATTCATTTTTCTTGATCTTGTTAACATGCATTTTGATTAACAAGTTCCCCTTATCTAGTCATTGAGACAGAAAGTGATGTAGGTGACCTGTGACCAATGAAGCTTTTTAACGAGAAATGCGTTCATTAACGACCTCACCGACTCAGTTTCAAAGCATTTAACGGATTGATTTAATTAACACATTTCGTTTGAAAATCACTTGCTACTAAAGCTCTTGTTACTATACCGCGAGTTTGATACAATAACACTGGTTTTGAAAAAGTGTTTCCTACCATTTGTATTGCTGTAGTGAAATAAGAGAATCATTGTACTGTTACAGTACAAAGAATTTACACAATTTGTCTTTGCATAAAAAGCAGGCCCTGCCTTCGGCATAGATTTTAATCAGGAAAAATAAAAAAAATACATAGATTAAAAAATTTGTTCTGGTGGAAAGTTGAAGGTTATTCCTTGTTATTCTTGATCTCCTTAGGTAGGTAAAAAGTTGATATATATATATATATATATACAGTATATATATATATATATATATATTTTTTTTTTTCACACCGTGAAAATAATATACTCACAAGGATATAGATCATTTCCAGCTTTCGGAAGTCAACAGATTTGCAGTATTCCAAATTCCCTGCAAAGTTTATTACAGTACTGTATCCTTCAAAGTGGTAAACAAATCAAAAACCCAAACTTGCTGGACCTTCATTAAATGTAGAGACCAGGGTGATCATATAACATTTTACTGAACCCTCAAAATCTTTTGAATATACTAGGGTTTAAACAGATGACATATATCACAAAGAACATAAGCAACGTACTGACATGACAGCATGCATCACATCACACTCAAACCCTAAGCAGTTTTTAAATAGGTGCTTTTCATCACTGACATTGTTTAGCCAACAAAACAAACATGTTCATTCTAATGACCTGGTTCACTGTCTCCTACCTGTCTTTGTAACTGCAGTTTATTTTGAAAGCAGCTGCTTATTATCCTAAGCTCTGGGAATACCAGACAAATATTGAACAAGAATGCAGAATCACTCATTAGAAAAGCTGTTTTTTGAGGGGTATGCCATGGAGATCAAAGTCACTGATTTCTGCATTAAAACCTCGAAACGGTCAGGCTGAGGTTAATTCCCTAATACTGGCAGAGTAGGTAGATGCTATGATGGGATACCTATGTGAACTGGGCCAACAACATGTTTTGATTTTGTTTGGAAGCTCTTTATTTTATTAAATCAAGTATGTTTCCAACTACTGGGTCTCAAACGTTTCGGTATGTTTAACATACTGTACCTTTGTCAAAGGAAAATGTGTTTGAACACAACAAACAGTGGATGTACTTCTAGGCTTTTGATGCCATGGTCATGATCTATAGTCACCGTCTAAAGGTCATGATTAGAGTATTAGAGCTTGGGATAATGGTAATTAAAATCGACTTGCCTTACAAGATAAAGGTAGAGCCAACTGCTTAGCTGCTTAGTTGTTTACAATTTGCAAATTAACGACTAGACATCAATCAGTAAGGTGTTTGAAAAGGTTTTGTGCAAATAAGAGCCAGAAATAGAAAAAAAACCCATTTGATTTAAAGGGACTTGTACTTCGACAACAAGAATATTGTGTAGAGCAGAATACAAAAGGAGAAAATGACATGCCCTCCCACACTGACTTCTGTTACCACCCAGTTGATAGTATGTGGTATACCATGCCTTTCAGTAACATTAAACTTCATAAATATTCATTAGACCAGTAAAGTACTTCATGAAAACACACAATGGTAAACTTCCAAAATCAGTTTTATTTATTGGTAAATGTTACTAGAAAGAAAATGCTATCAACAAACAACGTCATGTTTTATTACCAAAGTAAAATGAATTACGACACAGATTCAGAAAAATAAATAAAAACTAAAACACTGTTGTTGTCTTGGCAAAAGACTGCAAGCTTCATGCTTCGAACATGCATGAACAGGAACTCATTAAAGACTTAGAGAATTGTAAATCCTTTTTCTAATTAGTAGATTATCTTCTATAACTGGCAAAAACACATGCACAAGATGGCAATGTACTACATTTCTAGTGGTGATTATTGATCAGATGTTTTGTTTGTTTACAGTAAAACATAATTTCTCTCAATTTGTTTACATTTTAACATTTTGCCATGTGGAGGTTTAGCAGTTGATTGATATTTCAACAAGTTGGCTTCAAGACCTCTCTGTCACAGTGGATCACTTAGTTGGCATGTATTTCAAAACGTCTTTCCACAGGATTGAGGCCAGCCTGTGACGACCATCTGAGGGAATGACTACAGCTGCCACTGAGATCAAGGGACAGGGCTGATGGTAAGTGTGGCGCGATAGCCTCCTAGACCAGATGGTATTTGGAGGGACAAAGACAGACACAGACACTAATGCGCTCTTTCTTAAACAAAAATAACACGGTAGAAACAAAAACATATTTAACAAAACAATTCAGCACAAGGGCCAAAACAAAAGGTTCTACAAAACTCACAAAACATAAATAAACAGACGGGACAGCACATCAACACTAACCTTAATTCTCACCACTAACTCTAATCATCACCCGTGAATACCTATATTATACACCTGTGGCTGAAGCCTAATTAATCATTTAATCACTTATCGGCTCCAGCCACATTCCCAACTGTTTTGACAGGGAGAAATGTAACCCCCTCCCTGCCAACCTACTATTCCCCCTCCCACACCGACACACACCAGCAGGGCTTTCACACTGCCACACCCCCTAAAAAACCACCCTCCTCCTCTCATGTCCATCCTTCTCCACATGGACTCTCATGGGTGGGTTGGTGCTCACCTCCTCTTTCTGGCGGGGTGTCCCCAACGCTGACAGCGGTGCGAGGTATTCCGGCAGTGAAAATGCTGCTAGTGGCAACATTGGCAGCGGCAATGCTGACAGCGGAAATGCTGGCTCCGCTGGCCATGGCAACACTGGCAGTGGCAACACTGACAGCAGAAATGCTGTCTCCTCCGGACGTGCAGCCAGCAGTGGCAACGCTGGCAGCAGTGTGAGGCACTCTAGCAGTGGCAACGCTGGCAGCAGTGTGAGGCACTCTAGAAGTGGCAACGCTGGCAGCGGAAATGCTGCCTCCTCCAGACCTGCAGCCAGTTGTGGCAATGCTGGCAGCGGCAATGCTGACCTTAGCGTGGGGCACTCCGACAGTGGTGCCGGCATTGGCCAATCCGGCAACGGTGGCACTGGAGCCAGCTGGGCATCTCCCTGGGGCGCTGGAGAGACCTGGGCTTCTCTCTGGGGCGCTGGAGACAGCAGAGTCTCTTTTTTTTAACCTGCAGTGCCTGGTCTGAGTCTCTAGGGGCGCTAACCCACTTCTCACACTATATGTGGAGCAGTGTCCTCCTAGCCCAGATGGTATTTGCAGGGACAGAGACTCTGACACAAGCTGTATGGTTAAATATGCTAATACGCTCTTTATTAAACAAATACACGGTAGAAACAAATACACATTTAACAAAACAAAACGGCACAAGGGCCAAAACAAATGGTTCTATAAAACTCACTAAACGTAAACAAACAGGCGAGACAGCACACTAACACTAACCTTCACCATGAACACCGACATTAATTCTCACCACTAACTCTAATCATCCCCCGTGAATACCTATTTTATAGACCCGTGGCCAGAGCCTAATTAATTATTTAATCATTTGTCTGCTCCAGAAATTTAACCCCCTCTCTGCCAACCTACTATTCCCCACACCAACACACACCCGTCCACCGACAGGGCTTTCACACTGCCACAGTAAGTTAATTGAAAATTGAAGCATTTAGTTTTCACCATGTTTGTAAAAAAAATGGTTACAACCAACCATAAGGTGACCTAGGAGGGCATCCTATGTGCGACTCCTGTAAATATGCAACACTGCAAAGATGACTAATCTGACAAAACTCACCAGTTTCTAATTATGACAAACTTTTAGCACTTGAGGGAAATTGTTTTCTGAAATGCCATTTTAAAGATTAACATTAAGATGGGAGTTGTAATATTCCCAAACGTAGAGACTAAACAGACAGTAAAAGGCTTTCAGGCCATCTTCGGCTTACAGTCATACAAATTTGTCTGAAAAATGAAATGTCGTGTTAGTGAATGGTTAGTCAATCATATTAAATGAGACGAGCAAAATGTTATCCCCCAAATCTAATTTTGGCTACATGGATTTAATTCACTGTCATAAATATTAAACACTCTGTCAAATACCTAAATCAAAGGAGTTTGAATTTCATTTCTTAAAAAAGGCCTAAAAGTTACGTATCAAGAGAGTAGAAATGATATTTTCCGTTTGTGGCTGTACAAAATACATCTAAAATAAATGGCTTACGAGCATATGAACCATAACCTGTTTTTGCCATTCAGTTCAGGCTGTGTGCTTGAAACATATTTAAAGATTAAAGCCTACATTTGTTGATACACAGAAGCCTTTGGGATATAATATAACAAAGAAAACATCTGGTATTATAGTAATATAGACGGTATTATGCAAAAAAACAAAACAAACAACAGCCCTTAGTTAAAAATGTAATACATCTTAATAATAGTGGGGGGAAATGAGAATTCCCAGCAATGAAATCCCAAGGAAGAACAAGTGACAGTTTAATATGATCCTCTTCATGAGGTTAGGTGGTGTTTAGAGGTCCCCCATGTTTAACCACAACCTTTTCCTCTCATCTATCATCATATGCATTTAAAATGATATAAACCTCAATTAGGTTTTAACTAAGACAGAAAACAATTTGTATTTGCTCTGGTTCATTGACTCTTTGGCACTAGCAGGTCAGGAGTTCACATCCTGAGTTTCAGAATCATAATTGTTGCAAACAAGGGTCACACACTGCATGGAGATTGGGAGAGAATGTGCCCCAGGGAAGGGGATGAATGGTGGAGAAGGCAATGTTGAGATGGACAGTTATAGCTATATAGTCACTCTGATCCATGTAACAAAATGCTAGGTTTACAGAAAGTACACAATTTTGCTCTTTCCCCATCATCACCATTTTATGAAGGTTATGTATTTACCCTACTTACCCTACATATTTGTAGAAATATAATTTTCTGACCCTGTATTTAGTCACTCTGGTTCAAACGTGTCACACTGAGCTGCCTAAATGTTAAATTACATTTTCAATAAAAAAAGAAGTACATTTATGCAAGTACATTGTTTATGCAGGATATGGCAGAGCTGGGATGCAACATCTCAATAACAGTGGGGTCCTGCTTCTACATAATTTGACAGACAGCTGATGGAGCCAAAGGTACAAGCAGGTCAAGCGACTTTCCCAAGGACACACGGAGAGTCTTTGACAGTGCTGGGAGTCAATCAAAGCCAGGAGCACTTCACTAATGGTCCTCTACTTTGACCACTAGACCATAAAGTGTTGTAGTAAATGGTGAAAAGACATCAAAGCATTGTAACAGACAGCCTTGTATGTGTCACAAAATAACAGATCCAGAAGTTCACTAAAATGAGTACTGAATGTCAAGCTGGGCCTACTGTGTGAAAAAGTGCCCTGATGAGTCTTATGTTTGTCGCCCAGTCTATTTCCTCCAGTAGTGTGAACTCATACAATGCTAATATTTTTAGCAACAGGAACAGCAAGGCCTATTTCTTTAATGCAAATCTTAGGTTACTTATAATGAAATGATAATGAACTTGATTTTATTTTGAACACCTCACTTAGACTCATGTAGAATACTGTTTAATAAATACAAACAAAATCTAATTTTCATTTATCTAGTTGGAGCAAATATTACAAGTATGACAAGTAACCAAGATGTAATTATATATTACAAAATAACATTTGAAAAGAAAATAATCAAAATGTTATGATACAGAAAACCATGAATAATTGTTTATGTAGTTCTTTCAACATTCTTGCCCGGACATTTAAAAACATGTTGTCAATGGAGTGTTTTAGATGCCATATTGTCATGTCTTTTAGTCCAATCACAGTTCGCTTCAGTGCACTACCCCGACAAACACCCATTTAGACTGGGTTCAGAAAAACATTTCATTCCTTGGCCTTAGTCAATGTTTGGCATTAAATCAAACCAAAATACCCACACAACTTTTTGGTTTTGTTGTCTCAGAATTAAGAAAGAAGCACTCAAAATAACAGAAATGTAAAACTTGGCTATCAGAGCAGTGTGTATGAATATAAATAGGGGTTAATTTGTGCCAGATTTCACAAAATCCCAGATCTGGAATCTTTTTGTCCGACAGGAAAATACATGATGTATTTAAAAAAAAAAAACAGCTTTCCTGTTCCATGAATTGAATGACAAAAGTGTACTGAAACTGTATTTTTTTAGTATGCAACGTCTATGAGTACGATACGCACTAGTCGTTTTACACCCCAAACAGTTAAACACCAAAAAAACTAGCGCTCTTAACAATAACAGTGCTGTCGCTCCTGTTCAATATATTAGTCAGCCTGCCACTGGTATTGTTCAAACCTGAAGATTATGTTAAAACATGGCTAGGCAACAGTCAGCTTGCAACTAACAACAAGGTATGAAACCCTGATCTATATTTGGAAGCTACTGTAAATTAAGGTCAGTACATTAGGCTTGTAAACAAAAATGCATTTTTTTTTTTTTTGCATAAATGTGAACAAATAACTAGAAATCAAAGTGCTCCCATGTTAATTCACAATTAGAAAATGAATGATTAAGGTATTTGCAAAATTACAAAATGAGTAAATAAATACATTATAATTAACCCTTACTAAATGAGTTTATATTTCACCACAAAACATAAAAACATAACTAACTAACCCCATTGTATGTGAGACAATACATTTGATAGAGCAGACCAAAAACTGATCAAATCTGATATTGTGCCATCTCACTTTGGCAGACTATGCCCATAAAATTCAATGGAATGCAGCCTGGTAAAAAGCTAATATCCCATATCCAGCTATCATGCCTGGTAAGACAAGGTTACTTATTGCCATTAAAACGTCATAAATATGGATGTTGCTCCAACACAGGTTGTGCAATCCTAAATGAAGACTCCATTTTAGATTCTGTAATATACCTTTGCACCTTTCCTTCTGAAAGAGTAGTCTTCACAATGCAATCACTGATGCGGACCAAAATAGGTTTTGAAAGCCTTTGTAAAGCGATTATCAGTACCACTTTGCATGTGTTCCTTGTGGAGTGGAACAGTAGGATGTTTTTTGCATTTCTTCCATTAAGACTCCTTTACTTTAATGTCGGTGAGTAGAAAGTGGTAATGATCTCCCCAGCTGAAAGCAGCACCTGCAGGTTTCAAATTGCTTCTCAACGTAATGTGATTGATGGTGAATAACATTACATGTTACATAACAATTTGGGAACTAATGCAAACATTACTGTGTTCATAAGTGTTCAATTTGTATAGCTATGGACTTCAGTTCTTTTTATCAGAATAAATTAATTCACACTGTTAAACGCATTTCCTATCCAGATATATTTAAATCGTGCCTTTGCAGTACTTTCATGAGTAGGTGCAGGTGTACCCATAAATGCAGAAATCATTATTCAGTGCACCTACACCTACACCAATGACTACACCTCACTATGTAGTCATTTCCTACTTGTTAGATTATTTGTATTTAATTGCTAAGAAATAAGAAATCACCAACTCATGCACTCCAGACATTACAACAGAGAAAGTGGGAGAATAGCCTAGACATGTGTGACCGTAAAGCCAATATGGGATTTTCTGCTTTTGCAGACTGCTGATTTATTTACAGCTTACTGCTGCAGTCACACTGCACTGAAACAGCAGTCAAATATATTTAAATCCCTGGTCCAATTTGTATACTACGTTGCAGTGTATGCATGCAATACAAATGATTAAACACAGATAGACAAACAGAAATATAGGGGCATGGATGACTATCATAAATAAGAGTTTGGTTCTGTATGATTAAATACATTGAGAAAACAGTACAGGTATCATATGGTCCTGGACAGTTATATTTTACAAAGATACATGAAGGCGTGCAAAACAGCTGTAGAATACTTACTACAATATTATATTTTTTTTTTTAATATGGGAAAAACACAGAAATACATATTTACTGCAAGTTATCGTTTATATGACCTACACTTAAAGCTCAGCAAACAATCTCTTGAAAAACATTGATCACAAACCTGTAATAATGTGTGTTTGAAGATGAACCTCTCCAATAGTTATTTACACACGCATTCTAAATTAGATGTATTTTTTTATATTAGAGGCAAACCTTTCATGTAGTGCCCTTTTTATTTTATTTTTTTACCCATGCACAGAAATAATCTCATCTGTGATATGCTGACCGACAATCATGTATCTGTTCTAGTCTTAGCTTGCTTTTCAATGTAGCTATCATTGCATTTAGACAAGAAAATATATTAATAAAACCAAGATACAAATAAGTCACACTACTCACTCAATCACAACAATGGCAAAACTAACTAAAAATAAACACCTTTTGAGATTAATTATGTGAGTTAAAAAAAACAACCGAAATAGTTGTCAATAATATTTTAATCTTCACATCTATATTTGAGTCTTTTTGAAAAGCCTACAAATTACATGGCATGCTATTTAAACACTTTAGCTAACCGTTAGCTTGATTTGGCTTCACCTATACCTTATTAAAATAGTGTCAATAAATTCTAGTCACATACACCTCCCTCTCTCATGCCTGCCTGGTTGTTTAACAAGCCATCTCCCTGAGTTAGAGCTTGACAGATGCACTGCCATGCAATGTAAACAAAAACAGCTTCCACTAAGCAGAACCATTTCATATTTTCTTAAAATAGAGTCCTGCCTTTAGAATGTCTAGCATGCTGGCTATCTTACTAGACCCAAGAAAACCAAAGTTAAGATGAAACACACACACACATATACATATATATATATATATATATATATATATATATATATATATATATATATATATATATATATATATATATATATATATATATATTCCAATCTTACAAAATCAATACGAGAGCAGGTACAGTACTCACAATTCTGAGTATAGGAAGTGCAGATTGCCCACATTGTCTGTGAAGTTTGCAGGACTTAGCCAGGGTAAAACCAATAATAGGAGAGCCTTCATTGTATTGGGCTTCTGGCACACTGTGGTTCTTGCTGGGCTCCCTTTCCCCTTCTTGTCAGGACACTGAAATCTTATCCTGGATCCTTTTTTAAGACTCCCTTGCCATTTTAGTCAAAAGGAAAAAAAAGAAGGTGGCATATTTGGAATCTGATTTAGATCTCTTAAACTAATCTGTGCTGAACATCACTGAACCATAAGAGGATTAGCTGATCTGACTGTCAGATGGGCGGACAGACGTGATTGTTTAGGGCCAGCATAGGATGGCTGGCGAGACAGTGACTTATACTGCAGCACACACCACTGTGAGGTAAAGAGAGCTAACCAACCTCATACTCACAGAAGGGTTCTCTGGGACTGAAACCGCTTTGAGACAGGGTTTTCATTGGCCAGTAAGACACCTGGGGCACGACTGCTCACCACGAATGTCATAAGAAATTCAAAATCACAAAGGGGTGGCTTCTGTTTAGGTTGTGTGACCAATAACCCCCTGTCTAATGATGGGATGTTCCCTGCACTGAAGATTGGTTTTGCTGCTTATAAGAAAGCTGCCTGCTTGTGTGGAAAACAATAGCACTGTGCAACTGAATCAATATTCATTATGAAAAGATGAACCTATTTTCTGAATGGTGGGTTCCAATTTTTTATATAGATTTTTTTAACAGTGAGATGTGTCTCTTTAAAAAGAAGCTTTAATGAGGAAGTATTAAGAGCATAGGAGACTTTATTGACTAGCCTAAAAGCACAAAGAACAGAAAAAGCACAGAAATACCAAACCACTCAGTTGGCAGCAACCTTGTCACAATGTTATATTATGCTTTAAAATGTAAAATATCTTCTCAAACTGTTTGTAACCAATACTGTTTTTTGTCCTGACTTGGCTCTTCATCAAAACTAGGGCTGCAGTTTTGACCATGATACCAGTGCATTCCCTTCATCTTGTACTACGCACAGCACAGCTTTCTTGCTAAATCCTCTAGATTTTCGTGGTTCCAATTAGACCCGATTTGAATGACCCACAGCTAATAGTAGAACCAACGTCAAATTAGCTATTGGGTGGTATTGATTAAAAAACTTAATGAAGCTGGATGAGTGTCACATAATTATACCGGCACAGATGTCAAATCTCATATGCAATGGCTGTGGATTAATCTGCTGTTAATGCAAACCTGCATCTGGGTCAGGTCATTTGGATCCTGCCTGTTTTTGTAACCTTTATATAATCCACCTACCAATATTTCAGCAGATTGATGTCAAATAGCTGTTATTTATCATCTCTCTTTATTTTTAGTCCGGTCTGGAATCTTAAAATGTATTATTATTATTATTAATTTCTTAGCCGACGCCCTTATCCAGGGCGACTTACAATTGTTACAAGATATCACATTATTTTTTACATACAATTACATTATTTTTTTACACATTATTTTTACCTACAATTACCCAGTTATACAGTTGGGTTTTTACTGGAGCAATCTAGGTAAAGTACCTTGCTCAAGGGTACAGCAGCAGTGTCCCCCAACTGGGATTGAACCCACAACCCTCCGGTCAAGAGTCCAGAGCCCTAACCACTACTCCACACTGCTGCCCATTAAAACTGAAAAGTCCACCTCCGTCAGGTTTCAGTTAGTATCAGTATGAAGCATTGCAAAGGTGATGCAATCCATTTACGCAAGGCCAGTTAGGGACATAGAGAGATGCAGTCCATATGTCAGTAGCAACGACACCTCAGTAGCCCAACTATTCTGAGGAAATGCCTAAACTACATACAGTATAAAGAATTTACAGATGTGGTCAACAGCGTCAGCTGACATTTTCACAAATACAGTATGCTAAACAACAGAAACTCTAGGTTTGTCAACATGCATAGAAATTATAGGAATATGTCAACATCTATTGGCACCATGTATCTAGGGAAATGGCATGGTTCACTGTATGCCTGTGACTCCCATGTGACTATAGCAGACTTATCAAAGCAGATTTAGCCAAGTTGGAAATCTTCCCCACAAAGCTCAGTTTTTACATCTAGACAACTCCAGGGTTTGTGCCAAGTGGCTGACAAGGCACGTTCACAGTAAGCTTTACTTGAGTAATGCATTAGCAGAGGTTTCACAGGCATCATGAACTGCTAAAGGTAAGGCATTCCTAAAAAGTAACATTACAGGTTACTGGTGAGAGGCGATGCATAATGAAGTGAGTATCAAGTTTCTAATTAGAGATGTGCTTAGACAATCAAAGTCAAAGTTCTATGAAAAAATCTGAATACAGTTATAGACATGAAAAACAAAACAAAAATCCCTTGTCTTACCTGTTTTTTAAATGAGGCTCTAGGTCACATCTCTGTAGGATTTCTGAACAGTGTTCTGTTAAAGGGCAAGTAACCATCAGCTTATCCAGCAGTTTGTTAACCAAGATACTGGAGTTTTTACAGGTCTGAAGCATTAGAGGTGACCTGTCCACTGGACAGAAGTCCTTCTCCAGCAAGAAGTTTGTAAGACACACAGTGCAGTAGGTGTGGCCGCACGGGGTATCGATTGGAAGGATCAAAGGTTGCAGGCAAATGTGGCAGATGATGTCATCATCCACCACTTCTTGGTAGCTGTACGTGTGGTTTTCCTCTGGCGAGTGTGGTTGGCCACAAGAGGAGCACAAGGCCAGTTGGCTGGCATCAGCATTTCCTGCTGGGTCAGATTGGCTCATAGTCAAGCTGTTAGGGTGACGCACCACAACCTGGAGTCAGAACTAGGGAATTTCACGCTTAGCTGAAAAAAGGGAATCGGCAGGTTGCAGGGTACATATCCAGACTGAAAGAAGAAACTCAAATAAAACAAAAACAACAATAAATCAATAGAATAAGCAAATGACAAACATCACATTGTCATTCTTCAGAGAAAAACCTTGAAACTGACATCAGGGATATATAGAAATATATTATTTTTTTCAAGACAATAAACAACACGTATGACAATTTTTAGTAATTACCATTGAGAATCCTATCGACACATTTCACACACACCTTACAATCTAACTTAAAAAGTTACCCTTTCTCAAAGATTTGTAAACTTGGTTGCTTTTCTGCAAAAGAGAATCCGCCCCTAACCAATACGTCATCAGCAAGCGCATAAAAGCTCTGTGTGTTATTCTTTCATGTAGCTTCTTTTTGTTTCAGCTGCTCAGGCAAACGCTGGGAGGCCGAAACGTGAGTTGACCGCTTAGAGTCTGGAGGAAGGGCTGCCCTCAGCCACGGATTCCCTGAGGTTTCCCCCTAAAAAATAAAAAAAATATGTGAGTAGGGGGTTTTTCCTTACCTGAGTGCTGAGCGGTTCGTATTTAGTTCTGCAGGGTGAGTGGTCGGGTTGGACAGGTTGGCTCTCTCCCCAGCGCAGTCATGCTCTGGGGGACGGGCTGTATCTCAGCTGCTGATTTTCATTAATTTCAATATTTGGGGGTTAGGTGGCAAGGTGCCACTGTGGAGCGTGTTAATTATTTATTATTATTATTCATTCATGGTTTGGCGGCCTCGTCTTTTCGGGGGAAGGTGGCCACAGCCACTTCCTATCTGGGCACTGGGATGCATGTAACTGTTCATGTTTTTTCCAGCTGGCCTCGCACAGGTAGCCATCGAGCACCCACGGACGAGGCCTCCGGCCAAATTTATCACGCCATTGTGGGGTGCATTAATTATTTATTATTATTCTCCTTTCATGGTTTGGCAGCCTCATCTTTTTGGGGGGAGATGGCTCATAGCCACTTCCTATCTGCGGCACTGGGATGCATGTAACTCTCCATGTATTTCCAGCTGACCTCACGCAGACGTTGGGCACCCAAGGATGAGGCCTCCAGCCACATTTATCTTTCACTAGGGCCCTGAGTGGCCACCACGGTCATCGGACCCTGAGCACCCTTCACAGTTCATAAATCATCTGCAATTGCAATCATCATCATTCATTCATTGCCATTCATTCATAGCAGATTCTCCGTGCTGAAACAGCCATTCTGGATTCAAATCCAGCAAATAATATAGAAAATTACTCAAATCACTATTCCTCTGGACCCCCTATATTTGCTGCTTGGCCTTGTCCCTTCTAATACTTTAAACTTAAACACTAATAAACTGATTGGTTATGTCTTGGCTGCAGTAAGAAAATGCATAACAAAATGCTGGAAATCTGACCGCGTGCCCTCAACAGCCATGTGGCTGGGACTTTGTGGGGAATTAGCTGATATGGAGAAAATTACAGCCATACTACAAAATCGAGAAGAAAAATATCAATGTGGTCACAATTTTTACACTATTGCACTGAATTGCTGTAACAACCTCAGTGCTGATATGATGGGATTCGGTGAAGTAATTACCTTGTTGTATACTACCTGATTGGATATGTTTTAGAATTGCAAAAAAACCCCACTCTGAATTGTTTTGTTTAAACCAAGATATATACTGGATACCTATGTATATGCTATGTCATAACTTCAGAAATGTACTTATGTTAAATAAGTAATGTCAAAACTTCTATACTGATGTATTGTGTTGCTCATCAATAAATACCAAGTTTTTTTTTTTTTTTTTTTAAAGTTACCCTTTGGTATCTTCATCACTATATATCAGCATTGACGTGCATGAACTGCAAGCAGTCTGGAAAAAAATCTGACCTGAAATTCATGGATGATCGACAATGTCCTTAATGAACAAACTAGGCAATGCCCTTCATATGACTTGAACGATTTAAGGTCAAAAAGAGTATTGGGCAATACTTGACACTGTTTTTGTTTTGTTTTTAACAACAAACTACATTTTTCCAGGGAAGTAGTTCCTACAGGCATCTATGACTATAAAAGTCAGAATTAAAAACAAAAGAGAGTCTTCTAGCAAAAAAACTAAAGTACCATGTTCTGAGGCATGTCTCAGGACCAAACATGTTCAAAATAGTTACTATCTACATTACAGTACATAGAAGATTAGGTGCTTTGTGCATTTAGAGCATGTTTCTGACCTGCCCTGACTTGCATTAGTAGATGGAAAACATGGTCACACCCAGCAAATATGTTTAAGAAAAAAAGTAGACTTGCAATAATATTTCTTAGATATTCTAGATTCCAAGTATGTACAAGAATATGCAAAATACATCCCTTTTTAATCTCCTTTAACCTCAAACTCCATCACCTCTTTTATAAGTCACCCTTGCAAAATCCAAGTCAAAATGATGGGGCCAAATCCCCTTGCATATTTCTATAACACTGCAATAGCTGTTGTAGTGATACAAGTTTGTACAAGATGATACATGTTTCAAGCATGTTTACATTTTTAAGCTTGGTTTTATTTCAAACGAATGAGAAATAAACCAGTTAATAAAATTAGTCCCATGTTACAGTCAAATGGTTTATAAATGGTTTTCAACAGACCGCTTCCACAAACAACATTCAGATACTATACAATCAAAACTGTCAAGAACGTTAACCTGATCACCTGACCTGTCAGCCTAGCTTTCCTCACAAACAATTCAGCAACCAACAAGACACGGGGGTCTGCCTGCAGCAAGCTACTCAGTTACTAGTAACCATGGTAATGAGAAGGCAAATACCCACCATTGAGAAGTCATGAAGCATGTTTCAGAAGACTTTAATCCAATATACCAAACATGCTGGCTTACCCTAACCCAAACCATACCTAATTATGTCCAGAAAACCTAACCTAATGAGATGTTTGTGATGAGAAACATCAAACCTTAACCCCAGCACTTAAACTTAAACCTTAACCTTACTCTAACCTTAACCCTAGTCAAGCACCTTTACACTCTTTGGAAAGATCCAGTCAAGTCCATCAGGATCTATCAAAAGAGTATTGTTCTTGGACTAAACAACCCAGATGACACAAGTGTGATAAAACATTGTACTGGATAAAAAATATGTGGACTTATTTATCTGATCACAGAGTGACTCTGTGTTTTACATATACAGCAACAAGAAATATTAAAACTTAAGCTAGCACGTCCAATCTAAACAATAAAGGTGTCTGTCAATCTCCTTACTTAACACAAGTATTAACACGCAGTAAATATACACGCACTCTGACACATTTCCTTCCCTCTTCCTTTTTTGTTGCTGGTGTACTAATTTGATCAAGTACACTAAACACGATTTTCTTCATCTAGATTAAATAATGGTAGCATTATAAAAATTTTACATATCATGACCCAACAAAAATATTGGACTTTGTAGCTTGTATAGGCCACAACCACTATGACACCATGTAACTCTGAGTACTGTAATAGCCACATTAATTACTTATTCATAATGTTATACTGAGATATGATAACTAGGAAAAACTATTACACAGTGAAGAGTAATCTGCGTTTGTAGCATTGTGTTCCAAATCGTAATGCCATAGATAGGCGAGGGTGGTTAAAGCCCTCGGTCAACTATCTAGTAGTGACTCGGTCTTGGACACGTAAAACATACTGCAGATATACAGTATGCAAATAATAATTTAACATTACAATTCTATAAGCCTTTCAAAAAGGTGTGCTGCTTTTTTACCTGTTTTCACCAAAACGGTTAAGTGAAATTGTTTTACATGTATGCTTCTTAATCACCTATTACAGCTACAGTGTTCTTTAAACTTAAAGTTTAAGTCAAAGTGAAATATCAAAGTAGGAAAGCAGAATTTACATCAATACATTTGCACCTTTATTTATATAAAAACAACTTTTTTAGGATTTTACCTGTCATCATTTGTTAATTTATTGACAAATAAAAACAGCTACTGTAACATCATTTTTTTTAGTTTACAAAATGATGCTAGAACTTGGTTTAGTTAAACTTCATGGTAATGTGACACACGTAATTAAAAAGCACTAGATCTTACCTATTACAATTGGAGCCAGACTGAAGAATCAGATATGCCTGTGGGAACCTGGTGTCTGATTAAACTTGAATTCTCGAAAAAACGAAAACTTGTAGCCTCCCACACTCACGTTCATTGGCTGAACGTCAAAGAATATGCAAAATATTTCCATACTGTGTGATTTACCTGTGAGATATAGATCCTCTAATGTAAAGAAACTTTTGCAGGCCGCACCCTGCTGCTGTCCCCTATGAAAGATTAGCACACCCACAGCCACAGAAAGCATGTTTAAAGACAAACTGTTTTTTTTGTTGTTGTTTTTTCTGCATTGGTGGAAATGCTGTTAAAAGTTTTCTTACCACACTGCTGTGTATTTTCAGTGATGTGCTTCAGTTATAAAATTTTCCACATGAACACCCAAGAAAGCCAAATGCATATGCAGTTTTCAGAGTTGCTAGGGCTTAACTAAAGAAACAGGTAACTGAGCGCTGAAAACTAATCAGACTGGCTTTGGGCTGTACGTGCAACTCTCTTTGGTCAACAACAGCAGGATGTAAATCAATACTTAATGAAAAAAACCTGACGCTTGAAAGCATGGCTTTTGTCTGTATTGAGTCTAAATACTGGTACACGCATTCATAAAGGTGCTAGAACCAACAACCTCCCAGTCCAATAAAAGGTGGATCTGAAAATAAGTTGCATCATAATCAATCTGTAGACACAACCTGTTACTATATGTTTGTGAAAAGAGCAAGACAATAACATGAGGCTACTGTAATCCGAACAATATATCCAGCCTCTACTTAGTTCAAGGTCAATCTATCATTGAACATAGTTTTTTTATTATTATTATTTAAAAATTAAGAGCCTTGAGACTGCCCCATGCAGTCATTTTAAATTTGTCAAGTGTCCATGGAATATTTGAAATATATTTTATTCTGTATGTGTTTTCTATTTGTAATTAATTTTTCCAGAGGAGGATAATTGTCACATATAAGGTGAATCTCCCTAGGGCTGTGAAGCACTCACATACATGTTGTCTACAGTTGCAGAAGGGTGATTCTATATCAAACATTCTAATTTAATGTCTGACATTGTGAACAAATCAGAAAAAAAAAATCACAGCTAAGGATGTCCATAAGAAATATGCTAATGTCATAAGGCAGATACTGTATGACCTTGTGAAGTCAATATTTAAGTTGCAGGTAATGTCAAAAACCATATTTTGGGAAAGTTGCATATGTATTTATTATTCATTTTTTAAAATGTTTTCTTTTAATTTTCTAAGTATTAAAACTTTTGTGAGTATGGCGGTTGGACCAAAGAAAACAAACTGAGATAAATTGAGATATGTGGAAACAAACACCTGAGCCTCCCTGATTGTGGTGACTGGTCACCTTTTCAATATAGTGGGGTCTATTCTATTGATCTAAATAATGGTTGATCTAATACATGTAACTCCATACATAATCTATGGTGGCAAGCCCTCATGGATTTGCTCAGTTGTGTCATCTTGCAACTGACTGATCAGTTCAAAAATGAATCCAGATAAGAATAATTAATTCATTCCTAATGATTATGTCAAAACCAAAATTGCAAAAATGATAAAAATTGGTCAAATAAAACATTTAAAAAGAAAAAAAATCACTGATTTTTTTTTTCCCCCAGTTAGAGTATCCAGTATAATGGAAAAAAAATCCAAAGTATTGAAAGATAAAAATAAAAAATAAGTACTGGACCACCTAATTCGATGTTCAGCACTGGGTGAAATCCAACATTATGAATCATTTTCCATTGTACAAAAATTTAAAAAAAAGATTTTTTTTTAAATGGGTTTAAAACACAGGTAGATTATACTATTGATTTATTTAATGTTTTAATAAAAGTGAAGTGGAACAAAATGAAAATAAAAATAGATATATGAACTGTAAGGGAGGGATGGCTTCCGAAGAGAGTTTGGTAAACAGGCCTCTGAAATCCTTACACTACTCCTTCCAGTCAGGTTGAAACCCAGGCTTGTTGTAATATCAGATAAGATATTAGGTCAGTATTGGAGACTTTCTGTTTTGTTAGATTAGGTAGGCATATTGACTTCTGTATAGCCACTGAGGGTTTTGCTAACTGCGCATTGTAAGAAAAAATATACGTCATTAGAAACAGACCTCTTCTTTTTAATTTTTTTTACAACATGAAATAGACTGAGATGAATATTCCTACTAGGTCATAGCTTAAATAAATTGTGCATGCTTGATTTTTGATCATCCTGAAAATTAAATTGGTTTTGTGCACTGAGCTGAAATGAGGGAATTCTGCTGTGGCTACACAGAAGCAAATGTATCCAAAAAGCAGGAAGAGTAAGTGCTGTAAGTCAGTCAGTAAGCAAGCAAGCAAGTAAACTTAATAAAGGTTTTCAACAGCCGCCCCAATTAAACAGATCAGAAGTCTGTCTGTCTCGTCTTATCATATCTACTTATTCCGAGAAGTAGTTCATTCATATGGTATTTCTCTTTGTCAATTCATTGATATATATATATATATATATATATATATATATATATATATATATATATATATATATATATATATTAAAGAAAAACTGTTTTCATTTGTCATGAAAGCAAATACATTTAGATGAAGAGTAGCATTTTGTATTTAAAATGCTCGTAGAATAGAATAGTGTATAAGGTATGTCAATAAATAAAATTCTGAGAAGAACAATTTCCATGGGCAATCCATTGTTTGTTTGAGGTTGTGTGTTGTATGCGTGAGGGAGTATATGTACTTTTTTCATGGATGTATCTACTATAAAACAATAACAACAAAAAAAACCTGAATCAAAAACTAATACTTAAGAAGAATTCCATTATAAACTATTTATTAAACAAATTGATCATTCAGTAATACAAAAACAGTGTGTGTGGGCATACATTTAGAAATAGCTCACATATTTGGTTAAGATTTGCATGATTTACATAAATTATCATCAACAACCACATTCAGAATTTAGAGGCTTTTTAAGAAACGATTCTAACAAAACCCTAAGCCCTTAATAATTGGTACTGATTGTGAGGAATGTCCAAAGCATATTTACTGGATTTGTATTGCTCAGCATGCCTGACCTTTCACTAAGTGGGGGAAGGGAGTGCACACATAAATAACAACCAACACGACTGCACTGGTGGAGCCCCTTTCATGTATGTAACACAGATACGATTGAATATGTGAGCCACCAAATAGAAGATCAATAAAAACAAAGGGCTGTTAATGCTATTTTCTATGTATAATGACATGGGAGACCAATGTGTCAATTGTACAGTCAAATTAAAGACATTCACCTCTATAACTTGTAAGGCAGCGGGTTGTGTGAGACAGCAGGGAGGGGGTTAAAACCTCCCTGAAGAAAAAATGGCACCTTTTTATATTTAATTGTTTTGCTTTTTAGTTAATTAGTTTTTGTTAATTGTTTTATTGTTTAGTTTAACTGTTTTATTATTTAATTATTCCCTGCACCTGGGAAGTAATTTAGAATTGGGACAAGGTGCAGGGTATTTAAGAGGAACAGTCAGTTTGCTCAGGGCTGCTGAGTAGAAGGAAGCAGAAGAGAGGTGCTCTGCTTCCGAGCAGTCATAAAAGAAGTAAGTGCTGTGTTAACCTGTGTGGTTTTGGTTTGTGTTCCGTGGTGCCAGGTAAACGGCTTAGCTGTCCTGCAAGTTAGTCAGGGAATAACCTGTGTAGTAAGTACTCCAAAACGGAGTTAGGTTTTGTTTTGTGTTTGTGTTTATTAAAAATAGTGCAACCGCGCTTGAAAATCCATTCCTGTGTGTGTTGGGTCAGTTTTAAAGGGGCAACGAACCCGAGTGGAAGCAGCTCGGTTACATATGGTGGCAGCGGTAAGCGAGAGCCCCAACTGACCCACAGGAAAAAAATAAATAAATAAATAAATAAATAAATATGGACATTGCAGAACTGATAAGGGCTCTGGAGAAGTCCACGGCGGAGATGCAGGAGGCAACCCGCAAGCAGCACGAGAGCAACCAGCAGTGGAGGCAAGAGTGGGGGTTGCCCACATGGGAACTGGAGTTCCCCGTGTCACAGCTGGAGCTGGTGCTTCAGAAGGTGATGTGGCCGGCACCACAACAAGAGTTGCCTGTACCAGAGCCAGAGTGGCAAGCTCTGGAACCGGAGCTGCCTGCTCCTGAGATAAAACCGGCAGTGCCCGAGCTGCAGCAGGAGCTGCAGCTGTCTGAGGACGAGGAGCTGCCGACGCCCGAGCGAGAGAGGGACGAGGAGCTGCCGACGCCCGAGCGAGAGAGGGACGAGGAGCTGCCGACGCCCGAGCGAGAGAGGGACGAGGAGCTGCCGACGCCCGAGCGAGAGAGGGACGAGGAGCTGCCGACGCCCGAGCGAGAGAGGGACGAGGAGCTGCCGACGCCCGAGCGAGAGAGGGACGAGGAGCTGCCGACGCCCGAGCGAGAGAGGGACGAGGAGCTGCGGACGGAGCAAGAGAGGCAGCCGGAGGAACAAGAACTACTGCTGCCGGCTACAGAGATGGGAGAGGAGCTCGCGGACCCAGCTCCACCACAGCCCCGACCTCCACCCCTGCAAAGTAGCAGTCCGGCGCTGAGGGGTACGGTCCCTTGCCCCGTGCTCATGGACACCTGATCAGAGTGCCTGGATCTCCAGCCGTTGGTACTGAAGAGCAGTCCGGAGCACCACCAGGTACAGTCTTTCACCTGGTCCACTGCTCCGCTGACTCTGAAGCCCCAGACGTCGTGGCGCAGTTGGCAGACGTCACTTGGGCTCCCCCTGCCTGTTGCTGTACTCCCCCTGGCGGCTCAGACATCGCTACACGGTGGCCAAGCCTCAAGCCTCTATCTGCTGTTACGCCTGACAGCTCACCAGCCTGCACAGCTGTCGCCCCGGTCACCCTGTCTGGGTCCCTCATCGCCAGGTCGTGGTCCCTACCCTGAAGCGCCGGAGGAATCCACCCATCCTCAAGCCCACCCGAAGGATCGGGAGAAGATGGGAGGGGGGGATATGTAAGGCAGCGGGTTGTGTGAAACAGCAGGGAGGGGGTTAAAACCTCCCTGAAGAAAAAATGGCACCTTTTTGTATTTAATTGTTTTGCTTTTTAGTGAATTTAGTTTTTGTTAATTGTTTTATTGTTTAGTTTAACTGTTTTATTATTTAATTATTCCCTGCACCTGGGCAGTAATTTAGAATTGGGACCAGGGGCAGAGTATTTAAGAGGAACAGTCAGTTTGCTCAGGGCTGCTGAGTAGAAGGAAGCAGAAGAGAGGTGCTCTGCTTCCGAGCAGTCATAAAAGAAGTAAGTGCTGTGTTAACCTGTGTGGTTTTGGTTTGTGTTCCGTGGTGCCAGGTAAACGGCTTAGCCATCCTGCAAGTTAGTCCGGGAATAACCTGTGTAGTAAGTACTTCAAAACGGAGTTAGGTTTTGTTTTGTGTTTGTGTTTATTTTGCGCTAATTAAAAATAGCGCAACCGCGCTTGAAAATCCATTCCTGTGTGTGTTGGGTCAGTTTTAAAGGGGCAACGAACCCGAGTGGAAGCAGCTCGGTTACAAACTCCATACTGTAACATTTCCAGGGGTAGCAAGGACACAACTAGAGCACAGTCCATGCCACACCTAGATGGCAAGATGCCTACCCTGTCCACTTTCTACTGATACCATATAGCAGCCTATAGCACTTAATCCTAAATTTGGCAATGTGTATTCCATTAATGAGTGACACCCAAATAAATACAATTACATACAGTATAGCAACCCCACTAGGGATTCATTTAACAAGGGCCCCTATGAATGTGATCCAATTAACAACCTCAGCTGAGAGAAATACTGTATACTGTAGCTCAGAGAACCAAATCTGGGGACCAGTGCAGCTAATTTCTTCCAAAAATGACCCAGGTACTTCCATAGACTCCCCATGATCACTACAATATGTTATGTTTTAAAGTAATGTACTCTTCTTTTAACAGTATCTTTATATAATTTTGTGAAAGCAGGATACATTTCATTACAATTTAACCTGTCAAACATTTGCTTGACAGAAAACTGACAAAAAAGATGTTATTTTTGAGCACGTAAAATAGAGGCCTCTTTCCTGTTTGGATACTGCTTATTCAACAGTAAAATAGACCAGATAGCAAAAAGTGACATTTATTTGGGCTAGCTGTCAGACTGCCCAAATTCCCACTGCTAAATATCATAGTCTTGAACTTTATTAGAAATGGTTCCAATGATAAGTATTTCACTTTACTGTAGATACAAATCATGTTTTTAATGAATTCAGTTGCATTTTTAGGCTCTGTGCCCAAATAAGGCAAAAATACTCTATGTGAATCCATTTGAAGACCCTTTTAATTTCTCCAGTTGGAGTGTCCTATATACTGAACAGAATGTACTGAACAAGAAGCAGAAGAGGATCTGAAGGACTAGGAAAAGGCATGAACTTATTCATGGCAACCGAAGGCAGCACATGGAAAGTTCAGTTTAGTCATTATTATGGTGATGTTAACAGATCAAACATCCAAGCATTCATGTCTGATTTTGGGACACATTTGTGTACATCCTAATCAAGAAGCATTTAGCATCAAAGCTCAGTACTTTGTATATTGGATTCACAAACTGGTACAATTGGTATGGTATGGTAAGTTTGATCGTATTTCTCAACAGGCAACACACTTTTTATATTAATATCTGTTGCTATACCCTACTTTTTTGCTTATAGATCTCCTATCCTATCTGATTTTTTTTTTTTTTTGTCGCACTTAAAAGGCTTGTTCAGTGACCCTGCCCCAGAGTTTCATCCTAAATTAACCTTTAAATGACCTGATGAGGAGGGGAGGGGGTCTCATTTCATCTCTTAAGCAGATTAAGATCCACATAACAAGGCCCCCCACGCAATCAGATAAAGACTCATTTGTTGTTTAAATAAGAACCTGGACCAAAGAGGCATAGAGGGTTTCAATCTGCATTAACTTTAATCCTTACATCCCGTCTTTAATATAAACACACTGTGCCCCCCACCCCTCAAGAAACACACACATGCATTCCTTACATTATTATTACAAAATTACCTTGAATGAGTAGTTTTCTAGTGGTACGATTGTTACACGATTTCTTACAATACTGTTATTAATTCATCATATTATGTATGTCATCCCCTTTTAAAATACATTTCAGCTGTGCAGTATTCATTTGTTGGGCCTCCTCAAGCTTTCATGACAATTAGTAACCTTGTACTTCTAATTCTCAGTGACCTTTTCTAATTACTATTTTTAAATTTTATAATAAAAAATAAATTTGTTGAAATTGCTCACAGCTAAAACAGTATTTTGTGCCAATTATTACCACCCCTGGAGTGAAAAATTATACAATACTAGTATGACGCAGAAATGTGATATCCTTGTGAATATTGTGTGCATCTTTCTCTCCAAGTTCTATGGCACTGATACAGTAATTTACTATTATTATTATTATTATTATTATTATTATTATTATTATTATTATTTTATATTTATGTTTTATAATTGTCACTGGTCCCCAAAGGGACAATAAATCTTTAAATCTGTGACAGCTGTCTACATTTTTATAGACCTCAAGCTTCATTGTTATTATAACTTTTTAAAATCTATGATCTATTAAATTCATACAAGGATAAAAATAACATTACGAATTTAGTGACATTGAACTATTTTAAAATGTGCTTTTTATCCAATAAATCTGCATAACTAAACATAAAAAAACCGAGAAAACTGGTTTGCAAAGCGTAATTATTTATTTTAGCAACTGGGAAGGAGGAGAGACTTCGGAGTAGCATGTTTTTTTTTATTTTTTTTATTATTATCATGACCCTGTCTGCTGCTCTTCCATTTACTAGTAGACAATACATCCAGATTGTGTTTATGACATAAATCAATGAGACATCACTACACATGACCTACAAATAGGGCTGCAGGAATGGAAAAACATTAGCAGGATTTCACACACACACACACACACACACAGACACACACACACACACACACACACACACACACACACACACACACACACACACACACACACACACACACACACACACACACACACACACACACACACACTTTATTCTGTGTCCCTTAGATGTGACTGACTATTTTTAGATATATGTGAGATATGCCATCAGCACATTCTGTGGCGTGTGTGTTATTACATAAACAATGCTTGATAACACCAGGTGAACCCATATATTCAGGGCCTGTGTGGACATGACCTGTATTACTGAAATTTCGCCTACAAGACCAAAATGAAAATAACTTAACATATCCTTTAAAAGAAAAGATTTTACTGTTACTAAATGGTTGCTTGTTTTAGGTCATAGAAATGATGCAGCCATTTAGAATTATCTGTGGTGACATACACTATCATTTCAATTGAGCAAAAGTTCTAACGAAAACAATACTTTCCAACTACAGTAAATTGTTGGTAAATTACTGGAGACATAAGGCAAAATCACATTTGTTACTGTATGTGCTGGCTGAGTAAAAGGGTGTGCTTCTTTTTTAAGGTTGTTAAGCACGGAGAGCAGGGCTAAGTAAAAATCCAGAATCACCATTAACCACCAGTGACACAAAAATAGATTGCAATTCTAATTAAAAAGCAACATGTCTTTGTTTTTTTTTACACTGTATACCATATTTATGTGTATACTTAGGACAGCCAAGCTGAAAACGAATCCATCATCAGAAGTCAGTTTCTTGTCATCCAATCAGAAAACAGCTTGCTTTCTACAGAGATAACCCCCCTGATATTTCAATACAGAGACAGCTATTTCCTCATTATATACTGTAACACAGCTTCAGTAGGTGGCTTTGGTTGAGAGGCCCGGAAGCAGCAATTATCCAGAAATGCAGAAACTTTCTTGTCACGTTTCACAGTTAGCGTCAACCATTAAATCTTCCTCTCTAAATTTCAACGATAAGTCCTTGTCAGTGTCTTTCTTGGTACAGTATATTATATTAAAAATAATATTTTTCAAACTTTCATTATAATGTAAATTGTTTTATTTGCAAATGTTTTAAACAGCATTACATTTAAACAACCAATCTTTTTTTATTTACATATGTTTACTGTATTCCACAGCAACGTTGCTATTTCCAAATTCTGCACCAAAAATCATTCAATGATTTATCCTGTCCATGCTAAAGCTTGCTGAAAAAAACAACAAAAAAAACCTGATACATTTAAAAGAACCAACCCTACATGTCAAAGTTAACTAATTATTATAAAAAATGAAAGGTACAAGTTAGATACAAAAATCTGATCTGTAGAGTATATATGACATGACAGGTTGGTTATGAAATCTAACTGTTAGGTAATTGTGGGAAAAACCTTACAGTACTATGAACATGATATCTCTTTTATCTCTGAGCCAGAGGAAAAAAGAATCACCAGGCTGTCGTCAGCAAGGGATGGCTTAAGCTTTATGCATGATCATTAGTTAATTGAAAACCTTGAAAGTTACATAACCAAGCTGGTAACAATTATATCTTTTTTTTAATCAATATCCTTGGTGCAACCAGATTTAGAGACACTAAATACAGAGATCGGCTCAGGTTAATTAAGCGACAGTGGAAGTATTTATGTCACACATTAAAATAAGTGCATGTTCAAGATTAATTTATACCGGTATAGATAAAGGACATGATAAGCAGTGTTTCAGGTATTTTTTCTTCATTTCTTGTATTTATTTATTTTCTTTTCTTTAGAAATAAGTGTAATTTTCAAATACAGCACTGCTTAAAATTCTGCTTCTTGATACCTTATTAAGACTCCTATAGCATAATCTCCTGTAGTCTATAAACAGTGAGACCAGCACCATGGGAGAGCGCGGACTACAAAATCAAAACAATGTTTAAGAGAATCGGACAGTAAATGTAATACTCAAACCCAATAAGTAAAAATAATGGGTCTTCCAACAATATGAGGAATCAGATAATGGCAAGTGTGGGATTGACAGTTTTAAATGGATTCCAGAAACTATCCCCATATTTCCATCTGCCACTGAGTTGAAAGCACTTTAATCCTTTTGAATTTGTAGTCATTCTGTGTGCCAAAAATGGGAATACAAACCCTTGCAGTAAAAGAAACGTTAGGTTATGGCTGTAACCCTAGTTCCCTGAAAGAGAAGACGACCAACAAACAATACTTTTGGGATATGCCTGCCACAGGTCAGGTATTCATTGAGCATTTTATATCAAAGCTGTCGATAGGCCCCTCCGTGGAGTGACGTCCTCGGTCCCGCCCACCGAGGGATTAAGTAGTCACTCCGTGGAGATCACGTTCTCTTTTGCATCGGACCCGCGAAAGCGAGTGATGCGACCTGCAAGGTTTGTTGGTCGTCTTCTCTTTCAGGGAACCAGGGTTACATCCGTAACCTAACGTTCCCTTTCAATTCGAAGATGACCAACAACCAATAATTTTGGGAAAAGTATACCAAAGCCGCCGTGAGGGAGCGTGAGCGGAGACAGCAGACGAGGGACGACTCAACACCACAAAACCAAGTTAGCGGTGCGAGAGTGCAAACTCAAGGAACCTTGTGCCTAATGAAGACATAGAGGGATCTACCACATTAAGCTGGTAGAACCTGGTGAATGTATGCAGAGTAGCCCAGCTAGCCGCAGTACAAATATCGGTCAATGAGGCTCCTTTAAAAAGGGATCCATGACATAGCCACTCCTCTGGTAGAGTGCGTGGCGACCCACCAAGGTGGGGGTAAGCCAGCATTAGTATATGCTGTCAAAACTGTGACCACAATCCAGTGGGACAGTAGCTGCTTCGAGAGGGCTTGACCCAGGGTCCTTTCACCATGACCGAGGAAGAGCTGGTCAGACTGACGCGGTGCTCTCATCCTATCCACATAACCTCTCAGTGCCCGAGCCGGGCAGAGGGAATTTAATCTCCAATCCTCCTCCGAAGAAAAGGAAGGGGGATGGAAAGCCTCTAGTTCCACTGACTAGTTTAAGTGGAAAGCCGTAACCACCTTAGGGAGGAAAGCGGGGTTCATGCGTAACGATACCCTGTTTCCATCATCCCAAATATGCATACAGGCACTGTGCACTGACAGAGCCTGTAGCTCACTAACCTGCTTAGTGGAGGTGATGGCTAACAAAAAGGCTGTCTTCATAGAGAGATATAACAACTCTATGGAATGTATAGGCTCAAACGGGGCTTGGGTGAGAGCCTCCAATTCCACATCTAGACTCCATTCGGGGAGGACGTTCTTTCTTGGAGAACTTAGCTGCTGAGCACCCTTTAGAAAACGGGTCGCCAAAAGATGAACGCCTGGGGATACTGAGTCAATGGGGATATTGCTGCTAGGTACTCTTTCAGCGTACAGGAGGACCTGCCTGCCTCTAGGAAATCTTGCAGAAACTGTAAAATAATTGCTATAGGGCAATAAATGGGGTCATGACCTCTGGTCATGCACTAATTTTGAAAATACTTCCACTTATAGGCATACAACGACCTTGTGGAGGTGATCTTAGCATTCTGCAGTGTACTGACAACTGCGTCTGAGAGCACTAAGGCAGGGCCGTTCAGGGGCCAGACCCACAGTTGGAGTACCAGAGGGTCTCTCGTCTGACTGAGGAGATCCAGACACAGCGGAATCTCTCAGGGCTGGCCTTGCAGCAACTGACAAAGGTTTGAAAAACAGATTCCCCTGGGCCATCTGGGGGCCATCTGGAGAACTGTCACCTCTTCTCTCTGTACTTTCTCTAGGAAAGCCGGGAGCAACAGTATTGGCGGGAATGCGTACAAGAGCAATGAACCGCTCACAACTCCAGGGCATTTATGTGCTGGTTGTCCAACGGCCTGACCAGGACCCGCGGACTCCTCTGCCAGCCCAGACAGCACTCCAACCTGACGGCAGTGGATTACCCCCATCTTTACACTTTTACGCATCTGAGAGACTTGCCTCCACCAGCGCAGGGCTTCCCAGCATACACGAAATACGGTCAGCCGACGGTATGTGTCACGTTTGGGATGTATCAAGAAGGCATTGAGCAATGCCTGAAGCGGGAGCATATGGGGTAACCCCAGCTGGAGGGTTGATGAAGCCGTGACCATCAGACCCAACAATTTCTGACACAACACCAAAAGTACTATCACCCCCTGTTGAAACAGGGATAGGCAATTTTGAGGGATTGTAAGGGAGGCCAGCCGGAGTCCCAGATAAACCGTACCTTGTACTGGAATTAAATGGCTTTTGACATCGTTGAGGGTGAGACCCAGCCTCGACAGATATTTGCTTACAATTGTAAGTCGCCCTGGATAAGGGCATCTGCTAAGAAATAAATAATAATAATAATAATAATAATAATAATAATAATAATAATGCTCCGTCACTATTGCCATATGGGCCACTGCCCCTGCGACTGGGGACAGCTCAATCAGTTGCCCAGGTAATTCAACACCCTGATACCGTTTAGCCTCAAGGCGCTAGGATGGCACAGCCTACAGACAGCAGACATCGAAGGCATCAAGGGCACCGAAGCGCTGATGCAGCGGGGCCAAGAGTGCTTTTGTCTGGATTATGTGTCCAGACAAAAGTGGAGGGGAGCACCGTCTACACCCGGGTGGCTGGTCTGGACCGCATGCAGTCACACAACCGGGCAGCGTGAAGCTTGCAGTGGGGTGGATCACAGCCTACAGACAGTACTTTGGAAACAGAACTTTTTTTTTTTTACTGTAAAGCACTAATAAGAAAAACACAGGTACACACACACACAGTGATGCAATTAAAGAAAGACATCTACCATGCCAGGTGGAAACTGTAATTGTTTTTTTTTTAAACACGCCGAGTAGGCGGGCTGAGAGAAGCCGGCTGCGTCGACTCAACAGCGGGCTACAGCAGAGCTGGGTCCTGGTGGAGGATCGCGGATCTCCCTTTACCTTTTTTTTTTTTTTTTTTTTCTGCAAGCAGTAGAAAATAAACACACACATACACAACACGAAGCTGTGAGGGAGAAAAATCAGGAGAAAAATAAAGTTTTTTATTTCGCCAAGCGCAACAAAGGGCGGGCCTAGACAGTCCATCGGTATCAACTCGACAGCAAGGCGCGGCAGAGCCGAGGCCCGGTGGAGGAATCACTCGTCTCTTTTTTTTTTTTTAAAGCTACAAATAGCAGAGGGAAAAACACAAAAGAGCAAGAAGCTGTTAGCAAAGTAGACTACAATCGCAAGTGATGTAGCTGTTGAAAGAACAATAGCGCCGTTGTGCAATGGTTAAGCTCAGTCTTCAGAAGCAGAGCTTCTGATTCCGGGGAAGTGGCAAGCCAACTTCCAGCAAACAATAATTGCAATGGAAAACTCCAGTGAGAGCTCTTTAAAAGACTCAATCACAGCACTGGACAGGTTAGTTATACCTACCTTACTTACCTGGTTGTGAGAAGCAAAAGAGAATGTGATCTTCGTGGAGTGACTACTTATTCCCTCGGTAGGCGGGACCGAGGACGTCACTCCCCAGAGGGGCTTATCGGCAGCTTTGATATAAAATGCTCAGTGAATCCCTGACCTGTGGTAGGCATATCCCAAAAGTATTGGTTGTTGGTTGTCTTCGAATTGAAAGGGAACACAATATTATTATTTGAGGTGACAGTCTGTAGAGATCCTGTCTCATCTTTGTGAAATAAAGCTGTTTCTGTAGGGCAATTGCTGTGTTGTAGTCATGGTATCAAATGGTAGGATTGCGCACAGAAAAAGCCATTCTGGCCCCCCACCTCCCGGGCTGTCTCAGTCAACCTTTCTTGTCAGTGCTATTCGACATATACTTGGCAATCAAAGAAACCGCATGAAGAAATAAATAAGCCCCTCAGTAATCACAGATCAGGCCAAATCTTGAGTTCTGTAGGATTTAGGAGTTGGTCTTCATATCAGTACACATGCCTGGTTTCCAAATTACAATCTGTGTATGCTTAATTGCATAGCAGTTAAGAATAATATGTTTTCTGTAGGATCAGAGTACTGATTAGATCATTTATTAAATCATCCCACAATGGAGCTGAATTGGCATCTAAAAGAATGCTCCTGAAGGCAGACAAGTGTATGTGTTACATTATTTTCTGAATGGATTAAATCTATAATATCCTAAAGAACTAAAGGAAATGAAGTTAAAAACATTTGACACCCTATTCAAATAGAAAACAAATGGTCTGGTCCTGATTAACATGTTGTAACAGGTACGTTTCTTTCTATTGTATGAAGAATTTAGCATTTCCTCCACAGGGCAGGTTCAATGCTGCCAATTTGACTGCAACATGATATACACATTTATAGAGAAGCAAGACTACAATAAATGATTAACTCTAATAATAACATGGACATCCCACAGATGTAGTTGGAGGGGATTTGTTTTTGTACTCCGCCAAGAAATATCTGCAAATTGATTCAATTTAGTTTTGCATTGAACAGATTTTTCTAGCTTTTTCAAACAAAATATATTTCACCAGAGCAGTAGTTTCACAGAGGGTGCATTGTTATCTAAAACCTGAGACCTGAATGAATGCTATTCTTACAAAGGAAACAGCAGACAAAGTAACTACAGGTAGCTGGACCAGAACACACACAGCCCATTCATCACTATCCAGCATTGTTACTACACCTTACTTACTCTAGGTATCAGAAATGCATCAGAAATGCATTGTCTAATCTTACATGTACAGTTTCATCCTTTGACTGCTGGTATCAGTTACATAAAAAAAACGGTACCACATAGTTTTCATTAAAAAGTTACTGCTGATACAAGAACTATTTATGTGAAAAAAACCCCAAAAAAACCACCCTAGTTATCCCCAGGTTTACTTTAACTTGGTAAGAAGTCATAATTTTTTCTGAAGTTTACATCGACCATTGTATAAAAATGCTTCACACTTTCCAATAACTACTTGAGACATAATCAATGTCATACATCCCTTACAAAAATACTGAGGAAATGCTGTGTAATTGGCAAGAAGGATTTACAATTCTGCACTTGTCATCTTTGCTACACCCCAATCAACAATGGCATACTTGCAACTATCCCAGCAAACACCAAGGAGCCCATGCAAGCTGCTAACAACTTCTCTGTGAAGTGGGATGGACGGGTAACATCTCCTTAGCTGGGCTTAAACAGATATTGCTATACATGGGGTGTTCCAAGTCAATAAAAAACACCAAATGGAAACAAAATATGTCCTGTTACACCTGGTGGTGTTTATTGGCCTGAATGAAAATATTGCCTAATGCAGCTAAAACAGCCAGGTTTAGACACATTTTTAATTGGGCAATCCAGGATCATTGTGTAAAAAAGGGGAAAGGTAAAAAAGCATCCTTTGTAAAACAAGAGAATCTAAAGTGAGCATCTGAAGTATATCATTACACATGGCTAGGTATTTGTGACAAGATGGATGCAGGGGTGACATCAGACCAGGAAGTAAACACAAACAAGGCAATTGTGGGATGAATGAGACACAATGGTGCTACCCATTTATTAAATAAAAGACTTAAACAAAAACTAAACACTCAAAATAAATATCACGTGGGCCAAACCAAGTAGACAAACAAATGATAACTACAACAAGTATTGTGCTGGTGTTGAACCAGCACGCGTAGCAATTGTTTCGTAATATTGTTTGTTTACCTCCTCTTTCTTATTCCCATTCTCCACTCCTGAACACATTTTATATTATGGCCGAGGGATTAACTGGCTATTAATTATCGTATTAATCCCTCGGCCATAGTCTGCACGAGTTTACTAAGTCTGCATGGCTGTCAGCTAATTCAAACACAGGTCTCTGTGTTCAAACATGACCTTTGCATGCTTGCAGATTACAAAACTGTTTAATCCAGTCAACACTGAAGAACATAGCTTTTCTCAGAAAAATCCTTGCTGACCTTTAGAATAACAAAAAAAGAATGAACAGGAAATGGGCAAGTGGATGCAACAAAGGATTTGTTGTGCTGTCAAGGTACTCTCTTCAAATTCCCAACAGATAGAAAACACCCAACAAACTTCAGTAAAAACATGTAATTTAATATAAACATTTCCAAATAGTCAGGAAATATATAGTATTGAAAAAGTAGAACGGAACACGGAAACATTAAATGTTTGCATTTTTCCCCAATGTATAGTTATATATTTGAGGTATATATTCATTCTTGGAGTGGGAGTTTTTAAATGCTTGACCAGACAAATTTTAACCCTTCACCTCTATACCCACTACCCCTAATCTCTAGTTCAATTTGCAGCAAACTGTACTGCACTTACCTTATTTAAGGGCCAGCTCAGACTGTCCAGTAATCCCTTAGACAAACACACAAAAGAAGGCACAGTATCACGGTACATTCCTTGGAATTGAAACAATTACAGAAAACTCTCATGGGGGAAAAGAAAGAGGGCCATCACTTCAAAAAGCTTGATCCTCAGAATGAGAATCTTGAATAAAAAGTACATTAAATATTCTCGGCCACGATCATCACAGACCCATAAAGGTCCTCATTACCCCAGGCAGTCTGTAAATGAATGTCAGCTCAGCCTTGCCATGACAAGGTGTTAAGACCCGTACAGTGTTTTTCATGCAAATTGAACAGCAGGTTGCAGTTCATGGGTCCTGCTTGGGGTTCTGGAGCAAACATGAATGGCCATTATTATTCCTTCCAGTAGTCAATGTTAATTGAAGTGAACAACCTCATTGGCACCTGCTGGGGTAATCATTTACACTTTAGCCAGGGTTCCTGTGAACTTGCAAAGTAATGAGCCAGGTCTTCTAATGAGCAACTTCAGCAACTTAAACTGCAGCTTGAGTGACATGCAGGGGGAGTCAGGGGAGCTAGTATGACGAGTCTTATTTGTATCTTGTGTTTCTGAGTATTAATAGCATACTTGTACCAGCAACATTGTAAATTAGGTAAACATATTAAAGCTACAGTGTCTCACCACAACAATCTTGATATTTATACAAAATCTGTTTTTATTACATTTTCTGCAGTTTAGCCTTCTGTGCATTCTTCTGTGTAGACATGCTTGACTGTTGAGTTTGTTTACATTCCCAAAGCTGAGGGACAGAGCCATCTCATACCCTTGAACTTTGAACCCTCTTTGCCACTGTGACCCAAATAAGTACGCTTCTGATAATACTTACAACAGCAGAAGGTTATAAAAAGACATCTCAAATCTCTTCTACAACCTGGAATGTGAAATTCAAAAAGGGAATTCACTTTTTCCCCAAAAAAATGCCTTTAAGAAGGACTTATAACTTGGATAACAACCTCTTATTTAAAACCTACTTTTGAAACCATAAGGGACACTACAAAATACTCAGAGTGATGCAGCATCTAATTCACCTCATTTAAAATGAATGTCCTGGGTATATTTGGGGTTAGAAATAAACCTGGCTAAGACTGTAGAGCACTTTAGACACATACTCATTCCTACAACTGCTTTATAAATATTTATAAGAGATGATCTTCTGGGTATATCTTACTTCATAAATAATACTCTAAAAAAAACACTGTGCCCTATTTGGGAACATCATTTACAAGAAAAAGTGTATTACTATTAAAAGGACATTTTAAAATGAATTATGATTGCAAACTTGTGGCAAACTGGTAATTAGTAGAGCAGGTGAAGTGCAGGTGCAGTAATCCAACAAGAAAAGACAGACAACAAAGTGCGGGTGAAATGGTTTCTGTTTTATTTGTAATCCAAATGGTCTGATGACGCAACAGTAAATAATAGGAGGACTGGCAATACACAGTGATGTGTATTGCGTAGGGAATAATTATGGGTTGCAGTCCCGTAAACAATAATAAACAATAGTCCAGTACAAACACACACAAGATACAAACACCGTCACCAGTCCAAAGCGTGTGCTGTAGTGCTTGCTGTGAAGTACAATTTATCCGTGATACAATGTGCAGGGTTGTCCGGGTTTAGTGCTGGCCATGGGCGACAGTTCCAGATCGTGTTAGCCGTCTAGTCTTAATAAACAAACAGTACGTTTTAGACAGACAGACAAAACAAACAAAACACTCACGGTAATAATCACAGTATTGGTCCTTTCGGTTCTTAGCATAAACATCACAAGGAACAGATCACCTCACTACGTCCACTTTATATACCGTCAACCCATGACCCCTTGGTTAACGAGCGCACCCGCTCCTCCAATCCGTGGATGCCACACCGTTAACCTTCTGGGTCAATAATTTAGTGTACCGTAGCTCAGTCCCCTTTCTAGATGGCTGACTTCCAACTAACCCTGGGAATGAACTTTTGGGCCATCCAGTCAAGGGTACCCTGTTCCCTCTACTCAGCGCCCTCACTGGTCGGTAAGGAGATCTAACACCAAGAATCAGTCGATCTCTGTCACACAAACCAATAGCTGAATTCATTTTTTCTGACAGCCAGGGATGTTCATTTTGCATTTCCAATGTTACTAATGTTATCAATATTATTCATCAAGCAAAACTTTAGTTTGTGTGCATTATTGTAAGATCTCAAATGCCACAGTTCCTTTGGCTTTATTGAAATGTCAGCTTTGTTGCATTGCTGTTTTACTGATCTGATTGGACATAGCTGTGACCACACTCAAATAAATATGAACTTCGATGTGTTAGAGTATGTGTGTATTTTTTAAAATCAGTAGTACTCAGTCATTCTCGTAAGGGTGTGATATTAAGATCACAACATTTTACTGTCAGGGAATCCAGGTGGTGTCACACAGATGTCACGAGTGACTAATTACCTGGAGTTGTACACAGTATGTTTTGCTTTTGTATTTATTATAT
The DNA here is from genome assembly GCA_030684275.1 of Acipenser oxyrinchus oxyrinchus. Classification (NCBI taxonomy): domain Eukaryota; kingdom Metazoa; phylum Chordata; class Actinopteri; order Acipenseriformes; family Acipenseridae; genus Acipenser; species Acipenser oxyrinchus. The sequence goes on along the minus strand of CM060247.1, from coordinate 56,595,240 downwards.
TAGTAGTTTGGTTTACACTTGTTATGTCTCACATTTTATTTTGTTTATTATCCAAAGGGAGGCACATTGTTGTTTATTTTGTATTGCCGTGTTTAAGTTACTTATTGTTAAATATGTGTTATTATTTGTAATACAGCACAGGTGATTAGGGAAAGAAAATAGTCCCATTCCCCAATTCTAAATGCAGCCAGGTGTTTTCCATTTGCACCAATTAACTACCATTGACAGTCCATTATACAAAGGGAACTAAAAGTACAGGAAGGGAGCGTGTGGTTCCAGGGGGAACTGAACGGAGGACACAGGAAGTTGACCAAACCAAACCAAACCAAACCAAACCAAACCGGACCGGACCGGTAACAAGGATTATTTGAAACTCTAAAGGGAATGCAGAAGGATAAAGACATAGCAAGCCAATGGCTGGAAGGAAGGACCAGTCAGAAACTGAAAGCAAAGCTAGGTATTCATCCTTGAATTATACTGTTGAAGCGGTGCTTTTTGATTGAAAGAAGACTATGTGGTGTTTGGCAATTGATACAGAAGATACTTGGCATAAACATTTTTATAGTTCCTGTTATTAATTGTGGTTTATGACAAGGTGTTGTACTGCTTCCCTTCAAGGCACCCTCCTCCATGACCGACGCCCCGGAGCAGTTAACAGGCACCAACTGAAGGATGGACCGCCAGCTCCCTGTACACACCTGAGACGCGAGGTCCGACCCTACTTAAGGTAAGTACCAGTGGCTGGTTTCAGAAAATCAAATAAGAGTAGGGAAGGCAGAGATTGGGGTGTACGTAGGGAATGACCAGGGACACAGAGGGCATGTGGACATCAAGTGCTGTTTGTTCTTCTGCTGCAGGATCCTGTGTTGTGGTGCTGGAGAGGGGGGCCGAGTCTGAAGGGAGCTAAATACAAGCCTTACACTGGGTCGAACAAACGGATTAGGAGGTTCTTGGATTGGTTACCTTCAACTTTAACTTTCCTTGTTTGAGTTAAGTACAGGACCTAATGAGTTTTTGAGGCCCAGGTGAGTATACTGGAACTATCGTTTCACCAAACTGCTGCTTATATATATATATATATATATATATATATATATATATATATTATAATATATATTTTTTTGGGGGATGTGTTGTGGTAATATATTGTGTGGAGTTGAATAATTTTAATAATAATATCCCCCTGAAGTAGCCTGCTAACAATGTGTTATTGAAGATTTTAGTGGTTTTACTTGCAATTTTAAATGTTTTTTTTAGAATAGGTTTTGTATTGAAATACCATGCAATGTGGTTTGAAAGGGGGGATTTTGCAAATTGTCTTAAGTCTAATTCAATTGTCTAATTTCCTGTAATAAAGAGAATTATTTTTACTTGCCTGTTTCTGTGTTTCCTGTACATTGGGAAGGTCTGGTTGGTCAGTTTGAAATCCAAAACAACCTGTGGGCAAAGGGTTATAAAGAGAATTTCAGGGAAGTATACATTTTTATAAATAACAGTATTAGACCCTGACAAAAGATACAAAAACATGTTTCCATAACAACGTTAACTAAGGTACTGCAGACAAAAAACAAACGTGTATATACAGAGTACAATTAACAAAACCCCAGCAAAAGTAACCAATTATGATAACATGTTGCCAAAAACCTCCCCATTAATCTAGAGTTCAATTTGGTAAGCACATAGACCCTTATCAAAACACCCAGTTTTAAAAGTGATCTAATTGAAGCTCATACAACATGGATGTCATAATAAAGAAAGCAGAAATGTGCTAATCAGAATGATTGACTAAAATGCGCAAGTGCTAAATAGAGCAAAGCAGCACATGGTGACGTGCAGTATTAGAGAAGCTTGGCAGTTTTACCAAAGGTACCGACTTACAATATAACTACTTAATGCTATAGTAAACCTACACCTTTTATATTTAATGAGATATTGCTTTGCCAGTATGGACTTGGTTAAGTAGTTTCAGGTGTGCTCTATTACAAAGCATGGACATGTATTTAAGAAAGCTTGTATACAGTTGTTATAGCAGATTACAAAAAAGATGGGGTAAAAAAAATATTTTATAAAATACTGACCGGGAGATGTCATAACTAATAAGCTTGATCACACTTTATAGACAAGCTGTAAAGCCATCTCTCTCAGGCTCATCAAAACATTCCAATGATCTACCTGATTCTCTGTGGGGGTGGGGAAGCACAGGCAGTGTTATGGTGAAGGATCCAGCAACTGAGGAAAAACCCTTCAAGAAGACATCCTGGAAAACACTGCATTGTAGCACCTCACAATATAGGCAAACAAGCGTCAGTGGATAGAGAAACCTCCCTGTAATATGACTTTTTATGATTTTTAAATATTTTATTTATTGCATTTATATAGTGCTTTATACAAAAGTATCGCAAAGCACTGTATATAGCAGAAAAAAGAACAGACCACAATACATTTGTATAGCACATCACACATACAATTGCCATAATTAGACTATTTAAATAACAGTGTACACATAATATAAAAGCAGCAATTTTAAAGTTAAATTAAAACCCACTAAGATAAATAGGCTTTGGAAAATATATAGGGTTAACACATTGTACTATGGACAGCACAAATCAGGATATATGGTATTGCATTTATTATAAGCAATTTTTGACATTCACAGAAATGAATGTGTGCCACCGAAGTGAAGAGTGGGTTAATTAACAGTATTGAACAGGGGTGGCCAAGCCTGGTCAGGGAGAGCCACAATCCAGCAGGTGTTCTGGGTATTTTGAAATCCTCAATGGCTAAGGACCTGGAAAAAAAAGGTAATGTTGACCAATTAAGAAAATAATTGGTTCAATTAAGTAATTGAGAACTCAGGTGGAAAGAAAACCAGAAGACTCTGCAGTGCTCCAGGACCAGGAGTGGCCACCCCTGGTAAAGAAGATCCATAAAAACAGATGCAGATCTGCCATCACTTTGTTGTTAGCTTACAACTCATCCAAAAAAAATCAATGGAAATTATTCATTCATACTGGAGTTCAAATTTAAGAAAAACTAAAGTAAACTGCTGTTTTTATGTTACTGTGTAGTCTGCATACAGTGACTAAGTAGGAACCATTTATAAAGCTGTGTTTATGGAAGGATGGTGAGATGTTATAAGTAGCACTGGGGCACCGTGGGAGGTTTCTTTCCTTGTGGTAAATGTCTCTGCCTTGCAGCATGTAGGAAAAAGTAAATATTTCTCAAAAGCCTATTTTACAATATAAGCACTGGCAATTGCAGTCATTTAACATGTTGCTTTTACACCTGTACACAGCTCAAGTCAAGCTCAACTAATTTTAGCATCTTCATCACCTCTTGTACTCTTATCTAGAAGGTGGTGCTCTTATCTATGCTGTTCAAGTTTTAGAGATAGGATGATCCAGTAGTGCTTACTGCGACAGTGGAAAGAATTTGGAGTGAAGGTGTGTGTGTGCGTGTGGGTGTATATGTGTGTGTGTTTGTGAGAAGGTGTCTCTCTTTTTTTTAAATAAATTTAGTCGTTGCCAATTATTTTGTATTATTTTCTCCCAATTTGGAATGGCCAATTATTTTATTATGCTCAGCTCACCGCTACCACCCCTGCACTGACTCGGGAGGGCGAAGACGAACACACGCTGTCCTCCGAAGCGTGTGCCATCAGAAGACCGCTTTTTTTCACACTGCGGACTCACCATGCAGCCACCCAAGAGCTACAGCATCAGAGGACAACACAGCTCTCGGGCAGCTTACAGGCAAGCCTGCAGGCGCCCGGCCAGACTACAGGGGTTGCTGGTGTGCAGTGAGCCGAGGACACCCTGGCCGACCTAACCCTCCCTCCCCGGCGGTGCTCGGCCAATTGGCGCCACCCCTGGAAGGTCCCATCCTTGGTCGGCAAAGGAATAGCCTGGACTCGAACTCGCAACGTCCAGACTATAGGGCACATCCTGCAGTCCACGTGGAGAGCCTTTACTGGATGCGCCACTCGGGAGCCCCGAGAAGGTGTCTCTTGTAGAATGTTCTGGTGTCAGGGAGGCCTGCTAACAAGACCCCTCTGAGCAAGTAAAACAGAGATTGGCTGAACTTTTGTCGCACATACAAAGACTGGACCAAAGATGACTGAGCCAAAGTAATTTTCCTCCGACAAGTCCCCCTTCAGCTTATTTGGAAACCAAGTTGGATAAAGTGTTCAAAGGCGCAAAGAAGAAAGATACAAGTCAGAGTGTACCGTCCCAACGACGAAGTATCGGCAGATACTAAGTTCTACTATAATGGCTTCCGGTAGACTTTATATATTTTTTTAATTGTGTCTCAATCCTAAAATTCTAGGGTGGTGCAAAACTTTTGGCCATAGCTGTATATATGCCAATGCTGCATACACTCTTCATGACATATCCTAAACACCAAAGTGATTCATCCAAACAGTGATTTCAAACAAGCACAGGAATAAAACAACTTTATTTTGTGTGACACATTGCGCTTAGCTTTTTCAGCTTTCTCTGCTACATTTTGAGATAATCAATAGTCCAAGTCCAGAACAGATCTTCAGGAAGATCAGAACCTCTTTGTTCATCACTTAGAAAACCACGTGGTCAAATTGACACTTCAAAGCAGATCCTGGATTCAGATCCCAACTCAACTACTAGCTTACTGTGTGACCTTTGGCTAGTTACTTGATCTCCTTGTGGCTCAGTTTCCATCTGCTGTAAAACTTTGTGGAAGCAAGACTCCACTGGAAATGAGATGTGGGTTAAAAACATCAACAACAACTTTGATTTATATAAGCGCTGTGACAGAGAATGAATGAATAAGTATCAACAATCTCCCTCTTGACCTATGAGACCACTGTACAACAGGAACTGTGTCTCGTACTCAATGGTTGGGCAGTTCATTCCAGGGGCAGTCGGAAGCCGGCCATTCAGGAAGGCAGCGGCATCAGGGTACCAGGAGTCATTGCCCTATTATGGTGAGCGAAGTTTCAGTCATGAATTGGAGGAGATGTGATTGAACTAGCTATTGGAGGGGGCGGGGCTGAGGGTATTTTAGGGGGCGTTACGGCGTAATCGGTTCCTTTGTTGTGGTTAAGGAGAGGAAACAAGGCCTGTGGAAATGTGAGTGGAGTGTTTTGTTTATTTGTAACCTGTGGGTATTTGTCTTTGTCAGATGGCTAAATACGAAGCTGGGAGCTGCAGCACAGAGCCAGTGCTAAGCCCAGACACGCACTTGTAAATACACCACCACGACTGAAAGCACCACACACCTGTACTAAGAGCCATGAGACATGCTTTGTGTCTATGTTGAGTGTCTGTGTTTTGTGTTATTATTTTGGGACTGCAAAACCCTGTTGTTATATGCTGGCAATACCCATTGTTGGGTAGAGCCGGCCGTACTATTTAAGGGTCTCAAACAAAGGAGGAGGCTGAATTAAAGAACTGTTTGAACCGTAACTTTGTGTCTGTCATTGTCTGGAGCACCTGCATCACCCCCTACACCTACGCACTGTAACGCACACGTTCACAAGCGCCTTATCAAAATATATATATATATATATATATATATATATATATATATATATATATATATATATATATATACAATTCTAAAAGAGAAATAAACAAACCAATCATAAAATCAGGACATAAACAAGAAAAGCAGATTTGGCTATAAAAGCAAACAGATAGCAGAGGACAACGAGAGAGACGCTTTTCTCATGGGCCTTAACCAAATGTGAGACCTAACAGAAGTCTTAAGACCTTTTTTAAACCGATCAACTGACTGTCAGTTCCTGATGTCAGAGGTGATATCATGGTTAATACACCTTCTGAAATGTATTTTTAAAACCATTTAGTTTAGTCTGTACTATGTGGAGTAAGTTGGGACAGTATAGGTGTCATGCAGCACATTTGGGTCAGTCTCCAATACCTCGTTTCCATGGACAGCCAACTCAAGTCGACTGGAGTGTGCTCGAATTGGTATGAATTCTCCCAATTGATGAAAAGGAGGCAGTTCCATGCTTGTACGAGTTACCTCAGTTATCACGTGAGTTGGGCAGGAAATACTACCGATTTTCCCCAGAAATACTTGCGAGTTAAAAGGTCAAGACATGCATTTGCTGCAGACGGTATTAGTCAAATTGTCACTGATTTAAAAGATAAATCCATCTAGATATTCTTTCACATTTGTTTCACGCAGTACATATACCTCTAGCAGATTGGTATGCTAATAGAATTGAATATAGTTTGCTTCCTACACCATATGACACAGGGAGATGAACCTGCATGGGTCGTCACTGAAAAATAATGAGTCAGACACAGAGCACTTGGTGTTGACACGCTGCACAGGTGCACAGATTTAATAACACAGGCCCAGATGCTAGGGTACCAACAATGGTAATCCGAGTGCCCGATTTAATAAAGAAAACAAAAACAAAACAAAGCTAAAAATAAAAGTTTGCCACACAAGGCGAGCGCTAGTCTCATTAAAAGAAACATCCCACCCCAGGAACCTACTGCATTACATTACCCTTGCTATACTGTTATGGGATTAAAATTCCCTAAACTAACCTAGTTGTGTTGCTTCCAGAGTCCTGGCATTCTCCCGGTGACTCCGGCTCCATCTGACGGCTCTGGCTGGGCACCGCCTTCACAGGATCTGTCTAGCAGTTGAAGGGTGTGGAAGGGTGGTGGGCAATTCACTGACACACACCGGAGACAAAAGTTTTATTTGCAACACCGCACTGGTGCCCAGTTTTATTATTTCTTTTGGCTTTATTTTCTTTAGCCTACAGAGGGTGCTGTTCTCTGTGGCCTGAATACCGACAACGGTAGTCAGGTCCACAGTAATACCAATACAGGAGGTACTGGCAGGCGCACTCACAGGTGCTCAAAAATAATAATGAAAACCAAAAACGAAACAAAAAAGGGAAAATAAAACACAGTAATAAAACTACAAAACAAAAGTGCTGCTTACACTGCGCCCACACTTCCGCTACGATGGTCAGTACGGGTCTCCGACCTACGCTCAGCTATTTTCTATACACTGGGGTGGCCAGAGTTACCCATAGAACTATACACATTCCCTCGGGTACGTAATTATTTCTTTTACTTTTTGATTTATTTTAAGGCAGGCTGTCTCCCTCAGCCGTGCTTGCCTGGTCTTTGTTTATACTGGCGTCTTCTGCCAGCGTCACTGGGTATCCTCCCTCCGGCCACCCGAATGCATAACCAAGCGCAGTACTTATGGGCCAAGCAATCCCCCAAGGCCCGCCTCTCAGCCACTCAGAGAGAGGGAAAGCCAACACACCATCTTCCCCACCTCTCCGTGTCATTGCCGTGACTGACAGGCGGATACTACGAGGCTGCCGCCCTCTTCCTGCAGAACCACGCATGCGCCAGACAGTCAGCACAGACCTCCTCCTGTTACTAAGCGTTTAGTGTAGTAATCCTTGGTTCTTTCCCCTGGAGTGGACACTGTCCTCCTCGATGTAAACGAAGCTGGGTCAGCACAGCACCCGTCTGTGGGTGCGTGAAGTATCTGAGCAGCTCAGAGTGAGAATTTTTCTGCTCACGTCAGATCACCGATGAAATCTGCCTTGTAGCACTCTGAGCTGCTCATAGGGAGCAGAACTGAACACGCCGTTAAGTGTGTTCTTTCACTGAGCTGCTCAGAGTGGCTCACTTAACGCGCTCTGTGTAGCTATCGTGGTGCAAATGCCTCAAACTGTGGCGCAGACACTTTTTGAGCTGTGCGCTGGCTACCCAGGCATGCCTCCTGGCCAATCAGGACCAATCAGGACCATCAGCTCAGCAGTGGGCAAGCCTTCCTGCTCAATTGGTTGTCTAGAAATGCATCTCCTGTTATGCGTCCCAGCGGCTTTCACAAAGGCACACATCCACACAAGAACTAGTGACAGGGTCCTCCCTGTTACAGCGCCCTACGCTTATTATATCATAAATGTAACAGATTAAGGACAAGCATTTAGTAAACTTGAACCACTTTTTAATAAAACAAAAAGGAAAATACACAGTTTCTAGTACTGTAATTTAATAATCTTTATAAAAAAGCTAATTTTATTTAAAGTATTCGTTCATGACAAAAGTATTGGCACCCCTGCTTTAGTATTTCGTGTCTCCTCCTTTTGCTTTTATTATGGCTTTTAGATGTTTATAATAATTCTAAACCAGAATATTACATCTTGTTGCTGAAATCTGGACACATTCTGTCTTGAATATTTCCTTCAGATCAGACAGATTGGATCACAATGTTTGGCAACAGCTTTTTTTTTTAGATCAGTCCAAAGCGTTTCCATTGGATTTCCATCTGGTGATTGCAAAGGCCTTTCCAAAATTTTTATCTTCATTTTCTTCAAGAATTCCAGAGTTGACAACCATATGCTTTAGGTCATTGTCATCTTGGAAAATAAACTGTCTGCCAATCGATGGTATCATTGTGCTTTGTAGAATGTTTTGCTACATGGCTGCATTTATCTGATCTTCAATCACATGAATGTCTCCAGTCCCTGAACTGCTAAAACACGCCCATATCATGACCGAAACCGTCTCCATGTTTAACCTTCTCCATGTTTAATTTTCTTCAAACATACTGTGGTTTATTTTTGGGGGAAAATTATATTTTAGTTTCATTGGACCAGGCTATTATTTAATTTTTTTGGTGGCCAAATGAGGCAGGCTGCACTTGCGGTTCTTCAAGAAACTTTTTGTAAACCCAAGAAAGCTGCACAATACCAGTAGTCATGCAAAGCCAAATTGGAACGCAGACAAAAACATTTTAATACGCCGTATTTTATTAATTGGGTAATTTTCATTTGGAAGCAAAATTTCTCTGCCTAAAAGAAAACTACATCTAAACCCAAATTACCCAAAAAGGTACAACCAAAATAGTATAACAAAAATGTGACTTATTTTTATTTTTGCATGGAAACCACACTTGTGTGAGCTATTTTCTTAAATGCACAGACTGTCTCACAGCCAGTGTTGCCTTTTTTGTGAATTTGTCACTAAATTTTGTGATTTTTTTAAAATGATGGAGATTTTATAAATGTGAATGTGACATATTGCTTATTTAACTACTCTGAATAAAATCTATTGCTGTATAAACAGGTAATCTACAACAGCTTGTTTTATGGGCATAACGGAATATTTTATTGTATTGAAAGCTGCATAATAGCCCTATTAAAACCTGTTACAGCTGCATAATAGCCCTATTGAAACCTGTTAACACTAGAACGACCAAGGCAATCAATTTGACCGTTTTTGGAATTTAAGTTTAAACTGCAGTGTGTGTGTTTAAGATACAGAGCTGTGCTTTCCTGACGTTTCCTAAATATATGTACAAGTTACCCTGTGTGGTCCAGTGGTTAAAGAAAAGCGCTTGTAACCAGGAGGTCCCCGGTTCAAATCCCACCTCAGCCACTGACTCATTGTGTGACCCTGAGCAAGTCACTTAACTTCGTTGTGCTCTGTCTTTCAGGTGAGACGTAGTTGTAAGTGACTCTGCAGCTGATGCATAGTTCACACACCCTAGTCTCTGTAAGTCGCCTTGGATAAAGGTGTCTGCTAAATAAACAAATAATAATAAAGAAAGAATCATGTAGCTACAAAAATTAGGGAGATAAAATAATATCGTACCTATTCCGACCAGGAGCGATCAAATTGACTGCTACATATTGTAACAATGAAATGTTGCGGTATTATTTGTATTTATCAGTCGGGACTTGCCGCCATGTATTGAAGTTTAATTATATCAATCTGCATTCCTCAAGTGAGCGGTCTTCTGACATTTCTATTGTTTCAATGAGCCTCCTGATAGCCCATCAATCAGTCTTGACAGCTCACGGCATCTAGCTGTGTGTCTGCACTCTGGTTACTATACAAGTCACTCGTTTTTCTAAGAAATTTATTGTTACCCCAATACACATTGAAAATGGATTGTGGAAGACGCTTGACAGCAAAGCAGTGTTTGGAAGTTTCTGATGCAGCAGAGATGGACAATGGCTCTGAAGCAGACTGGGTTTGCGAAGATGAATCTTCAGCAGCAGCAACAGTGAGGAGAATGCCAGCGAAGTGCCAGGAACGAGATTCTGTGGGAGAAGAAGCAATCCTGTGGCAACCCCTGCAAGGATGCCAGCCACTTCACCTGCATCAGCCCCTGCACCTGGTCCAGCCGCTACTTCACCTGAGGCAGCCACTTCTCCAGCGGTAGTGCCAGCACCACCTGACACTCAAGAGGCTGGTAATGATGACACTGTTTGGAACACTATAAATCCTGGTGTTGAAGCTGCAGCAGAAGGGGTGAACATAATATTTTGAGGGAAGTTCCAGAGCCCACGGCATTTGCAAAACGCAACATTCATGAGAGCGCATTTCACCTATTGATTTACATGCATACACTACATAACATACAACGCTGCACTGAAGCAGAATCCCACTGACAACTACATGATGATTCCTGGTCAATGCCCTTGGAGGAATTAGAAGCTTTCATTGCACTAGTGTATGCCAGTGGAGCATTTGGTCCCAGAAGAACTGGGTTACTGTTGATAGCTGTGCCAAATGCGCAAAGACAGTCTGTGGTAAGTGCACTGCATATATTGAAAAGCGCAGGATCTGTGTGATTTGTGCAAGCACTTAGACTTTGTAAACGACTATAAATGAAGCCCATTCTGTTCAAATGTTTATTTATTAATGTCATTTCGATTATAATATGTCTGTGTATAAACGCATAGCTTCGGCTGCATATATGCGTTTTGTTATATAGGCAATTTAAACCCATTTATTTAAAAAAATGTTGATACTTCTACCGTTTCAGTTGTACAGTTTTTTTTTTTTTAATTTAGTCGTTGCCAATTAGTTTTTATTATTTTCTCCCCAATTTGAAATGCCCAATTATTTTTAGGCTCAGCTCACCGCTACCGCCCCTGCGCTGACTCGGGAGGGGCGAAGATGAACACACGCTGTCCTCCGAAGCATGTGCCGTCAGCCGCCCGCTTCTTTACACTCTGCAGACTCACCGTGCAGCCACCCCAGAGCTACAGCGTCGGAGGACAACGCAGCTCTGGGGAGCTTACAGGCAAGCCCAGAGGCGCCCGGCCAGACTACAGGGGTCGCTGGTGCGCGGTGAGCCGAGGACACCCTGGCCGACCTAACCCTCCCTCCCCCCGGACGACGCTCAGAAGTCTGGTCCCTTGCCTGGTGTATCGTGGGAGGAATAATCACAGACATAGTCACTTCCTATAAAAAGTACCTGTGCAAAAGAAATCTGAAATTGTGGGTTTGGCAGTCTTCCTCCTTTTCAGAAGCACGTACATTCTGCAGAGTTACAGCTCAGCCTTTTTGGCGTAGTCAGCATGATATGATATGAATATTTTTTTACTATGATCCTGTGCTTGTATTCTCATACAATGACAGCGAAGGAACAAATGCAGCAATGACACCTGTTTTTTATGTTCCCCTTTTATACAGGGGCTCCAGGGCTTTCTAGATTTAGTGGGGCAAACTCTGCTGTAACATTTAAAGAATGGAGAGCTAATTTACAGTCTTTGTTCCTCATTTACGAAAGGGCACTAAATGTAGCTGTAACATGCACATTAAGTAGTGAGCCTAACATGCACCATAAATCTAAATTTACTATCCCATTTACTAACAGAGAACGCATTAATTTACGTGCACACTATGTGGCTAATTTGCATACCATAGCGTGCACACTACATGTATTGTGAGCGATAACTTAATGTGCACGATAATGTCCAAGACTTACCCATAACCAACCGGATATCAAAAGCCCCAGCAGTCCAGGCGTATCTTTTGGTCAGTGGCTTATTGTGTTAATGAAAGTAATGCTTCCATGATGCCAGATAGATTTCAGCCCAGAAAAATAGGTTTAAATAATGTGCCTATCAGCAGTTAAAGCCTGGTTTCCAAACAAACTAATATATCACTCACTTTAAGGTGCACACTATGATTATCGCCCTTTAGTAAATATGGTGTGAATAAAGCTCATCACATTATTCAGAGCGGGGTGCTTCATTTAAATAAATTATCATTCATTACCATACACATGACATATTCATTCTGATTACCATAGTATGGCACAATAATCACGAACACCCACACTAATTACAATTACGGTGCATCATAATGTTTAGTGCCCTTTCGTAAATGAGGCCCTATGTTTGCAATTCAAAGATGACCTAGAGCTCACCAGGTAGAGTTTGGTATTGAGTGGCCTAGAGGGGGAAGCAAAAAGGGAAATCTTAATTCTCCCTGTTGAACAGCGTTGCACTGCAGAACAGATATTTGAGAGGAATTATAAGGGGACAAATTGCTTGCCTCGGTTCAGCGCTCTTTGTATTTCAATTGCAGACAGGAAGTTCGAGAGACCACCTGCACGTATGCCTTGCGCCTTCAAGAACTCTTCCAGGGGCTGCAGAAGGAGGACCCTCGGAGACTAGGTAATGAAGATGTACTTAGAGACCAATTTATTGACGGTCTGTGTGACAGCACCTTGAGACGGGAGATAAGAATTAAGTTACTCCTGAAAGAGGTGCTCACTTTTGTGAGGTAAAGCAGGAAAGAATTGCTCTGGTGGTTTATGGTGAGGAGGAGATCCCTGTTATTCAGTCTCGTGCCAGACAGGATAAGGCGCCATTGCAGGAAGCACCAGATCTACAACGAGAGCACCTTTGAAGAGAATTGCGGGGCGAAGTCAGGCAGCAGTTGGTGACCATGTCATGTGAGTTAATGGAAGAATTTCGGGGTGGACTGCAACAAAAGGGGGATGTAAAAAGTGATGGCTGGCAGCCTCCACTGGACCTCCAGAACTACCACCAACTCCTACCCAGACCTGCTGCCATTAGGCTGCCCCAGCCTAGCATGGGTGAGTATGCGACTTCAGGCCGCAGGGATACACAGGTTTGATGCCAGATGGTAGCCGATTTGCCACCGCTGCCAACAGCCAGGGCACATAGAGCGCTATTGCAGAGAGGGAACAGAGGCTAGACGCCAGCCCCAACAGCCAGCTTTAAACTAGCATGTCTAGCTGTTGCGGGCCAAACGGCTGGATGATAATATTGGTCCATGATAAAAGTGTAGATGAAAGGGGTTTGCGTTCCCAGCTTAGACACTGGGTTATAGATGACGATGTTGAAACAGAGGTTTTCATACACCATTTTGACAAAGAGGGGGCAAGGCTCAAGGACGCATCCACTTGGTTGACTATTTGTGCAGCTAATGGTCTGTCTATCCTCCATTTAGACTATGTTGAGCTGGAGTTCGGAGTTGGCGAACACAGCTGCCGCGTTGCAGGATTGTTCCAGACCACTGCCTTTCAGGATTGCCAGGCCTGATAGATACAAATGTTATACTGCAGAAAGCTTGTGTGCCTGCATCTGTCTCTGGACATGAAGCCTGGTGTCGAGCAGTGCGTGAGGCTGAGAGACATTTTGCTGCACCTGATAGTCGTGTGGGGTAAGTATGCATTGTTACCAGGTTCCCAATTAACCCTTTGCGGTCCTATGTTGGACCTGGTCCGACATTGCAATTATTCCTATCCAGTCCAATGTCGGACCCTGTCCGACATCATCAAAAAAACGCAAAATACGGGTTTCTAGTCGTTTTTTTTCCAGAAAAAGCCGAGAAAACCATGGCCGAGTGGGAGCGACAGGAGCCGAGACAAGTCAAAGAGAAAAAAAAAAAAAAAAAAAAAAAGTCATACTTGCCATACAAAAAGTCATACTTGCCATAGTCATACTTGCCCCTGGCATCGGATAGGGGCGGTCATAAGGAAACAAGCTGGCTGTTACTGAATCAGCGCACAGAGAATATCACGGACATTTGCAGAGCTTTTTAGAGATGTTAGAGTAATAAAATAAAGACTTGGATCACATTATTGAGGAGTTTGGTGATAAAACGAGTGATCAGGAGATGATTGATCGGTATGTACGACTATTATTATTATTATTATTTATTTATTAGCATAGGTGAAAGCTATAGCGAACGAAAGAGTGGGGCGGGGCTGGAGATGCCTAGTGAGTGCTTTGTTGATATGCAGGGCCTTTTAAACCCATTTGACTGTGGAAAAAAAATACTTTTAAACAGCGCATCTAAAATTAACTGCGCGTGTGAAAATAAAATGGTCCTGACGCGCCTGACACGCACTTAATAAATGGACTGCAAAGGGTTAAGTTATTGGGCATGGCAGAGCTGAGACGGGGATGAGAGGTCGGGACTATGACTGCATAACTGAGCCTCTGGGGTGTCAACAAGGATGTGATGGTGGCCCAGACACTAGCAACAGTCAGGGGAGGTAAGGTTCCTGTTTGGATACGGAACCCTGAGGTAGTCCACCTCCATCGCTACCAGAAGATTGGAGAAGTGTTTTGGGTGGAAGCGGCAGAAATAGCTCCTGACTCAAACAGAAGTATGTCTTTTGTGGATGAAAGTGTTGTCGAATTTGCCTCAGCAAGCTCCCATCATTCCACAAGAGAAGTCGGTGACCTCAGTTTCTGTGGACCTGACGAGGGTGGAGCAGATTGTCAAGCAGGATGCATGACTAGCAGACCTGATTGTACGCAATGAAGCCATGCTCGCCACCCATGATGAGGACTGGCCGGATAGGAATCATCAAACACTCCAACCCGACTGGCGATGCTGCCACAGTTAGAGAAAGGCATGGCAAGTACCCCCAAATTTGCATCAGGAAGTGCACTCCCTTCTGCAAGGATTGCTGGGATCTGGGGTGGTTCAAAAAAGTAGCTCCAATAGTGTTGGTCCACAAGAAAGATGGGTATCTGCGGTTTTGCATGGACTACCATGAGCTTAAACCAACCCGGGTGGAAGAAGCTCTCGCTACTCTAAAGAAGGCGCGTGGTTTTCCACTTTGGACTTGGCCAATGGCTACTGGCAAGTAGAAGTAAATCCTAGAGCTTGTGAAAAAATGGCCTTCACCACACCTATGGGGTTACACGATATCAAATCATACTGTGTTTTGTATTTTCTGAAGTAATTGTATTTTGTATCAACAAAAATAAATCATATATTTTAACAAAAAGAAACTGTGCTCCCAGAGCAAAATAAATAGTTAAACAAAAACAAATCACGAACACAAAATAAATGAAACAACACAGGTCAGGCTGGGCAGATTGCCTTCACTGTTCCTATGTCGCTCTCGCTCTCTACGCTCCTCTCGTACATCCACCAACGAGCTGGAGAGCTGCAGGCTTTTATATTCAGGTGACCATCTCCCGATTTGCAACAAAATTAATCACTTAATTAATTCGGGAGATGGCTACCTTCTGCACGAGTTTATTAATTTTCTGTGGATGGGGCTACTAAACAAAACAAAAAAAACAATTGGCTATGCCATCCTAAATACATAAACAAAACAAAAACAAAACCTGCGGCGTTTTACGCCATATTCACAATAACTAAATACAGAAATAATAACAGAACACACGGCACCTCGCCATCATAAATATAATAAATCATAATAAACAAACACAAAACAATTATCTGCACAGGGGCGGAGGGGGAACCCTTCTTTGCACTCTTTCTAGAGCAGCAATATCCTTTTTGTAACGAGGTGACCAGAACTGAACACAATATTTTAGATGAGGTCTTACTAATACATTGTAAAGTTTTAACATTACTTCCCTTGATTTAAATTCAACACTTTTCACTATATATCTGAGCATCTTGTTGGCCTTTTTTATAGCTTCCCCACATTGTCAACATAAACTCCTAGGTCTTTTTCATAGATTCCTTCTTCAATTTCAGTATCTCCCATATGGTATTTATAATGCACATTTTTATTGCTTGCGTGCAGTACCTTACACATGTCTTCGGCCATGTGTCTGCCCAGTTCTGAACGCAGTCTAGATCATTTTGGATGACCTTTGCTGCTGCATCAGTGTTTGGCACTCCTACTATTTTTGTGTCATCTGCAAATTTAACAAGTTTGGTTACTACAGTATACCAGAATCTAAGTTATTAATGTAGATTAGGAATAGCAGAGGACCTAATACTGATCCCTGTGGTACTCCACTGGTTACCTCGCTCCATTTTGAGGTTTCTCCTCTAATCAGTACTTTCTGTTTTCTGATTTATGTGCATGCATTTCCTTTAATCCCTACTGCGTTCAGTTTGAGAATTAATCTTTTATGCGGCACTTTGTTAAAAGCTTTCTGAAAATCTAAATAAACCATGTTATATGCTTTGCAATTATCCATTGTCGATGTTGCTTCCTCAAAAAAGTCAAGCAGGTTAGTTAGACACGATCTCCCTTACCTAAAACCATGCTTACTGTCTCCCAGGATACTGTTATCATATAGGTAATTTTCCATTTTGGATCTTATTATAGTTTCCATAAGATTACATATAATAGAATTCAAGCTTATTTGGTCCGTAGTTACCTGGTTTGGTTTTGTTTCCCTTTTTGTGGATCGCTATTATGTTTGCAAATCTCCAGTCTGTCGGTACAGCCCCTGTGTCAAGAGACTGTTGCATGATCTTGGTTAGAGGTTTGTAAATAACTTTTCAGTTCTTTGAGTACTATTGGGAGTATCTCATCCATTTATTTGTTTATTTTAAGAGCT
The DNA here is from genome assembly GCA_030684275.1 of Acipenser oxyrinchus oxyrinchus. Lineage (NCBI taxonomy): Eukaryota > Metazoa > Chordata > Actinopteri > Acipenseriformes > Acipenseridae > Acipenser > Acipenser oxyrinchus. The sequence goes on along the minus strand of CM060247.1, from coordinate 56,578,634 downwards.
CCTAGTCCCTTTAACACTTCTGCCTCTGTTATGCTAAAGTTATTTGAAAAAAACTTGTGAAAAGTAATCATTTAATATATTTGCAATCTTCGTCTATGATTTTGCCATTTGTATCTCTTAGACATTTAAACCTACTCTTTGAATATTTTCTTGCTGTTATAATATTGGGAAAACTTTTTGGAATTGGTTATAGACCCCTCATTTCTATCTCTCTCTTGGCCTTTCTAACTTCCTTTTTGACTTGCGTTTGCAGTTCCAAGTACTCTTTCTGTGTACTTTGTTTTTGGTCCCTTTTAAATGCTCTGTAAAGTGCCTTTTTTCACTGATTATTTTTTGTAATTGATCTATTAAACCATTTTGGCAATTTTGTTTTAGATTCTGATTTGTCTACTTTTGGGATGTAATTGTTTTGCGCCTCTAGTACTACATTTTTAAAAAACATCCATCATTTTTCTGTGGATATTTTACTCCAATCTACTTTTGTTAGTCTTTGTTTCATACCTTCATAGTTTGCCTTTCTAAAATTGTAAACCTTAGCATTAGTCATTACTTTTTGGGTTTTAAAAAGCACTTCAAATTTAGAGTTTAGAGTTGAGAGTTTACCAGTTTATTTGAAAAGACAAAATTAAGGCATGCCTTCCATCTAGTCGGTGCCTTGACAGATTGTGTTAGGAAGCAGTCATTTGTCATTTCCACCATTTCAATTTCGTCCGTCGTGCTCCCCACCGGGTTTTCTCATTTTATATGGGGGAAGTTGAAATCCCCCATTAGTATGGCTTCTCCTTTGCTACACGCATTTTTTATGTCATTGTATAACAGATTATTTTGCTTACTGTCTGAATTTGGCGGTCTATAGCATGCCCCTATTGTTGGTTGATTATTCTGATCCATATTGATTCTGCGTTGTTTTCTTCTTCCAGATTTAACACCTGGGCTTTAAGACTGTCTTTCCTATACAGTGTATACCCACTAATATTATATTAGTCTCCATCCCTCTTGGATAACCAAGTTTCTATAACACATCGTAGTTACTTGTTAGTGCAGTAGCTTCAAGTTCTAACATTTTGTTTTTGAGACTTCTAGCATTTAGGTAAATACATTTAATGGCTATCTTACTTGAGTTTTTGCCCTTGTTTTGATGTGTTTTCCTTCTGTTTTTTTTTTGGTTTCTCCCCCCTTCGTTTCTAGTTTAAAGGCTTCTGAACCTCCACAAGGATCCTGTCTCCGAGCAGATTGGTTCCCTTTTTATTTAAGTGCAGTCCGTCCCGCCTATATAGATAGTCCTTGTTGTTGAATGTGGTCCAATTTTCAAGGAAGGTGAAGCCTTCCTGTGTGCACCACGTTTTCAGCCATGCATTTTGATTATGTATTTCCAGCCTGTCCACGTTCTCAATGATTTACATAACAAAGGCTCCCAGAAGGCAGCACACTATTGTTGTAAGGGGGTCCAGACTGCGCACTGAACTTGCTGTGTTTCTCAATATGGAGTCCCCAACAATCATGACCTCCCTTTTTTTGCTGCCTGGCCAGCACTGTTTATAGGGTCCTGAATGTTGTTCCTTTTGTTCTCTTGATGTTGGTTATGATCTTCTAAATTTTGAAGTGGCTCAAATTTGTTTGATGTTTTGATTTCTTTGTGTTTGATGACGTTTCTTTTTTTCCCCTGTCTCTGCCTAAGCTGTCAACTTGCTTTCAAACTGCTTCTAACTGCTCTGTACGTTTCCACAACTGTACTTCTCCCATGCCGTCACTCCTGGCTGTATGAACTGCCTTGCTTTTGTTTGGGTCTGCTGGTGCTTGTAGCTCCGTCCCTCCTCCTTGTCTCAGAACGGCACAGAATATGAATCAGCTGCTCTGAGCTTCAGCTTGTTATCAGAAAAAGACATGCAGCTGTTCGAATTTAAGCGCCAGTAATTTCCCAATTTAGTGTGTTTTCTGATTAAAGCAATTAAAGATGTAATTTCTCCTTACTGCTTCTAACTGCTCTGTACTTTTCCACGACTGTACTCCTCCCACGCTGTCGCTGTATGATACAAACAAACAAAACACACAGTTATTTTACACTCATCCTTCAGCAGTTCGCGCTTAACCATTACAAAAGGAACAGATCACCTAGCCACTTCCCCTTTTGTACCGTCAGTCATGCTCCCTTGGTTAGCGAGTGCAATCGTTTCTCCTCCAATCCGCGGTTGCCACATCGCTTTCCCTGTGGAGCGATGACTTGGTGTACCGTAGCTCCACCGCCTTTCTAGATGGCCGACTTCCACCTAACCTGTGGAATTAATTGTCTGACCATCCAGTCCGGGGCACTCTGTTCCCTTTACACAGCAAACTCACAGGTCAGGAGAGGGATTTATAACCAAGATTCATTCTTTCTGTTTTTTTGTGTCTTGTCCTTCTTAGAAACTTTCCAGTGTTTACCCCTTTATGGTCCATTTTTTCAGCACGCCAGATCCAATTTATTTTCACACGCGCAGTTTATTTTAGACGCGCTGTTTAAAAGTATTTTTTTCACAGTAAAACAGGTTTAAAAGGCACTGCATATCAACAGGATACTCAGTACTGCATCTCCAGCCCCGCCCCACCCCTTGTTCACTGTATTTTTCACATACCTCTTCATAGTCGTGCATACTGATAAATCATCTCCTGATCTTTTTATCACCAAACTCCTCAATAATGCGATCCAAGTCATTATTTTATTACTGTAACATCTCAAAAAGCTCTGCAAATGTATGTGATATTCTTTGAGTGCTGGATGCGGAAGCAGCTAACTTGTTTGTTTATGGCCGTGTTATCTCTGTGGTGCCGGGGCTATGTGTATTGCCCAGATCTGCCCCTTTTTTTTCGGCTTCTCTTGGCTTCTATTGGTCTCACTCGGCCATTGAATAGTTTTCTCTGCTTTTTCAGGAGAAAAAACGACTAGAGACCTGTGCTTTACGTCTTTTTGATGATGTCAGACAGGGTCCGACGTCGGACCGGAAAGTGAAAATTGTAATGTCGGACCTGGGTTAAAGCTAACAAGACTGTGCAGAGCCATTCCCATTTCTGCCTCTGCTATATTTGTATCCAATCTGCTTGTATGACTGAGGGCATGTGACAAATGCTTTCCAATGTATAAACCTTGGATTGTGATTGGATGTACATAGACAGCAATGCTCATGTTGTCAGTGGTGGTTCATATTGAACCCTGGATCACTACAGATATCAGTGAAGTATGGAAGATGAATAGGAAAACATTGACAATATATCAATTTCCACTGAAGCTATAAAACGGTGATGTAAGGCAACAAACACTTTACAAATAAATCAATTTCTAATGTTTAAAATACACATACTAACCAGTTGTACTGGGTTTTACAACTCATTTTCAGTTCACAAACAAAACCACCAAACCACACAGCCTGGAATGCCTTGTGGATTTGGTAATTTAGAGAAATGTCTTGCTCTTCAAAATGATCCAAATTAAAAGCAACAAAACCCCCATCTCTTCACTTTAATCTCTTTTATGGGCCTCACCGCTGTCTGCACATAAAAATAAAAAACAGATATTTTTCCTCATTAACTTTTACTAAGTAGTTACTATGAAATCAATTTGAAAGATATAAGATAACTTAAAAAGGGTTCCACATAACATTTTATCATATATTGTATAAAACAGTTATAAATATCCTTGGTCTTATCATTTAGAATATATTGTTGAATGCACAGTACTCTTGTAACACTAAAGGGGAACTGCCTTCTTTAATCAGTCATTTTGACCCACAGTGGTTCTTATTGCAATTGCATCTATTGTTTATTTATTTATTTTTATTTTGAGTTTTAAGGCGCTTTCATCTAAGCACAGGGTCTACTTTTCAGTTCTAGTATCCTGAAATCACAGTGAAAGACCCTTAACACAGTTATAAAAACCCACAATGTTTTAGTAATTTCAATAAGAACCACAAGGGTACAGTATAAAAAAAGGGATTTGAAAAAACACACATACAGACTAGCTGCTGTAAGGTTTGTAAGTGGCTTGAAACATTTTACATTTTATTTCCATAAAGCTATAAACAGTATATATACTGCAGATATCTATAACTGAATTTTCGTATTACCTTTATGCAAAGTGGACTTTAGATTGATTTTTTTTTTAAATCACTAGGAGCTGATTTAGAAAACTGCTGGGTTCTTTAACCTGAACAAGGATATATATGACAAGCTAAATTATCATTTTAGATATCTCATTTAAAGCTCCATTTATAGATATCTCAAAATATTTTAAGATATCTGTAAATCATTTCCAGATATCTCAAAATATTTTAAGATATCTTTAAATGGAGCTTTTAATGAGATATCTAAAATGCATTTTCAGAGATCTTTAAATCATTTTCAGATATCTTGTAATGATTTTGAGATATCTCTAAATGAACAGGAAGTTATGAGAGACAGCTGACAGGAGGAAAGAGACCTCATTGGGGCTGGCAAGGGTTAGCTACCCTTGTCGGCAGTATCCAGCTCTGTGTTTACAGGGTGCTTGAGACACCCGCCCAAGGCTTCTAAAAATTAAAGAGAAAAATACCCCTAGAGTCTGCGAGAAGATGACTCAACGTTGGACAACACGGTTAACGACTTAGGAACGGAAACGGATATGAGAATGGAGAGTACTTCACAAAAGACTAGTTCAAGATCTGCAGTTAGCAAAGACATGGAACTCCAGGTTTGTGTCTGCGGCTGGAGCAAGGCGACTATGATCAGGGGTTTAAAGATGCACCAACGGAGAATGAAATGCTTGAGGGAGAAGGGACAAGGGCCTCGCATTGATCAGTACTTCTTACGAAGTCAGTCGAACAAAATCCAGCGACCACAGTTCGCAGGATATCAGCACCCATGTCATAGACTTGAGGAGGACTTGCATGGATACAGCTAGTGATGAACCTAATGATCCTTGTGAACACAGTCAGACAAACCAGCATAAGAGAGAAAAGAACCTCAACGGGCACAAGCCTGGAGTTAAATGGGCAAGAGCTTGTGAGAAAACGGAGTGGGACACAGTAAACACTGATCTCTGTTTTGCATTGGAAACTCTTAAGTGGAACATTTGAAAAGAAATAGATAAATTTGGGGACTTCATTTACACATATGGAAGCAAGAGGTTTAGAGTTGAAAAAAGGAAGGAAAAAGTACAAACTATTCCTGGAAAGTCTAGACGGCAGTAGGAGATTGAACGCTTAGAGAAAGGAGACAGCTGAGGAAGCAATGGAGAAGAGCAGAACAAAGTCAGGAGGGACTCAATCTGTTACAAAGGGTCAAAAAAGATAAGCTTGCAACATTGCGTAGAGCTGAGCGCCTACGGAAACGCTACAAAAAGAAGGAGCGTGCAAGAACTAATTTTTATAAAGACCCATTCAAATTTGTAAAGAAGTTATTCACCAGTGAGAAAAATGGCACACTAAAACCATCTAAGTTTGAGCTGGAGAGATATTTGGAGGAAACACATACACATTCAAAAAGGCAGGAGCCTATGCCAATTCCATCAGACATCCCACCTATCAATCCACCAGAATACCAAATGGAAGACTGTGCACCTAAGTGGAAAGAAGTAGAGCAAGCTGTGAAAAAAGCAAGGGCGTGATCAACTCCAGGGCCTAATGGAGTTCCGTACAGAGTGTACAACAGTGCTTCAGAAGTTCTACGAATCCTGTGGAAATTGATGAAAGCGGCATGGGAAAAACAGCTTGTACAAAGAGCATGGCACCAAGCAGGTGGAGTCTTTATACCAAAAGAAAAAGATTCTACAAGCATCAGTCAGTTTCACCCTATTTCCCGATTAAACGTAGAAGGCAAGTTTCTTCAGTATTATTGCTCAGAGATTGTCAACTTGATTTTTTCAATGTACTGATGACAATAACAAATTTAGTGAAAGCCTACTTTGGAGATTTGCAATTTAGTTTATCACTACATGGCAATGCCTAGAAGTTGGAATAATGGCAGGATGCACCATTTCTCCACTATCTTTTACCATGGCAATGGAAGTAATTATTAAGACATCAAAATAGGTAGTGGGAGGAGAGCGCTTCGCTTCTGGAATGCGACTACCACCAATTAGAGCACACATGGATGACATGACAACCATAACTACAACAGTAGTCTGCACTAATCGGTTATTGGGCAAATGAACCAATAACATTGAATGGGCACGAATGCAATTCAAGCCCACTAAATCAAGGAGCATCTCTATAATTAAAGGTAAAGTAGTAGATAAAATGTTCTACATTGATGGTGAGGCAATACCAACAGTGTCTGAAAATCTTGGGAAGGGGGGATAACAGGGATATAAAGTGCACAGTTCGTGTGGGAAAAGTTAGACAACAAGCAGTAGAAGGGTTGAAGAGCATAGACAGCAGCGCTTTACCGAGCAAACTAAAATTTTGGTGCTTTCAGTTTGGTCTACTGCCGGGGCTGCTGTGGCCACTGACTGTATGAGGTTTCTTTGACAACAGTAGAGAGGCTGGAAGCTTTAATCAGTTCATACGTCAGGAAATGGTTGGGAGTTCCACGCTGCTTCAGCAGAGTGGGACTTTATGGTAAAGGAATACTGCACCTACCAGTCTCTGCTCTAACCGAGGAGTTTAAGTGCGCCAAGGTCTGACTGGAAATTACATTAGTAGAGTCATGCGACAAATGCGTAAGGGAAGCAGCACCTGTGTTGAAAACTGGAAGAAAGTGGGCAGCAAAGAAAGCCATGGAAGATGCAAAGGCTGCCCTTCGAACCGATGATATCATGGGGCAAGTTCAGCATGGAAGAGGGGCTCTTGGTCTCAGTTCAGCTCCTCCTACATGGCACAAGGCAGCCCCAGCTCAACGGAGGAAGCTGGTAGTCAACAAGGTGCAAAAGCAGGAGGAGAGGATGAGATTGGAGAGTGTGGAACAACGAAAGATCGACTGGCAAGACCTATGGTCAATGGAACAGAGCAGGATCAGTTTCCTCATCAGATCAACATATGATGTTCTCCCATCACCACAGAACCTTAATCTATGGGTAGGAGAGGATCCCTCATGTCCTTTGTGTTCATCACCTGCAACATTAAGGCACATTTTGACAGGTTGTAAGGTGGGTCTTAGCCAAGGACGGTTTACTTGGCGCCATGACCAGGTGCTGTGATGTTTGGCCTTAGCATTGGAAGACAGACGTAATATGACCAATAAGTTGCCACCAGTTCCATCAAAACATTACACTCAAAAGACAACATTCCTCCACCCAGGAGAGCAACTGCCAAGAAAACGTGTTAAAACCAAGCCTTGCCCAGTACAACTGGAAGCTGCTAGAGACTGGAAAATGCTGGCAGATGTTGGTAAATGGCTTATTTTTCCACCAGAGATTGCCACCACTAACCTTAGACCAGATATTGTCTTGTGGTCTCGATCAGCACGCCTTGTTCACCTGGTACAGTTAACAGTGCCATGGGAGGATGCTGTGGATGAGGCGTATGAGAGGAAGAAACTTTGGTATGCTCAACTAGCCGCTGGAGAAGAACAGCGAGGATGGAGAGTCCAGGTTTACCCAGTGGAGGTGGGTTGTCGAGGATTTCTCAGAGACGTCGGATTCAGTGGCCAAGAGTTGCGTCGCACAGTGAAGAACTTATCTGAAGCAGCAGAGAGGAGCAGCAACTGGCTGTGGTTGAGACGGAAATATTCTGGTTGGGGATCGTAAGCACAATAGAAAGAAAGAAACGCTGTTGTACGGGTAAGAAAGCTGGGTTGAGTTGAGTGGGGGACGGAGGGGGGTGATGCTGGGACGCCAGAATCACCGTGGAGCCCTCTTGAGATGTTGTGGGCTAGTCGACGAAACACAGAGGATGGAAGTTGCCAACTTGAAGACCCCAGAGAGTATCCTACTTAGCTCAATCCAGACAGTTGTCATGCTGATGCGCTGGAGAAACCACACTGTGGTTGATCCCTGGATCCAGCATTGCAGCCGTTGTGTGTGCTGATGCGCTGGAGAGGCAAAATAAGCTGATCCCTGGAGCCAGCATTACACTTCAGCCATCAACACCAGGCAGAAGGTTATCTACATCATCAGATGGAAGGAAACACAAATGGATAGAGACACAGATGGATCACATTAGTTTACTGTAAAGCGACGTCTTAGTTGGCGCTTATCTTGGCAAGAGCTTCAAATCAGCATGAATTGTATTTTATCTGGCTCTTAATTGTATTAATACTTGTACTGTGATTCTTGAAATGTATTTTTGTTTACGACTGTAAGTCGCCCTGGATAAGGGCGTCTGCTAAGAAATAAATAATAATAATAATAATAATAATAATAATAATAATAATAATAATAATAATAATAACAATAAATGAAGTTCTAACATCTACTCTCATGTAATGGAAATCAAGATATCTTAAAATGATTTGGAGATATCTCTAAATGAACGGGAAGTTATTTCTAGATACTTTTAAATGCCAGTTTGGCATACCATGCTAGCAAAACATTATTTAAAAGACATCTAAATCAATTTAATATATCTTGATTTAATTTTTAGATATCAAATGAAATTAAGATATCTTCAAAAGGGTTTATTTACAGATACATTATATTCATTTAAAGATACCTGCAATATTTTTTACATATATCTGTAAATATTTCAAGATATCTACAAATGCAATTTGAGATTAGCTAAATGATCATTTGGCTTGCCTTAGATATAGGCCTACCCGTTCCTTCGTCTTCCTTGTTAGCTATATGCTTTTTTTATTGCTCTCAGTAAATTGGCATTTTATTTTGCTCTTGCTTCAAAATAAGGCCTCACGCTTATTTAGAGCAGTGGTGCACAAAATGTGGGGCAGAGAGTCAGTAAAGGGGGCTCGACTATGACTAAAGAGGCGTTCTGTAATTTTATTTTTATTTTTAAAAATAAACATTTTAAATAAATACATAAACAGCTAATTAGTACACAGTATTACCCTTCAAATTATCCATTGATGATCACTCTAGGGCCAGAGAAATTATGCTTGAAGTGAGTGTCAGTAAAACTGCAGTGAATAGAGCCAAAATGGCAGCTTCCATAAAATAAAGCACAGTGTTGTTCCCGGATTTAATGTAAATCGTGTATTTTTTCCTAGATTTAACCAAAACAGTTCTGATTTAGCTTAATACAAAAATGTAAACAAACACATTCTTAAAAGTTTTGAAATGTGTAAATCTTTTTGGCAGTTTCAGATTTAGCTGGCAAAATAAACCCAGATTTATTTTTTCCGATTTAATTGCTTAACGATAATGTTTTTCAGATTTATCTGTTAGGTAAATGTTGAATCGCCAAGTGTAACAAAAAGATTTAAGTTACATGTATTTTTTCACAGATTTATTTGTTAGAAATGTTAGCTAAATGTTGACTTGTCAAGTGTAAAACAAAATATTTAAATTCACACATTTATTAGAAACCCAGATGTAACCTGTCAGCTAAATAATGACTCGCCAAGTTTTAAAAAAGATTTATAGACTGGTTTTAAATGTTGAATGTACGATACGCGTTTTCAACATTTATAAATAGTATCTGAAAGTACAATTCTGAAAACTTGCAAGAATGTGTTTGTTAGCATTTATGTATTTAGCTAAATCTGCACTTTTTGTGGTTAAATACAGGAAAAAATATGCGATTGACATTAAATCCGGAAAACACCTGTTAAAATATAAAGTGTCAGGGGGAGGTGGCGACAAAATGTATGCTAAGAAGGAGGTGTCATATAAAAAGTTGGCTCACCACTGATCTTAAAGCATAAAAATCATATTACTTACTTATCAAGTACTCTAGGAAGAGAAGCTGCTAGTATGTTAACGGCAAAATATGTAATTTACCAGTTATTTTAAAATGTTAATATATAGATTGTTGCTCTCAAGCTAGTAGTGGACTGTGGAATAAATATTTCAGCAAGGTGGCTTAAAGATAGTGTTAAGTACAACTATAAACCCCTGCCCCCATCCCCTTCTGCTTAACTTTCTTTTCAAATTAGAGGTTACAGCTGGAAGTGTCATTTAATCCATATCCTCAGTTCTCAAAGCCACAGGCTTTTTTCTGTTTGATCTCCATGGGATAGAAGCGCTACACCATCCTCTGCCTTTTCATGCCTTGTAAATGAAAGGAAAGCCAATCCTAGCAGGTAGAACATCTGAAGAGATGCAAAGTCAACTCTGGTTTATGAAGGAATTGGATCCAGCCTTTGACTTTTAAATATAAAAAAAAGACAACAAGACTGCTTTTTTAGAATCCAAGGCCTCAAGTAACCAAGAAATCCCCCATTCTGCAGTTCCAGGTTCTGCACTGCTTGGTGATAACGTGCTTACTTGTTTATCAAACAGCTGTCAAAATGAGAAAAAGGGTGTCACAAAGATAAAAATAAAGTAAAAATGAATGTCCATATACACTGCAATAGACAGCAGCAAAAGAAACAAACAAATAAAAAAATCCTTATCAGGAACAGTGGCAAAGTCGAGCAGGAAAGCGCCGGAACACAGTCTTATTTTCTGTAGGCCACTCAGTTCTGCCACCGACACACAGGCATGTAAAGTAAAGCTTTCTGAAAAGATGGAGAAAGACACTTTGTGGAAATACTTGTAGAAATTAGATACATGCATGACCTGTTTTGTGTTACTAGAAGTTCAGTATACAAATAAAGTGTGAATTTGTATAATAACTGTTTGTTAAGGGGTGTTCTGTTATTAGTGTGGGTATCCACTGAGAGACGAGCAAGACACAGAGGTTTGATATTGAAATGCTGCTCAGGCCTCCAGGTTTTATTAACAAACAAATAGGTATTTGCAGTGGTAGGTGGCCACCACTAAGGTACCAGCAATGGTATCCCTAGTGCGGGAGAACACACACATACGGGCAAACTAGCGCTACCTCTTCTAAAAGGAGGGTCCTACTCAAGGAACCTTCTCCCTAACACAAATCTAAATAAATTATTGGTGGGATTAATGGATGTGTAAAATAAAATCCACAAAATGAAATCCCTTTATAAAGTAGAAGTTATCCCGGTCAATACACTGTGGTAACCCATAGCTCACCCGCATTTGTGTGGGATCTCCACAGATTTCACAGTCCTTCTTCTTCAGCTTGTGGAGAACAAAGGACTGGCTTTCCAGACCCTTTTTAAAGGCATGTGGCCAGGGATAATTGATTACAAGAACATAAGAAAGTTTACAAACGAGAGGAGGACATTCAGCCCATCTTGCTCGTTTGGTTGTTAGTAGGTTATTGATCCCAGAATCTCATCAAGCAGCTTCTTGAAGTGCCCCAGGGTGTCAGCTTCAACAACATTACTGGGGAGATGGTTCCAGACCCTCACAATTCTCTGTGTAAAAAAGTGCCTCCTATTTTCTGTTCTGAATGCCCCCTTTATCTAATTTCCATTTGTGACCCCTGGTCTTTGTTTCTTTTTTCAGGTCAAAAAAGTCCCCTGGGTCGACATTGTCAATACCTTTTAGAATTTTGAATGCTTGAATCAGATCACAGCGTAGTCTTCTTTGTTCAAGACTGAACAGATTCAGTTCTTTTAGTCTGTCTGCATACGACATGCCTTTTAAACCCGGGATAATTCTGGTCGCTCTTCTTTGCACTCTTTCTAGAGCAGCAATATCCTTTTTGTAACGAGGTGACCAGAACTGAACACAATATTCTAGATGAGGTCTTACTAATGCATTGTAAATTTTTAATATTACTTCCCTTGATTTAAATTCAACACTTTTCACAATATATCCGAGCATCTTGTTGGCCTTTTTTATACCTTCCCCACATTGTCTAGATGAAGACATTTCCGAGTCAACATAAACTCCTAGGTCTTTTTCATAGATTCCTTCTTCAATTTCAGTATCTCCCATTTGATATTTATAATGCACATTTTTACTCCCATATGATATTTATAATGCACATTTTATTTTATTAATCAATTAGTTAATTAACACCTGACCACACACTGCACATCAAGTTTTAATTAGGCAAGGAGGGATGTCTAACCTCCCAGCCCTGCCATATCTAGCACAAACTTACATTTTCATTTTAAACACACTTTTATTTATAAATCAAACAAAAACACCTTATTTACAGGGTCAAGGACTCAGCCCTGCCACACTGCTGTTTAAGAACATATTTTTCCGGTACCTTCAAATTTAGGACTACACCATTGATCAGGAATTATAAACATTTAAAATCCCAATATGTTTTAAAGGTAGAAAATGAAAAAAAAAATTAAATTAAATGAAAAACCAAGGAACTTGTTAAAATTCTGCTGTGACCGGATATTGTGGCCTGTGGCAACTTGACATTTACATTTTAGTTTATATCCTTGTCTTTAGAGTTAATTCCTTAAATGCCAGCTGAATCCTCTGTAAGCTTTCTGTGTCCACACTTCCTGGTTATTTACTAAGTGAAAGTTAACATACTGCCACTCCCAGGTAAGATTATGTATGCGTTAAATCCTTTGGCTTTCTAACACTCCAGTTGCCTAGTAACCCTTTTCCTATCCGAAAGCCTAAAGCCTCAGGTTTCGCCTGTGTGTCGTCACTGTGTGAGTGTTTTTTTTGTTTGTTTTGTTTTTTAATGTTTCATGAATTCCCATCCCTGTAACACAAAGAGGATGAGTTAAAAGACAACTTCTACACACACTTTGGGCCTGATTAAATTAATCTAACCAGTGGCATATTGAATTATCTTATTGAAATCAAAATCTCTAACTGTACAGTATGTTTAGAGATTTAAACAGCATCAGTAAAAAAAAGAAAAAAAAGAAAAAAGAAAACACACTGAAGAGTGAATATTTACCAGATCTCATTTTGGAATCTATCTTGCACACTGCACATTTAAATCGAATGACTGGGCAAATCGCACTGTTACAAATAACGCCATATTGCTAAGCAGATGCAGCGCTTTGTCTATGGAATTTCAGCTGTTTAAACAGGCTTTATTTTTGAAGCATTGCACTTGTAACAGTACTTGTAACATAAACAGAATACCCCATGAAAGTTCCAGTAGTGCAGTGTTTTTTCACTCATGAGGATGGCTCTTATGGGCTATTTGTCCATGAACATTCCAGGAATAACCTCTATTTATACAGTACTTTGATGTAAAGGTGTTGTCAGGTACTTCCTACCAACAGTAGTCCACAAAGCTGAAGGAGTAAAGTATATTTTAATACTTTAATACAGGCTGGTGGCCAAGAAAATGCAGAGGCAGAAAAAAAGGCAAGGGGCTGCAGCAGTAGAATCTTATTATTGTATTCAGATGGACAACACTTTTCATATCTTCTAAACATTTTACTCCAATTTGGCTGTTAAACACATTTTCTCCTCTAGCCCACAGAGAAAATAAAACAGTAGCCTGTCATGTATAACTTAACTGTTATACACTGGCAGCGTATGTTTTAAAATGCACCGAATACAACATTAATATAGCATTTGGTACACCACTAATAAGCTAACATCTGCCAACATGCAAATGATACTGTTGTTTAACATGTTTTATTATTATTATTATTATTATTATTATTATTATTATTATTATTTTCTAAATAAAGTCGTTAAGGCAGTGGTGGCTGGTGACTTCTGTCTGAAGAGGCGCAATTACATCTAATCAATCTGCCATGCAAAAAAATGACCTTCATTAACAGGGCTGGATTAAAAGACGAGGGGGCCCTACACTAACCCATATGTTGGGTGCCCTATGCACAAGAGCTTGTGAAACGGTGTTGTAATTTACAGCCTGTAGGTTAAATGTATCTTTCAGTTCTATGTCAGATGCATGTTCACCATTTACGTCTTGCAAAACAAATACAATGTGTAACCCACTGATCTTGGGCATCAATCAACTCGTCAGACCACTGACAAGCAACCAGACTGTTTTACCAATTCCATAATCTCCTCCTTGTGATACTCGGCAACTTTAGGTAAGTATTCATGTCTCAGCTGGGCTGATGAAGGAATCACTCCACCATTTGCTACACTCAGTCTGAAGAATTTACGTAACTTTTGGTTGTCCAATTTTTCAAGAGGGATATTTGCGCAAACAAACGCCTCTGTCAGGTCAAAATGTAATGTATTTCGTGCTTCATGGTTTTCAGTGGACTTTTGGAACATGAAAGTCACTCTGTTTTTTGTTTCTTGCAAGTAAAGCAGTTGCGGTACTGCTCTGGATTTCCGCCTTTCTCTGTCGGTGAATACTTGAATCTAAATGCATGTCAACAGACGAGTTTCGGTAGTGATCTACAGTGACGTTGCAGGACGTACAGAAGACTTTACCTCCATCGCTGTGTAAAACTGCTGGATACTGCTTTATGTGATCTACTGCAGACACATTTTCAAAGACATTTACAGTGTGTAATATTTTAATTTCCTAGATTGCATATACTGTAGTCACATGACATAATCACTGCATGGCGAATGTTATACACAGACAAACACAGAGGTGTAAAGTTTAGTTAATGTGATTTTTTTGTATGAAATACAAATAATTATGAAATAATGTATTTTCATTTCTTAAAAATATTGAAAAAATCGCAGTACTGAGCTAATTTCACGATTTCTGGGTAGTATATAAAGGGAGAGAAACAAACGCTATGGATTTAGACCCTTCAGCCTCCCGCATTATACACGTTTACCTTTACCTCCTTGTTTTTATAAAATATAAACCCCCTAATTAAAAACTTTTGAGACAGGACAGGTTTTTAAATTGGCCCTAAAACTGAAATAAATGAATGCGTAAATTGAGCATGAGTCATGCATTTTATCCTGCAGACTGACACTTCTGACGTAGGACTAGAGACAGATCTTTCCAAGGAGGTACAGGGCGTGGAGCATTGGGTATTGTACATTAGCAGGAAGCTGCTTGCATGAGAGACTCAGACCAGGTATGCTATAATTGAGAAGGAAAGCCTAACCGTCATAAAATAAAGAAAAGGAACTGAAAGCAAGTTTCTGTGTGCCTCTTCCTGTGTGTGTGTGTGGCCTGTTCGCCCACATGCAGTTTTTGTAAAGTGTCCCAAAAACGTCAACCTTGAGTGGGCCCCAACTCTGCTGGGGGCCCTACGCTATAGCATAATTTGCGTATAAGTTAACCCGGCCCTGTTCATTAATGTCTTTATTAATTTCTTCTAGCAAGGTAAAGGAAATGGATGAAATCAAGTCATTCTGCATGTTTTTTGACATCCTAGAAAATACAGTTCCTTATTTCCTGAGCAGCAACTCGTCGAGCAATTATTATGCCGAATTTTGTATTTCTATCTTTAAATATATAGTGTTTATAAAAGTTTAGTACCATTATGATTTCTTTTTTCTGGTCACTTTTTAAAATCTTGCGCATAGTAGGCCGGCAACAGTGCCTCAGCAAGAAGCGGGAGGGTTTGAGTTGTTCTTCCAATTAAAACCAGAGATTAGACAACGTCATCTGCCATTGTTAGTACTGTACTGTGGTGGTTATAGGAGATAGGTCTTATGAGTTTAACCAATGGAAAAGTCAGAGATCTGCCCTGGTTTTGCAGCTGTCCGATCATTAGTGAGCAGAGTCGGAACATAAATATGCTTGGGTAAGCAGTGTAAGAATAGCTGAATTGCACACAATATTGCTAATATTATAGAGACCTTATTGAGAATTATATTGAGAACTTAGAAGTAATATTTAGAATTGCTTTTTACATATTAAAAAAAAGTAATCAGACAACAGAGGGGCGGCAGTGTGGAGTAGTGGTTAGGGCTCTGGACTCTTGACTGGAGGGTGGTGGGTTCAATCCCAGGTGGGGGAGACACTGCTGCTCTACCCTTGAGTAAGGTACTTTACCTAGATTGCTCCAGTAAAAACCCATGTATAAAATGGGTAATTGTATGTAAAAATAATGTGATATCTTGTAACAATTGTAAGTCGCTCTGGATAAGGGCGTCTGCTAAGAAAGAAAGAAATAAATAAATAATAATAACAGACATTGTAGTCGATTTGGTTATGAATTCATTTTCAAGAAGTCTTTCTCAGAAAAATTGGAGATTGTTAAAAAAGGGAGGTATATACCACAAATACCTAAACTGACACAGGAAGGAAAGGTATACACTCACAACTTCCAGCATTCATATTATGAAAGGTATCGATGGCTTACCGGTATCTGTCAATTAAAAATATTATACTGCTGGAACTGTCTTTTGTTCGGTACAGAAAAGGCGATATGGAATAGCACTGGCTACGGCAATCTAGGATGTCTAATGAAGTCAGCACAAAAACATGAGCGTTTCATCACTTGCAAACCACTGTTACACTCAAAACTTTTGGGCAAACCCAGACTGATGTTCAGCTGGATGAGCAGAGCGTAGGGAGACAATACATCACAATGAGCAAGTAAGAAAATTGTGAGCTTCTTAAACGCGTGATTATTTTGTTTACCTTGTCAAGCAAGAACTGTCTTTCAGAGGGCACGATGAAAGCACCAATTCCTCAAATAGAGGTAATTATGTGGAATTACTTTCTCTGATTTCTGACTACAACAGCATGTTAAACAATCACTTGTAAATAGCCACAGCATTCTCAGTATTATATATAATCACATTTATTTATTTTTTTACTTTGAAATTTTGAGGAGGCACTGCGTTGTGACATCAAGCGGCAAAAAAGCTTCTTTTATTGGTTAAATGGCACTTATAAGATCCAATAAAATATCTTCCTTGCAGAGTCATTCAATCAGTGCTGTGGAAGAA
This sequence comes from Acipenser oxyrinchus oxyrinchus, assembly GCA_030684275.1. Classification (NCBI taxonomy): domain Eukaryota; kingdom Metazoa; phylum Chordata; class Actinopteri; order Acipenseriformes; family Acipenseridae; genus Acipenser; species Acipenser oxyrinchus. Next base: position 56,561,923 of record CM060247.1, on the reverse strand, counting down.
AAGACTGAATGACCCTGTATTCCATCCAGGGTTTTCACATAGACACATATATAAATGAAACTCCATCTGTTGGTTGGAATTTAAGTCAAACTCAGTAAAATCAGAACAAAGGGGCGCAGGGGTAAATACAGCAAGTTAGAGTGCATTAGCTGTATTTACACAATACACCAACTGGTTTCACCTTTCAAAGAGTATTAAAGGGATTAAACAATTCCACTGTCAACAGTTTAAAGCAGGATAATGCTTGCTCCTTGCCACACACACAGTGGTTTCATCCCCCGTTAGAGTATTAACAACTTTGTTTTACTGAAAGTCTATCCCATTTGAGAGCTTATAAACTCATTTACAGGGTCACCAAAGGTACAATTGTCCCCCTATAAGAAGTTAAAGTTTGCATCAGCCTCGGGTGGCAGTTGCACTGATAAATTCCAGCGGCTCACTGGAATGCTTACTATTAAAACATAGACATCGGCTGCTGTCTTCTATTATGAAATGCATGCTGCCTCTGATGATCAACTCAAGACTGCATTGCAGTGGGGTTGACAGTAGTAGCCATGCACATTTTTTGAATCCGGGGCTGAAAGGGCATATGTTGGAGACAGTCGTATGTTTCCATATATCTGGAGAACTGATTTTTTCTCCATTTTTTTTTTTTTGAAAACAATACAGAAATGTGTTTTAAAAAACGTAAGAGAGCTGCCAATAACAAATCCCACAGCTTTTTCAGCTTAGCAATTCAGCAAGGGAAGTCTGTGGCTGGGTGTTACCTGTCAGCAGCACTACATAAAACAGAGAACATTTATATTCCTCTATCAATGAACGTTTAGACAAAGGCAACTTTGAGCCAGTCTCTTGAATACTAAGCAGCCTCCAGTCCAAAGATCAGAAATTTGTTGTCTGTGATGGGTAGAAATTACATTTGTCAGGGGGTTTCTGTTATGTACCTACTATGCACCTTGTTCCTGCAGCAAAATAATTTGGTACTGTACCAGTATTTTTTAACAGTGCTTGATAAACCTGTCTTTGATTACACATCATCCACATTTGCATAACCATAATATACAGTTCACTAATTGACTTTCTGTTAGGACACATTTCAAGTTTCGCCTCAGTAAGAAAAAAAAAACTTGAACAGTTGTTCTGAATATGAGCTGTGACAGAGATCGAATGATTCTTGGTGTTAGATCTCCCTCCTGACCTGTAAGGGCACTGTGTAAAAGGAACCCTTAACTAAATGGCATGACAATTTATTCCTTGGGTTAGGTGGAAGTCAGTCATTTAGGAAGGGGGCAGAGCTACGGTACCCAAACTCAATGACTCGGATGGGAAACAGTGTGGCATCCGAGGATTGGAGGAGCAGGTGCGCTTGTTAACCTAGGGGTCATGAGCGAGGGTATAAATATGGGTTGTAGTGTAAGTGATCTGTTCCTTTCTAAATGGTTAGAGAACAACCAAAAGGAAACCCTGTGTCAAGTGTAAAACCGTGAGTGTTGTGTTTGTTAGTCTGTCTTGTAACATTGTTTTGTTTGTGTTGTTTTAAGACAACTAACAATATGCTGGATCAGGCCAGCAACAAACCTGGACACCAGCACTTCCCTGTTTCACAATGTCTTTTCACCACAAGCACTAGTTTCACGCACTAAATAAACACTGTGTTTGTGTTCTGTGTTGCGTGTGGGTGAGGAAAGAACCGGGACTTTTGGTTTCAGGTCAAACCCGAGGATTACAAATGAAGTGATACACGCCGCTGTATCACTTCCATCATTTATTATTTACAGGTGTTTGCCTTAAGGCTCTGGACATTGTTACCTATTTTCAATAAACACCCTTGTACCTGGAAAACTATTGTCTGTCTGTTTCTGTATCCACTGCACTGCACGCACCTGTAATCACTTACCACTTTGCCACAGAGCTTGTCATTGATTTTTATATTTTTTGAAATACAGCAAAAATATGTTATACTCTCAATGAAATTGATTACTGTATACATTTGCATATGCTTTTGGGGAAAGAAATAAGGCTATAATATTTTAGTGAAGCAGCAATACACAAGGCTTAAAAATTTATGAAATGTGACAGTTATCTTTACAATGTCTTATTCTTATTGCTTTACTTTGGTACTTTCTATTTCTATTTCAGTCCTCACATCCTGCTAACTCAGAACTTTAAAGTTCCTTTGGTCTCAAAAGGTCTCTCAAACATGTCTTCTCTCTAAGTCCAGCTGGTACACCAAGGCATAGCCATTAACCTGCTCCCCTGCAACACTCTGCCCCTCGTGGCTGTAAGAAATACCCACGGGTAGGTGTACTAAGTCAGGCCAGTTGCAGCGCAAACATACCACAATTTGCATTTTCGTTTCGACACTTAACAAAGTATACATTTTGTCGAATGTACTAAGAGAAAATATGTTACTGAAAAGAGCTGCAGTATACTAATTTAAATATTTGTTGCGTCTTCTTAGCGAGATCTCTTTTGCGAGAGTCGTGCAACATTGTTCAAATAAATAGTGGGAGTTGTGGTTTGCTGCAGCAGAAGGTGCCCGAAGGAGAATGTCTATACATGCAAAGGTCCAAGAATCAAAACAACATTGTTTTTGTTAGGAGGTGTCAAGTTTTAAAAAATACAATAAAATCGCACACACATACATTTATAGTGCTCAATGTATTTTAAATGTATAAATCATTGCGCTGAAATAACTCTAATGTGTTTTGGGTAGGCTACACATTACATTATGAACAAAAATATAAATCTGTACAATACGCCTCTACAGTATACAGTGTTCCACATTTTAGGTTTATTTTGAATTTTACCAAACAATTACAGGATTTTTTTTAACAGAACGTCGTTTTTTTCTGATTTATAGCTGATTTTTTGTCTACTATTCAATATTTTTGTGGTATTATTTTTTACAAAATATACAATATTTTGATAAAATGCTGTTTTATTTTGACTCTGACATTGTAATAAGCAGCCCTACATTGCATCCTAAGATAAAGCAAGTACGTTTAGACGTCAGAGGATCAAATAGCATTCAAATGTCACAGATTGGTTCTCTGTTCACAAACACATTATCACCTGATTCTGTTGGCCAATCAATCTGATTATTGTGGCAGTTGCTGGGCGTGGTAACTACTAGCTTGATCAAAAACAAAATTGAAATACTTACACGAAAATATAATATTTTTAGTGGATGAGGAATGGGGAGAAAACGTAAATCATTTTATGAATATTCAAAAGAAAACGATGTTTCGAAGTATACAAAAAGCCAAATAGCAGAAGTGGGCCAGATGAGGGAGAAGATTCATAGTGCTGCAAATACTGCTGCATGAGGTACAGACTCATGCTGACAGAATAAAAGCACATACTGAAAAATAAGCAACACATTAAAGTAAAACAAGAAAATTTGGTTCGTCTGGTTGATTGGAAATTTGCAGGTCCATACAGCCTTTCGTATTAATGAATTGACAAATTAATTAGTGAATTATTAGATGAATTAACAAATATGTTTATGAATTGACGAATTTATGGACGAATTGCTGGACAAATTGACCAATTCATGAATTGACAAACAAATTGACAGCAAATTGACAAATTAATGGCTGGATAGTTTTGGCACAAATGGCGCTCCATAACAGAGCATTCCAGGAATTTACAAACGGTCAGAGTGCGCTCTGACACTGAGATTGAGTTTACAAACGGACCCTAAGCATACAGTGCACTGAAAAATGTCAGTGAGTTTTGCCAGAAGAAAAACAAAACGCTCTTTTATGACTCAGAAAGGTCATAATTAAAATTAAATTAAAATACTACTATAAAGCAATTACATCTATTATGCCCAGTGCTGCACATCTTGTATATAATTATCACAACAGTATATCTTTATTTAACCTAATTTACAGCCACACTCATGCCAAGTAATAATGCTTTACTTTAAGAGATTGCACAGCATTGATTTAGTAGAGATGGGGGTTTAGCTTGGGTTTACTTTCTCAAATGTCTAGTGCTGTAAATTCTAGTGCAAATTATAAGGACAATGCTTCTCTGGGCATTCTGACAGGGAAAGTGTGTCACAGAGTACTCAATGTTATTCTGCTGATTTTACGCAACATAAATGCATTTAATCTGATGAAACAATGAAACGTTTCTTCATCTCTGTGATGTCTAGACAGCATAAGGTTATTCAAGAGCATTACATCTGTTTGGGGATCAAGTGGCAGGTACTTGTAAATCTCACACTGACCGGTGACTATCCTGCGTGCTGAAACTATTACAAAGAGGACTTTGCAGTGTCACTGTTACTGCTGCAGTTACTACACTCACTCATTGTGCTTTGTTACCACTCGCTGGATTGCAGTATTGTACACTTCAACACAATAAAGAAAGTTTAGTCTAGTAGTCTAAAGGCATCAAATTAGTTTTATTTTCTTTTGTTTTTATTCAGAATGTATGGTTGAGTCTTTGAAGATAGGGAAGCAAAAAATAGTGGCTTTTAATAGAATTCCTCTTTTATAAATCACAGAGAAGTTTGCATGATAAAATCCTAGTATAAGCATTGAAAAGGCATGGTAAACTGGTAAGTACAGTGCAAATTCACAATGGTAAAGCTGTTTTATGTTCCCTGTTATCTACTGCAGTTTGATCAACCACTTCTTGCTAACAATGATGACCTTTTTGGTAAATCATTTGTAGTTTCTATGTCAAAGACTTTTTTTTTAGCATCAAATAAATCATGGGTATCATTTAGAAAATGTGTGCAAACTCAATTTTAAATTATCCAGTTGCCAGTGTCTACATTAGATGCTTTCATATTGTAATGCAAAAATAGTGTTAATAAATTGTTATTGTCTATTCACAAATCTTTAACTTGTGAGTTATTTAAAGAATCTTTATATTCATTAAGGCAATTTTATTCTGAAATTGGTAGCTGAGGGCAAATACATGAAAGCTAAAGAATTGTTAAAAATGAAGAAACATCTGTTGGCTGATTCATATTTTCATTTTAAAACTTTTAATGTTCATCAAAACAATGTTCTTGCTCAGCCAATGGAATACACTCAGAAAAACAGAAAACGTTCAAGCATGTGTGCAGCAGAACCATACCATATATATTTAATATAAAGCTTTGGAGACAGCTGAGCTGCATTGCTCCGTTTAGTGAGGAAAACATGAGCTGGCTTTTGATTTGAAAAAAAAAATTCTGAAAAGAGAAATTGAAAGGGACACTTGTTCCCTGAATAGTTTTTTTTTCTTCTTTAAAATCCAAAGTACACATAGTCTAAAGAACACTTGCATGATTGAGAGAAACTGCAGGACTAAATTTACATTGACTAAGAAAATCAAATTGCTGACTCACCAAAAGACCCAAATTGAAGTTTACAGCATTTAAGCAGCAAGGACACCCTTGTTCCATAGAGAATTATGGAGCAAATAATCAGATTGACATCCCATCTGGTTGCTTAAAAAATGTGCATGTTCAAAATTCAAAAGTTCAAGAAAAATAGTGGTAGGTGGGAACCCAGGCAATCCCCTGGCCCATTTTAATCAATGCACTTCCTGCCTAGGGTTGTCTGGGCCATTAGGAAAGGATAAGACATCTTCCTTGAATCTTTTAAAACCTCTTTAAGTTTGCTTTTATGTTATTTCAAAAGTATAAATGGTGTTTTTTTATTACTGATAATCTGTGATTGTACTTTTACAAAATAGCCGTACACATTATAAAAACAGTGCAATAAGAAAAAGCCTGGCGTATAATTTAAATATGAACAAAACCAACCACAAAGAATCATAGGTTTACTATAAAATACTCAATAGTTTAGTGATTGCATTTACAGTAAAGTAAGAAATGGTCAAATAATTTGCAGTAAATGGTAGGGAGGGCATTCAGGTAGACAGTGACCTTGCTGGAGTTTGTGAGTGAAAATCAAACAGTTGGAAAATATGCTTCATAAAAGGACATTGCACTGGTAATAAATAAACAATGAATTGTATATACACAGTGTATACAACCGCTTGAAGGATAAGGTGATACTTTTTCTAGTGCTAATAAGAGGCATTTTGATGAAAGCCTTGACAAGAACTACTTTAAAGTAATTGTGAGGTAAAGTAATTGAGGTGTCACACGCAGCAAGCCTTGGTAGGACTGCATCTGAACATCTGCAGGCTAGATTGATACCCGGGCGGCTCACAAACACCCAGAGGCCATCTTAGGTCACAATACCAGCCTTCAATGAGTTTATGTTTTGGTTATTTTATTTATTTATTTTCTACTTTTGTTGTGGGTTTATATCAATTACTATAATCATGCTTTTAATGGCTTTTAATGCTTTTAAGTGGCTATGCTAATGCAAATTCACTAAGATAAAATACATGTATGCTTGTTTTAAGGATGGTAAGGTTTAATCTACATAAAAAAAACCAAAACCCCATGACATTCTCATTGTAAGTGAAAATATTTAGGATCAGTGATATAGTATATAATGTTAATCAGGAACTGGCTTTGGGAAAACAGCTTTTAAACTCGAGCAGTGCTGATGTTATAAAAACATACTCTATAAAGTTTTGGGGTAGAGGTTGGATTAGGCCAATAGGCCCAAACGTCAGCACTGCTTAATGTGAATGAAAACATGAAAGATTGTTAAATTTGAGGCTCATTTCAGCTGGCTTTGTATATTTAATTAGATTTCTATTCAAGCTTCTACTTTTTCATTCTAACTTAATGGTCATTTTTTTGGGAAAGGTACCAATTCACTGACCAGTAAATAAACAGCAGTTACCAGCTTTAACTGTCTTGCATTGAAGAACCAGACCTTGTAGAAACACAAATGACAGTATGTAATAACAGCTTATGCTTTTTAATAATTAAAGCCATCCATACAAGTACATGTCATCTTGAGTTACTACAGACATGCAAGTAAGTGGTTTGCATGGCAGGCATAGTTTTATGTCTCAAGGTATCAAAACACTTTGGAGCAGTATTAAAGGTTAACATCAGCACAATCTGTTAACTCATAATAATCACAACTCGTCTGAATCTTCCAGTGGTGTTTTCTCGGTTTATCGGTACTTGCACTGGACATTTGCACAGAAAGAAATACGCCTGACAGGACACAATTGATGCCAACCCCAGAGATTAGAGATTAAAGGTGCATAGTGTCAATAAAGTGGGCATTAGACTGAAGAGGCATTTCCGTGCACCAGGGAACAGTCCTTATCCCAAGGGTGCGTTGTCTTGGCCCACCCCAGGTGACTCGTCTCCTTGCAGAGCAAGTGATTGTCAGTGAAGCCACAGATTTACTCAAACTCGTCATTTTAACACTGAAGACAGGAAGGAGGGCAAAGGCCCGCCTCTGATAAATCCTTAAAGATTTTGATGGACATATGTGGCTAGAAGATTGCTATATCGTGCTGAGAAATGTGTTTAGCTTTAAAAGAGGTCTCTGGGAAAAGATGCAATTTTAATATTTAACAATAAATAGACTTTGACTTCATTCCTGAATGAGATTTTAAGTTTTCTGTGAACAACATTGTAGTTCAAATAGGTTTACGGAATAAAACCAAAGTTAAGAAATGTACGTATCTCCACTGCAACACAATATTATTTTTTTTATATTTTTATGTGCCATGTTTTGTAAGAATTAAACAGAACATTATTTTATAATGCTTACAAGTAAATTATTAGAGTTGTTAATCAGGGATCATTATAATACCTTATAATAATTTAAATTATGTTCAAGATAGAATACCTACAATTGTAATAAAAATAGTTTTGATGCTATTAAAAAAGACATTCACAGGAAGCAGTAAATAACTTTGAAGAAATAGAGGGTTATCTAGGATTTACAGATCTTTTAAATATTTATACAAAGGGCTGACAAACTGTGTCTTTCCTGTTCGGTTATTTGTAAGAAATGGTTTATATCCTTCCTCTACGTGAAAACATTAGAGAGACATTCTAAACACTTTTATTAGATATATCAGCTCAAGACAAATATTTATTCTACTGGTCAGGCCAAATAGGTATTGCAAGGAAATGCCTGGACCCAAAACTAAAATGAATGTTTTACTTTCTTCTTTGCAGTTAGGTGATTCATTCAGTGTCACGTCTATAGATAGAACAGAGTTTTATAATTTTAATATTAAGACATAGCTATTAAGCTATTGTTATTATGCCATAATAAAGGGAACAATATAATACCTCAGATTGGATCAAAAAAGGGTTGAGATACAAAACAGTGCTGCTCCCTATGGTGCCCTATCTTTGTTTTTAAAGCACTAACATTCAGCTTTACATCACAAGTAGAGCATTTTATATTACCTTTCTATTTTATTTTATTTTATTCATCACCCATCCCATAAAAAATAAGAAAACTTGCTGATAATCTAACTTAGAAACGATATGCCAATCCTTCATTTAGTTATTTAGGGGGTAAGTCGATCAAAAAACTTCCCTGCAGGGAAGTACAACATTTGCAAACTTTCCATAACTGAATATTCCTCTGTCGATCAGCTCAACTTTGCACAACTTTTAGTACTTTTAAAAAGAAAACAAATCTGACAGCCAGATTTGATCATTGTGCCTCAGGTGTTGCTACAACTGTTTAAATAATGTACCTGTAATTGTAATTGTGTTGCTACAACTGTTTAAATAATGTACCTGTAAACGGCCATTTTGCAAATAGCTTTGACACAGACTTTAAAGTTATAAGTGTAAAAAGTTGTCAGGATGTTAATGAAAAGACAAATTACAGGTACATTATTTTAACAGCTGTAGCAACATGTGTGGACATAAACGCTATATTTTTCAGACTGTGTTAATCTTTTAACAGCTCATTATTATAGAAATGTAACAACATTTCCTCAAGGAAATTAAGTGCAGGAGCTGCAGCGAATATACTTGCTGCGCTGGGAATTTGCTGGAAGCGCATGTTTGGAAATGTTAAGGAATTACTACTTCTATTGAATAGATCAGGGATTGCCAACCCTGGTCCTGGAGAGCCTCTATCCTGCAGGTCTTCTAGGTGTCTTTACATCATCAATGGCTAAGGATCTGGAACACATGTTAATCTTGACTGATTAAGCCAATAATTGGTGCCATAGGTATAATTTATGCGGCGGACATGTCCCCCACACTTTTTCAATGATGGGGAAATGTCCCCCTCACATTGAGGACTACTACAAATTTTATTTCACAATAAGGTAATGGTATAATCAGTAGTCAGTATAGAAGTCAATGGGAAGAAAACCAGAATCTGGATTACTGGAGCCGGATCATGAGATGGTATTTTACTAGGAGGATATGGATCAGGCTCCACTGATCCGTAATGTTGATCTGATCCTGGAACACACACCTTAACTAGGGAAACTGACCAATGAGAAGTGAACATGCATGGTGCGTAGTTTAAAGACCCTGGCTGACCAAATTGTATACAGCCTGAGATCACAGCAGAAAAACTGGCAAACAGACAGACAAACATAGGAGGATGCTCTACGTTGCTCTGTCCAAAACACAGGAAAATGGTTTAAGTTTGTAATTCACCATAGCTCGTGTTATTTACTAATGTTATCACACTGAGGTTTCTGTCTATTTAGTTTTTAACTTTTCAATTTAAATTGAAATAGTAAACTTAAAACAGCAAATTGACCTTTGTGCCTTGTGCGAATAAATATAGACATCAATAAAAACTAAATACATTACCAAGAACTTTTTACATAGGAGGCTGTGTGGTCCAGTGGTTAAAGAAAAGCACTTGTAACCAAGAAGTCCCTGGTTCAAATCCCACCTCAGCCACTGACGCATTGTGTGTCCCTCAGCAAGTCACTTAACCTCCTTGTGCTCCGTCTTTCGGGTGAGACGTAGTTGTAAGTGACTCTGCAGCTGATGCATAGTTCACACACCCTAGTCTCTGTAAGTCACCTTGGATAAAGGTGTCTGCTAAATAAACAAATAATAATAATAAATAATACAAAATTATTATACCTAATTAATTACGATATATACTAATTCTAAATTTGTTTAAACACATCCGCACAGACTCTCGCATATTTATTAATGATTGCCATTACACGACAGTAGATGTTAAAACTTCATGCTGATTTGAACTAGGCTCTCACCAAGATAAGCACCAACTAAGACATAGCTTTACAGTAAACTAATGTGATCCATCTGTGTCTCCATCCATTTGCGCTTCCTTCCATATGATGATGTAGATATCCTTCTGTCTGGTGTTGATGGCTGAAGTGTAATGCTGGCTCCAGGGATCAGCTTATTGCCTCCCTAGCGCATCAGCACACACAATGGCTGCGATGCTGGCTCCGGGGATCAACCACAGTGCGGTCTCCCCAGAGCATCAGCATGACAACCGTCTGGATTGAGCTAAGTAGGGTACAACTCTGGGGTCTTCAAGTGGGCACCTTCCATCCTCGGTATTTCGTCGACTAGCCCACGACACCTCAAGAGGGCTCGACGGTGATTCTGGTGTCCCAGCATCACCCTCCTCCGTCTCCCACTCAACTCAGCTTACTTACCTGTACATCAGCGTTTCTTTCTTTCTATTGTGCTTGAGATCCCCAGCCAGAATCTTTCCGTCTCAACCGCAGCCAGTTGCTGCTCCTCTCTGCTGCTTCAGATAAGTTCTTCACTGTGCGACTCTTGGACACTGAATCCGACGTCTTTGACAAAAACCGAGTTGTATATTGTGCCACAAATCCTCAATAACCCACCTCCACTGGGTAAACCTGGACTCTCCATCCTCGCTGTTCTGCTTCAGTGGCTAGTTGAGCATACCGCAGTTTCTTCCTCTCATACGCCTCATCTACAGCATCCTCCCATGGCACTGTTAACTCTACCAGGTGAACAAGGCGTGCTGATCCAGACCACAAGACAATATCTGGTCGAAGGTTAGTGGTGGCACTCTCGGGTGGAAAAATAAGCCGTTGACCAACATCTGCCAGCATTTTCCAGTCTCTAGCAGCTTCCAGTTGTCCTGGGATTGGTTTTAACACCTTTTCTTGGTGGTTGCTCTCCTGGGTGGAGGAATGTTGTCTTTTGTGTGTAATGTTTTGATGGAACAGGTGTCAACTTATTGGTCATGTTACGCTTGTCTTCCAATGCTAAGGCCAAACATCGCAGCACCTGGTCATGGCGCCAAGTAAACCGTCCTTGGCTAAGAGCCACCTTATATCCTGTCAAAATGTGCCTTAATGTTGCAGGTGATGAACACAAAGGACATGAGGAATCCTCTCCTACCCAGAGGTTTAGGTTCTGTGGTGATGGGAGAACATCATATGTTGACCTGATGAGGAAACTGATCCTGCTCTGTTCTATTGACCATGGGTCTTGCCAGCCAATCTTGATTTGTTCCACACTCTCCCATCTCATCCATTCTCCCTGCTTGGCCTGGCCAATGTTCCAAAAACTCACTCTTGGTCACATTTTACTAAATATTTTTAAACTAATAAATAAACAATTAGCATAATGAACATGATCATATTCATCATAGCAAAGTTGAGTCCTTACCTGTAAACAGGAACACGTTTAAAATTTGAAACTCATTGTCTGTAGCTGTTATTTACATTATCGTCGAGACACTGCAGGTTGAGGTTCAAACTACATCTGCATATTTTAAGTGGATGGAAGCTGAAAATACTTTAAAAACACCCTTTTATACCAATACACTTCTAGTATCATTTTAATAGCAAAACTGTATTTATCTTAAGTATTTCAATTGTGGAGAAACCTCAACATTTCTAGAAATATATATTTAAAGGCAATTCTCATCCCTGTCATTAAATCTGTGTTATGCCGCATTTGCTCTAGTGCTCAGCGCTGCCTGTCCTGTCTTATCTATCAACAAAAACTTGAAGGGCAACTCATATTCTTGTTGTTGTTTAGATCCACTTGTTGTGGCCTCAGTAGAGCTCTCAAAAATCTCAGAGTAAGAGTGCAACCTAAAAAAAATGTCAGATTTGTTCTGTGGTATTTTGTACTGATGTATTTGTTATTTTCAGAAATGAAGAAGTAGAGCATATTAATTAGAACATAAGAACATAATACAATTTATGAATGAGAGGAAGCCATTCGGCCCATCTGTACTCGTCTGGTTCCTTGTAGCTGATTGATTTTAAAACTTTGTCAAGTTGGGTCTTAAAGGATCCAAGTGATTCAACCTCAACAACATGACTAAGTAAATTCTGGTGTGCCAGATGTACTAAGACATTTCTAATGGGGTCAAAGGGGTGATTTCAATTTGTGATTTTTAAAAGGTCTCCAGGATGTGATGACTGAAACAAAAAATGATATACAAATTGAATCTAAATACGTGAAGAAAACGTTATTTAAGATAACTCTGACATGTCATACCCATCCCAAGCTACTCTTTAATACAAACCACTGAAGTAGTACTCGATAGTTTAGTTTGCAGTTTAGCATGATTTTAGCTAGTTGTTTAGTCTTTCACATCTATGATATATAAAGCACACACACATGGATATTGAACCATGCAGTTCACTTATTGTCAAACTGATGTTTCTCAAATATGACCAAAAGACACCAAAATTATCACCACTTTTCCTAGACAACAATCTCATACTTTATTTATTAAATAAAAATCTGTATTTTGTGAGGAACAACACATTTTCTTGTAAAGCCAGTTAGCAATACATTTATATTAGAGACTGCATTACTGGAAAAATGTTTAATCTCGCAGATGGGATGAACAAACACATTTAATGCTGTTTTGTTTTTCACCAGCGCAGTGGTTTATACCATGAGTAAATGTTTACGTCAGTAAAGAGCTGGTTACCTGCTGTTAACACTGTTTTGTAAACTGACCTTTACTTAGCCTAAAGCTATATAGTCCAGAAAAGTATAATTCTGAGAACCCATGAATGCCCTGCCGTGACTCACAATGGTGTTAAGGCGGTTACAAAGGCTGTATTTACAAGGTGAACATCTAATTAAGCAAAGTCTTCTTTGTTCCTTGCAAAACTTGATATGCAACCTACACATGCTACATGTTTCCTGTTTTTTCCAATGTCACATTAATGCCTTTAAATGGATGTATATAGTATCTGACACAGACACTTGAATTAAGAGGACACACATCATCTTTTCACAACAGTTTTGAGCTCTATTTAAAAAAAAAGTCTACTAGGATTCTGCACCTTAAGATTCATCAAGCTTTTAGTACAATATAATCTAGCATTTGTAAACAATTACTGAAGCAGCCAATCAGTATTAAAAAAAAACCTTTTCTGATGTGTGAAGGAATTAAGTACTGATAATGTATGGTTCTAATAGGAACCTGATTTACCCTGTATGCTCAAATAAAGGTAACAAAGGGGGAGTTTCCATGTGTGGTTATTTACACATGAAGTGGCGATGTGTGTGCATGTTTGGGAGAACAGCTCGAGAGGATCAGGTTTGTGGCCAAAAATCTCATTTACCCATGAACATGACGTAAAACATGGGAAAAAATCCACGCCCATTTTCACATGGAAACCCTCATTTCACGTGCAAACGTCCACTGTTCCCAATCCAGACAGCCTTGGGAGCACACGTGGAAGGTGTCTGGCACAGATCTCTATAATCCTACATCTCCGCCGGTTTTCAGCTATGTGATCTGCAATAGCTGGGTTGGACAGTTTCATTATATACCTCTGGGTTAATTGTTTTGTTTTTTCTTTCATTAATAAGTTGTGTGATAAATTAGTTGAAAAGTATTCACTACTAACGATATGTCACCCCACCAATGGACATCTGAAAAACAATTTGGATGAGAACAGTAAAACATATTATTTAACAACCAGGCATGAGGCATCTATTTATTTATCTATTTATTTATTTATTTATTGCATTTATATAGCACTTTTTATACAAAAGTATCGCAAAGCACTGAATAGTACATAGCAGAAAAAAAGAACAAACCACAATACAATTGTGTTAACAAATCACAGCTTTATTAGATGAGCTTAACACTGTGCTTTAGAGTTTCACTCAAACAAGATGTCACCTGACAAGTATGGATTTCCAGGTGAGATTCTCTCGTGTACCTGTTCTCTGTGCATGGAAACCACATTTTCCCGAGCTGTCTGCGAAAACAGCACGAGAACTCTATGCTTGGCTAATTTGCATATCAACCTCCTCCTTTCCCCTTCATTTGCATGACTTCAGGTGAAAAGAGGGTCTTCGAGTAAAATAAACTGAGCCAATGGAAACCCGAAATGTATAGGGTCATTTTTCATTTGGCTTGAGCACAATGTCTTGAGAAAAATTAGAACACACATGGAAACTCCCCCAAAGTTGCATTTGTACCTCTTTGTACCTGATGTTATTCATCCACTAACTGCCTTATCTAGCTCCCTAGTCAGCCTGCTACCTTCAAGGACCCTGTCATCTATCCATCCCAAGCGCCCCTTGCATATCCCCCTAAATCAACTCAGAAACTAAACCAAAAGCTACTTCAGCAAAGGAGCTCCATCCAAGCAGATCAAAAACTGTTTGTGCATGGGAATTGCCAGGTGCAGACAACACTCTCTAGTATACTCAAAAGAGACATCATCATTGAATGTCAGAAGCCTTACCTGATCAGTACCACTAGTCCAATACAACAGGTACAACCACATAGTGACCTATAAAGAGCGGATTGAGCCCCTTTTTTAAAGACAGTTTACCACTGGAAATATTCAGAGTATAAAAACGAATCTAAAAAGTGATATTGATACTGTATTTTTCTCATGTCAACACGATAGATGAGAAGAAATGTTTGTCATATAAGCATTTCTAAAATGAGCAACTGTAATGAGGGTGTGAAAGTTTAAGGTTGGTTGATTTTGCATCAGCATTACATTAAGAGGAAGCCACAAAACAATCAGAAGCAGTGCTTAATTTGTGCTGGGGTGCAGCCCCGGTACCGCTGGGCTTGCTGGGTGTAACTTTCTTACTTATGAAAGTTAAAAATCTCATATTATGTTTTGATCTCGAATGACACAGGCAAAGACGAGCGAGCAAGCCTGGGCAAATGTGTACCGGTCTGTAGCTGGAGAATATATCCGGAGGCTAAAAAATAAACGTGGTCTCAGAAATTACTGTCATATCTTTCTTTATTTTTTTGTACTGCGGATGCTTTTAATTAGTTTTTCTGCGCACACTACTACTTTGTATATGATGTGGAATACGTGATTGTACACTTGTATCTTTCAAATAAACTTGTTATGATTTTGAATGTACGATTCTTAAGAACAGTATTACTGTCACTGCTTGCACCCTGGCACCTCTCTATGTACAAATTAAGTGTGAAGTGCATGTCACCGCTAAATTATGGGGCTGATGTAAGGATAGGTGCAAAGTGATTTGCGGCTGCAAAACACCCATATTGCGGCCAAAATCTGCGTTTTGCACTCACAAACTGTAGTTAATGTGACTTTAGCGGCCACTAAAAAGGTGGTGTATGTAAAGAATGTTTTTCACCTGCATTTTTGTATCTGCTATAAAATTAGCACTTTGCCATTGTCACTGTTGTAGTCTGACTACGCCACTTGGTGGCTTTGGGCACCAGGACTCAATAGGACCACACTGTACTTAAATACCAAAATGTCCTTTCTTTGGTTTGATTTTCATACTCTACAAATCTCATACAGCTCCTACTGCTCTCTGCATTCCGAACTCACCTCACCTCTGGGCTGTAAGTGCGGCCGCTAAATAGCCCGATGCGCATGTGGCTCTTACTGCGGCCCTCGTTATCATTATTGCAGCTTATTATTTGTGCGTGTTGAGTAATTTGCATTGCTCGTAAGCTTACATAGGCCACAGTGCAAAATAATTGCTTGGCCGCTAGGCAATTTGGATTTTGCAGCTGCAATTGTTTGCACTACACCTATCCTTACATAAGCCCCTATGAACGGTCCAAACTACTCATCGTCAAGTGATGTGGTTTGACAGGCTACACTGGGAATTACGTCATTTATCAGAAAACAAAGCACATGGCTTACGCACTTCTCTGTGACCCAACAGAACTTTCATGACACATGAACAGACTGCCATTTTGTGTACATACTAAATCTTTGAAGGCAGCAATGTTCTCTACATATAAAGCAAACATATTCACTGTGGCAGGCAATTCCTAACATCTGGGGACTAACAATAAACCGTTACGGCATTTTATAAATTGTATTTATTCATACTTTCTGAGGTTTTATTACATGCAGATCCTGTCTACTGTGAGGACATTTAGGATCCCATGGTACTCTTTTGAAAATGAGCAGGGGTGTTAACCCTACTGCCAAAAGAGGTCAAAATCTGGCCTGGACTGACAAATTCAATTAAAGAGGCTTCCATTTCTATCCATATAAGGACAAAACTAAAATCAAGATATTGTATCTCCAGAGAATATTTCTATACTCTTAACTTCAATTACTATGGGTGGGAAGAGGGGATAGTTGCAAAAACGTACATAGATAAATTCAACTTTTAACCAGAAAACAGTTTTAGTTTTTTTTCTTTTTTTTTTGGGGGCATTAGGTTGGAATTCACTAGGCTGGAGCGATGGCTGCATAGTGAGTCTGGAGTTTATTAGGGTTTGGCCTGGGGGTCCTCCTCTTTCCCTTGAAGAGAGGCCCAGCTCACCCTGACCTCCAAGCCGGTGTGGCAAGCTTTGCAGACCCCCACAGTTTACATTGCAGAGGAGGCAGAGAGGAGGATAGAGACAGGAAGTAACACAGACATAATGTGAAAACTCAGACCAGGTAAAAATAGTAGGCAGAAGCCCTTGTTCCGCCCCCAAAACCACAGGCTGAAATAAAAGAAAGACTAAAAGAATGGGCAATTGATGGTGCAATGGTTTGTATTTTTTTATTTAACAGGTCTCAGCCTTTAATATTGCTATACATTATGCAAAACAATCTATTTTTTTAATAGAAATACAATGTCCCATAAACTTGGGGAAAGAGTTGCCTGTTTGTGAGCTGCACTGAACTGTTTCATTCTGTAGAGGCTGCTCTAGTCACCCCTGATAAAGGATCCAGGCTTCAAAATATGTGGATATATATATATATATATATATATATATATATATATATATATATATATATATATATATATATATATGGACTCTGGACTGCTTGGTTTTAAATTAAGGACATGGTTGGAAAAAAGTCCTGATCTGGAATCGAAAGAGGTTTTTTTTGTGCATCCACTAATAAAACCTGTACTTACTAAAGCTTATAATTGTTGTAACGATTGCAATCGCTTACCAAAACCCAATGTGTTTTCAATATTTGTTTTCCTCAAAACACTGAAACCGTGTTTTTAAAAGTCAGTTAGCATCTAATACACAAAAAACACGTTTTAAGGAAAAACTTCAAGGCACAGAATGAGTGTCTCTAAAACATGTGTTTCATGCTCCGGATGGGGAATCTCAGAAAGTGTGTTCATTGTAAGGTTTTACTCAGACAATCTTGATTTAAATGCATTCTTAAGATTAGCTGCGATTATCTCTTGTTTAAAGTTGCCAGTGATTGGCAGAGGTTCCCGTGATTGAGTTAAAAATAACACCGGTACAGAAGTCACTTCACTGGCTAATATCATGGAACAAATGGTAGAGTAGGGGAGGATGGGGGAGGGCTGTCCACTGGTCATCTCTCATGTCATTTTTTTCCTCCTAGGGTATATGATACAAAGCAGCTTTATGAGCTAACAATCCAATACTGTATACATCTATTAACATGTAAGTCAACGATTATTTTCTTTGGGGGTTGGTTTCTCTTAGTAATAAATGTTTATTGTTGATTTATTATGTCTCTAGAATAGAAATACTATACTAAATAATTACTTAATTAAATATAGAATTTTATAGTATCTAGTTATCTTATTTTAAAAAGCATATGTTTAAAATTATTGTTTATAGCTGTTTCTCATAAAATCTAAACAAAGCAAAAAGATCTTGTTTATTTCTGTTTCTTTACCTGTTGTTTTCCTTCACTGAGCTGGAACTCATGGCATTGGTACCTGTTGCAGGAGGACTGTTTAACGAGGGGAGTCAAGGAGAGAAGAAGCTTGTCTGCTTGTAAATGTAGGCAAATGTAAACAAATTGGTAGGACAACAATATCTGGTTTCCGATAAAGTCGAGGGCACAGAAAGATGCTGCGGAAGAATGTAGTAAACATTTACCCAGTAAAACATAACATGATTGTGGGCCACTGTAGAAATAGCTTATGGTTATATGGATCATTTGAGCAGAAACTTGGCAAATTAAATGAATTGTTAACAAATGTAAAGTGCTACTCGCTGGTATCGAACTAGAACAGGCTCACCAAGAGAAAGACTTTGGTGTTGTAATAGACTCATCACTGTCAGCAACCGGGGAAGCAATCAGAAAGGCAAACAGATTTTGGGTATATAGCCAAACGTGTAGAGTACAAGTCCATAGAGGTTGTATAATGCATGGATGAGATAGGCTGAAAGAACTGCATCTATTTATCTTAGAACAAAGAAGAATTAGGGGGGTCATTCTTAAAAGGAGTTGACATAGTTAATCCTAACTAATACTGTAAGCGCAGTACAGAAACCAGGACCAGAGGACACAGTTAGAAATTAAGTGGAGATAGGACAATGAGAAGGATATGCTTTTTCACACAGAGAGTTGTGAGGGTATGTTGATGCTGAATCATGAATCACTTGGATTCTTTAAGACCCAGTTTGACAAAGTTGTGAGACCAATCAGCTACCAGGAACTGGACAAGTTTAGATTCGTAAATTGTGTTGTTTTTGTTATATGTTCTTATGTTTTAGTTAACAAACTCAAGCAAAGCCAACTTTTTCACTTGCAAATACATCACATTAAACCCTTCTCTCTTTAACTTCAGACTTCCAAATATATATATATATATATATATATATATATATCAGTATATATATATATATTTTCTTTTTACCAAATTCCAAGGGGTTCAGCTAAACTTCTAACTCAGCAATATGCAAATAGTCTCCTTGCATAAGTCACATGCTGCTGCAATTTCACTTCTTCCCCACAGAAGACACTGCAGTACACAGGGATAAAGAGAAAGATATCCCCAGAATGTTTAACCATTTTCTTCCTCCAAAAAGAATGTGAATTAATTAGAGGTTCTGTTTTTCAGTTTTCATGAAAGTATTGAGCCTTTTCTCAAAGTACAAAAAAAAATCATATTTTAAAACATTTAAACTAATATTAGGAGGCTATGTGGTCCAGTGGTTAAATAAATGGGCTTGTAACCAGGAGGTCACCGGTTCAAATCCCACCTCAGCCACTGACTCATTGTGTGACCCTGAGCAAGTCACTTAACCTCCTTGTGCTCCGTCTTTCGGGTGAGATTGTATTTTTAAGTGACTCTGCAGCTGAGCATAGTTCACACACCCTAGTCTCTGTAAGTCGCCTTGGATAAAGGCGTCTGCTAAATAAACAAATAAATATTTTATAATCCACAAGCAAAGTAACAACACTATGGGGGGCATATTATACAATTACAAGGAAATCGCTGTCTTGTGCTAATGGTGCAGGCAGCCCACAATGAACGAGATTTCAAACCGGACGTGTTAAGCCCTTCTTGTACATTTAGTTATTCTGTGGGTCAGTGGTGAGCTCCTCATGAACTGTGGTCATCCTGTGGTCATGTTGGGAGATGCGCCAGGCCGAATGCTCATTGAAACGGTCTTGTTTCAAAGTGCATAACAATTAGATGTGGCATCAAAGCCTCTTAAATTCACTATACTCTGCGGTTCTAGGCCACTTGTGCTCAAAAGCAATGTAAATGACATTGTGTTACTATATCCTCTAACTGTCTCGTCTGAGGCATGGAAGGTGGCTTTCAATGGAGCCCCACAGTTATTTGGTTACTTGATCTTTTCTACTTAATGAAAGAGCACATGTCATCTGAACAGTATATATTGTTTAGAAACTACTTAAGAAGAAGCAGCTGCTTCTAACACTTTAGGGCCATCCTCATTTTAATTTCCAGCACTGTCTATATTGTGGCAACAAAAATAAACCATTAGAAAGGGAACAGGAAACAGTGTACCGGTACAACTAGGTACAATAATTCCACCATATTTGTGTTCAAAGTATAATTTTTTTATTAACAGAAACAATAAAGGCTTAACGTTTGCGTATGAAATGAATATGACATAGTCCATAACAATATTTTGGGTATATTCGAACAATGGATCTAAACAACTGACAATCTAAATACTGCCACTGTTAACAATTAACAAAAGGGCCCATGGTTATGAAAATCAAACATCCAACAGTACATGTGAGTCTCTTTAGTTTATTTTTGTCTATGAACCCAATGGGTATTTAGATCTGCAGCTCTTTAGATCAAATATGTGTAATATCAGGATGTTTCTAGAATTCATCAGGAACTTCAAACAGTTTATAATAAAAATTTGGAGAAAAAAATAGTAAAATATAGTGTTACACGTCCCCACGTGTTGCTACATCTGTTTAAATAACACACCTGTAATTTCTCTTTTCATTGTCAACATCCTGACGGATTTTTACACTTGTAACTTTAAAGCCTGTTTCAAAGATCTTTTCAAAATGGCCGCTCCAGTGCACTGAAGGATTATTGCCCACATTGTCAAACAGGTAACACATCAATAACAATGATGTGCTATGGAACAGAAAAGCCATGTTTTTTTTGTTTTTTTTAATTGCTCTTCCTGCAGTTATTTAGAGGACAAATCTCAAACCCCAGTGCACTAGAGCAGCCATTTGAAAAGAGCTTTGAAACAGACTTGAAAAGTAGAAGTGTAAAAAGTTGTCAGGAAGTTAACAATGAAAAGAAAAATTACAGGTACATTATTTAAACAGTTGAGGCAACACATGGGGACGTGTAACACTATATTTTTCGGAACCCCGCTATTTACTCTTTAACCCCCGATCCAGAGCAACAAACATATTTTCTGAATTCCGTTCATTTGTATGCCAATGCTTTGCTTAGCAAGTTATGTGCTTCTAGTGCTTCTGGGTGTCTTATTTCATAAAAACATGCTTTCTAAACAGTCACTTAACTGAAAACAGCTTGCCAAACATACATAACAAATTCCCCACTACCTTTTTCTGAGGAATATTTTGTGTCAAGATTTAGGAATGTCAGACTATGTGGCATTTTTGAATTCCATTAACCTGTAGTACACATGACGGAGTAAGTGTTCTACCCCTAAGGATGTGATATACTAGTTAGTCACATATTCCCAGGAAATAATTGTACTGGTATAAAGAAAACAGCTCTTTTGTGGGACTATTTTAAAATCTTCTGAAGTGAGCCTGAGGGATGATATTGTAAACATCTGGTTCTTGTTTAACTTAGAAGTGTAGAATGACTGCCGTCAGAAAAATGATGGGAATTGCTGATTAAAGTAAATTTGTAATCATTTTAATGGAAGGCAGAAAATCTGATATTTAATTTGACTGATTACAATCCATGTTAGTTATACATACTGGATTAAGGAAAAGCAGGTTTTGCAACAAATGTGTGTTCAATATAAATTACAAGAGGTAGGTTATATAGACCTCCAAAAACTATAACTAAAGATATTTGAGAGTGCTATTGACCTTTGGTACAGTATATGAAAAGGAGGCAATGCAACTTAGTATTTATAGCCTAGAGGGGACAATTCTGACCCAGGAAATAGGGGTTTTGTATCCTAGCACAGCCACTGGCATTGAGCAACATTGAGCAAGTCTTTTGACCAAAGGTCCTGCATACTGTATCAGTCTTGCTACATTCCCCCTCAAAATATAATTAACATTTCCTGAAAAAAAAAAGTACATCCCATTACTTAATAGCGTAACTAGTGAGCCCAGGGAATAAAAACAAAACAAAAATCAGTTACGCTTTTTTTTATCAACTGAGTAATAATTAACAGGAATTATGCAGTAATTAATAAGGTAATTACATGTCATTTTCTTGGTTTCCCAGAAACAAGGTTAAAGTTAAGATTTATTCAAGGCTTGGGATAATACAAGGAAATAATACAAAATGACTTGGACTACCCACTACCATTGTGACCAGTAATTATTGTTTACATAGAGCATTACCTGAAACTCTATTCGAATGGTACCTAATTACATTTCCTGATCCATAAGTCATTATGCTCTTCTTGTCACTTTAGTCTTTCCTTACAGAACAGGTACAGCATTTTGTTAACGCTAACCTTCAGTACTACAACCCTAAATATTTATGAGGAACTGTTCTATGGTACTGCATTAAAACATTAATGGCAATGGAAATCAAACATCCAACAGTTTAACTCTGTAAAAACACGAATAAACTCAGGAAGGCTCATATTTAAAAGATTTAAATAACAACATTTGATGTATTTCGAGCCACAGATGTTTACTGTCGATCCATCGAAGAGCCCAATGGTCAAAATATAAAGGTCTTTACACCAAAAAGTTATTCCTACAATTTGTTATGAACAACTTGAAATATTAATTTAAGGACTCAAAATTGTGCCTAATCTTTTATTTACCAGTAACATTACCAGTTTTATTTAACATTCACAAAAAATGCTGCAAACTGCATTTTGACGTAAAGACCTTTTTGGTCAGTGTGTTCAAAATATTGTATTACACCGCTGTGTAATGCAGTTATCCTGCAATAAGGATCACCTTTGCACAAACTCTTGACACAAACTTTGTCCTAGGTTCACCACCTCCCCCAATCACATTCCAAGATTTTACTTCCTGCACAGACATGTCCTGAGGACTGCCAATGTCCCTTAACGGTGTGTAAATGTACATTACATGATTTTTTGTGAAAATAAACATTTAGAGCCAGTGGCAGGGCTGAGGCCCTCTGCATGTAAAAAATGTAAATATTATAAATAAAGTTGTGCAAGTTATGAGTGCACACCATGAAAGCGAAGCTTGGGTGTTGCTTTATTTTGTATTTCTTTGCTTATTTGCTAAATTGTAAAGAATAAAAGTGTTAAAACTGCAATCGTCTGTCTCCTGGGTGTGTTATTCCTGCCAGCCTTGACCATCCAGCTACTCTGTCAGAGGGCCCTATTCAGTAATGTGTTAAACACCATCCCAAACTTTATAACCAAGATTGCTCAATTGCAGCAGATTACAAGGTTTAGAAAAAAAGCAATCATGGAGAACTACAACAGAAGTAGGCAAAGTAAAAACATCTAGATTTATTCAAGTATCTGAGAATGAACTGAAAATGCAAGGCAATTTTCTACACAGTAATGGTGTTTAACAGCAGTGATTTATATTAAGTATAGTGAACTTGGAGATAAACATTTCAAATACTACAAAATAATAATAATGGAAGTAAGTTAATCACTTTTTGGGAGGAAGTGTATGGTAGTAAGAGCTTCCTACAAAATGCATTGATCCCTGAAACTTTAAAATGCAGTCTTTAAAAACATCTGTTGCAATATACTGTATATTTTTGGGGTCCAAGGCATTGCACCATGTTTTTTTTTTTCAGAAATGGAAAAACAAGCTGTCACCATTTCAAGCACAGATATGAACATATTACAATGGTCATTTAAAACATTCTGAATAGTTTAACTAAGATTTTGAGAACATTCAAGTCAGGGAGTTCATGCAGAAAGTAGTTATCTTGAAATAACTGACCTACTCAACCCTAAAAGAAAAAAAAAACACATATTTTTCTTAACTGTATAATGCATACATACAGTACTAAGGCTTTTTGAACAAATTATCTAGTTTCTTCTGTGTCTAAAAAATGCTGTAATTTGTCTTGTTACACTTGGTACTCACTTGAAAAAGCTTATTTTGGCAGGAGTGAATTTACAATCCTACAGGTATAATGCTGTTGGTAATGGTCTACCATGGATTACGAACAGAAAAGTTTGGCCATTTGTGACACAGAACCGTGAAGGAACAGTCTTCTTACAGAGACTGAAAAAACAAAACTGTTCATAGCAGGGTAGGTGGGGGAAAGGATGTTATGTTCACAGAACTGTAGCTATAAATACTTTGTTATAGCTTTGTAAACCTGTAAAAAACATGGAAAACCTCTGTGTGCTTGGTGGAATGAATTCACTCTTCAGTTTGCTAAGCTGATAAGGGTGACCTAACACCTTCGCAGCTTCACATGAGGGATTGAGGGATTCCTGCAATCGTGTAGACAGTGATGTAAACAACCTATTAATCTTTTCTGCCATAAGAACGCAACAAAATCCTTTCCCAAAGGAGGTTAACTTCTCTCCAGGTCATAAACATAAAACACAGACACAACAGGCTTGTGTACAGTTAGGTTAGGTGAGAGACAGGACCTGTACTGGGGAAATCTGCTTAGCAGATATAGTATTCAGATGCATTGACTAGTAGGCTGTTACATAACAGGCCATTACATTTGCATTGGTGAATAACATAATTAAAAAAATATATAGCATGGAAAAAAATGTAAGTCATAAATAACAATTGTTTGTAAAATTATAAGGTTTATAGGGGATAATAATAGTTTTACCAGCTTGACATTCTTTATGCATATAATACTACAAATAGCAAAAGAAGAAAGCTAGGTTGGGACCATATTGTATTTAAATTATATTTAAAGTAGGATAATAGTTTTAAACACTTAGTGTAAACCCAGCCTTCATAGTTTCAGTCTTTGAGAGTAGCATTAGAGCCAGCTTAGCTCTCTTTCATGCTCTACTGTAAAGCCATTGATCACTGAGTCAGCTCATGAAGAAGCTCACTGGGAGCAACACCCCCATTGTCATAAATTTAAATGTCTCTTTATTTTTGTAACCGTATTTATTATTCTATAACACAGGCTGACAGAAACAAACTTTGAGGTCCCTTTGTTTGACCTCTGCTGGCTTGACCTTTGCTAATATACATCTGGGTTTCTAGACGAGAACCTATTGGTTTGTGTATGGGCTTCACAGGTTTGTTATTGATATTCATTGGGTCTGTAGTGTTCAGTTTTGCTCTCAGAGGGTAACTCTTTGTTTCCTCCTTGTTTGTTTGTGGGGGGTCAGGCCACCACATGCACACACATGTCTGTAAGGGTCCAGGGAGCAGCTGTGGCCAACTGGAGAGACCACCAGGTGAGAACCCAGTAGCTGTCTGGTTCATGCCCATCCCTGGAGATGATTGTTACTGTTTATCTACATTCTCACTGAGCGAAAGTCCTGAAAGGGCTCCGTGATGTTTGTTTAGGAATCCAATCTCTTATAAAGTCAATGCCCTTGTATCTGATGTCACATCAAGAAGGCAGCACTGTTGCATGTATCCGTCCTTTCACACCTTGAAACAATTAGGTAATGTGATACCAAGCTCAATAACAACTTGTTAGAACAGGTCTTATCATTTTATACAATGGTTAAGACACCTCTGGCACTTACAAACAGGAACATTCGTTAAATAATGTGTTGTATTTCTATTACACTGTTATTACTAATCGCAAATGCTTTATACATCCCTCCCCTTATTATGACTTAAATATATAACAGCAGGATAACACAGCTACAGTGTTTAGGGATTTGTACCAGTCAAGGTCAGATAGGCATG
The DNA here is from genome assembly GCA_030684275.1 of Acipenser oxyrinchus oxyrinchus. Classification (NCBI taxonomy): domain Eukaryota; kingdom Metazoa; phylum Chordata; class Actinopteri; order Acipenseriformes; family Acipenseridae; genus Acipenser; species Acipenser oxyrinchus. The sequence continues at coordinate 56,536,390 of CM060247.1, read as the reverse complement.
GTATTTAACCAGTAACAAGTACACACAGCATTATTTATTGTGCTGTTGACAAAGAAGGCGAGGCAATGTTCTGTCATCCACATTGTGGCTTCTTGGCAAATGAATGTTTTTAACACCAACACAGCAAAAAACCAACAATCAGAGACTGGATGGCTGGAACAAGTAATCAGACAAAAAGCAATATAAATGTAAGCCATTTGACATTGAAAACATACCCACTTTACCCATCTTCATCCTACCACAGTATTTGTTTTCACATGGATGAAAAAGCAGAACCCCATTGAAATGGCAAAATGGCATCTCTGTTAAGCAATCTTTGAAAAGGAATGCATGAATGTGTTATAACACTGAAGTCATCACTGGAAATAAGTTTATGTTGTTCTGAGTTATCAAGCTTTTGAAAAAAGGTGTTGCTTAAAAAGAAAAATTCTGGGTATCAAAACTCAGTGTTTTATGGTACCTGGTTGAAGTGGAAAGCCTTTTCAAACTCCAACCAAGTTTTTTTGACGTTTGAAACAAGTAATATAAATCTTACCACACTTGATGGCTTTGAAGTATGATGTCTGCAATAGCTTTACTGTTAGCTGCAAAGCAGATACTCCATATCAAACTCTTATTAAAGTTGCTAACAACTACAGTTGTAGTGTGACCAACGTCCTGGAGTTGTTCAATGCTTCAGTTATATTGCATGCTGAAATGTATGTTTGTTCAGGTGACACATAAGCTTGCCTGTTATCAGTGGTTTGTAGATTTGTGCCTTAGCCTTGATGCACAATAATTATTGTTGTGCTATAATTCATTAATGCTTTATTATTCATTGTGTATCACAGATTGCACATGCATGTGGTGTAGATTAAAAAGATATTACATTTGCTAATGACAGTGACTAATCTACCTCTAATTAAGCCTCCATGACTGATCAGATATTTGCTCATTCATTAATGTATTATTCTTGTTGCACATTCCATGTGTGTAGTTGTATGTGGTATAAAACATTTGTTTTGAGTGATGCTAATTACTAAAAGTAAAATGTGTATATTAAATGTCTTGAAATAATTTTGAAAACTAAAAGCACAAGTGTAGTCCTAGTAACCTATGTATATGAGAAAGCTCAGTATTGAGATCAGTGGTGTAGCTAGGGTGGTGGTTTTAAGGGTGTGATTGGTAGAGTTGTATTATAGGCCTACTGTTACTCACATAGAATGGCATATATATCGGACATGCCGGATAGCTGGAATAATCAGCCGAGTTGATATTTCAGACTATAATAAAATGGATGTCTAAGATGTTGGTGTTTATAATTTTGGATGCTTTCTTGGTGCAACAGCGTCAGTTGCAAAATAAATGCACTTTATTTGTGATGTCTGCTTCCTGACTAAACCCCTGATGGGCTGTGTCTGGGACCATGTGGTTGAGGTACCCCATTGAGGCTGCAGCGATTGAACGGAGTTCTAACATAGGCCTAATATTCCCACAGGTCAGGGTATGGGGTATAAGGACTACCGGTACGTTAATAACAGGGCAGATCATTAAAAAACAACAACAGATCCAGTCAATATCAAATGAAGAAACAAAAAAGTAATATAATAAATACATAAACATTTTTTTACAGTCATAACACACCAACAGGGCATAACATTTAGAAATACAGTGACAACTATTTTCTATTTATATCTCATATAGCTTATTTCTCTTGCTGTATGTCTTTTCCATAGCAGTATAAACTCTTCACAGTTTTATTAAGCATGGATTAAAGTAGGCTAATATTAAGTCCGTGAAAAAGAAAAAGTATTTTAAGAATGTGCTATGCAAACAAACTCACTGCAAATAACAACCTGCAAAACTAGCAGAGCGATTTAATATAACAGAGAAAACAGATTTGTATAATTATTGCCTTATTTAGACCTCTCAAAATAAGTAGTTCTCAACTATTAACTAAACTAAATTGCTTTTTTTTTCTTCAGGAAGAACGGTTCATTAGTTAACTTCAATGGTTTTCTTCTGCAACCTAGAACATTTTTTAACCTTTTAGGATTCAATAAAAGGAGATAAATTGCAGCCAATCTGAAATTCTTGTTTTAATTAAAATAAACTGTTTAGACTATTTTTTGGTATTATTTAAACTATCCACGTACCAATATAGAGTATTGTGTTGGCTGCTCTTTATGTATGCCTTTTTGAGTTTGTCCTATGAACACTATAACTGAATTTATGGAATTAATCTAACAAAGTGTATTATTTATATACCTGTTGTCAAAAATAAATTGAAAATCTCCCAATAACTTGTAACCAATAGGGGGCAACGTTTCCCCATGTCAACCAAAATATTGAAAGTTCCAAATACAGAGCACATTGCATGACATGTAAATGTATATTAGTGAAATAAGTCTTTCAGGACATTATAAATAGGCTGTTCATTTTGGGATATAATTAAAAGCAGGCCACATGGTTAATGGAGCAGACCCCTTTAGTGAGTAGAGTCTCTTAGAAAATGATTACTTTTCTGGTATGTAAGCCATGGACTTGCAATTATCAACAAGTAAATTACTAACTGCTTTTAAAATCTTTCTGATAAATGTACTTATATTTTGTTTTTCAATATTGCACTGTATGACAGTGTTTTTGCTGCAAAAACTCAAGTTCAGAAAGGAGACAACCACCAATAGAATGAAATGAATGATTTATTGAATTGACAGATAAACACGCCTGTAAATGATTACATTGTTATTTGAATTTGGCCCATGGCCTTGCCCATTGGCATTCGTTAGCCACCCCTATGCTAGCAAAACTGTGATAAATTAAATACATGAATTAATGAAAACAAAACTAATGCCAGCGGGCCACCTTGCCCCTACAAAAGGTGGAGGCAGGGGAGAGGGAGGACCAAACAAACGAACGAACCATAAGGGCCATAGATGAAGTTGGTATATATATGGTTCAATGATTACGTATTTGATTAAGGGGCGGATTCTCCTTTCAGAAATACAACCAAGTTTCCAAGGAATTCAGAAGTGACAACTAGGGGGCAGTCATGTTTGCAGTCCAGTTTAGACAGTTGATGTAAAATAAAAATAGATTTGCATTTAGAGAGCAGGCAAAAACATAGATAGCCTGATATGATTGTCATAGTGAAGTAATGCACAGATAAATATCAACATAACACACATTGCTGAATTTACTGTACTAAACTGTATTTTTAAAACTTATTTTATCTTTTAAAAATAATAATTTTGTGAATAATTCCATTTATCATGTGGGCTCTGATTCTTAATAGAAACAACATCAGAATGTGGAGGATTTGGACATTTTGGAGACACTTCCTTTTACAGTCTAGGTGTACTTTGGAATCTTCAGTATACCCTAGTTATCTTATGTGTCTAATGACATCTTATTGGTTGACTTTGCCAGCCTGTGAAGCTCTGTCAAGACTAAGCCCACCCTCAGACTTGGTCCCAAATGGATTCAATTTGAAATGTTTTAAATGTTACCATTTGCTTGCTTTGAGTTCCCATAAAACTTAGCATGAATAAAATGATATGGTGCTGGCATGATGATTTACTAAGAAAGTGGAAAAATGGAAATCCTCCAAAATCTTGACATGGTATTGATTTGTAATTCACAATCTAAAAACAATGGGCAACCATCTGATGGGGCAACTTGCAAGCACTTTCTCCACTTAGCATGGGCAACTATAATGATGTGCTAATAATTCCCAGGAGAAATCAGCCAGCATCACTGTGATGACTAATGATGCTGTCATACAGTGCCCCTTCCTGCTGTTTAATAAGACCGCCAAAAGCCCCTTTTACAAAGATTAATAGTATGATGGCAGTTCAAACTGGCAGACCATCAAATTAAATGTAGACCTTCTCTTTTCAGTGGTGATAGTTTTATCATGACACATAATCGAAGATAATGCAAATAACATAATACACCATCTAAAGCCTTGCTACAGAAAAATGAGTTTGTCATTACAGAATGGAGGTGGGTTAGAACCATGCGCCCAGAGAAATTCAGATTTGGCCTTGGGCCTCTGACCCTGCAGGATCTTTGCAAATTTGAACCACACAAACAGCTAGGTAATATTAGTTTTGTTGTATTTTCTTTAGAATTTATCTGAAAAAAATAAACAACAACTGAGTTCTCTGAACCGAACGTTTTGCATGCACGCTAATGTAATATTCAGTACCTATATAAAAAGGGGCACTGGTAAATCTAAAACACATTATTATTATGATTTTGGCTTGCTATCAAGTTTGGAAAATCAAGTGATAAAAGGTTGCGTCTAACTCTTGGCTCTGTATAGGCCTGCCCACTCTGAAAAGAAAAGCTGAGGAAAAAAAAAAGGAAATTCACCACATAATGGAGTTAATGTGTTTGTCTTATATAGTCATTTCTCAGCAACACTGACAGGGCAGCTGCCTGTTATTGCTGGACACACCAGGAGATGTGAAACGACCAAAAGAAATGGGGAAAATAAAGAGGCAGGGATGAATTAGCAGCGCTGGCTGAGCTGCACACAGAACCCATGCACCTGGTTTGGGGGCAGTACATTCTTTCATCTCTGTAAGGAAAATGACTAACTCGGGCTGTTAGTATAGTGACAGTCACGGGATAATTTGCTTAACAATCGTCCGTCATTTTCAACTGTATGTAAAGTACCTAGAAAAATGTAGCCAGACCCTCAAGCTGCCAAAACTGAAGATTGTGATGTGGTTCAAATATGTGCGAACATTTTGACGCAATTATAAAATTAGATTATTATTTTGTATCTTCTGTTGTAATGTCCTGGGAACTGTTGGTTTCATTATCAAAAGAATTGGAACTGTAGAGGATTTAATTCCAACACGATTTAGAATGGATGGGAATAGAACTTTTTAGAAAAGCAATGATATAATTTCCCAACTGACGTTTTTCATGTAATAATACAACTTTTTCCAAGGCGTAGCCTGGTCCCTTCTAGCTTCTTGGAATGCTGCTAATTCTGGCTCTTCATTCTGTTAAGGGAGCCTCTGAAACTAATCATATTCCGGAAGACAAACAACACGGTCTCTTAACTATGGCTCCCGGCTATAGCGTTATAAAGGGGGTGGTCTGTGTATATATATATATATATATATATATATATATACTGTATATATCACAGTCACAACTGAGTATGATCATAGCAGTCAAGTCAACATGTATTTCATTCCTTCTGGGAAAATATTACATCCAAAGAGCTCATGTATAGGTTTGAATTGCACAGCACAGCAAAATGTTAGAATCATGAATAATTTGTATCTCTTGTATATTCAAATTAACAAACATCTGCTGCAGATCAACACATGCAGCATTTGATTGTTGTCTTAAATGAACAAATACTAACAATTCGGTGGCCCAAAGATATCTGTGTGTTGTAGACGCTTATTGCACAGGATCAAAAGATGGTAATCAAACAGGGACCCACATTTACCCACTGAAGTAATTTATTTCACACCTACAGTATTTGCAGGCAGGATTAGAACCCCCCATAGTCATTATTATTATTATTTATTTCTTAGCCAACACCCTTATCCAGGATGACTTACAATTGTTACGAGATCATTATTTTTACATACAATTACATTATTTTTTTATACATTATTATTTATTTATTAATTTATTTTTTACATCAAGGGTACAGTAGCAGCGTCCCCCACCTGGGATTGAACCCATGACCCTCTGGTCAAGAGTCCAGAGCCCTAACCACTACTCCACACTGCTGCCCCGCGTATGCGTGGCAGTCATATGGCTGCCAAGCAGACTCCTCATCAGCAGTAAACCCTGCAGTATGCAGAAGACAGTGGTCAATCATATCTCAATTCCTCACAGAGCAATTGCTCATCATGAGGAGAGTAAAAGTCTTCTGCCTGACATAAGCTAGACTCTGATCACAGAAGCTGATGGTGTCTAATTGAAGGGTGATTGTCAGCATTGTTATGACACCTGCACTTAGTGCATTGTGGTGCGTTGCTTCTTAACTTCTTCTTACACATGCATGTGACATTTATTCAGTAACTATTCCAAAGCTTTAAACTTTTTTGGAGAATTCTCTTTTTTTTTCTTAAATTAGTTTGCAGGCATATTAGCATGTCTGCTGTAACTAGTAAAGAACTAAAATACAGTAGGACAACTTGCCCCACTATTTTGCTGGGCCGTCCATCACTGTCATTTAGATGCCTGGCCATTGAATCAACGAGAGTCTGTATCACATCTTGACCCAGGTCTACCAGATGTCAAGGAGAACATCTATTAATCAGAAAAAAAACCATATTGTATCTGTATGCCAGGGTGGGCCTCCTTCACTTACACAATGTGTATCTGTTTTGTTTGGTATTTGTGTGCACCTTTTTTAAATCCAAAGCAGGATTTGGAAATAGTAACGTTAAAGCTTTCTTGGTGGCAATACAAAATCATGTGGTTATATTTTTATTACTTCATTGTCACTGCAATTTTGTGGCACAGATTTGTTTTTCCTAGAAGATTAAGAACTTTGCTTTCAGTTAGATGCTGTGTTTTATTTCAACTTTCCTGGTAAAATACTTTAAATTAATAAACAAATAAAAGCTGCTGCAGCAGTAGAAAGTTCAAGCAACAGAGAGGTCAACCTGACCTTGTAAATACATTTCCAGATGGCAGCATAGAATGCAGTGGACATGTGTACTCCCCTTTTTACACAGACACACAAATATATGAGTCGGTATATGCAGGCCAAGATGTTAAACAGTTAAGAAGTATTAGCTCTGCAGCACCTTTATCCACTGTCTGCCTTTGCTTAAAACATCTGTAGAGCTAATTAATGCTGTTTGTGTTTCAGGGTAGTAAATGCATTTCATGGCCTTAGGCTATCTGCTAGTGGAAAGAAATGTAGTTGTGTGTACACTCAGAGCCAATTAGTTTTATTGGGTTACAGTACATCCCTGCTTTGTTTTGGATTATATTATATACCAGTACTGTAGGTGATTGCAATACCAGGTACAATCTTATTATTAGTAATCATTGAATTACGATACATGTTTAATGCTTCAAAACTTAAAGTGTTAAAGCAAAACAAACTGTACTGTATATATTACTGTAGCAGCACAGTTAAAATTAAAAAGTACAATCCTAAATAAAATCGTTATTATAGTACACTACATTCTGCTCACAAGGTCTAATGCTAAATTACGCAGCAGAAAAAAAAAAATCCTCTTTCTGTTATGATGTCAGCTTATCATTTTTTTTTAACATTTGTATGTATAATTATTTGTTTATTTAGCAGACACCTTTATCCAAGGCGACTTACAGAGACTAGGGTATGTGAACTATGCATCAGCTGCAGAGTCAATTACAACTACGTCTCGCCTGAAAGACGGAGCACAAGGAGGTTAAGCGACTTGCTCAGGGTCACACAATGCGTCAGTGGCTGAGGTGGGATTTGAACCAGGGACCTTCTGGTTACAAGCCCTTATCTTTAACCACTGGACCACACAGCCTCCTATAATGTTTAATTGAAAAGTGAGTTTAATGTAATATTACATTGCTAGCCTCACCGTACAGCTGTCGGACATGAAATGTAAATTCAAGGTAAAGTGGTCTCTTAAGAACATATTGGTGCCCAAAGAGCAGAATGCCAAGTGATTATAGGTCAGCCAATCAAATATCAAGCTTGCAATACAAGGTCAGGCCTTAAAGTTTGATACTTGCTTCACTTAAGGATTATGCAATGCTCCAAAAATAGCCAGCTTGCCAACTTCAAAAAGAATTATATCAGGATGAGAAGTGTAACCCATAGAGAGATCAAAGGTGCAGCTTCAATTAGCGGGTGCATGCATCACTTTGTGCAAGCTGTGATACTGTAATAATCATGAGTGTAGATATTGAATCTGAAAAGGAGTGGCTGACACAGTAAATTCAAATCATCACTGGTGTGTATATCCTAATGATTTTATATGCCTTGTGATGCTTTTAAAAAATGTTGTCCGAATGGTTAAGCAGATTGTGAATGCCTGGATTGCACCAATCTAAAATAATCAGAACAAACCAAAAGACCCAAAAGTATGGAGAGAGTAACAAAAGTGGAATTAGGTCATAGTTGAGGTTACTTGGATACTGCTTTTTTGTATCTTACCATTCCATTATAGAGAAAACTGAAGAATGGAGAAACAATACAAGGCTCAACACAAATGTAGGGCACGTTGTATACACAGCTACAGTTCTCCTAAGACACTATGGTCGCGGTTCCCATTTGACCCATAATGCAATTCCACTTGCACTTTCTCGTATGAGATGGAACACAAAGAGCACTATCTCTTACCTATGGCTCCTGTCTATAGTGTTATAAAGGGGGAGCACAGTACAGGGGAAATTTTGTCTAAACATTTCAACCACTGCTAAAACTGTTCAGCAGGCACAGATCAGTAACAGACATCTGGCTGTTGAAGACAACCATGCTGAATGCCTTCTAAACATTTAGAACACATTTTTAAAAAACAGGCTTTTCCTAAAAAAAAAAAAAAATAATAATTACTGTATACCCAAATATTGGCACAGTTTTCCCCATGTTCTCTACGCATGTACAGTATATGATATAGGTTATTGTTAGCATTATCTTTAATCAATCGTAGATCTGATTTCTTTGCATGGTCCGATAGGGGTGAAAATATGAAGTGTTGAAGTTGTTATGGGTGATGCGTGGCTGTGCTAGCACGTTTAGGTTTGCTTTGCTGAACTGGGAATAAAGATATCTGGTGTTATGTCTGTGTCAACTTCAAAAGAAGTTCCTACATGTTTGTATTGTAAATACAGTGATTGAAGGGCTTGTAGTAAATCTTGCAAAATCCTTTGTTCCTGTCAATGCACCTAGCATGTGGTGTGGTAAAGTAAATCAAGTGGTTTCTGTTATTTGATTCCTGCATCCAAATGTACAAACCATAAACGTGATCATATATAGAACAGCAAAATATGTGTTACAAAAAAAGAGAAAAAAAATCTTGTTGCCTACCCTTTCCACATAAATTACACTAATTACTGTACTGTTTAGTTTCAGTGTAACTGATCCAGAAACTTCAGTTAGTTCAGAGTTGGGCGTGTGGTATAACTAAACTCTTCCAAACTCCCATGGGAATGTTCAACGGAGATGTTGTGAGACTGCCAATGATTTGAAATGCCTTTTTGTGTTGGTTTAACAATTTATCCCTTGATGATTTATGGGCAGAACTGCATTACTTGGAAATACTAAATCACTGAAATGTAGATTTTTATTGTGGTTTTCTTATTTGGAACACATTGAAGGTTTTGGTTTATTTCATACAAAGGAACTGTATGCAGTAAGCCTCACAGTTTAAGTACAATATAGTAAGATGATTTTTTTCAAAATTGCCTTTTACAAACATTAGGAAACCACAATGCTTTCTCAGAAATGGCAATTCATAAAACTGAAGCAAACTATTATTTTTTTTGTTGTTTTTCTATGGTGATTTGCAGTGTTAGATGAAAGACAGTCCAGTCAATCTGTCCTCCTTGTCCCACTGTCCCCTGCAGGGATTACTGGTGCTTCATACATAACTTTAAACACTCAATAGCAAGATATAGAGAAGTACTAAAAAGAGACATATACAAGCCTATTGACAGAGAGTCTTTGTCTAAGTGTTTTGTGTTATGAGTTTAAGTTTGTCAATATGTATGTTTCATTTTTGTACAGTACTGTTAGGTAGGCACGCTCTGTAGTATAAGGAAAATGCAAATTTAGGTTTGGGCATTTCTTTTGTTTTCTTCACTAATATCTGGCATTTAAAATGTATACCAATAATGTGTTTTTTGTCTGCTTTAAACACAATGAGAGCAATGAAAAATACAAAGATGGAAAAAAGTTCCTGGGAAGATATGTTTTATACTAGAAAGAGATTACCAATTTAATTCATTTGTATAAATACCAACCAAATACAATTGTACTCAGCTGGAATCCTGAATAGTTTAGTGTCAAGAATGATGTGAGACACAAAACTGGCAGTCATTTTATTTCTTAAAGTGTCATTCCTAAAGGTATCCCACTTGGATGCAGAAAAGCCAGATCTAAAATACGAATGTTTACCATGCTACTTGTAACACTGTGTACATTGGTATCTAGAATGAAAGAAGAGAGGATTTAATTACCTCCCAGAGGTGACCAAATTAAGCCAATTATCACCAATTAACACCATGTGTCAGCTCCTATTGGAGAGACGCAATCAGTGTTCTGCAAACAATTTTAACATGGATGGTAATATGTCATCATTTTCATCAAGGGAAGCAAGTTGCTGAAAAGCTGTACAGCACACAACATTCTCACCCCCAAATACTTAGAGGAAAATTAAAGATAACTCTTGTAGTAGATTAGAGGTTCTTGAACTGCTACAAAAATAGCTTGAGTTGTAAAATAGTAAAAATCGCCAACCTTGCTCATTTTTAACTACAGCAAAAGTTTTGCTTGTTTGTCTTTCTGTCTGCCTTTGTTAGACTCGGATGATGAGCTAATATTGAAGTTCTTGATATTTTCTTTAGAGTATTTGAAAGTCCTATTGATGTTACATATACTGTATGCTCATGTTGTGCAATCCAGTCTTTCGTGGAACCAGCAGGGGTGTCTAACCTCAAAGAAGTGTCTTAGAACTTTGCTTTCGGAACACTAGATAATTCCATTAACTTCTAAAGTCGTGACTCTATTCAGAGAACAGGAACCACATCTACTCTTGTCACTCAGCTTCAGCTTAAGCTGATCAATCACTGAAATTGCATTCTGTTTGGAAGGGATCAGGGTCTAGTATATAGTATTCTAGCATTCTCCAATAAAAAACTGGCCAAAATGCTTTGGTACATCTAATAAATAAAAAATAAAAAAATAGTTTTGATGTACACTGCAAAAATAAGTTGTTTTAGTAACACCTACCTTGCATATGCATATTGCGGATTAGATATAGTCCTTTAGTATTGTTTAATGAAAACTATACTTATGTATTTACATATGCAGCTAAACTTCATTACTTAATTAATCTGCTCAATCTATACCTTCACTGCACATATATAAAACTGTTCAATTTGTTATACCACCACAGTAAAATCTGTTTTACTGTAATTGTGAGTTGAACAGTGTTTCCAAAACTGTCCCTGAGTTTAGTTTCTTTCTCATCATTCTAGTTTGTTTTTACTTTGCCCACCTCAAATGAAGGAATATGTCATTAGCAACAAACACCCCTGCCACTGCTGTACAGCTATGGCCAGTGTTCTATCACCCTACAGAATTAACATATTTTGTAAAGTCAAATGATACCTGGGATGCAAGATAGATACCTCCATGCAGTGCATCCTGGAAACGCTTAAGAATTTATTAAGAGGCCAAATCTATCAACCACTCAACACCAACTACCAATCAGCATGCCTGCCCCAAACACACCCAGTCAAACCAACAGCCGTGAAGGACAGCGTCACAAACATAGACACTCATCAGAGCCGGCACTGTCAATCCTCCCAATCAACATCGAGGGATTCTCACAGGCGAAAGCTACAACCCTCACGACAATCTCACAGAAGTATGACATAATTTGTGTCCAAGAGACACACAGAGACTCCAACAGCATCCGTCCTTCCATCGAAGGGAAAACACTGATAGCTGAAATCAGACACCGACCGTATGGCAGCACCATTTTCACATAATCAAACTTGAGAACGTACATACCTTCGCTAACCAGGAAAACATAGAGACCATTATGATCAGCCTGAAGAACATTTTAATAACCTCAATATATAAACCACCTTCCAGTTCCTTTCAATCTGTCATTTTACCAGACAACATTTTGTCATAAACATCAGTCCCACCCCAGATTACTATGACAACTTTGTCAGGGCTGTGCGTAGAAGCGCCTGCCACAATATACCCAGGGGTTGCCGTACAAGCTATATTCCTGGAATCTCTAGCACAACATCTGACGTATACAACCTCTTTGAAAAGGAGTTCCGGTTAGACCCCTTCTCTGAAACCACCATCGTAATGGGAGAAACCCTTCTAGAAAAGATTGAAAAACAGAGGTGTAACAAATGGCAAGAAATAATCAAAAATACCAATTTGACACACAACAGCAAGAAAGCCTGAGCAACCATAAGGAAACCAGGGAATGATAACACTATCCCTCATGTACAGTCAAATGTGACCAAGTAGCACATGACCTTATCAAAAATGGAAAGAGCTTGGATAGATGGAAAATAACTGGAGAGCATCTCCTTCGAACTGTGCCTATTCATAGCCAACCACCACGAGAGTTGACCACACCATTCACTTTGGATGAACTAAGAGCCAGACTGGATTGCTTAAAGCACGGGAAAGCAGCAGGAACTGATGACATCCTTGCAGATCTTGGACCGCTATTGCAAACAAAAGAGATACTGAAGGTATGGAGGAGAGCCACGGTGATAGCCCTGTGAAAACCAGGCAAAGATTTAACATCACTGAAGAGCTATAGGCCCATTTCACTCCTCAGCATTACCTACAAGCTGTACGAGCGCCAAAGAATATCATTGACCCTAATATTATATCTGATCAGGCTGGATTCAGAACAGGCCGTTCCTGTGCAGGACAACTACTGAACCTCACACAACACATTGAGGATGGGTATGAACAAAAACTCATCACAGGAGCAGCTTTCGTCGGCCTGTCAGTTGCCTATGACACTGTCCAACACCGTACAATGATACATAAAATATACAAGATGACAGGCAACCTGGACCTCAGTCAAGTCATCAGAAGCCTGCTGGAGAATAAGTGCAATTCCAAGTGGGGAGCCCAACCAACCACCCTATGCAACACCGTCCTAACACTCTATTACACAACAACAGAATGTGCCTGTTCTACTGTTCTATGTTAAGCATGTCAACATCGCGCTGAATAATACTTGTCACATTGTCACTGGGTGCCTTAAGGCTACCCCGGTACATTGCCTGCATGTCCTAGCTGGAATTGCTCCACCAAACATAAGAAGAAAGATAGCAGGATACAATGAACGTCTAAAACAGGACACTGACAACCGCCACCCGCTCCACAAACACAAACATGTCCACCGACGGCTGTCCTCAAGGAAAAGCTTTCTCGCTACGACACAACCACTAATAACCTCAGAGAAATCTGCCAGAGAGAACCTCTGGCGGAAGGCGTGGGAGGAACTTGGGGACAGATCAATAGAATGGAGCGACAGAGGTATTCTACCAGTGGAAGAGATGGCATCTGGAGGCTCCCATTGCTGGTTGTCCTGGAGATGCCAAAACAGACTTCGAGTGCAGGTTGTTTAAATCCCTAATGAAAACCTGGGGATTGTGTGAGACGGAGGAGTGTGTTTGCAGAGCCTTACAGACAATGCCACACCTGCTTTGCTGCCCATTGGCTCCCCAGTGTGCCGCAACAGATTTGGCTTCCCCTACACCTAGGGCAGTAGCATGCACAGATTTCTGGGAACTATCCATCTAGTTGGTGCTAGAGACTCAACGAAGAAGAAGAATATTACGTTAACATATTGAATTACATACCACTTTGTAGTTTTCCATACTCTTAACATAAAACTCAATCCTAAAATTCTTGGTGATGCAAAAGTTTTGGCCATAGCTGTACACATGTTACACTTACATGGATGTATGTCATCAGTTATTTACTTGTTCCAAAAACTCTTGTTCCAAAAAGAAATTGTATTTACAGCCATATGTTACTAACATACTTGTTACTCCTGAGTAAACCCAGACTGGGTGCGGATTTGTGCCAAAATTACATGCAGACCAGGCCTTCCAAGCTACATGCCAGGAGAACTCAACACAGATTTTTTCTGTAAATTGTCAATGACAGGTTTCATAATATAATAGGAAGCCTGGTATCCAGAGACAGTTGACCAAAAAAAATGGTTGTGAAAGAATTTTGGAAAAATATTTCTATGTGTGACTGGAGCTGCCTAAGCATCAGACTGGACCTCAGTTCCTGGTAGTGATATTCTCTTGTGTAACACTCAACTGGTATGTGTATGACATAACTGTTTCATTAGCAAAACAAGTCTTTTCCCGTGGTGATTGAGAAATTGACGAACATTAAATCTGTGTCAGCCCAAAGGCCTCATCTACTTGGATTAAATCTAAATCTATTGTTAAAATGTATCACATTTGCGTTTCCTAAGGTTGTCCGGTGAATAGCACTGGGGGGATTAAAGCCTCACTTGAGGTTTCATCTGCAACCACATGATTGGGGTAATTAAGGGTCAGCTGCATTGCACCACCATAATCTGGGAAAGGAAACTCATTTCACTGGTATTTAATGATACTCGTGAGGGGATTAAGTAATTGTCATTCTGTTGCAGCTGGCACTTAAATGGTTAACATCTCATTTGAGATTGCAACTTTATATTTCCAGTCTTATGAATCATCTTCAGGTGAAATCTAACAGCACCCTTCGGTTTGAACTGTGGCCTGAGATGCTTGACACATTGTGGACATGTGACTTTGGGTTCTGGATGATTTGGAGCATTGTCCAAGGCATATCAGCCCTTTCATATGAGTAATTCTACAAAGCTGCAGCTGTCACAGTGCCAAAGCCTCATACCTCAGACCCCGCTTTAGGTAGTGACTTCACAAGTTTATATAAACGCTTCATGGTAAATGTTTGGTGACCATGACATTGACCTGTGACCTAATATGACTGACATATTTCATTATTGTGACTTTTAAGTTTCTGGAATATATAGAGAAAGCACTTTATAAAATGAAGGCCAAAATGTATTTATTTTTATCTTTAAGAGCAATGAAATGACAGGATTGGTCCTGATTTAATATTAAAGCAGTGGTAGTATTTAAATCTGGTGTTCAGGGAATTTCAGCCTATCGTGCCAAAAAGACTATTTCTAATTACAACCAATCAGATCCAATAAAGTCTCAGCATTTTTTCACATTTCCATTTTAATATTTTACTTCAGTGATGCCATGTCCGTTACATTATGCCAGCAGGAGTACTTATACATATTTCAAGTTGAAATCGTATTCTGTTGTTTAAAATGGGTATCTAGTCCTTAAAATGTCCATCTTCATATTCTATCATGTCTCTGTGTGTGTCTGTGTGTGTGCATGTGTGTGTGTGGCAAGGGGCATTTTGGAAACTTGGTCAAAGTTAAGCCTATTTTTCAGGGTCAAGCACCAATAGGGGATTAGTGTTCAGTTCAACATACAATTGAATGTGCTATCTACTCTCGATGGGTATGGGTGAATGGGACCAATGACGATAGGATTGCACTTTGACAAAGTAACACATCTTTATCAGAAAAAAAAAAAAATCCTTCTATAAGACTTTGGAATTACTTTTTTTTCTTTAAAAAATGCACATTCTGTGTAAAGCTATGTTTCGACATAAACGTATAAATTGGTGTGCTTGAAATTAAAGCAAATATGGAGGAATAGTCAATGTTTGATGTTGGTCCTTTTTTGGGGGGCTCATCTCTCAATGTTTCATGCAACAGAAAGCCTCCTGTTTGATCCTATTTTTGAACTTTGAGCTAAATTCAGGCTCAAAGAATTTAAATATCTTCCCTGGAGATCTCACTGTTCACTATCTGCTGTGAATATTGGAGGAACTCAGCTTCAGCAGTTTAACTTTAATAAACTCCTCACCACCCTCGTTTACCCAGTCCTAATATAAACAGTGTTTATATGCCCACCGTTTTAATCTGGAGTTTGAGGGTAACTTTATAAGTGTCGGTTGATGTTGTGTGGTTCAAATTAAAAACAATCTTCTGAAAGCCTTAGGCTTTCTATTTCTCTGTGCTTATCATTCCTTATGGGTTAAACTCCATGCAGATGAACTCCCCACCCTCCAAAAAAAAAAAAAAAGCTTCAACACTGATCATAATTTAATGTTTATTCGTGCTTAGAGAATCCAATAATATTTAGAAGTTGTTAGCACAGAGTCTCCTGTTATGCACCATGCTAAAGAAGATAGTGAGGACAAAATAAAAGATAGAGTGAAACCATCTGTTATGAATAAAGAACTCCTTATGTACATCAAATGAAAATTACAAGCCTATTGTTAGGAATAAAATACAGGTTGATATTGATGTTTTTTGGGTTTTTTTTAATATTCAGGAAACTGTTGAAAACGTTTTTTTTTTTGTTTGTTTGTTTCTCTTCCAAAAAATGAATTGCAAGCTTTGAAATTTGTATTGGTGTATTTAAAATAATAAAAATTAACATAGAGGTGTATGGGTTGAACAAAATGTAAAAATGTGTAGCAAGGGTTAATGGAAACTCAAAAGCTGACAGAAATGACACCAAGCATAGGTTGTTTAAACCTTGTGCATTTTACACAGAACAGTAACACTCTAAAAGGGGAAGAGAGAATGCGTAGCAGGTGGTACGAACTTGGGGGCAAGTGTGTGTGGACCTCAACAACTGGCACGCATTTGACCAAGTGTTGACTGCATTGATAAAACATGATCCATTATTTGCCTTGGGCTTGCCTCCTGTTAGGCCAGATTGAATGTATAACTTTGGCTTGGTGTTTGCTGACTCACCCATTCCTCTGTACATGTTTAAATATTCAAAATGTTCCTAAGAAATCAGGAAAGCAATGCCTTGTCATCTCTAATATAACAGTAATGGAAAGAGAAAAGAAAGAGCTTTTAAAAGTATACTGCAGCTGTGGTGCTGGAATGTGCTGAAATGTTCCTGATCCAGTTTATACATCTTTGCATGACATAATGCATGCATTTAATAAAACAACAAACTATCTATTCAAGATGCAGTATGAAAAATCATCTCTTCATTATACCACTAAAATTAGACACTCCTCATGGGGAATTATATTGGTGCCTATTTCAGTGACTTGTCTTCCCAGTCCTGTCAAAATAGAATGTGGACTCTGGTATTCAAACAATATGTGAACAAATATCAAAATACATGATGTGTTTGTTCATTCAAGTGGGCCTGTATTTTCCCTAAGTTCTATGAGCAACAAATGCAAGTCTTTACAAGCTGAAGCTTATGCAGTTTATTTTAATTAACATCAGTGTGCTATAGACACTATTTTAATAAACTATACAACAGCATTTTATTACACTGTACAAAAACCTGGGTAATGACCTCCTGTTTTATTAAGTCTATTTTTATACCAGTAAAGATAGGCTCCACTGGTATGGTGAAGGTAACAGTGGAGAAAACAACCACAGTGCTATATTTAGAGTACAAATACCTAGCACAGCTGTGATGACTACCCTGGACTGCATCACTCTGTTGTTAAATGAACTAAAATAGGGTAAATTATCACTGTTGTGCAATCCTTAACAATATGGTACAGGTTTTTGGACACATCAATAAGATAACACGGCCCATATTTAGAATAGCAATGTATGTTTTTTTTGAGACACCATCCTCAATAAGATAAGGCCGGCTTCCTATTCACAGAAATACAGTGTAGCGTATTGGTTTTTTTAATAAAAAAAATACAAATAAAAAAATAAAAAAATTATTGCATATATCAATTTTAATAAACAGTGATGAATAAATCTGAATTTAGCAATCAATATCAATCAAACTTATTTGATTTATTTTTTAGACATTTTAAAAACATATGCTGGAAATTCTGTGGGGTACAAGAAATTACAGAGAGACTTTAGAAATACAGTTATGCATTATAATGAACAGCATAGATAAGAAACTTAACATGGTACAGTTATACTGGAAGTGGAAGGGGGTATTACAGTTTATTAGGATATACAGCAATGTAAAATTTGAATGTTCATTTAGGGGGTTCATATATGCACCAAGTTTAAAAGCATCAATTGGCATGATCTGTTTAAAACATATTAATGTGTTTTTTAGTGATTACTAGTTAATGGAATATAAAGAATGCACGTAGCATGTATTGGGGCACTGTTTGGTTTTAAACATTCAGCATTTTTAATCCCAAATACCTTTATGCCAATTTGTTTCTAAATATTTTTTTGTAAAAAAGCAACATTAACTTAGAAAATCTGCCCTTTCATATGTGAAATAGTTAAGAGGTGGATTATAAATGTCTGAACATGTCCTGTACTAATGATTTTGATGTTAGTTTTATCTCCAGTGAACTTTAGAATTGTTCCATTTATAACCAGTAAAAGAAACTGTGTCGGTGCTGTTATCTAATTCCTCCCACTTTGAAAACATGATTCATATCTCAAAAGGGTTTGTTTAAACAAATAAATAAATAAACAGTTCTAACCATGGGGTCACCAGTTCACACATTTTCATTCTTTTCCAATTGAATGTTTAAGTGTTAACTATTAGCATTTCTAACAGACTTTAAAAGTGCTAGAAGCCCGGTGTACTGCTGAGCTGTTAGGATATGGTTCCGAGCCAGGCGATAGTGGGGGCTGGTTACCAAGTTGATATCATAGTTGCATCTGGGTAGAAAGGTCATAGGCTGAAGGCTGCTTAAGGCAAAATCTGGAAATACTTTATCCAGCTGCACCTCAGCTTCAGTCGTGGGGTTGTTGATGAAGACTGAAGAAAAGTAGGGATATGTTCCTGGCTGAATTCTCCCTTAATGTGGCATGTGGCAATGCTCCAAGTCATTCTGTAAAATTGTCTTGAAATAAATACTGTAAATATGACTACAAGGAGCTTGGGAACAAAATGTTAGAAACTGAGACTGAAACAGATAAATCGCCACAACTCAAAAAGAAACCTCAGGCTTTACAGATTTTCAGATAATCCAGTGGGATTACTTGAACATCTGAATGGGAGGTTTACAGGTCAGCAGAGCCTGTTTTTTCATGTCACTGGGATGACTGTTTATTTATACCGATGAATCCTTCTGTGTTCTCCAAAGCTGGTTACAGGACAATGGGGTCAAAGGGTACCAGTGTCAATACCTACAGCAAGGGTAAGTGATTGCAAGGGAAATGTTCTCTTAAATGTATTTTTTAATGTGTTATAGTTGGTACTTTTCCAACATACAGATGGCAGACAACAAGCTTACATGTCTAGATTTCTGATAAAGGCCCAGTAAGTGTGTATAAAAGCTTGGGAAAGTAGGACAGCTCAGTATAATTAACTCTTGTCACCCCGCCCCATTGAAATGGTGAGTGAAACACTGGGGAGTTGGCCACTATGGTGATTGCAGATAGGAGCAGGAGGGTTAGGCTGAGGACTATTTAATGTGGGGGTCTACAGTATGTGCATGGTCAGGTGGGTGGTGGACTAACAAGATCCATAAAAGGGCTTATGGTGCTCCAGCTGCGCAGTGCCTTTGGAGTAGGAAATGTCAGGGTTTACAGTGTTGACAAATGCTGAAGAGGTTAAGTACAGTACAGCGATACATCCTCTGCCAAGTCACTGGGCCAGTAAAGGCCGTGCCAAAATGTGATGCCATTTTTAAGAGAAGATACCCTTTTTTTACCTAATGCAGTTGGCATATGCATTCCTTCTTCAGTTAGAAATAGATCAGAAAGCATGTGTGTAGAATGATTCTATCTTCATGATGTATTCATTTATTTGCATTTAAAAGTTTTAACTACTCTGGGACAGATTATAGGAACAGTTCCCATGGAAAATCTTTAAGAAGTGTGAAAGCCAGTCAATTTACAAAGCTGGAACTGCCCACATTCTGAATTATTATGAACCTGTTATCCAGCTAATTCAAACAGATGGCTTTGTTAGTGTAGGAAAAGAGCAGGACTGTGTTAGGCTCGACTCTGTGAAGCATGCAAGAGTGCTATCAGTTCTATTCTAAATAAATGGCCAGTACTAGTACTGTACAATACATTCAATGCAGCTTTATATTTTTCTATTTCCTAGACATGGTGCTAAGTAGTCTAGGCTATGAACAGAAACAATAATGAGATGACATTACTAATCCCATGTTAGATAATGGTCTTTGTGTCTTTTCTTACAATACAGTCTTCTTGGAGGATGGACTAGAACACCTGCATGCCTGACCCAGCCAGTGCCTGCTGAAACCTCCTCTTGAGTCTGTGTGTTTTGTTTGTTTGGAAAGGGGTGGGGGTTCTGGTTCCATTCCATCCAAAGCCATATTGACCACAAGTTAAGACTGCAGGTTGCTACACATTTAAAAATACTACTACTAAGACTACTACGACTACTACTACTGCTACTAATAATAATAATAATAATAATAACCTGAAATTGTGCCTGTATGACATTTACCTTAATTTCTGATCTAAATATTCTTAGTAAAATGCAGTGCATGAAAAACAGTTTTACTATTGTTGATACAATAGGTTATATACAGTACTGCAGAGGGGAAAAGAACTATTTTATTAATGCTCTGATACTTAATCACAATAGCTCAAATTGTAAATGATCTGGTTGCAATTAGAGCTTTTATTACAGTAAATGAGCAAGGGGAGGAAGTCAATAAAAGAACAAGCAATAGAAAAAATGAAACTAGAAAACATTTGCATTGCCTTACAGTCGTTGAATAAGCTTTTCCAAAATGTAGATAACTTTAATGAAAATAAACACTCTTGTACCCTTTTTATTCATTAAAAGACCAATTGAAAGTTTATTTGCTGCTTCTTGTCTCCAAGGCAATAGATATGGCAACTATTAAAACGCAACCTGATTTATATAGCTATAAAAGGTTTCTTGCAATACATGTGGGTTTGTTGAAGCCTCTCTTTTCCTCCCTCCAGGGAAAACGCTGAAGGTAATTTTAGACAGCTTTCAATTAAACTATACAATTAAGCCACATCGAAATAACGCATCTTTAAATAATTTAAAATATCATAAACATTAAAAACCTTAATGAGCCTATAAAATTGAATTAAATAATTGGGTGGTCTGAGCCAGTGGTGGCGCTCTCTCCTCCTCAGCTTTTTTCCAGCTGGACTCTGATCCCAGTCCTGCTGTATAGTCGGCAGTCTACACTCTGCACATTGCTTCATTTTTCACTTGAGTGGTCTTCTTTAGACCCTTTCAACTGCCCACTTTATATTGGCTTCATTACACCACCAATCCATTTGTAATGTAAATTCCTAAACTCAGGAAAGTTTTTCTTTCTCTCTTGTCCGCTAAAGAATACCAAGAGGCATTCAAAACGTATTACCACAAAATCAATGGCAACAGTAAAAGCAAAATCTCCTTAGCAACATAATCTTGATTGCAAAAAGGAGATCTGAGAGCATTTAAGGGAACAGCAGCCCACATGGAAAGGGCATTTGTCTGGAAGAATTGAATACAAAGGCCAGCACACAGACAGCGACAAAATGTAAAATTAACTCACAAGGAACTGTTACTTTTTTCACATGTGAACAATTGGCTACATTAAAACGATAGTGTTCTTTTCATCTAAACCACATTATACCTCAGACCCATTTTAACTAGTGCCTGCACATGATGCCCGAATGCCGCTGTCTCTCAGTCTCAGCTGGTTTGAGAACCCTGTATAAAAACATAGCTTTCATTGTGATAAAATAATATGCATGCCTTCTTTTGACAATGCATATTTTTAATGAGCTTGTAATACCAGATTAAGAAAATGAAGTGGCAAATAGGTTTAAACAGATTCTCCAAGAGGTCTCTTCACAACACTGTACCACTCTTCTGAAGTACTTTTAATCACCCCCTTTTTTATGTTTGCTTCGAATCGTAAATATGGTACAAGTACCTATCTACTATAACTGAAGTACATTAGAAAGAAAGAAAGAATTACTGCTTTTTTTACTTCTATTGCTTAATGTAAGCTTTTCAGTGATTATTTTATTTGTTGCATTTTGGACACATTTTAATTCTATACTACAAACTTTTATATATAGTGTGTATATATATATATATATATATATATATATATATATATATATATATATATATACACTGATGCGAAAAAGAAATGCAAAATTCAGGTTATGGATTTATGGATTTAATCAAATATTTTAAACATAATCACAGAAAATGTAAACAAAAACACAGATCAAAGAATCATGATAAGTTTTCAGAATGAAATGTGGCACACTGTCAAAATGAAAACATTACAAAGATAGTATCAGTATGATCTCCCTGAGCATTAACACAATCCTGGCAGCATTGACGCATAGACCTGATCAGCTTCTGGATAGACTGCTGTGGGATGTTCTGCCACTCTTCCTGTGCAGCTGCAGCTAGCTGGCGAAGGTTGGCTGGTCGCGGTTGTCTCCTGTGGATGGCACTGGCGATTTGGTCCCACAGATGTTCTATCGGACTCAGGTCAGGACAAAAAGCTGGCCACGGCAAGACCTCAACATTGTTTTCTTGAAGTCGTGCAATTGTAATCCTAGCACTGTGTGGTCTTGCATTGTCCTGCTGGAAAATAGACACTAATGGAATGGCTTGCAGTAACGGAAAAACTGTTGCCTCAAGGACTTTGTCAATGTATAGCTGAGCAGTAAGGTTGCCATCAATCTGCACCAAAGACGTTCTTGTGTTAAAGGAGATTCCTACCCACGTCATCACACTTCCACCGCCCCACCGGTTGGTATGAACAACACAACAGTCAGCATAATGCTCACCACGACGACTCCACACACTTTGTCTTCTGTCAGGTCTGTCAAGGGCAAAATGGCATTCATCGGTGAATAAAAACACTCCACCACTCTCTCTGCCACCACCTCAGATGTTCTCTGGCCCACAGAAGATGGCGATTTCATTTCTCAGCTGTCAACACGTTACCCCTGAACGGCCTCCGAGCATGCAAATCATTTTCATGCAGACGGCGAGCTAGTCATTCTGCGCAGGTTATTTCTTCCTGGAATTTCTCATGCTCTAGCCACTGCAGTCTGAAAACGATTACGCAGATAGATCAGTCGGATGCGACGGTCCTGGGCCGGTGTGATGACCCTCTGCCTTCCAGGACGTGGCCTGTCCCTCACAGAGCCGGTTTCCTGGTTTCTCTGGACTACTCTGCTGATTGTTGAAGCAGAACATCTCATTCTCCGGGCAACTTCTCTCACGTTCAGGCCTCCTTTAATCATGCCGATAGCATCCAGGCGATCTTCATTGCTCAAGCGGGGCATGGTTGTATCTTTCGTTGTTCTTGCGTTAATTAAAGTCTTTTCGAATGGCTATTTATACAGATTCTTAATCAACTAATTTTGGCAATTTTAACTCAACTCAAATGCCAAACACTGAACACCTGACGTTTTTATGAAATCACATGACTTGACCTGGGGGGGGCAATAACTTTTTCACAACTGAAGATTGCATGTTTGATTACCTTGCACACCAAACAAATGAAAGAAGCACCAAACTTTGGTGTTATTTTTTCTCTCAGACTCCCTCTATATACTGCTACAACCCACAAAGAAATCTGCCCAAATACAATGTGAAAAATGTGCAAAAATGCAGAAAACCAGACAGGGGGCAAATACTTTTTCACAGCACTGTATGTATGTATGTATGTTGATAAACTAGAACACTTTCCAGTACAATATCTATTATAGGCCCTCTTAAGAGGCTGTGTAGTCCAGTGGTTAAAGAAAAGGACTTGTAACCAAGAGGTCCCCAGTTCAAATCCCACCTCAGCCACGGACTCATTGTGTGACTCTAAGCAAGTCACTTAACCTCCTTGTGCTCCATCTTTTGGGTAAGATGTAATTGTAAGTGACAGCTGATGCATAGTTCACACACCCTAGTCTCTGTAAGTCGCCTTGGATAAAGGCATCTGCTAAATAAATAAATAATAATTATTATACTTACTGAAAAAGAGAGTCTTGATATACATTATATGTCTCAAACATGAATGGGGTTCCTCCCTTTTAAATATTAAAGTTTGTATAAACCAAAACAGTGTTGTGCTTCACTGGAGAATACTGTAAATGTGTAACATATATTATGCAGTAAGCTTATATCGAAGTACTTAAATTACCTTATAATTGGAAATTCTAAGTTTTTGTAACCCCATTAAACACATTTATTGCATTAAGACTCCTAATAAAAAATATATTAGGATACGTTTTGGCTGTCAAGTAAAGCAATATTTATATCACACCCAAGAATGCCACACTGGAGTAGCTCCCCCTGTACCAGACTGCCACATTCATATGTATTAATAAAATGGGTATTTTATATACTCCTGATTGGTTGAAACAGGTCAAATGGGGGTGTTGCTATTACAGCACATCACCATGGGTCGGCACTTCTTTACAAAAAGGGGAAAAATCACTGATCGATATCCATACACCAGATGAATTTTGAAAAAGCAAAAACGCCTGACATACTGGAATTTATCGCAATAAACATGACTGACAAGATTTATATAGATGTTGACCTTTGGGAAACCGAAGTGTAGATGAGATACTGAATGAGTCTGAATAGGACACCAATGATTAATTAAAGTAGTGAACAAAGGCAAAAGTAAGTATTCAAATCAATTCATTCTGATAGCTGTGCTGCTTCTCCTTGAACTACAGCGTTTCCCTATCCCATTCTGAAAATAGTTTTTAAATAGTATCTAAGCTTTTTTAAGAATATTTGGATCGCTCTTGAAAGAGACTTTGGTGGTTAAATGGATGTTTTGTTGCTGCTGCCCCATCTCTGTGCATTCTTCTCTGGTCGGTTGCATCTCCTGCCCTACCTGCTGCCACAGGTCCCACCACCTGCTCAGCTGTGTGGTCTGATGCAGAGTATTTATAAATGCATCTCGACAATTCCTGCCGTACCTTTCTCTCCATATAAATGTATCCAGGTACAATGGTATCATCTTTTCTGTTGTGCCCTGCATTGCTTTAAATTGTTTCTTAACACTGGCCCAGTAGTTCTCCACATTGTCCAACTGTAAACTGCAAAAACTGTTTGATAAGTAACCGGGTATTACATAATGCAAATAACATCTTTCTCACCACTGTGAAGCGGTAGCACAAATCTGGTATGGATACCTCCTTACCCCGCACAACAAAGGATGATTTAAAAAAAAAAAACAGCACTGTCACCTGATACTGTTGCAGGTCTTGCGAGGAAGGTTCTGTGTGATTTAAGAGGCAGACTTGTTTGTGTTGACATGATGAAAATAGCCAGTAATATTTCACATTAAAACTGAACAAACAAACCAAGAATTACAATAATTAAAAATATATTCCAATAAAGAAAAACTGCACTTTCAATGGCAATGTTCAATTAAACATCTATAAATTGCATCTTTTTTTTATTTTTTATTAATGCATTTCTGGTTTTATTAAAAAAAAGTTATATAGAACTATTTTTACTACTTTTTCTTAGCTCAGTTTTAGGCAGAAGGTTATTTAATACAAATTACTTTTTTTGTTAATTAAAAAAAACATTTTACTTAATTTTTTTCAACTTAGTAAGTGAACCCATTTATAAGCACAATAAGGCACTTCAGGTTGTGTGATATACTCTCGTGACTTGCAACGCACCTGGGGCGTGGTGATATTAGAGTATATCACACACCCTGCCGTGCCTTATTGCTTAAATATTAATTCATAGAGTGGTAGCTCTTGGTGGTGCAACAACATTTGATAAGTGATATACCAAAGTTTGTTGAGATGAAATGTACAAACCCTAGTGTCACAGTAATTGTCTGGATAACTGAATATAACTATCCAGTAATCTTAAAAAAAGATAACTCCAATGACATTCTAGAAGCATAAATAGCATTTCAACAAGACATATGAGTCTGGATGTTAATAATAATAAGGGGTTTTACATGTCCAACAGATTTTTTTTATTTTCATTGTAATAAGCATGAATCATGCTCTTTATAAGTATAGTTTAAGAAACAAAAATATCATTTTGCATAAATATGTTTAAATGTTTACTTAACTATTACAGTGAATGAAGATTACAGATTGAATTTTTTGAAGAAATAATGTATTGTATTAAAGGCAATAGATACACATCTCCACATTTGTAAGGCGTTTCATAATTCATATTGAAAGCACTTAGCACAACAGATACAGTGTTTGTTACAAAATATATTACAAAAAAAAAAATACTGGCCTAACCCAAGTTAATACCACACATCCAACATATAAAAAAGAAAGCAAAAAATACATTGATCTAAACTGGAGGGGTGAAAAAATATTTGTGCACATTATCTGGGAAAAACAAAACAAACAAAATATATTCTGCGGCACTGTTTTTGCCTTAAAGTAAATTTAACTATATCTTATATTTCAAAATGCTTGAGCACAGTAATAGATCAATGTGTTACAGTATTGATGAGTTACATAACTTGACCTTTCAACAATTGCGCGTTTGCCTCAGCGCAATCCATGGCATAGTTATAGAACCCAAATACGTTACGGTAAATACTATATATACACTAAATTATAGTGGTAAAAAGTAAACATCTCTTTCTGCAAGACAATTGTACACCCCCATGTTCAAAAAAAAAAAAAAAAAAAAAACTAAAACAGGAAAACAAAATAATCAAAATAAAGCCATTAAATATGGCAGCTACCCGAAAAAAAGATTCTAGACTGCAACACTAGTGCATTTTATGGTCCTGAGCCTCAGCAATGGTCACAAACATGCAAAACCCTATTAATTTTGTTTCCATATAAAAACCATTTACATTTCTTAGAGTAATAAGGAAGATCTTTTGCAGAACCAGCTGACAAGATTCATTATAAAATAAAGGTGAGCTCTTTGATTTCAGATAAGCTAGCATGTAGAAAAATGATACATTTAACAATGGGAATATTTAACACATGAAAAATAAGGACATACTAAGATACTGTTTTTTTTTTAAATCAGCATTATACAAGGATGAAACAAACAAATAAACAACTGCTGATTTGTACAGGTTTTCAGGCAAGCAGAAGCTGGAGATTTTCCTTTTCTGTTATTCGGTTTCAGGGTGTGTTCAAGTGCAAAGCAAGACAGGTGATCAGGGTAAGACTCGAGGATCTATGGTTTGGAAGCAGTGTAGGAAGTGGTAAACGTTTCTACTGTAACCACAAGGTTCTGTCAGATCGTTTCTATATCACCGTCAGGACAGTACCAAGCAAGGCACCATTGGAAGGAAAACACTCTGAAATGAGTCTCAAATAGATCAAATGCTAGTCTGGTCGGAAGATTGGGGTCTTCGGTAAAAATTCTATTAGGATGACCTGGGAAATAAAATAAATAAATAAATAAATAAATAAAAAAGAGAAATGTTAAATGGCAACCATCCAATTTTTTCCACTTTTGTCCCACTACTTCCAAAACTTTTAATTAGCATGAAGCTGGGAACACTTGCCACCAGAACCGAATGAACCTTTTGAAGGACCCTTGACCTCTGGTAATGCTCTGAAAATAACTAAACCTAATCATACTATGGAGTATGTTCATCATTTAATTAGGAGGCTGCACCCAACAGCATGTATTGCACCCGATTCCTCACCATGGCTGCTCTAAGTCACTGGGCTTGTCATTCTATGGAAGAGGGGCTACAAAATATTTAGCAAAACTCTTTACCTTATATATTAGTTTCTCAATTGGATGCAATTTCCAATATCATCCTTCACATTGTAGATCGTAACAGCCTTACAATAATATTATTTTTAGACAACTGCTTCACTGAATTTCCTATCCATCCTTTCTGTTTGATAAACTATCAAAGGGCCTGAAAAATACTGTGCATCTTGTATCCAATCAATAATTAGCTTTTTGACAAAGTGATGAATAGTTTATACGAATATAAAATAAAAAGGATTTTACAAAATTCATAGAACAAGATATGCTTGATAAAACATGTGCTTTAGACACTCAAGAAATATTGCAAGGGTATACTTTTTGTAATGATGACAGCTTGACAAAAAGTGTTCTTATCTGTAAGCAAACTGTTTACTTAAAGTATGCCTCTTAGGTCAGAGTACCAAACATAATAAACCCTGTATCCACTCTCATTATGTCCTTACTTTCTTGTTTATGAATGCAAGTATGAAAATAACTTATCCAGGCAAACCATAAGCGATTCAAACAGCTACTCTTGTTCTCTTTTCATTCATTATACAACCCAATCACGTGTCTCGCACTACCATAAATCAACATGTTCATTGTAGATGCTGATGCAAAAATCTATAGTAACCAATGTGGTGAATAGTTTTTTGTTTTTTAATTCTACACAAAGCGTCATTTTTAAAAAGGTCTTTTATGTTTTGGGTTTGAAACTAGACTTTCATCAATAATTGCCTGAAAGCCTATGAATAAAAAAGAGATAATAGAGAATGGAAGGTTTTGTGAATCTCTAAAGCCAAATCTTTAAATGTTTTGTACATTTGACCTTTCCCTCTTTAAGCAGATTAAAAGCTCTTGTGGAATTGTTTATGAGGTTCGCACACGCTAGATCTTTGCATAGTGAATTATAATGAATAAGATTCCTAAATGAAATATTAGAGTAAAAGTAACAGAAATGGGTGGATCTAAATGTAGCTTTTTAATCTAAGTTAATACAGTTTGTAAATAAATGTATTTAATTCATTTCAAGTATAGGAATGGATAATTTACATTAATTATATCAGGCAGTAAGGTCTAATTTTCCAATGTTACAAAAACATATAAATGAAAAAGTTTAATTAAAATATTAAAAAATGTCTAGTAAACTAATATTTGTTAAACAGATTTTTTTTTTTTTTTTTTGTAAATCTAAAAAGGGCCTTGACAAAAGCTTGGTAGGTACCTAAACTTTCAGATAATTCTTTATTCAACAGCTGAAATTTCACACCCCATCAAGGCATCTTCAGGCTGTTTTATCCTTTCAATTAATTTATTATTTTTTCTGAACACAGTTCAAACCTTGTTTTCAAACCATTCATAACTTTATAAATCAACCCTGCACGTGAAAATGTGCATCTGCAGACCGTAGAAAATCACTCCACTCCAGCAATTAAGCATCTTGACACCTTGGCTGATAAATAATCACGAACAGAATAAGATCAGAAGCAAAATAAATGATCCTTTAATAGAGAAACACAAAACTGCGCTTTAACTTACATATTCCATCATGTTATTCGTTTCGCATTTCCTTTTGCTCAGCCTCCAGTGCAAGCACAGCTGGAAAAGAAGGAGAGAAAAGAAAGAAAAATGACTTCCATTTTACTGCAGCACCCAGACAAACCCATTTGTCCACCTTTCATATTTTTAGCTCAACAAAAGCATCTGTTTCCATACTGTGCAATTCAGACCCCAATGGTCTGAACCCCTTGCAAAAAGCTGCTCCCTGCGGTACTCACCTTGTGGTATAACCTATTGTTTTCCCAGTCTAACAACTTCTCGATCGATCTTCGTGTCTGGAAGACAAATGAGAAAGAATTTTACTCTTGACTGATTCTTGAAAAACTTTGCACTGCAGCTGCTTGTGTGAAAAGAGGGAAGAGGTGTGGGACAGTGAGTGAACAGGGTGGTCTAGTGGTGTCAAAGCACCTTCAGTGTTAAACAGTAACTAGAATAGAAATGGCCTTTTTAATCCAGCCATTGGTGGGAACAAATGAAGCATTTTCACTAGCGCACTTTTTTTTTTTTTTTTTTTTTTTTTTTTTTAACAGAAAAAACCCAGCAATCCTTAAATATCACAAAGGCACCCGGTCTATTGGCCAACATGACTAATATCATAATAAGTAGGGTTTCATTAATGTTACAGATTTGTCTTGCACATTGTCTGCAAGAAACGCACACTATTTCAGAACGTGACTTAATTAATAAGAAATTACAAAGTATAATTTTGGAATTTCACAAGCCATTTTGTCCTGTGATTTCTGCATAGTTTTGATGATATCAGATACACACAAACACACATCTATCTATCCGTCTAGGTTATTTAATAATATTTTTTTCATTACAATCTGAATCATATACGAAAAAGGGTCCAGTATGCAAATATTGTCCAAGCTTTGCTTTACTCCCTACCTATAACAAAACAAGAATTTACAGTTCTTTCAACAAAAACAACTGTTCAATATTAGCCCTAAAATGTTGCAAATCAAAATATTCATATTTTAACTTTGACAAAACCATATTTTAAACAAACAAATAAATACATAAATAAAATTATACATATTGTACTTGATAAAAAGACTAACCATATCACTTTTTGGAATAGAGGTGCCACTGATATTGGGAACTGGAGTGAAAATAAATGGTAACATTCTTCATTAAACCACTAAACTCCTTCTTGTATGAATGCCAATTATCGCACAGCAGACAAAAGGAAACACACTGCCCATTAGATCAACAATAATAAAAAGAAGATAAATGATGAAGCCAGGTGTCAAGATAGGGCTTGCACAGCTGCAGGTGCAGAGGGGACATTTAAAGCTGACACCAAGTTCAACCGCACTACCAGCCCAGCAGCAGCTGCTCCCGAGTTGAAGCAGGACAAAAGTACACGCAGTTATCATCTAATGTGTGGGAAAAAATAATCTGTATTCAGTAAATAAAAAATAAAAAAAATTCACTGGAGTAATAACAAAAATGTAAACTATTGCTTTTGCTTTGAAACTGACTTGGACCCAAAGCACATTTTATTGAGACCAAGGTAGGAGAGAAAAAAAATCATAGCGTCCACCTGAGCGTACCTGTAATTTCAACTTTTTGGATAAAACATAAACCTTTATTAAATTCCTTTACTTTTTTCAATTGATGTACTCCTAATTAAAAATTGAGATTTGCTTGTAAAACACAGGAGTCTCTTCTGATCCCAAGGGATTTTTAGAAACAAATTTTGTTCTACTGATTTTTTTTTTTGTGCTCCTGAGTTACCCCAACCCACCACCCTTTTCCCTTTTTAAAGAGGGATGGTAAATAAGGTCACACTTTTTTGTTCGTTTCTAGTCAAATCGCCAAAATCAAAAGAAAAGTAATATTGCATAGTATAATTAACATTCAGTTCAGTCGTTCGTTCTGCTCCATGTCTAGCCCCAAAACCTTTGTTAGCTTTTCCATTCTGCATGCTTAAGGCTGGAGGGAAATCGATTTGATTCTAATCGCACCATGAAAAGAACATGATCTAACTGCTTTCAGTCCTCCGTAAATCTGTACAAGGTCTTTTTGCACAATGCAGCTTCCAATTTAAAAAGCACTGAACGTCTCGTCAATGACTTTGTAAAGAAAAAAAAAAAGAAAAAAAAAGGACATAAAAATTCCAATAGTTGTTTAAGCAGCTAAGTTCATTTGCATCACAGCAAACCTGAAAAGGCCCTGACCTCTCAAACCGCCTCTCAGGTCTCTGAAGTTGTAGCCCTGACAAGCCCACATTGACAGAGCTCATTGACTCTGAAAGGCTACTCTATCAATGGAGAAATTGGCATTAAGTTTTTTACTCTGAGCAGGCATCTGCCTGCCCACCCGCTGCTAGACCAATGGCAGAGCTGACACAAAACCTAGGTTTACCTTGCTGTTTTCTTGCCCCACTGCTTTAATGAATTAGCCAAAGGAACAAAGTACCATTACTTGATTTGTTCAGGTTTGAAAATCTGCATATACATACAACTATTAGGTTACAATTTGTAAATAATTATATCCACCTGTAAGACAAAAAAATATCATTTAAAAAAGTATCGGATATAGATAGATAGATAGATAGATAGATAGATAGATAGATAGATAGATAGATAGATAGATCTATGTTGTGTATTTCTCTTTTCAAAATAGTTGTATAAACTTACTGATTTTATAGTTTAGCTAAAAAAAGGTTTTAAATAGAATAGAAAAGTTACATATCTTGTTTTTCATATTTCAGGGTATACAATAATACAAATGTGTCACTGTTTTATAGAACTCTTAAGTTGGTTACACTATGTACTGTAGTAATATTGCTTCTAATGTAATGCAATAATTGGATTTTAAAACAGAAGGTATACAAAACACAATAACAATTTCCAATAACTTTGTGGTTTGTTTTCCCACATTACAAAGGTTAAGGAACTAAGGTTTTGTTAAAGTACACAAACGGGGATCTTTCCGGGTAAAAAAGCTTTACATTTTTAGATATAAATCTATTTATTTTAATTTAAAAGTATGAAACCTATCTTAATTTCACAAGTTACAAATGGGAGATACCAATCTGCCCCTAAGGTTACTTGGAGAAAACAAAAAGTAGAAAATGTGTGCAAGCTGCACGGCATGGCACAGGACATTGTGAATTAAGTAGCATCACGCAGTTCTCCAAAGCGTAGCTTCTTTCTTTCTTGACAGGTGAAAAAAAGCACTTGCACGTGCAGCTTAATTAATCACTACACTTGACATCTCAATGATTTACAGTGAGAGGCAGGTGAGCAAATACAAAACCAGAAAAGAAGCACTTCATGTGAGGAAAGTTTTCAGCACACAGGGGTGATCGGCATACAAATTCTAAACGACATGGAAACCAGAAACTACTCATACAATTGTTTTTGCCTAGCAGAATGATATCTCAGCACAACAAAAGTATTTAAGAGACACATATTCAGCAACAGCCCTCTTACATCTGTAAAAATATGCATCCCTTCCCTTTAATTGCTGTTGCGATGTTTTGTTTAGAAACTGAAAAGTGGTGTTGATGAAGTTCAAGTTATAGAGCAGATGTTGCCTTGCAGGGATGAAATAATTATTCAACTGCAATCATTAAACATGTAAACAGAGACTTTGATAAAACACCACAAGCATATTTGTGTGTCTGATATTGTTTAAACACACCTTGCAACTGCAGACAGCCTTAAAAAAAAAAAAAAAATTAAAATAAAAGTTGCGAAAATAATTGTTAAGAAACAAAAATGAAAAAGTTGCTAAGAAAATTTAGCAGAAAATTACTAAACCTTTGCTTTGCTTCATGGATGCGGCACTTCTAAAAACAGATAGAAAGCTCAATTGAGTCCAATATCAAATTGTGACAACATTTTGAAAACACCTGTGCTGTGCACAAGAGATAAAGTAAAGACCTGAATATTAATCAGAACATGCTCCATTTACAGAAGCCTACTTGAAACTTTGGCAAGGGCCCTTGAGACAAGACAATTCTGTCGCATCTCCCACCCTATTGGGGGTATTAAGACAAGGGTAAAAACTTAAAGGAACAGCCAAAATATACCTAGCATCAAAAAGAAACTTATCACTATTATAACACATTTATTTTTTCAACAAAAAAAAGAGTTATATAAAATGATGGACATTGACAAAATGTTTTTGGTTTCTTTTTAAATCACTTGATCATTCATCCATTCATCCTTGACCATGACACACTTGAGTGACTATGACTGAAGCATATGCACTTAATCACCTAATTAGTGAGACAGTTGATTGGACACTGGATATGGAGTGATTTCAGCTGTTGAATTGCAAGCTTGATAAAAGCAATAATGAAAATCACAGAAAAAAAACAATATGCTACGTCTGTCAAGAGAGCAGCGCTTTCGTGTAATCAGCATGTTGGAGGCTGGACTAGGACAGCGTACTGTGGCTCACCGTCTTGGGTGTTCACAGCCAGCAATTTCAAACCTGGCGAGACGGTATAACCAGACACACTCTGTCAATGACAGGCCACGAACTGGGAGACCAACATACACTTTTGCAGCATATTCGTGATGTCAATTGTCAATCAGCAGAATAATTAGTCACTGCACCTGCTCAAACAGAGATTGTCATTTTTTGATCACATGTAGTGAATTTTATCCAAATATAAGTGATATATAAGTGATAAGTTTCTTTTGATGCTCAAATATAAGTGATAAGCTTCTTTTGATGCTCAAATATAAGTAGGCTTGCTACTTTTCACTATTAAATCGGTAAAGCTTGTTAAACGGCGAATTCCCCAATAAAATGAGTTTGACTGAAATACATTTAAATATGATAAATGTTTTTATTTTCTTACCAAAAATAATCATTTAGAAATCATCTCTAGTTTGTGTAGTTTTTATACTTGCTGTCTGTCCCGTTTCCGTTCCGCTCTGAATGGCTGAGGGTTGCTGCCAGTCATCTCAGTGGTCCATTAGTACTGTAGTTTCACCCTGATCTGACAGATCTCGTTGACAGAAGCAGTGCTAGAATGCGCTCATTTGCCAGCTACAGCGCCTGACATTCAAAGCGCCTACTTTGAAATTAGCGGGTTAATGTGTACGTAAGCTTTTGCTTTAGGTATACGGTGAGTTACTAGTAGATTTGAAAATGGGGCGCAAGAGAAAAAAAACACTTAATGAATATTGTGCAGAATACCCTGGCCGAAGGCTGAAGTATCCGCGGCAGGACGAAGCGGGCCTGTCTGCCTTGCCAGTGACTGAGTCCGAATGTGCTAAACAGGAGAGGGGGAGCTCAGACTCTGAATAATAAGTGCAAGTTAGTTCTGTTCAACTATCTAAAGTTTTGTTCTGTGCATATTATTTTTACTCGTAAATGTATGTTATAAAGGTCTGTGTAATACACTTTTATATGCTGCGTTTACTACGGTTTATTTGAGACCATTTTTAAATGTATAGCTCAGCTGTGACCAAACATTATTTCAATTAGAATGTTGATAACCATGGTTTTGTTGCATGTTGAATATGATAAAGGGGTTTCGCTAAATTAGATGTTTTTCAATGGCATAAAAAGTCTAAAAGTCATAAAAAGTTTTTTTTTTTTTTTTTTTTAAAGCTTAAAGGTCGATTTCACCCATTCTCTGCTTGAATTAAAAAATAAAGATCGAAAAGAAACTGTAAATTCTTTCTAAAATAAACGTCGATATTAATCGTCGATTTGGCAAAAAAAATAAAAATCGAATAGTAGCAAGCCTAAATGTAAGCGATAAGTTTCTTTTGATGCTCAGTATAGCTGAAGGAAATACAAATATAACAACAAACTGAAATGCCAAGCTAAAAATAACTGTAAATACTGACCAAGGAGTAAACTATTTAAAAATAAAGAGTTTAAGTTTTCATGCCTTGTACTGTAGATTCGTATTTATTTTAATACTACTTATTTATATTACTGCTTTTTAAAGTAATAATGACTTGTTTTACTACATGCAATGTAAAGGGGTTGTTTCTATTTTGTCATCTTATCTTTTAATTGTATAATACATTTTTGTTATTTTATCTGTAAAGCTCTTTGAGGTGATTTATCACAAAAGGCGCTATAGAAGCAATAAAGATTGATTGATTCCATTAAAGCATATGGTGCACCAGCATGGGAGTACCATCTTCGATGGGCTGAATGGCTTCTTCTCATTCCTAATATTTCTTACTAGCTGCATATATTGTAATATAAAAACATATTTGCAGAACTACGGCATTTCATGATCATGCTCTTTTACTTAGCTATCCCACCTACTGACCATATCATCAAGGTGATTTCTTAACACATTCAAATGATATGTGAAATTCCCCTTACAGGACATTGGTTTTTGACACTGCCTCGTACAATACACGTTCCCTCTATTGACAGATCACGTTGCTTGCCAAAAAAATCAGGGCAATTTACTGCTTCGATATAGAGCTAATGTTAACCACTACTGCCATCTTATCAGCAATTACACTTTTAATATGACATTACAAAAAAAATCATAATATAGAGATATTCTACTACTTTAACTATTAAAAATGAGCTTACTCTTTTGGTGAGACAAACGACAGGCCACATACTGCAGCCAAGAGTACAGCAGCAGCAAAGGCAGCCACAAAGCAGCCACCGCACACTGACAGGAAGGTTCTTTTTTAAGCAGCTATTAACCCTGTTAATGCTGGATTTGAACTCCTCTGGAGCAACCTGAAGACGGGTGACAAGAATATACTGGCATCAGTTATCAATTATTAGATTGTAGAAACCAAACTAGTACTTTAGACCCAAATATCTAGGAGGAAGAGAGGTTTTTGTTTCCAATAATTTTTTTAAATCTAGCACAAGAATGAACAAGTTTGATTTAACATCCTATTTGTGCATGGCATGTAAAATAGTTTTCTTACAATTACATAATATATCTAAAGTAAATGCCAATCATTTCATAACAGCCACATAATGTGTGCATATTAACAGAATTCATTTGACAAAGTTTGTAATAATACATAATACACCCATTGAATAACCTCTTGTAGTGAAAGTACATTAAAGAGTCATCCAATTTGCCTTTTACACCTACATTCTCAAAGATATTTACTCCAAATCATCATTACATTTTTTTTCTTTCTAGAAGGAAAAACACCAAAAACAGTTTAAAAACTAACAAGAAAAAAAGCCTACTTAAAAGCCATGAATGAAATGTCTGACTTGTTTATTTCTGGTTGGGTAGCTTTATTTGGATACTTTTTTTCCCTTTCTGAAAAAATGTTCTAAATACGATTTGAAGTAAAGAGCTTACACAAGCCCATAGTGCGTAAAAGAAAACTGCTTGCACAATAGTAGTAAAATTGCCTTACTTTTCCAGTTAACGATGAGGGAAACTCAGACTCAAATTTGTTGCTTAGTCCAAACCTAAGAAATTAAAAAAATAAAAATAAAGAAGAAAAATCAGTATTGTACTCAATATTACAATGCAAGCAGCTCATCATAGTCCATCAAGATATTAAATTACAGATTACCACAACACATTAAGCAGGTCTCTATTCTTCAAATACAAATATAGATATTTGGTAAAAGAAAGAGACCCAAATTGGCTTGATGAGGGGATGGATGGGTGGATGAATTCTTATTCTTTGCTATGGATGGATTAATCGCTTAAGAAAAAAAAAACACACAAATATGAAATAAGAATATTCGCAACAGTAGAGAAGTTGTCTGAGTATTAATTTATTCAGTGATGCGCTAAATCTCAAACCGACACATCCTTAAAACAAAACACAGAGGTCAGTTTTTGTTCATGCGACAAGAATACAATCAGACTACTCTTGTGTAATCAGCTTTGCATGGCTTATAACACTTAATGGCTTTTGTTTGCATTAAACCTTGTCATGCCCTCAATCCAACAACTAATCTAAATCCATTTATGCGCTGTTTTTCAACAAATACAGAAACTGTAAAATGAGGAAAATCTAGATTACACAGATTTAAAAGGGATAAACTTTTGTTTATTGTAAAAAAATGTATTGGTTGTAAAATAAAAATAAAAATCAATCTTGTGCATGCTTTGCAGTCTGTATTCCCATGACACAAACCAGTCACAGACTAGAAATCTGCCACATTGGTCATAGATGACTCATTAAAAATGTAAATGTTCAATCCACTTACTCAAAATGTAAGGCACAAGTAAACCTCATGTTATTACTTTATGAAAATGTGTCTATGGCCACTGTTTACTGTATAAGAAATGGCAATGGCAAGGAATGAAAAAAAAAAGTAAAATGTGGCAGAGGTCGCGCTAGCCTTTAAAAATGTGCATTTGTAAAAAGCATACCATCTCAAAATCTGCGTTTTCAACTATAACATCTGAATATTGCATCAACATAGTTATATTATTTTCCAATGTAACTATTTCAGATAAATTAAGTTAACATGCAAAACAGTACACAGTATAAATAATGGTAGTAGAAATAGACATCAAGACGAGCACAACCTTACCATGAAACGTTTTCTTTTGAAAATCCCCTTGTTCACAACGTAAAAATCAGTGTTATAGAACATATACCAATGCCTCTGTGGGTAGCTGTCAACATCAGAACTATTTACAGTTTTGTTTAAATTTTCCTTTTAGCACCCAAGTCAAAAAATGACTCGTGCTCTTTCCAAATCAAAGTCTTAATAATTATCAGGAGCTTCCATTGAAATTGTCATGTTTTACATGATCCTCACATAAACGAGAGTGTTTGCTGGTCTGCACTCTGTTCTGACAGCTAAAACCCTGTTCTGCTGGTCAGAATAGTTCTCAATAAAAACTCTGCAGGCCTCATCCATGGTCTTAAAACCATGATTTTTGAGCATGTGTTTTACTTATCCAAATTCTTGGCCGAGTGTCAACAGGTAAGATGCTCCGATACAGATTACTGAGTCTCTCGAATACCAGGGACGTGCGCAGTACTACATGGGATACTGAGACCTCCGGTGCTTTTAAAAAAAAAAGAGGATGCAGGGAGCAATAGAACCAATTTTACACGTTGCATTGCATAAAACTACTTTGTAATATAAATGAAATTATTGGATAGGGATGAAAAGGGGATCTGTTGTCTTTCACATCTGTGTAAAAGACAACAGATGTAATTTGTTTGCATTTTATTAAAATGTCCTGCGTATATAACACAGAATTCTGTGTAAATGTGACCTCTGAAATGCGGTGTCAACTTTATTTACTATTTATTTCGGGAATAAACCAAAACTGTACAGTACATATAAGGCTGTACTTCTAGCTCAGGTTTCTAATGGCACTGATAAATTAAACATTTTAATTTATGAGATACAAAATATAAATAAAATGTACTTGTTACCAGAAACCCTTGTTAGAATTACAGCCGCCTTATGTGCAGCTGGGTGTACATTATTCCTTAAATTATTATTATCATCATCATCATCAATCATGCAGCAATGCAGACACTCAAAACAGTTTGAAGCAAGCTGCAGTGTCGTAAACAAGGCCCGCAATAGATCAGTGGTTCCCAACCTGTGGTCCGCGAGTAAACTCCAGGTGGTCCCCAAAATTCGGTTATGCAATCACAACACAACAAATTAATCAATCAATCCATCTATTTTTTATATATGCGCCTTTCATAGTGGACCACCATCACAAAGCGCTTTAGCCTTAACCGCATGATATATAATTATAACATATGTATGTAGTCTGGATTTTCCCCTTTATCTGTTTTCTTTTATTATGGGGGTGTTTATTAATTAAGATACCAGTATATTACAGCTCCCTTTGATGCAATACCAAGCATCACCTTCAAAGCCGCCTGAAAAAGCTTTCTAATCTGAAACAAATACTAACTAAATAACTTACACATTATGAAGGCACATTTGTTTTGTATTCATGTAAATGCACTGCTTTCTAATCTGTGCTCATTCTACCGCTTGTGTTCACTGAACTTCAGGAAAATAAAAAATGTAATGTGGCTGTTCCAGGCTTTTAAGCTAGCAAAAAGTAGTGCACTGCATTGAATATTCCTAAGTCATTTTGAATAATAATAATAATAATAATAATAATAATAATAATAATAATAATAATAATAATAATAATAATAATAATAATAAACACTGTATGTGCTACAGTTTGCCAGGGGTATAGGAATATACCATTATTTCAATACGTTTTTGGAGAGGTTAGTTGCATATAGTAATAGAAGTTAATGTGAAACAAAAGAAGGCTATATTTGTTGCTTGACTTGTGAACTGTACCATTGTGTGAATGATCGCTTTCAGCTCCATGTTATTATATGGGTTTATTCAGCCAGGTTTAGTATGTCACAAGACTAAATGCCAAAAGGAAATTCTATTAACACTGCTTCTGGAAATAATGTGTACAGTTTGTTCTTGACGTTGTCACATTTAACCAAAATGCTATAAATCCTATCGACTGTGTGCCACCAATCCTGTTTAATTTACACATCACAGTCCACCAGAAGTGGCAAGTAACATCTTGTACACTGTCCAATCACTTTTTAATTTTTCAAATTGCTTCCCACCCGCCTCGTCTTCGTATTCCAGTGTTTTTTATATGTACATCGAGTGAAGTTGGCGATCAGCGAGTGCAGTAAATTGTGTTAGAAATGGATAAATTAATTTGCTACATGAGGTACTGTTGTGGGGACCAGCACTGGTATATACATTTACTGGATCCAAGGGTGACCCATGCCCTAGTGCATTATTTGTCGGATTTTGTCAAACAAAACTCTTAAACTCTTAAAATTGAGATGCCATTTATCTACAAAGCATTCAGAACGCGAAAAAATAAAACAAATTTAAACAAAATAAACTGGTCTGTGGGAAAAATCCAAACACAAAGGTGGTGGTCCCTACCTTGAAATATGTGGAGAACCACTGCAATACAGCAATCAAGAAAACGTTAATTGGTCTTCATCCTTCAAATTGAAGTAGCAGCTCGGCATTTGTCAAAGCACACTGTCGTGGGTGTGGCGGCTCACGATAAAAGGTACAATACTGTTTATCATTTTTGTTTTTGCAAACTTATTGTTTATTTATTTATTTATTTATTTGTTTATTATTTATTTCTTAGCAGATGCCCTTATCCAGGGTGACTTACAGTCGTAAACAAAAATACATTTTAATATAGTCATTTCAACACTGTATGAATATACAGTACTGTGCAAAAGTTTTAGGCAGGTGTGAAAAAATGCTGTAAAGTAAGAATGCTTTCAAAAATAGACATGTTAATAGATTATATTTATCAATTAACTAAAGGCAAAGTGAGTGAACAGAAGAAAAATCTAAATCAAATCCATATTTGGTGTGACCACCCTTTGCCTTCAAAACAGCATCAATTCTTCTAGGTACACTTGCACAAAGTCAGGGATTTTGTAGGCATATAGTCAGGTGTATGATTAAACAATTATACCAAACAGGTGCTAATGATCATCAATTCAATATGTAGGTTGAAACACAATCATTAACTGAAACAGAAACAGCTGTGTAAGAGGAATAAAACTGGGTGAGGAACAGCCAAACTCAGCTAACAAGGTGAGGTTGCTGAAGACAGTTTACTGTCAAAAGTCATAC
Source organism: Acipenser oxyrinchus oxyrinchus (assembly GCA_030684275.1). Classification (NCBI taxonomy): domain Eukaryota; kingdom Metazoa; phylum Chordata; class Actinopteri; order Acipenseriformes; family Acipenseridae; genus Acipenser; species Acipenser oxyrinchus. The sequence goes on along the minus strand of CM060247.1, from coordinate 56,495,824 downwards.
ACCATGGCAAGACTGAGCACAGCAACAAGACACAAGGTAGTTATACTGCATCAGCAAGGTCTCTCCCAGGCAGAAATTTCAAGGCAGACAGGGGTTTCCAGATGTGCTGTCCAAGCTCTTTTGAAGAAGCACAAAGAAACGGGCAGCGTTGAGGACCGTGAGCGCAGTGGTCGGCCAAGGAAACTTACTGCAGCAGATGAAAGACACATCATGCTTACTTCCCTTCGCAATCGGAAGATGTCCAGCAATGCCATCAGCTCAGAATTGGCAGAAAACAGTGGGACCCTGGTACACCCATCTACTGTCCGGAGAAGTCTGGTCAGAAGTGGCCTTCATGGAAGACTTGCGGCCAAAAGCCATACCTCCGGCGTGGAAACAAGGCCAAGCGACTCAACTATGCACGAAAACACAGGAACTGGGGTGCAGAAAAATGGCAGCAGGTGCTCTGGACTGATGAGTCAAAATTTGAAATATTTGGCTGTAGCAGAAGGCAGTTTGTTGCCGAAGGGCTGGAGAGCGTACACGAATGAGTGTCTGCAGGCAACAGTGAAGCATGGTGGAGGTTCCTTGCAAGTTTGGGGCTGCATTTCTGCAAATGGAGTTGGGGATTTGGTCAGAATTAATGGTCTCCTCAATGCTGAGAAGTACAGGCAGATACTTATCCATCATGCAATACCATCAGGGAGGCATCTGATTGGCCCCAAATTTATTCTGCAGCATGACAACGACCCCAAACATACAGCGAAAGCCATTAAGAACTATCTTCAGCGTAAAGAAGAACAAGGAGTCCTGGAAGTGATGGTATGGCCCCACAGAGCCCTGATCTCAACATCATCGAGTCTGTCTGGGATTACATGAAGAGAGAGAAGCAACTGAGGCTGCCTAAATCCACAGAAGAACTGTGGTTAGTTCTCCAAGATGTTTGGGCCAACCTATCTGCCGAGTTCCTTCAAAAACTGTGTGCAAGTGTACCTAGAAGAATTGATGCTGTTTTGAACGCAAAGGGTGGTCACACCAAATATTGATTTGATGTAGATTTTTCTTCTGTTCACTCACTTTGCATTTTGTTAATTGATAAATATAAACTATTAACATGTCTATTTTTGAAAGCATTCTTACTTTACAGCATTTTTTCACACCTGCCTAAAACTTTTGCACAGTACTGTATATATAGTATGTTCTATGTTTATGTATAACCACTGTTTGCATCCTTGGAGCTTTTAAAATTGTTATCATACATTTTCTGGTATCATCATGTCAGGTACTGGTAGTAAATAAGAAATAGGCCTGCATATATTCTGTATAGTATAGCCTGCAATTTTTTACATTTCTGACTGCAGTGTTAACAAACATCTATGTAAGGATTTGGGAAGAAATTATTGAGAGTAGCGTACGAGTTGTGTTTGTGTTTTTTGTTCGGCTATGTGTCTGAAACATGTCTGATGCACATTATTATTTATCGATTCTTTGAACAGTCTTATTATACAGGATTTATGTATTTCATAATATTTTTAAATAAAAATGCTTTTCGATGTAAGCTTGTCTTTATGTTTATGTATAATAGTACACTATTTGTTCATATAACTGTTAAATTACATATTTGCAAATTTTAACAGAAGTGCAATATGCATACTGCTATACAATTGGAAAACAATTGATTTTAAGCATGACAACACAGATTCTATAAATTTAGGTGTTTATAAAATGCAGGTTTTAGTAAAATACAACCTCTGAATACAACTAATTTAGTAAAGCCATCCATCATTGCATGTATACACATTTTTAAGTTCAGTAAACAAGTCACATGATTATGGGTCTATTTAAATCGCTGAGAATTCATATATTTTTCCCAGGTAGGTTATAGAATAAAACTAGGATTTCACAGACATTTTGCAGGCCTATTGAAACATGAAATAAACCAAAGTAGATAATATGTCATAGCACTATAAAAGGCTAAAAATAGTGGTCCTTGCTTCCTTACTAAAACAGTGCTGTCATTTGTTAAAGGCAAGCATGCAACATCCCCCCGCAGTTGCTGCCAACATTCTCTGTCTTTGTGGTGTGAAGACTTGCCCATACATTGAGACCGCAGGTTCTGCATCCACTGAATTGGTTGGAAAAGTAATGCAAAGCTTTGCCAAGTTATAAAGATGTGGAAATCGATTAAAAATAGTCCCAAAACTTGGTTACCCAAGGGCATCTGGCATTCTTTAATAATGGCCATATATGCAGCAAGTTTGTTGTCATGTTGATTGTCCCATCCAGGAATTAATTTTATTAGTACCGAGTCAAAAGAAAGAAAACGTGTCTAATTCAGGTCTAAAATTCTAACGGTTTAAAAGGTAAGCATCAGGTTGTTTGAACCAAATGGCTGTGCTAGATCGTACCTGTAGTACTGATTTAACTTGGCTACAACCGACAGGAATACTTTTAGTCTGCGCTGACTTTCAAATTTGTTTTCTGAAAGCTGTTATTTGTTTTGTGGTCTGTTTACAGCCTCTGTAGTAGCCTTTCATTTAATATGTGATTCTGAAGCTAAATAGTGATCAATCGTATTTTCTCCAGTCACATTACAAGATGTGCAAAACAATTTACCTCCATCTGCATGCAAAGTTTATTTTGGACATTTATTGATACAATCCTCAGCCGAAATATACTTTGCATTTTTTGCTTTGTCGTCCATTTTTGGTATTTTACCTCCAGTGCTGGAAAACTAGATTTTAGTAACCTAAATCAAAATAACAATGCAACACTGACTTTGTCCCAGCCCCTACTGCACAGTACAGGTCACAGAAAAGCCAGTACAGACGCATCGATAGACTGATTTAAACATCGTTTCATGTGAACAGTAAACAAGAAAGTTAACCGCTTTGGAGTATTTTATTTTTATTTTATTTGTCTAGGGACATTTTTTATTTGCCTAAGTACAGTGCAAACAGGATGGTGAAGGGATAAAAAAAAAAAAAGCCTAAAGATACGTAGTTTACTAGTTCGGTATGCATTGGCCCTACTTAAAAAGTTGAATTTTTACTTTTACTCAATTCACACCTTGCAGAAAGTATCCATTATTACCTTATCTATCAAAATACATAAAAGTAAAATGGTTATGTGATGTTTTTAGTTTAATGCTTGTCAAGTGCACAGAAATCCTGGTTTACAATTGTATTAATAATGAAAAAAATAAAATAAATAAAATATTGACATGTAATATCGGTAATCTGAATCAGCCCAAATAATCACATTCTGTACATCCTAATCCTAGTCCCTAACAAAATTCACAAGACCTCTACACATTGCACTAATTTCCTGGGAGCAAGAAAAGTAGAAGTGCAGGGCTGTAGAAGGCAATCCTTTTATCACAGGAAGACAGCGTCAAAAAGAGCAAAGATCTTCCCTTGTTCAATTAACCTTACTTAGACTCGTAAACGTTTGAGCTTCCATAAAAGATTGCTGTTTTAAATTAAAATGTTGAAAAGCCATTTGTTTTCTACCTGCGTAATACTTTCAGATACGGCTACAGTAGCCATTATTGACTGACGTCGCTAGAAAAATCAAGACAGGCCTAATTAACTCAATATTTTTTTAATTGTGGTACAACTACCTGTATAAAGAAATGTTATGATGTATTTGTGCATGAGACAACACTCTTAACAGATGCAGTTGCTGCTGATAGGTTCTAATTATGGTTAATTGGCAAGACCATCCTATTATCCCTTTATTATTTGTTTATTTAGCAGACGCCTTTATCCAAGGCGAATTACAGAGACTAGGGTGTGTGAACTATGCATCAGCTGCAGAGTCACTTACAATTACGTCTCACCCGAAAGACGGAGCACAAGGAGATTAAGTGACTTGCTCAGGGTCACACAATGAGTCAGTGGCTGAGGTGGGATTTGAACCGGGGACCACCTGGTTACAAGCCCTTTTCTTTAACCACTGGACCACACAGCCTCCCTTCACAGTTGCCTTACTTTATTACTAAGTAATACTGCAAAACGGTAGCCTTTCCAATGCATTACACTTGAAGATTCATAAGGGCTCACACATTGCAATGCACTCAACTAAAACTGAAGACTCAATTCTGATAAACTTTATTGGTCTGATTAACACATTAACAGTTTTTCCAAATGACCAATGAACATGTAATCTAAAAAAAAAATCTGAAAAAATTCAGTACTGCATTTTCTGAGGCACATTATCAGAACATCTGCATGCCTTATCTTTTTATTGCAAGTAAAAGACTAGTTGACTATATAATTGTCAATTCAATAGGAATATATCTTCTACTTGAATAAATTATCATTTGATGCAGAGATTACATTAAATTATGGATTAAGGCATCTGAAAAGTTTTCTGCTTGCTTTATGTTTCATAGAAAAATACTATACTTAGGGGGTTGCTGCGTGGCTCACCAGGTAAAAGGCCTCCTGCAGGGTGTGCAGGGTGAGTCATAGTCAGGGGAGCACAGGTTCAAGTCCTAGCTGTGTGAAGTTGGCAGTCTTCGCTGGGGATTCTGGAGGGAGTGTTGCACTTGTTCTGGTACTCCCACGGGTTAGGGAGGCAAAACCGTCAGGGACAGTTTCTCTTCATCGCGATACAGCGAACCCTACTGGACAGGCGCCCCATGAGCTCTGGTGGTCACCTACAGGAATGGCCTTTGTCCTTCAGAAGTCGGTAGCTCACTGACATCCAATCTCGAGTTCCTCGGGTGTAAAAGAAAAAATTGGTTTGGTTGTGGGATCAGAGGATGCCCAACCTTCAGTTTCTCTGAGCTGTGTGGGGAATTACTGTGACAAGTGATAATAATTGTGCAGTCTAAAAATTAAAAAAAAGCACTATACTTAAAGCAGCACTGACCCTCATTCATATTGAACATTTATTCAAACACATTTTCTTTAGTGTTTATAAAAGACTAAAAAGACAATAATGAATAGGGATTGTTCCGATGTACCAGCGTATCTTACAACACCCCCAATATGCAGTAAGGCTTTTTAGCTTTTAAAAAGATCCTGAGTAATTGTGCTACCTCCAGGAAGTTGCCCATTATTTGAGTTGGTTTGGAAGACAAAAATGATTGTATGTGTGATTAATTAAAGCATCATCTCAAGGTCAAGAAGCAGAACAGACATCACAAAGTAGTATGGCTCAAAGCATGTTTTCGGTCTTTGTGATTTTGAATGCATAGTGATTCTGATACTATTGACTGGACTTTTCTAGCAGGGTGACCCAAAAGATCAACCTAGGGTGTACTGTAAGAGAATACAAAGTTGCAGAAACAGGCTGCACAAAATACTCAATTTTGCTTGACAAGAAGCCAGTGTGAATTGGAGGCTATAGTCTACAGAAAAGTTGTTAGAGATTATGACATGCAGTTGACCAGAGAAACTACACGAATATGAATGGTTACCGAATTCTGGAAGACAATTAACCATGGTTTCGATTAAAGTTCCATTACTACTGAACTATATTATCAACTGTGCAGCAATAGGTAAATAGGAACACAGTGACAATAATGACATATAGAAATAATTGTAATTGTTAATTTCAGTTGGTGCAGAAATGAAGCTAGAGGCATGCATTCATCAGTTTAAAACCAAATAAGCTTATTACTTAACCTGAAGGCTATTCATGAAATAAATGACTAATTATTTCAGTATTTATATTTCAATTTACACTACACACTTATCTAATAAAAAATAGGTATCAGTTACCAGAAAGTAAAATGATTAAACTTGGTCTTCTCATCTGAAGCAAGTCCTAGCAGCACCTCCAAGAACAATGACTAAGTGGTATGGACCTAAAAACAAACTGGTCACTCCCACTCAAACTGAAGAACTTGCTTACACTCAATTTTCGTGAAAATAAAATGCACCATATATTTAAAGTGGCAGCTACTGTGCACCAGACGCTCCTTTAAATTGAAGTTCTACTTAAGTGTTAAATATGTGCTCAGTGCACGCACTGGAAACTAATTATGAATTGCACTCTAAACTGTAGTAGACAAATAGGTTTACAATTCTTCTCTAGGGATTACAGCAAACCCAGAGGAAGTAAGCTGTCAACTTGTCCTCATTTTGCACAATTCACAATTATTGTGCAAACACTTTCGAGGGTTTGCACAATAAATACAGCGTGTTATTCCCAGACACTACTTAAACTATATGCTTATTTTTTTATATAACAGAGTCATATAAACTGTGATTTGGCTTAAATTTCTACACAGATTTTTCTACATAGTTTAGAACACATACAAGAGGGTCACTTGAATCTGTAGTGACCAACAAGACACCGATATGAAATACTGTATATAACTGACACCTAGCTGTGCTCCTGACCAATCAGCTTATCTGAAGAACCATCGCACATCTTCTTGAAAAAGTTAAACTGAAGAAGAATTAAACTTGAAAGAGCATATCCTTTTTTGGGGCTTTGTTTCCCCCTCCCCTTGACCCCTTCGTCCACACCAAAACATAAAGGCCTGGTGATTACTAGACCTTCTGGTTTCACACTTCATCTTGACCTGGGTTCCTGTGATATTATGTCGAAAGTAGCCCCACTCGTACACAATTACTATAACATTTCCACGTTTCCACCCCCTACCCCTCTGCTTACACTGTGACGTGGCCAGATCCGCGCACGACCACCGGGTCCGGAGAGTACTTGAGCAGCTGTTCCTCCACGGCCCTCTCCTCGTCCTCGTCCTCCTCGTAGATCTCGTCAAAGTCCGCCATCACTAGTTCCCTACGCTGCTCTCCCCTGGAGAAGCGCGGAGAGAGATAGCCCCAATGACAAGAGCAAAATTACAAGTAGAAGAACACAAAAGTCAACTAGCGATCAGTTGTTTCACGCAACCACCACCGCCACCACAACAACAACAACAACATCTTTCTGTAGCACAAGCGGCGGGGGGCGGGCCGGTACATCTCATCGCGAGAGACCTGCAGCGTCACTCATCGCGAGATGGGGCTTTCTTACACTAAGCGAGGGGAGTGGTTGGAGGCGCTGGCCGGAGAGAAGAAGGCAGGTGTGTGTCAGTCAGGGCGTGCGAGTAGTAGAAAAATGGCTGTATTTCGAAAAATATAATGCAATTTGAAGTTTTGACAATACTTATTCAAAAATGTCTAACTCTACGGTATAATTTTGTTTGCATTAAAATCAAACTTCAAAACTTTTTTTTCTTCTTTTCCGTTTAGGCTAAAACAGCGATAATACCATAATAATAGCGTGGCAAACCTCGGTTCCTGCAGGCAGGGGCATCTCATAGTTGGTCGAGCGCAAAACCGTTCTATCTCCATTCTGTCTACTTTTGAGATATTGAGCATCAAATATTTGAATGTTTTCATAAAATCAGTGCATTCTGGTATGTTTATCTTATGTATGTCAAATGAAATAACTGCAAAGAACAAACCATTGTATGATCCAACATTCAAAATTTTAAACATTAATTAAATGTTTATAGTCTACATCAAAATTCATATTAATTCATTTAATTATTAAAACACACATACCTAGTGGTTATCCACAAACAGCTGTCATTCAAATATAATTATAAATCATTAGAATTCAATTAGGGGTATAAAACAAGAGCCAACCACAGACACATTACTCCATCATTAATACAACCTTTTTGTTGGTAATGAAATAAATTTGTAACAATAAAATGACGGCACTATTCAAAAACTATTTTAAAACACTCTTTGCCACTAATTGTCTTGCAGATTGACTGATTTACTTTTCAGATAATAAAATGTATTGTTAATAATTTTCCATTCCTGGCTTTGGCTGGGAATTCCCAGAGGGCAGAGCAGCAGTGGCACTGTCGGGGTTGGGAGGGTTCAAGCTGGCCAGAGTTTCCTCGGTTCTCTGTTCTTGAGCAACTCCAGAGGCTTCCCGGGCACCTGCAGGTTCAAGGAGTTGCCATTTTCAGCTACATTGAATCCTCTGAACGGTGTGTTAGCTGGGCTGTGAACGCTCTGGAGTGAGCCAAGTTTTTTGAAAAAGGGGAAAAATAATTGCTGATTAAAAAAAATAAAAAATCTGTAGAATCAACCTTTGCAGGAAGGCTCTCGTAGAAACTTCTGCAATTTGGAGGAAGAAATCTGCAAAGCACCAGAAGGTCTCTTTTCTTGTTTGCATCAATTGGAAGAGGTTCTGCGTACGCTTTCTCCAGAATGCAAGAATCATGATTTGGCCTCCCACGCTTTTGCTCCATACCCTGTGCATCTTTTTCCTTCAGCCAAAGGAAGCAATTTCATTTCCACCTCGGCCCCCTTGATTCTCGGACCACATGTAGCACTTTCCTGATTTGTCAAGTTCAAACACTGTCAGCTTGAAAACACGGAGTTTGCGCAGGTAATATGCACTTCCTACATGGAGCTTTGGAGCACAGAGCTCTTGCTGCAGATCAAAAGTTGCAGCAACCTTTCCTTCTTTGTGTTGTTTGTCTTTCTCTTTGGATGTTCTGGCTTCTTGTTTCCTTTTCATATGATCCTCAAAAGCTGTCTTGTCATCTTCACTGAGTTCTTCTAACTGCTCCTTCACTCTGTAATCTGTGCAGAGTGCACATTGGTCTTTGCAGGGTTGATGGAATCTCAGGTTAAATTCTTCATTGAATACCATTCGGTAAACAAATTCTCCAACCGGTTTCTGACCATTTGTGATGCAGTTTTCTTGATACATTCTGTACATCTGTGCATGGGGTAATCCAGCCTCAAGATATTCTCTGTGTGTCACTGAGACAGTAGTGACTGTCTGTTTTTGGAAATGAGCCGATGTGCTCCCGTACACATTTAAGTTGTTCTGGCTTGGACTTGTTATGAGCAACTTTCTTGCTATGAATCTCAGCTTCTGAAAAACTCTGATGGATGTTTTTATGATTGTATTACACCATGTAATCAGAAACATCCAAAGTTTTGAGGAAGAATGACTTGCAGTAAAAAAAGGAATTCTTCTTGTGGCTGTTTTCAACTCTGCTGCGTGCTGTGGATTTTCTGGACACATATGCAGCAACAAAATCAGCTCTTCATTTCTGGTTGCCAAGACTCCAAAAGGTCTTACGAATCTCTACTTGCTCATCTGAATTTATGTGTGTAGTGCACTGTCTTAGACAGCTCTTTTGACATGTCCCTTTCATATAACGTTGCTGCTGCTGCATTTTAAATTGCCTAATCTTCTCAGAATTGTATTGTTTACTACGTACAGTGTGCTTCCAATTACTTTTATATTGCTTCCTCTTTCGGGATTCTCTTTTTCTTCCTGTGTGCTCTATATTCTCATCCTCACTTCCGCTTCCTTCACTAGTACCTACAGATGACTCCTGTTTCTTCTGAATGACTCTGACTTTTAATCCCTGCTACATTATCTGTCTCAAAGACCTCACTGGAGTGATTATGCACCTCGCTGGAACTGCCCAAACTTCCTGACTGCTGCTTTACTCTGTCTGAACCATCTTTCTCATTAACTGTTTCACTGGCACTTTCTGACTTTTCACGTTCATCCTCACTTCCGCAGCTGCCTCTAACCAAAACACATTGTTGACAATTATTACCCAGACTCAAACACTTGCTGTATTGTGTGGAGAAAAAAAGTGTTGTGCTTATAATGTGATTGTTAAAATAGATAAGGTGTAATGAAGTCCACTCATTTATAACTAACACATTTTGGTCAAATTTGTTGATGTGTGACAACGGTATGTAGTGCACAAAAGGGCAGGTATTACTGGAGTCTAAAGGCTTTTAAAAAATGTATCACCATAAAAATAACAGCTTTTGAGATCCAAAATAGCATCAAACATAACAAGCATAGTCCTTTAGCGCCACGTTATTAGAATATTCATAGAAGTGTCACATTCAAATGTCTCCGTCACCAAGAGTGGCTGTTTAAAAAAAACCCAACTAGCAGTGTAACAGCATAGTATTCTTAACAGGAACTATATCCAGCTGCAGTGAAGTTTTTCAACTTGACTTGACTTCTCGAGTGGTTTCTGGGTAACTCTAACCGTGAGAGATTCATTGAAGGCTAAAACAACCTCACGTTGAACGTACATGCCAAGATTAATAAACACATAACCTTTCAGTGACATCAGGATTTGTGTATTTGTTTTTATTAGAATAACTAGGTAATTGATATAACAGCAGACATTTAAGCTTCTGATGTATTTCTGTAGAAGAAACACATACATTTTAGTTGTTGCCTACTTTGCGTAGGCTGTTAGAAATCGCTCGGAGGACATTTTGCATGTGGCTTATGAGGGTCATTTATTTTAATTGTAAGTCTACAGCAATGGTTTTTCATCGCCCATTATAATTAACACATTTTGCTTCATAAAGTTGAATGAAACCTGCTGAATAATGTTACTGTAACCTATTTGTAGTTTTCCATTTACTTGACAATTCGAAATCTAACATGAAATACTGTACTACTATTATGGCTTCTGGTAGACTTTTGCAATATCATTTTGTAGTTTATTTGATTACATGATGTTAAATAAAATATCAAAATGGTGTTCATATAGTTATTTATAGGTTTAATTATATCTCAATCCTAAAATTCTAATGATGCAACACTTTGGCCATAGCTGTATATAATGGAACATGTGATGAATGTTTACAGTATATATAAATCATTAGGGGATCTATGATTCAAACAGGTTTGAACCTATATCTTCAATTGAATTTTGTGGAAAACAAACTGAAAGGGTGTTTACAAGGTAAACCCTGTCAATGTGCGCTCACTGGATTAAGAGGGAGGCCCTTTTCAAAGGATTTTGCCCAGGTCTCTGTGGGCCATTAAGGGTCAACCAAGTGGGAAGAAATTACACGAAAGGGCACATGCAGTTCTACCTGGGCACACCTGCGCTTCTATCATAATGACACGGGACCCATATGTGTACTGTAAATTGTACAAGTGGGGTACCCCATGAGCATAGAGTGATATTTATTATATCTTTTTCAATGAATCTGTGTGCTCTGCTAGAGGTTTTCAAGATGTGGCTACTATACTCTTCACTACTATAGTAAGTCAGCTATCACTACACTTATGGATTCAAAAATGAACAATGTTAAACCATGGCATGGGTCAGTTTTCACTCGTTAACACCAAAACTAAAAGCAGAATTCTAGAAAGATCAATGCAATTCTTACAGGCATGCTACAAACAAAATGTAGGCCACTCCTTTGGCCTTCCAGAATACTTTTTTTTTTAACATCAAAGAATCTGTCACTCGGCTTAATATTGTACTGCACCTTGTAATTTCTATTATGAGTGGCCTTCCTTCTGCAGTGCCTTCACGTGGGCTCAAGTTTCTGTTGACAACTTCAGATTTGTTCCTTCCTGTCATGATCAAATAATCAGCGAGGACACCTAGGTGCCTCTCAGTCCAAACTGCAAATGGATTAATGTCTTTGACCAAAAAGTTATTGAGATTGCTTTTAAGCAACCCTAAAGCAGCCTTTGGATAAAGAAAATAAAAATAAACATAATGTAAAATGTTTAAATGAAATCACCAATCTTAGCATTAAGATATATCTGTTACCTTGTAAATGTACCACACCCATGATTGCCTTTAGCACTAGTATTTAAACTCATTTTATAACCTGCTGTGAAAATTATTTATCCGGTCCAATTAGGTAGCTGTGGAACTGCAACAAAAAGTGGTCAAGTGCTATTCACTCTTGTCATGCGTGACAGAGACATGTTTGAGTGCAAAAGCACATTGTTCTTTTTCTTACTGAAACAAAGACATTTTAAACGGAAGACACAACTTCCCAGACACAGTCACAGACCCAGATATGATCTCTATCTCCAGAGATTCTCTCTTACTTTCAGCAGTCAGTACTTTTAACAATGCATTTGGTTGTAGTTATGTACATATAAGCTGTTCTACAGCCTATCGCCCTGAATAAATGTCCCAGTTTCGCTTGTATGTCTGGAGCATATATGCCAATTGGGGATTGTGGTAGGGTAGCATTATGGTCGACTGGTCAGTGGCAGAAATAGTAAACCCAGCACTTTTATTAATAACAAACAAGTTTAAACAAACAAATGAAACAAAATCAAAACAGCACCCACGCTAAGGCTATCTCGGTACGGTCTGCAGCGAGCACAACCTGCTGCTGCTCCTTCTCTCTCCCTTTCATCTCTCCAAACACACATTCCTTTGTTCTTAAATAGTGTGGTGTCTTCTCCAGGTGGCTAATTGACTGATTGATCAGTCAACCAGGAACTGCCTGCCTTGTATTCTCAGGCTGATCAATCAATCAATTAAACTCCCCAGGAAGACACCACACCAAACCAATTATCTTATTAAACCCTGTGGCTGAGCAATGGGTGTCAATCTTGGCTCCAGGCTGTTCCTCCATTCCTGAGCCAAGATATCCACCAGCCAAAGAAACACATATTCTACAGTGCGGGGCCTCTGCCCTGTCACAGGGATTAATAAAATGAATTAACCCCAATTGTTGTATGCAAGTATTTTGTTTCTCATCACCACGGACTCCAAGGGCTGTCCCAGACATGTTCACAGGACACTTTTAAACAATACCACTGTACGTGTTGATCGACAATTGACACCATGCAGTAATACAGCAACTGCAATACATTTTATAGAGTTTGCACCCATATGTGGTCCAGTGGTTAAAGAAAAGGGCTTGTAACCAGGAGGTCCCCGGTTCAAATCCCACCTCAGCCACTGACTCATTGTGTGACCCTGAGCAAGTCACTTAACCTCCTTGTGCGCCGTCTTTCGGGTGAGATGTAGTTGTAAGTGACTCTGCAGCTGATGCATAGTTCACACACCCTAGTCTCTGTAAGTTCCCTTGGATAAAGGCGTCTGCTAAATAAACAAATAATAATGTTTATGTGACAGACTTGTGCCACTACCAGTCCATGTTATCATAATATAAGATGGGAGACACCTCACCCTGTCAGAAAGATGGAAATCTAACAACCACAAATGTATAAAAGACCTTCTCTCCAAAACTTTAGTTCAGTCAAGGGGGGAGGAATGTAGCAAACTGGCTAATAATGTGTGTTGAACTGCTAGCAATTTAAGATACTACTGAAGCTCACCTGTTTGAGACCTAGAGCCAGACAGTCATGTGTTCAAATTCAGAGATCACCTGTGCTAAGTTTACCCTTAAAATTTCAGTTTGTGAGATTCAACGAGTCGAGACACATTGTTTCCACGGTTGTCCTGTGGGAATCATGATGTTAATTTCAGGGTTTTTTTTTATCAATCATACACACACATATTATTGTTAATTACAGTAGCAGAGTTTGTCTAGATATGTAAACAACAGATACGAAAATGTAAGTAATTTTGAAGGCATTAGAAAGGAAATTCCAAGTATTTTTTTCTATCAGGTCTGTCTGAGAAGATAGCATTGTTTGAATTCAGGTCTCTAGTGTAGTGGCCTGCACCTTTCCTTCCTTGCATCTATCTGTAACTGTAAACTCAAAATTACTTTAAAAAATGTTAAGTCATTTTCTGAATGGGTACAAAGTAATCCAGCCTGGACTGTGAACTACTCTATGTGTGATTAAGGGACGTAATTAATTAATGATCCTGTAAAGTTGTTGATTAGGACACAATTATAAAACATGTTGTTGCTAAGAAAAGGTAATTGTGCAAAGACACAGTAAACGTTTTGTGTGTTTAACTCCATGTCAGGAGAATCTTTCGTGCCATTTATTTTTGAAAGCTTTTATCACAGTCTTGAAGCAGTGTGGAGTAGTGATTAGGGCTCTGGACTCTTGACCGGAGGGTTATGGGTTCAATCCGAGGTGGGTGGGTGGGGGGCACTGCTGCTGTACCCTTGAGCAAGGTACTTTACCTAGATTGCTCCAGTAAAAACCCAATTGTATAAACGGGTAATTGTATGTAGAAAATAATGTGATATCTTGTAACGACTGCAAGCCGCCCTGGATAAGGGCATCAGCTATGAAATAAAGAAATAATCCCAGAAACCATTGGACTTCATATTTGTAGGTGTATCTATTGGTGATCCGGACATGACATTGACAGCTGCCATATTGATGTTATGACTTTTTAGGTTTCTACTGTAAAGAAACAATGGTACACAGCTGTATTGTTTGATTACAAAAACAATCCTGAACTGCCACAATATTTTAACCTCTGACCATAATAATGATACAGACCACTCTCTTCCAGTCTTTTCAGTCAGTACTGCTGTATTCCATGATTCTCTCAATCACTCAGTATGCTATCCTATTGGAAACAAACGGGAAAAATATATCCATGTGCAACCTAAATATGACGTGTGGCATCTGTCCAGGCCATTACTGGATTGTCTCATTTGATTCTGTCTGTGGACTATTCTAGAATTAGAATGAGATGTATTGAAATTATCTAAATGACAGTGAATCTAAATACTATTTACTATTTAGTTGATAACAATATGGCTCTTTGTTTACCAGGGTTATGAAAACCAAACCTCCAACTATTCATGTGAGTTTCTAGTATATTCCTCTTTGTAAAATACTGAGTATGTAAACACCAGGATTGGTCCTATTTTAATGAACAATGTCCAATTTTAGAGCTACCTCTGGATGCATTGAGTGGACTCCAGTGTCCAGCAAGGGCCAAATATTGTAGCCAGTAGACATAAATCCATCCATGCTTATATTTACTGGTTTAGACAAGTATACATTGATGTGGCTGCAATTCTGTTTACAAATGATGTACATTAATGGTGTACATTCTTAACTATATAAATTTAAACCAGTAAATATACTATACATTGCTGAGTTTCATAATAGCAATTTTGCAGAGTTCAATACTAATAAAGCCCAAGGGTTAGCATACATTACTGAGACTGCATTTGCATTGCATTTTGATTAAAATTAAGATGGATTTTCAGACCTAAGTATCAGCAAGTCAAGCAAGTGAATTGATATAAGGGCTATTTCATTTTTCCCTGTTACCGATTCTCATTTGTGCTTGCTTAGTCTTGTGGAAACACACAATGTTGGATCAGAAAACTAGTGTATTAGACTGCACAACTACTGTAAATAGTCATTTTACTTAGCAGAATTTGTGACGGTCACATTATCAAGTCAACTTATATTTATCTCAAACTTTTGCCTTTCAACCATTATTTTTTTGCTACAGATTAAAAATGCATTTGGCGGATTTTCTTTTATCACATAAATCTAATATTGTGCTTATAGTGTAAAAATATTTTCTCATTAGATCATAAAATGGGAACAAAACAATGCCATATAAAAGATTTGAAAATTATTTTGCAAATATCTTATTTTCTCATATTTTGTATTATTAAATCTTATCCAGGCAGTGTGTATTTATCTCCGTAATATCTCATAAATCATTTCAGGTACCAACTTCAGATTTTCAGTGTTATGGAAACTCCTTGGGCAAAGACTAACGACATCCATCACAAAACATAACACCTTCATGCTAGGTTCACAGATGTATTCTGCGATTCTCTTGGTCACATTTAATCATGGGTATCAGAATTAACACAGTGTCAAAGCATTGTTGTATCTCAGAAATAATTTGAGGGAGGGTCTTCATATTTATATAAATGTATATTTTACTTTTGACCCCAAATAATCACCAGAGTCTGTTTTACTGTATTTTTTTTTTATTTTTTTTATGTCTGCTTCATTTTAAATTGCCCTATTCATACCACCACTGAAGCTGGGCCACTAATCGCTGATGTGGGGATGGTTTCCTGATAACAATGATACTTGTAATTTAATTTTGATTGTTAAGGCTGCTTCAAATCTATTTTACAGTGTGTTTCCCTTGGACTCTCAAGTGCATTTGTTTGTTTTTCAAGTTTCACTTTCAGTTAAGAGAAAAAAAAACGTGTGTTATTTTTTTTTTAATGTAACTATGCTTGTAAAACATTAATTGCATGTATGCACAAATGACAAATGTGTGTGATGGTGTTGCAATGTATTGTAAAAGTCATGCCTACACCAGACCCCTGGTGAAAGCAATACCTTCAAGAACGTTTAAGGAGGTGGTATTTACAGTACTCTCATTTCATTTCATTTATCTAACATTGAAGGTCCTCTGGGCTATGAAGCTACACCATATATTAATAGCACCCCTTAATAATATAGTGTAAATATTTAATTTCTCATACTTGTGATTTAGTTTATTTTTTGTCTTTGCAATATTTTCACGAAACAGATTTCTTTTTTAGGTCAATTGTTATCACAAACTCTAAAAACATTGCAAAATGTTTATCTCCGTAAAGCGTTGATGTAATTTAATAGAACATTAATATCGCAGCTGTTATTCTGATTAATGAGAGATAATTACTTATGAAAAGTCACCCAGTGGCATCATGTTGTTCCTTTCTGCTACTATTGAGGACTTTTTTGAAGAGCAAGTGGTTCTTTTCAGTTTTTGGTATTCAAGATTTGTTGCCTAGTAACAAATAAAAGAGAAATCACGGACTATATTAGCCAAGATGTGCCACTGGCAGCCACACTACAATGCAACTTTTAGAAAAGAGTTGATACTAGTTAATGATGCTCTTTCAACAAAACATTAATCGACTTGCTCACGCTATAATAATGACCTCATTAAAATAAATAAGTGGCAATATATAGTCATGTTTTCTATATGTGAACGACAGGAGAAACACGTTTTATTTATGTTGGAAATTAATGATTGCTAAATAAATACAATTATTTGGTCTCTGTAGGCTTTCGCTAGCTGGTAGTTTTTCAAAACTACAAGTAACTTGTTTTTCAAAACTTGTAAAATATTTTACACCTCACATGGTAAACACACAAACTGGTGTAGGCTATATGCATACAAATGCGTGTTTCGGCTGTCCTTTTCCAGATGCGTCTTTTCTGGTTGTGCGTGCATTTGATATTACTATTGTGCATTGTACAATAATGCAATTATATTGATATAATCGTTTGAATAGGGTCTTAACGTGGTCAGCACACAGAACTTTCTTTTCTGTGACAAAAGTAAGTTGTAACATTATTATTTTGAGGCTCTGGTGTAATTTGTTTTGTAATACATTTTATGTAATGTTTCAGTCTTTTTTTGTTTTAAGATTATTCCTAAATCTCTATTTGAGGCGTTTATTGGAAGGTGGTTGACTACCCTCCAAATAAATGGCAAGAGAGTAGATTAAACTGATTTATGTGTTATATGAATCCAAGAACTCAGACTTACTGACAAAGAGAAAGAATGATTGTATATATAATCTTAAACTGCGCCATATAAGGCCTGCATAGGTATCCGACTCCCAGTTAATATCTATTGGAAACTATACGAAGAGCAGGCATAAATAGCAACGATGGGCAGACTTGCATAGATCTTTTGGAATTATTTTCACTCTGACGACACAAAAAGGGTAATTTTGTTTCATTCCCATTTGTTATACTCCTTGTAACCAAGACAAAGCTATATAGCCTGTCACCCCGAGCAGAATAAAAGGAATCAAAGGATTTTCCCTTAAATTGAGAAATTTTCTACTTGAATTATGAAAGTAATGGCTAGGTAACAGTCTGTGCTCTGTACCCGACTGCTTAATACCTTCTAAATCCTTCCACGTGGCTCGACTAGTCGTAGCAATTAGACCCCATTATAGGCTCATAAGAGATCTCATTTATAGGATTACTTAATAGACAATGATATTTTATCGGGAAGAATTATGAAAAAATAATACTACAACCAAGGACGGTGTGATGTGGGCGCACGCCTTTCATCATTCCGCCCGGTTTAGATTTCGATTGAAATCACTGTTGAATTTCATAACAACTCTGTGCTTTCCGTTTCGCTTTATTACTACAATTACAAATTAAATGACAGATGCGTTGCTCTTCACCCCCGTTCACCCAGCAGTAAAGTAACATTCTCTCGTTTTTTCATACATTTCTAATAATTACGTGGATCATATATTTATGTCTGTAAATAATAAAGAAAATGTCTGTGTATATGTATGTGCGTGAGTCTGTGTGTGTGTGTTTGGGGGTTGCTGGCTGAAATTGACAGTATTTACAAGACTGTTTATTTGCTTCTTATCAGTTTAAAGAAAAAAAAACAGGTGAGAGAGTGAGAGGGATAATGTTTTCCAGATATGGTAAAATAAAATAAAAAAAAAAGATGCTTGAAAAGATTAATGGGTGTTAGAAACATAGTTATTTAAAAAAAAAAACGGTATAAAAGGAAAAACATTGATTTATTTATGTTTTAAACTTGAAATAACATCAGCTGAATATTACTTTATTAGGTTCTAAATATGAAGCATCAAATTATAGAACCCCTAATGGTTAAATTTACAGACTAACAATATAATCTGGAATTACTAATTTATCCCCAAAAAAAATTGTCAAAAAAAACAACGATTTATGAAACTGGAAGTGTTTTATGTCTTTATTATTCGTGTTCAGAGTCTGGTGGTATAACTTAAGGCATTGCTTTGCTGATGAAAGTGGAGTTCAAACCTGCTGCTGACCCGCCTGGAGATCAAACTAGCTAAGTATTGTCACAAGATGAGGGATTAACGCATTTCTGGAATAGCTGCCTGTTTACACTGCAGAAACCCACCATAATAAACACTTTCTAATTGAATCCTAATCGGTATCAAATAGCCAAATAACCAGCCTCAGCAGCAATTCATACATCTTTAATTGCTGGTCCAAGAATCTAAACTAAATCGATGTGAAATATGAGGCTGTGTTGGCTCACTTTTAACAAATTAGTTACCAGTATAACATTAATTACCGGTAGAAATAAAGGGTTGTTTTGCACATGCATTTAGTGAACAATGTAAAGGTTTATTTGAAATAAATATACACTTTATTTAAAAAAAAAAACTATTCCGTTTCATGTCTTTAACCAATATATTAATCACATCTTCTTATGACCTCGAAAAGAGCTCAGATTCATAAGAATCCCTGTTTATGGGCTTATCTTTGTTCATATTAAGTCATTGTAAAATCATGTAGACATCAACAAATAGTTATATTTTTAAATACAATGTGAAATATCCAATTTGTGATTGAGATCCAGAATTTATCCAGGTTTTAATTAAGTTGGTTGGGATCAAAGAAACCTTGGCTGACATTTTCCGTTTTCATTAGGAAGAATATATTTTTCTTACAATGCCTATAGAACTTAAATTGGACTTTTATTGACCTGACGCTTTATTTTTGATAAATCAATAATTCAGGATTTTAAGGTTTAAAAACGGATTTTCATCTAACAATGATATTAATAATACTCTACTGTAACTAAATCAGTAGCCTTTAAACAAGATTTTATTATTATTATTATTATTATTATTATTATTATTATTATTATTATTATTATTATTATTATTATAGTAGAGGTACTAGTAGTAGTAGTAGTAGTAGTAGTAGTAGTAGTATAATTACCATTATTAATATTATAGCAGCACAATTATGCTGTATGGCTAAAATCTCAAAGCAAGCTCTTATAGTCAGCAGTATTGAAAATAGCATTGCAAGCTTCTACTACTTTTACTGACCTATCCTACGCAAAAAACATAATGCTTATGCAGTATTTTGGATATTCTGTAATAAACTATAGTGCAGGAGCTAAAAGCTTGGTTATTTTACAGTACTCTGCTATAGTTTTAGTAAGACATGTCTGTGCCTCAAACACACATTCAGACAATGGAATAAATAATAAATAAAAGTGGGTTCATATTCTTCACCTTTCCTCACAACAGTACAAAATAGTGTGTGGTAGTTATAAAGTAAGACTTGGTCAAATGGTAAACACTGAAATATTACAGACTGACTGAAGTGTTGGTTATTTTAAGTGCAAATGCAATATGAACAACAGTTTTTGGGCAGTGAATCTAGAGGTCGTAAAAAACTGAAGAGGGAGATTTTGATCTGGTTCTTTCAGGAATCACGTGTTTAATAGTTCACCCGCAGTACTTTCAAAAGCCCCTGCATCAGGGCTCACACGTGGGTGACGTTGGGACCAACCCTCTCCAGGGACCCTTTTGTTTAACCATCAAACATAAGCACCTTCTGAGATTCCGAGAGCCTCAGTGAACAAGTAGCAGCATCAAGCAATACAAGGACCACTCTGCACAGTGCAACCATGTCGAGATCCTTCTACGTTGATTCTTTGATATTCAAAGACACGGCAAGACCCACGCCTTTGAACGAGCATCCTGGACAAGAGTTTCTAATCCCTATCAGCATGCATTCTCCTAGCGTAATGTCCGTATCTGCTCCAGCGTGCCCTTCCAGGAAAAGTGGCACTTTCTGCGTCTGTCCTCTCTGTGTCACCTCTCACATCCACTCGCCACGGAATAACATCCCAATGCTGAAGAGTCCGTTTCCAAACGGGGACCCCCAATACTGTCAAAGATTGAGCCATCAGCAGAGTCCCGCTCTGGGGCATCCAGGACATGCACCTGTCTGCACTCCTACTTACAACGTCACAGATCCGAGGAGGTACCACTGCCTGTCATTAGGTAAGGGGTATATTTTGTTTATTCACTTCACACTTTGTGTAGGCTACTGTATATTTTATCATTTATTGTAATCTGCATGGACGTTTATGTAATTTCGCTAGCGAAACATTTAATGATGTTTGTTGAAAAGTATAATTCACAAAGTTGTATGTATATGCTCTTTGTAAACAGGTGCATCAGAAAATAGCCACATCCAGAACGGCAAGAGAATGAGAACGGCTTTCACAAGCACGCAGCTTTTGGAGTTAGAGAGGGAGTTCTCTTCTAACATGTACCTATCCCGCCTGAGAAGAATTGAGATTGCCACCTACTTAAACCTCTCTGAGAAACAGGTAAAGATCTGGTTTCAGAACCGCAGAGTAAAACACAAGAAAGAGGGCAAAGGAACACAGAGGAATTCGCACAACGGATGCAAGTGCGCCAGTAATCACGGGCACTACTCTAGATCTGAAGACGAGGAGTCTTTATCCCCAGCGTCAGCTATCGAGGAAAAGGACATCTCACCTATTTAAATTGGTTAGGTCAGTGCGAAACGTTTAAAGACCTACACCTTACCACTGATTTCCTGCACTTATCCTCTTCTGAAAGATTGAGAATAATGCTCTTGTGGCCATGCCTACTGAAATACTTTTATTCAGTATCTGTTTATAGCCTAATCTGTATCTTTTGATATATATTTAGGAATGTAAATATGTAAAGCTGAAAGAGTATTAAAGCCCCCATTATTCCTGCAAGAAAATAAGTAATTGGATGGAAACATTTGTCTTACGGTGCCCTGCTTCTTTTATGTTAAGTATATAGCAACTTAAATATGTAGGTCTTTAAACAGATATGTTTTGTGAATTGTTTCTCGTTCATTTGTATGTGAATAGTTTTATATGAAATGTATATTTATATTTATTTAAATAAAACATTTGACCGCCATATTGTTTACGCGTCTCGGATGTTTCAAATTATTATAAAATGTAAGTAGTAAAGTGAATTTGCAAGTTACAAACAGTGTTAAATGGGATTCATCCAAATAAAACGTCAGTTCCATATTGAGATTCTAATGAACCAGGGGGTTTCTGATCAATGGTGGTGTTTGAAACACTAACAGCAACAATTGTGCCGCTATATATATATACATACATACATACACACACACACACACACACACACCTTTCTGTGTATTTTAAATTATTGTAAACCTTAAATGCAATAAAATAACATTTCCTTAGAAAATATGAGTTGCTTTCCTTAAGAGTGGTTAGGTAACCACTCAACTCAACTTGGCATTGCATCCTACTATCAGTGCCAAGACACTGACAGTATTTTCTTGAGGATGTTGCGCTTTGGAAATGGGGTACAGATGAGTCGTCAAACAAGTTGTTAAAACATGTGCAAAAACGGTCTCTATAAAAATCGTGAGTGCATAAAACAAACACGCTATTTTACTGAAATAATGTAAAACAAAAACAATTTAATGTATAATATTATTATTTGTATTATTAATATTTAGAAAACGCTTTTATCCAAAACGACTTACAATTGCTGCTGAAGAATCACTTAGAACATGACCACGGTTTTATGTCTCCTTTAAAGGACGGATCACAAGGTTAAGTGACTTGCTCAGGGTCACACACAGTGAGTCAATGGCTGCGCCGGGATTTGAACACTGAACCACCAAGCCTACTAGTGATAAACTTTTTGTATTCTTTTTTAAAATTATTTTTATAGTGTTGCCGAGATGGTTGGGCAAAATATATAAGTGAACACATTTTGAGAGAACACTATATGAAGCCAAAATTGGTTAACACTTGTCGTTTGTGTAGTGTACGCTTTTGGTATTTAAGTGTCATATTGTTTATAATTGTACACAGTACAAAAGCGTAACTCTGGACGCAAGCCGAATGGCAACGGTGTTTACACCTGAATCCTGGTCTGGATGATAAACATGAACCGTTATATTTATATAACAAATATATTTATTTCACAAAGCTTGTCCCAACTGTGTTACAAGTTACAAATAGCCTAAAAGTAGACGAAATATGTGAAAAGTGCCTTTTAAGACAAGACACTTAAATGTTGGGCAGCAGTGTGAAGCAGTGGTTAGGGCTCTGGACTCTTGACCAGAGGGTCGTGGGTTCAATGCCAGCTGGGGGACACTGCTGCTGTACCCTTGAGCAAGGTACTTTACCTAGATTGCTCCAGTAAAAACACAACTGTATAAATGGGTAATTGTATGTAAAAGTAATGTGATATCTTGTAACAATTGTAAGTCGCCCAGGATAAGGGCGTCTGCTAAGAAATAAATTGATTGATATTGAAAATAAAGGAATATAAACAACACTACTGGACAGACTATCAGTCGGAAAATGTCATCCTGTACCGTATATCTGAACAATTCCTGCAAACTAAACTGCAAGTCTGTTTTGATTAATTAAATATTGCAAATGCAGACTTCTACGAATGGTGCTGCCCAAAGTATGCTGCGGATAATAGGTCTGGACATTAAGTGATGTTATATTTTGCATAACGTCCTATTCCATGAGTTGATAAGTTCACACAGTAAGTAGCCTGTAATTTGGGTTAAATAAATAAATAAAAAAATAAAATCAGGGCTAATATTTCTTGAATATTCTCGAATAAAATAAGACTACACGCGTTTTGAAGAGTCATTCATGATCCATCTATTTTAATTTTGGAAAGGAATCTGTACATCAAAACTTTGTTTTCAACTTTTTCAAATTTCAAAACAGCAGTTCATAATTAGGAGCAGTAAACGTCTATCAGGATAGTGGTGAAATATGTTATACACAGAAAAAAAAGTATATTTTCATGTTTATGGACGAATGACAAATGTCATCTGTTTAAAACACTGTGGTTGGCACTGCCCAGCACTGAACATGTGGAGCCCATCTGGCCTTGCTTTTCATTGTGTGCATTTCTATAGAGGTGACAAAGATTGTTAGACAAGCTTTGAAAAGATAGGGGCGAAATTGAGCCACTCTATAAACTATACTGTCACTTCACCTGTCACTTTATGACATAGCTTTCGGTGCTTTGATGGGTCTTTTACCACTATCTTCTCATCATTGCTCAAAGAGGTCAGACTTCAGTCTTTTAATACTGTTGAGTGCACTCTACAGTAAATAAAGAAGGCGCGAGATGTTTATGCACCAGTGCAACAAGTACAGTGCGCGATCCAGCTCTTTATACACAAATCTACACAAAAGATAACATATATAATGGAAAGACATACAACATTTGTATATAAAAATGTCTTCAGAAAACAATTAATTAAATGTGTATTATACCAAAACGTAGAATTGCTTTTCGATGGAAATCACACAAAATGTGGGATTTTAATCTTTATGGTCACTTTAAGTAAACAAAATCGATTGATATATTGGTTCTGACAACATAATAATACTATTTGTAGGTTATTTCTGCCACCTGTTATTTTAAAGTTTTAATTATTTAATCTATTTGAACCTTTTTTCCACAAACTTTTTTTTGTTTACAATATAAAACGATAACTTTAAAACACTCATCTCTTTATACCGAAAACCTAATCTCTTTCCCAAACCAGTCTTGTAAGCTTTTGTAAACAATGAACCTGAGAGTGAACTGCCCAAAAGAAGTTTAATTCTAGTTTTAAAGTCCAATATAATAGGTTTGGACGATTATGTTGCAATGGCTGCAAAGCTGAAAGGGGGCTACATTGGCCGAGCAGGCTTTGACAGGTTAGATTGTACTGCCAAAGACGTGCATTTAGGGGACCCCCGACTGCTGCGAACCCAGACACTTTGAAGGCGCAGTTAAAGGATTCCACTGTGGGTTACAGAGAACCATTTAGTCACTGTTTCATTAGACACTGTTTGAACCCTTCAACGTGTGGTAAATTCAAGGGAAAGCTGAAAAGAGGAGGATTACGTAGGCGGGCAAAATGAAATTAGCTAACGGTTAATTTAACTCGTCTTCTGATAGAATTTGCGATACATTCCTAATTGACTGGGGAGGCAGGTGAAGACCTAGGCTCATTCAGGGTGAGAATAAATGGGCAACTTTTATTGCATGCTTCTGACAATATATTATCAGGGAAAAGACACCTAATGAATATATATTGAATTTTCCATTAATGGAATTAGAGTCGACCCCTCGCAGGTGTGGGGATAAAGATTATGGTGCCGTAAAATTTGCTTAACAATGCAATTAGCTCCAGTTTTGGGATTGTTATCGTTTTCTTGTGGAAAATAGTTTGATCTTAATTAACAAGAAATGGACCAACCAGGGAGCAGACCTTTTATTCGAAAACAACGCCAACGAGCCAGTTGGATGTAATAACGGTTAACAATTTGCGGTTTCAAGGTACCTTCTGCACAGATCAAATGGATAGGTTGTTATAAAGGGAATACATCTATTTCATGTTTTAATAAACGTGGAAGTACGTACAATATTTCATTTTTTTAGCAATCGGGAGACACGTCAGATAGTTGGTTACTCTATTGTTCGTTTTGTTTAAAACAATATCACCACTTAATCATTTACAAACATTTATGTGAATTGAACGCAGCATTTTGTAACAATTCAAATACTCGAGTTAATAAGGTGAGGAAAGCGCACAATGGGAAAGGCGCACGCTACCTGAGTCTGGCAGACGAAGAAGTGAATGTATGCAAATGATTCAATATTACCACAGGAAAAAAATAGCCGAACTCTCAAAAAAAGTCTTTTGTAACTTTCTATAGAAAATCAAGTAATTCTGCATGACAAAGAACAATTAATAAGCCTTCTTTTCACCAGCCTGCAGCTGGTATCCCTTTGGGAAAGTAGTAGGAAACTCCAATGTGAATGCGCAAAATTAGTTTTGTTTTTTGCGTAGGGACCTCCACTTTGGGGATAGTGCCGAGTATAATGTTAGCTCTCGAAATTAAAAAGGACCCGCATCAGGTGCTTTTAACATACATAAACAATTTCTAACTCAGGGGGTCTATAGGAAAGCTCGATCGGATATTGGTAGGAAGATGAGGCTGGTTAATGTTGGACAAGTGTCATGCTTTCTTTGGGTACTTAATTTAGCTGATGAATTACACCTAACATATCTTTGCCTTAGTTTCGCTCTTTTGAAATATAACTTATTGTTACAATAAAAATGCATGTGTTAAAGTAACAGATTTTTTGATTAAGGAAAAAAATATGACAAAATATGTGTACATATCTTAATACAAACAACTTGTGTTTCATTTGATTTAACACTTTAACACAACACATTTTGTTCAATTAAGGACATTATAACAATAAAAATAACATGACTGTGTGTGGTGTATGCAATGAATGAGGTAAATAGCCACTAAAAGTAAAATTCTGTTTAGTGTAAATTTTAAGATTGGGTAGTTTGTTATCTAGAAACAAACTTCAAACCATGCAGAATAGTTTACAAACCATGTAAACGATTCTATGTAAAACTATAAGAAACTATGCACGTTTCTAAAGCGTTTAATGCAAATATGAGAAACAATTTGACAGTGTTGAATTATTTGACTTTATACTGTTGTTTGATTCTAGGTTTATAAATGTTCTTTCTCCTTTCTTATATTTTACATTCTAATTTAGGATTGACTGTTTTGAGTAATGGGTGAAAAGTACTGAACTGTAATTCCCTTGATTAATAAAAACGAAACACTGGTCAATAGTTAAGAAATTGTATAAAAGATGTGATGGATACCATGTAGATGTAATAAAAACAACCTTTGTCGCCTAGAGAGAGAGAGAGAGAGAGAGAGAGAGAGAGAGAGAGAGAGAGAGATTGAGATTGAGATTATTCGCCCTGGGTAAGGGCGTCTGCTATAGAAATTAATAATAATAATAATAATAATAATAATAATAATAATAATAATAATAATGTAAGGTATAAACCATGACGGACCATGAGGTTCCCATGATATATACCACGCCTGGGGTGGTTGTTATATCTTGAGAGTTTCTTCATAACTTGCAAGGAGTAAACAGGACACCTAGTTCATGCATTCTACTGCCTTTATTACGAACTGCGCAACAACTGACAATGATACCTTCAATATCTCATAGTGCCCCTGTATAACCCCACTACGGTATGCGTGCAAGGACAAACGTAATATACAACATCTCCTCCCCTCTTACATGAATTGTCCCTTTGAAAAAACAATAGACTGTATCTCTTTTGTTTAGATTTCCTTTTCTTAAAACAACTGTATCCATATATATATTTTATTAAACAATTCCCATAAAATAATATTTCAATGAGCTCACCAATTTTTTTTTTAATAATAACAAAAAGGAAGGGATGAGGGTAGACTGCCTCAACCCCTGACCTTACCCATGGGGATTATATTGGGAGATAAAAGGGTACATCATTATAAGTCCAAGCGACTTGGTGCCTGCCGTTCTCGGGTAGGATACCGGCGGTCAACACTGTCTACTGATGGTGGCAGTGACATAGGTGTAGGCAGGTTGGTTGCCTGTGTCACAGTCTCTTCATACACTTGTGTGGGCGGGGCTGAAACAGTAGTTTCCTGAGAAGGTGAGCCCCTTGGCAAAGGCTGCTGGCTCAGGGTGTCATCCAGGAACAGTTCTGGACCAGCAGCTCCCGGTTCCGCAGGAGTTTCCTTTCCCAACAACAGCTAGTCTGTATGTCTCCTCCAGATAAGATTGTCTGCAGTTTTGACTGTGTACAATACAGGACCAGTCTGTGCGATGACTGTGGCAGGAACCCATTTCGGTCCGTGGAGATAGTTCCGTGCTAGTACATGCTCTTCCGGATTGAAGGCTCTGTCCTTTGCTCTTTGCTCTCTTCTCTTGACTTGGATCTCCTGTTGACGTCTCACGACTTCCTTTTCCTTAGGTGGTCTGAGAAGGTCAAAGTTGGTGCGTAATGGTCTTTTCAAGAGAAGCAATGCTGGTGACGCTTTTGTGGTTGCGTGCGGTGTGTTTCTGTAAGCTAACAGAAAACTGTTCAGGCATTGATGCAGGGTCCCTTGACCTTGTGACGCTTTTAAGGCATGCTTCATGGTCTGTACAAACCTCTCGGCCAGCCCGTTGGTCGATGGGTGGTAAGGTGCAGATCTGATATGCTGTACACCATTTACCTGGAGGAATGTAGCCAGTTCCTGCGACACGAATTGTGGTCCATTGTCACTCACAAGTTGTTCTGGGGAACCAAAACGACTGAACATTTCACCCAACTTTTCGATGGTCTTCTCAGCAGTAGTAGACCTCATAACCACAACTTCTGGCCACTTGCTATGGGCATCTACCACTACCAGAAACATTCTCTCTTCGAATGGACCAGCGAAGTCGACATGTAGGCGTTGCCACGCCTCCTCCGGCCAATCCCACGGATGCAAAGGAGCAGGTTGGGGTTGGTTTCGAAACCTCTGGCATGTGAAGCATGTCTTCGCCTTCTCCTCTATGTTTCCATCCAAACCAGGCCACCAAAAGTAGCTCCGAGCGATCTCTTTCATGCAAACCATTCCACAATGGCCTGAGTGTAACTGTTGCAGCACTGGCTTCCTCAGCGACAGCGGAATAATCACTCTCCTCCCCCACTTAAGGCAACCAGACTGCACTGACAGCTCATGTCTCCTAGAAAGGTACGGTTTCAGCTCAGGCGTGTCTCCTGTCGCCTTGCCTTTGACGATTATGTCCATCACCTCAGATAGCAATGGGTCGTTTCGGGTATATCTTCGTACTTGTTTTGAAGTGATGCATTTTCCACTTGTCTGAAGTAAAAGATGTCCGCTTGGCGTGTGTCTGGTTTTCCCACGGGTAATGGCAACCTTGAAAGTCCATCTGCGTTGCAGTGAAGTTCCGACTTACGATATTTGATGTCGTAGGTATGCACGGACAACAACAAAGCCCACCTTTGCATTCTGCTCGCTGCAAGTGATGGAATTCCCCTGTGCGGCCCGAAGATACTCGTCAGTGGACGGTGATCTGTCAGAAGAGTAAACTTCCTCCCGAACAGATATTGGTGAAACTTGCGAATGCCAAAAACGATGCCTAGGGCTTCTCTTTCTATCTGGGCGTAGTTACTTTCTGCTTTGTTCAGTGTTCTTGATGCAAAAGCAATAGGTTTCTCCTCACCGTTTGGCATGATGTGAGACACGACTGCTCCCACGCCATATGGTGATGCATCACAAGCAAGCTGTAGTGGTAGTGATGGGTCGAAGTGCGTCAGGGCCTCCAACTTCAGGAGTGTTTCCTTTGTTTTAACAAATGCTTCTTCGCATTTGTCAGTCCATGTCCAGGTTTTCTCCTGACAGAGCAACTGATGTAGCGGCTTTAACATCGTTGCTAAATTTGGGATAAACCGTCCGTAATAGTTCAGTAACCCCAGGAAGGAACGCAGCTGGCTGACCTTCTGAGGCGCTGGGGCGTCCAAGATAGCCTTGGTCTTGGAGGGAGCCTTGTGGAGACCTGTGGCGTCGATCACATGTCCGAGATATTCCACCGATGACTGGAAAAACTTGCATTTGTCTTTTCGAACTCGGAGTCCATAGTCCTGCAGCCTCTGTAAAGTTGCATCCAGGTTCGGAGATGGTCCTCTTCGTCCTTCCCAGTAACCAGGATATCATCCAGGTAGCATTGAACTCCTGGCAATTCACTCAAGATTTGATCCATTGCCCTCTGGAACAACGCTGGTGCTGATGTGATTCCAAAGGAAGGCGACAGTACCTGAACAACCCTTGTGTGTCGTAACAGTCAGCAGTTCCCTTGACTTTCCATCCACATGCATTTGCAGGTAGGCTTGGCAGAGGTCGATTTTACGGAACTTTTGACCCCCAGCTAGGCCTGCAAACAGATCATCAATGTGCGGTAGCGGATACTGCTCGACTGACAACACAGGGTTAAGAGTCACTTTAAAATCTCCACATATTCTGATTGACCCATCCTTCTTGAGGACAGGTACGATGGGCGTCGCCCATTCACTCACACTGACCGGCTCCAGTACTTTGTTCTTCACTAGAGCATCGAGATCTGCCTCCACCTTTGGTCTGATAGCGTAGGGTACGGGTCGTGCTTTCAGAAACTTTGGTTTGTTGTCTGGCTTAATATCAAGCTTCACGGTAATGTCTTTCATGCTACCCAGCTCACTTTTAAAAACTTCGTAATGTCTCTTTAAAATGGAGGGTAGACCTGAGTCTCCATGGGTCATCATGCGTACTGACGGCCAGCCCAGTTTGATACTCTCCATCCATGAGCGTCCCAGTAGAGAAGGGTAGTCACCTTTAACTACATAGAGTGGCAGTTTTGCAGTCTGTCCATTTAACTGAACTGTAACCTCAGTGATTCCTTTCATAGCAACAGATTCTCCAGTATATGTCTTTAACACCACGTTGGCTGGCTGAAGTGGAAGGTGTTTCAATGTCTTTTTGTATACTGTGTCTGACACGAGAGATACAGCTGCCCTGTGTCGATCTCCATGCGCTGGCTGCCCTTCTAGCAAGGGAGAGACCCAATAGCCGTGTGGACCTCCAGCAACCGTCAGTATGTGTAGTGTAACTTCCTCATCTGATGAGTCACTCACCTCTGTTTTTCCTGCTCCAGAGAGTGAACATGTCTCTTTTTTATCTTTGAAGGTCTCTTTTCTGTTCTCTGACTTTGACACTTTCCCTGTGCTCTTTTTGTTTCTGCATGCACGCTCAATGTGCCTTTTTACCACAGCTGCGGCAATCCATGTCCTTACACCAGCATCGCGAGGCCTGATGTCCCACTTTGCCACAGTGGAAGCATGTGCCTTGCCCATTGGCCTGTCTCTGATTTTCAGTGGAAACTCTATGCACTTTCCCTGATGAGCTCAAGTTTTGAGCCTCTTTAGCTGCTAACTCCATGGATACACTAACTTAAATAGCCTTTTGCAAAGTTAGGTTGGTTTCAGTCAATAGTCTCTTTTGCATAGCTTCACTACGTAGGCCACACACTAATCTGTCTCGAATAGTGTCATTTAGCACATCATTAAATTCACAGTGCTCTGCTAATTTTCTCAGTACAGAAACAAACACTGTCACAGTTTCTCCTTCCTCCTGATTTTGTCGGTGGAACTTAAACCTCTCAGCTATGACTAGGGGTTTTGGTGAGAAATGTCCTGCCAATGTATCCACTATTTCTTTATAGGTCTTATCACCTGGCCTCCCTGGCTGTAACAGGCTGCGTAATAAATTGAAAGTCTTTACCCCCATAACACTCAAAAATGTGGGTACCAGTTTGTCATTAGGAATGTCATTTGCAAGAACAAAATAGTCAAATCTCTCCGTGTATGAGCTCCACTGCTCCACACTCTCATCGAACTGCCCAGTGTTCCCGACAATTCCAGCCATTTTTTTTTTTTTTTTAAGTCACGTTATTTTCATTTACTTCACTCACCCACTCACTGTATTTTTTTTGTTTCCCGTTCCTACGTCCGTCTTGAGTCCTTTCTTCTCAACCTAGACGATGCTAGCCTCTCTCGTTTCTAGCCAGCCTCATTCACGTTCGTGTCTAGCTAGCAATACACTGTGCTAACATAAACCTAAACTGTTCACGGAAAATAAAAGTTTTACACGTTTAAAAAAAAAAACGACTTATCTTCCGAACAGAGAAGGGAACGCAGGTTCAGACTTCCTCGTCGCCAATTTGTTATATCTTGAGAGTTTCTTCATAACTTGCAAGGAGTAAACAGGACACGGAGTTCATGCATTCTACTGCCTTTATTACGAACTGCGCAACAACTGACAATGATACCTTCAATATCCCATAGTGCCCCTGTATAACCCCACTACGGTATGCGTGCAAGGACAAACGTAATATACAACAGTGGTTATAAGGCCCGAGGCGTAAACCAAGGGCCTTACCATGCCAGAAGTATCAGAACCGCACGGCCCGAACTGGTTTATACCGCTTTTAACACGGCTAACTGTAATTTGTTTATTTATTTATTTAGCAGACTCCTTTATCCAAGGCGACTTACAGAGACTAATTTGGGGGATGAAGAATAATTAAAATAATTCAAACACATTTTAAATTAGGACAAAACCAGAAACTTTTATTGTATGTACATCCGCAGTGTAATATAGTCCCAAATTTAATTTAATTTATTGTTCGCTTATTAAAAATAAATTGCACGTGTCCATTTACTGTGAATTTCTACATCAAAAGTGACATCTCACTAGAAACTAGAACACTGAGCGGAATTTCAAATGACACCGAGGAAGTAAGGGTGAGTTTTGTGTCCTCGTTATATGCGAGGCACACATATTCAAGTCCGTTTTCATCCTTTCGGATCACAAAAGATATTTTCGTTAGTTGTCGGACACCCTCGCGTCCAAATCATGCCACATTAAGTTGAAGATCAAACCAGACTTTACGGACCAATCTGACCGTGGTGTCAGGGGACAGTGTCTCGGTTTACTGCAGACGCTTCAAATCCAGGCCGTTAATCTGGGGGGTGGTGTCTGGCCTTGTCTTTACCTGCTTTTCTAAATGTTTTCATGACTGACAGGAATACGTTCTTGTTGGTTTTAAACTCGCTGTCAGCAGAGATGTTAAAACTACTTCTGTTAAAATACCTATTTAGTCCAGCTCAGCGTTATAAAACTGGAGACTGAATACTGGTCCCCAGTTAAACTTCTTGCACTGGCATAAAATTCCTTTAATGTTGTTGATATTTTTTGGGATTTATTTGCATAAAATGAATGGCCATATTTTTTTCTTTAAGTACTTAACCAGCCCATGCTGTAGTTTGTGTGTGTGTGTGTGTGTTTCAATCTTTGTTTTCTTCTATTTCATTTAGCTGTTCCTCATCTACTGTTATGTGTCTACTCTTGCTGGTCCACTTATTTATTTATTTATTTTTTTCAGATGGACTGCTGTCTTCATTCAGAGTTAAGTAGAGTTTCCTCCCCAAATATATTAAAGGAAATAGGTGAAATGTCACTCATTTTCGGCTGTGGTGTTGTAACTAATAACAAATAAAATGGAAGTTTGTCATGGAATTTAGAATGTAGTGGTGTGTAGTGATTTATTCAGTGTGAAGTATCATTAGTATGCAAGCCATGCTATACACTGGGTATATATAGTATACATTTTACTAGACAGTATGTAATAACATTATTTGTGCATTTAAAGGGAAACAGTATGTACTTTTATTTACATCTTATAGCATAATGGTCTATTTATTTGGAGCTTAACATGAATCACCTTGTAGAACAGAATATATTTCCATTTACCAAATTCTAAAACATCCAGCTTCATGTACCACCAATCTGAAGTTTTAAGTACATTTTTTTAAAAATCACTTCTTGCCTGCACTTTCTAATGTAGTACAGGGGTTCCCATATAAACATGTATTGTCAGAAGGTATTTTATACATTTTGCACTAACCATACTAAAAATGTGTAATCATTAGTATAAACAAAAAGGCTATTCCAGATCATGTTGCATTTTCAGCTATAATATACACTTTGGTTAGTATACCTTTATGCAGCACCATTCAATACATCTATGAGTGCTGTGTCCAAATCAAAGCTGTTGAGCCTGCCGCACGGACACATTTTATGCTACTGCTCCTTCCATATAAGAAATGTGTGGGCCATGGCTGGCTTGTGGGTTCTAGTTCATCTTTCACCAACCACTCACAGAACATGCTGGCATGGTGAATAGTATTTTCATCTTAAAACACACTTCATCCATCAGGGTAAAAGTCAGGCATTGCTGATCGGCCATGAAACTCAAATATGCATGGTCACTGATTTTACCCTCCAATGAATCAGTACCTGACCATGCCAACACAAATATGCACAAACATCTACTCAGGCACGTAAGTTCAGGTAGACAGTAAAGGTAAATGGCTTCCTTTGATGGCTTCCTGTGGTGGGGTGCCCCGCCCCTGTGCGTATATTTGTGTTTTATGTTGTATGTAGGGTGTTTATGTTGTGGGTATGTATTGGTTCACGGAGTGTGGGTTATGTAGCACAGGTGATGTAGAATGTATAATTGTATTTAGGCACAGGGATTGCACAATCACTTCACGTGCAGATAAAATGTAATAGTATGTGAGCACGGGGATTGCACAAATTCGTTCACGTGCTGGGATTCAAGTGAATGGTTAATTAGTAACTGAATCCTGTCACAGCTGTATACACTACCAGTCAAAAGTTTTAGAACACCTCCATTTTTCCAGATTTTTATTGAAATTTAAGCAGTTCAAGTCCAGTGAATAACCTGAAATGGTACAAAGGTAAGTGGTAAACTGCCAGAGGTTAAAAAAAAAGTTTAGGTTACCAAAAACTGAAAAATAATATACATTTCAGAGTTATACAAAAAGGCCTTTTTCAGGGAACAAGTAATGGGTTAACAACTTACAGCTGTTCTGCAGCAATGGAAGTAAATTAAGTCTTGAAAGTTGATGCTAACAATTCCTACAGGTGTCCCAACTTTTGTTGATTACTTACAAACCCTCTGTCTGTATAAAAGCAGTGTTGGAACAGACTGTGTTACTACACCCTCTTAAGCATTATTTGGACAGTATTGTACTGCAGGAAGTAGTATATTGCTATCATAATGGCGAGAAAAAGGCAATTAACAAAGGAAGACAGACAGACCATTATAACCCTTAAAAGTGTAGGTCTTTCCTTTAGAGAAATTGCAAAGAAAGCCAAGGTGTCAGTGAGTACAGTTTCCTACAACATCAAAAGGCACTTGGAAACTGGAGGAAACTCTGACAGGAAGAGGTCTGGCAGACCCAAAGCCACAGAATCAGAAGACAAGTTTCTGAGAGTCAACAGCTCGCATGATAGGCGGCTCACAGGACAACAGCTTCAAGCACAGCTTAACACTGGTCGAAGTAAGCAAGTCTCAGTTTCAACTGTGAAGAGAAGACTTCGAGCTGCAGGTTTGACAGGTCGAGTGGCAGTAAGAAAGCCATTGCTAAGATGGCAAAATAAGAAAAAGAGGCTTGCCTGGACCATGAAGCACCGCCAGTGGACTACTGAAGACTGGAAGAAGGTCTTATGGACCGATGAATCAAAATTTGAAATCTTCGGTTCATCACGCGGGGTTTTATGCGCCGTCAGTAGGCGAAAGGATGGTTCCTCGGTGTGTGACACCAACTGTCAAACATGGAGGAGGAAGCGTGATGGTCTGGGGCTCTTTTGCTGGATCCAGAGTCGGCGACTTGCACAGAGTGAGTGGCACCCTGAACCAAAACGGCTACCACAGCATTTTGCAGCGCCATGCAATACCCTCTGGTATACGCCTAGTTGGTCAGGGGTTCATCCTACAGCAAGATAATGACCCAAAACATACCTCCAGGCTATGTCAGTTCACCTTAGAAGAAAAGAACAAGACGGTAGGCTTCAAATCATGGAATGGCCAGCACAGTCTCCAGACTTAAACCCCATCGAGCTGGTTTGGGATGAACTGGACAGAAGGGTGAAAGCAAAGCAACCTACAAGTGCAACACATTTGTGGGAACTTCTGCAACAGTGTTGGGAAGAACTTTCCGAACAATATTTGATTTCCATTGTAGAAAGAATGCCACGAGTGTGTTCGGCTGTTATATCTGCAAAAGGTGGCTACTTTGATGAGTCAAAAATTTAGATTAAATTTTGTTAAACAAAACAACTCCATGATTTCTTTTTTATCTCCAATTGTTTATTTGTTCTATGCTTTAATTTCAGAGTACATTGAGACATTAAACTGCGTAAATTTCAATAAAAACTGGAAAAATGGAGGTGTTCTAAAACTTTTGACCGGTAGTGTATATAGATGCACGATTCACTCACTCGGGGTTTGGTGTTCATGAGTGGAGAACGGGAGAGAGAGAAGGAGAAATTAAATCAAATATAAAATAAACAAATGCTGCTCGTGCATAATACTTGTTTGTTTGTTCACTGTTTGTTTAGTGTTAGTCCATTTTGTTTGTCTATTTATTTCGACTCAAAGTGCCGTGTGCTGCTTTGTTCAACTGTTTTATTTTCTGTGTATTTTTAAAAAGTGCTGCAGCACCTTTGCACTGAACTTAGCTGTATCCTACCTCGTTTCTGGTCTGATGTCACCCCTGCAGTCAGCTTGTTCACACCTCCATACAAAAACACACCTGTCAGATTATAACGCATGGTCGTATATACTTTCCACTGTGATTAAACTGAACTGGAACAACATATTTTGGGGGTTGTTCCTAATTGTAGCTTGTTCATATACTTTAAAATATATGAGTAAAGGCTACACTTAAAGTTGTTTAAGTGTACGATTAACTCTTTGACACTGAAAAAGGGTTTACTTAACCTTAAGTTAAACATGCAGAATTGAGAGCCATAGTAATCACTCCTGCCAAGTATGAAAAAGGTGATACCAGCAAAATGGAATAACTACCATGACTCTACAAGAGACTGAACTTTATGGGTTAACATTATGTCATGCTGTCATGTTGTTTCGGTAGAGAACTAGACACAACATGCTAAACAAAATTGTACTATCTGGAGGCTCCCAAGTGGCACATCCAGTAACGCCGCTCCGCATGGAGTGCAAGATGCGCCTTATAGTCTGGAGATCGCTGGTTCGAGTCCAGGTTATGCCATCGCTGATCATAGCCAGGAGTTCCCTGGGGGCCACCCACAATTGGCTGTGTGCCGCCCGGGTGGGGTGGGTTCAGGTAATCTTCAGTTCACCAGCAGCTCCTGTGGCTGATAGTGTGCGTGCAGGCCTGCTTTAGAAGCCACTCAGATCTGCGTTGTCCTCCAGCAGCACAAAAAAAGATGGCTTGGCAGGACACATTTCGGAGGACATGTGTGTCTGCCGCCGTTTCCCAAGTCAGTGCGGGAGTTGCAGCGGTGAACCAGGATAAAAATAATAATTGGGCATTCCAAATTGGGGAGAAAACCGGGATAAAAACCATTGGAGACGACTAAATTTATATTTAAAAAAAAAAGACTATCTGTTGAAAAGTGGTAGTTATAATAAAGGGATATCTAAAAAGATAGTATTTACTTTTCAAATATTGTGGGGGCACTAAACTTAACGTAAAGTAAGTCAATTAAAGTTGTAAACTTGTGTTACTTTCAATATGTGTTTACTAATTGAGATGAATCCCATGATACGTATTTGGTAGAAGTACAAACTTGAGCAAGAGTTTACTATTAAACGCTTCGATTCGGAAGATGACACTATAATAAGTTATAAATATTAACATTTATGCAGGCATGAATCCCCCAATAATGCTTTATTTTCTTTGCGCACTATTACCTTCATGTTAAGTGTTTGAATTTCCAACTTAGCTATCACTTCTTGATAACGCAGCGACACACAGCAAATAACATTTCCAAAGTCCAGAGTTTCACTCTTTATTTACTGCATTTATCGATTTTTGGTTTCAGGGAAACAAAGATAAGGAGTTCTTAAGTGTCAGTGGGAAAAGTAAGTAGGGGCCTAATGTTTTGTTAGGCTGTTAGGGTTCACCCATTTCACTTCAGTTTTATCATTTTGAAATTAAACAAGCGAATATATCTATTGCTTATAATTAGGATGGTACATATTTTTTTCCATATACTAATTTATTTAAACATAATATTGTTATAGATGAACTAGGTCTTTTCTGTGGAGTGAAAGCTAAAACTAGAAACAAGCGACCGTGATATTTTATTTAGGATTCAAAGATTAATTGTTAACCGATTAGTGGTTAGCATTTAATATTATCAGTTTTATTTTTCTTTCACTCACAAAAATGGTACGCACATCTGTCCCACAATGTGTTGCACTTCAAATACAATGTATTTAATTAGTAGCAAGAGGTTGGCAAAGCAAGCAGGCAAAGACAAATAGTTACCTCTCTGCACCCTGGCCTCTTTCAGGTTAAAAGGGAAATAATTCAATAATTGGTTATAAACATAATTTTAAACTTATCTTTGAGGCTAGTTCCCTAAAATAAATAGTCCTAATATATACATAAGATTTAGTTTATTACTGAGATTATAATGACAGGCCTACATTTAAGTAGGCTACCATATTATTACTTCTACTAGTACTATTATTAATAATAATACAAATAATGCACATTATTATTATTATTATTATTATTATTATTATTATTATTATTATTATTAGTAGTAGTAGTAGTAGTAGTAGTCGTAGTCGTAATAGTATAATAAGAGAAAGCAGGTGTCTTTATTTTGAATTGAAGCTCCCTTTCAGTCAACACTATTGAATATAAATACATACATACATACATAGATACATACATACATACATAGACAAGCCAATCAGACCACAAAAAATAGGGGGAAAAAAGTTAGGTGTGGATATCTTTATGTTGCTGAATTACTCACTTAAAATAGCATGAGATTGAGTGAAACACAAGGACATGAGGGCAAACATTGCACTGGAATTTACAAACCAATTAGGTATTTGCTCTTGGTCATGTGATAACCAACAGGTAAAGCATTAGCAGGTTAACAGTTGCTTTGTTCATCCAAGTGGGCAGTGATCTGACAAACTTTAAAGAGTTTCTGAAGCTAATGTTATTTGTAGCCTATTTCATTAGCCATGGATGGCCTGGATATGTATTTTGAAAATGGATATGGACAGAACCAAGAGGAATACAATCTGAACCTACCTGCCTGTCTGTATGCAATGGGCGCAGAGCAGAACACCATTCACAGACCTTCCTTCAGTTGTTATGACGATCGGAACCAAAGGGATTTAATGCCTAATGAGATGCCTCCCTGTCAGAGTTCTAGTTCTGAGCAGGAACACCAAGAATATCTCCCAAATGGATTCAGCACTGTGCCAGACTTCAAAGGGCGATTCCAGTTCCCATGGATGAGAAGTACAAGATCTCATTCATACTTAGTGAGTCCTCCCTGCACAGGTGTGTATCCAAAAGCTAACACTACATTAACACAATGGAAAGAGCTGGTTTAGAGGCGCCTATTAAGAAATTTATCATGAAATTGTTAAATGATTTGATGCGTCTTAGGTATATATATAAATATACGGGGCAGCAGTGTGGAGTAGTGGTTAGGGTTCTGGACTCTTGACCAGAGGGTCGTGGGTTCGATCCCAGGTGGACACTGCTGCTGTACCCTTGAGCAAGGTACTTTACCTAGATTGCTCCAGTAAAAAACCCAACTGTATAAATGGGTAATTGTATGTAAAAAAAATGTGTAAAATGAAATTGTATGTAAAAATAATGTGATATCTTGTAACAATTGTAAGTCGCCCTGGATAAGGGTGTCTGCTAAGAAATAAATTATATATATATATATATATATATATATATATATATATATATATATATATATATATATATATATATATATATATAATTTCTTATATACATTCACTTTTCAGATAATATAACATTGTGTTTGTGCTTTGTTATTTGCATTTTTAGCTAAACACTTTACACATATATGCATAATGAGACAGGTGTTAAAGTGTAGCACCTGTCTTATGTTATCATATTTCATGGGTAGACTACTGTAATATTTTTTTATTTAAACCAACTGGAAGGAAAACGTTTACACACACTATATCAGACAGAAATATGACGTTATTGTATATGAAATAATTAGAATCCTAGGTAGGCTAGAACGCTCTGTGTCCAATATGGTTTAAATTAGGACAATTTAAAAAAAAAAAAAAAACAGAAAACGAAATACGCACCTATTAAAGTTATTTAACAAGAAAGAAAAATATGTGAATACGACTATTTGTTGTTGTTACAGGTAATATTTATCAATCGGAGGAGGATGAAAATAAAAGGACTCGTACTGCATATAGCAGAGCACAACTGTTAGAACTTCAGAAGGAATTTCATTTTAACAAATACATCTCCAGGCCCCGAAGGATTGAGCTGGCTGCAATGTTAAACCTCACCGAAAGACATATCAAAATTTGGTTCCAGAACCGAAGAATGAAGTGGAAGAAAGAAGAAACAAAGAGAGACAAAGATGTTTCTTTAGACAAAAGTAAAAAGTATGTATCTAACAACATGGAATCTGAAGACACGTCAAGTGATACCGATATTAGAAAAGTTTAAAAACTGTCTGCACAGGCATTTTAGGTGACTAGTATCCTCAATGGGTTATCGAGTATCGAGTAGCCTTCTAACTAGCACTTACATTTATAACTGAAAAACCTGAACTCACCGATACCCTGCTCGATTATCTAAACTGTGCAGATCTTAACGCCACCCTGAAATGCAGAAACATGGTTTATTTTCATTTTTTTTTCATTGTCCTATGTGCTGATGTTAAGGCAAGGGGTGTTACTTCAGGTGGAAAACGCCAATG
Source organism: Acipenser oxyrinchus oxyrinchus (assembly GCA_030684275.1). Taxonomy (NCBI): domain Eukaryota; kingdom Metazoa; phylum Chordata; class Actinopteri; order Acipenseriformes; family Acipenseridae; genus Acipenser; species Acipenser oxyrinchus. Next base: position 56,456,061 of record CM060247.1, on the reverse strand, counting down.
CGATTATAGAGCAAAAACCTGAGCGAAAGACAGACGCCACGGTTGGAATTGTTCTTTTTCTGTTAAACCAGGAGAATAAACTAAACTAACAGAACAGCTATACTGCAATATCCTGGGAAACTATGAACAATGTTTTTTTTTTTTACGTGTATGTTGCAATGGCAACACACACACACGCACATCGCCAGTTACTTTTGAAATTGTATTTAACAGGATTACAACATGAACGTTTAAAGAAATATTTGCAGATACCAAAATATGTGTTCTTATTTAGCCTACCATAAAACATGTGTGCACCGCATTATCATATTAATTCAATTTCAGGTTCTTTGTTTCTTATAAAGAATTATTATTATTATTATTATTATTAGTCGTAGTAGTCGTAGTAGTAGTTTTATATCTAAATGAAAACGCCATATATATATATATATTTATATATATATATATATAAATATTTAGAATGTGTTGAATAAAAATCAGTAGAATAAAGATTAAGAGAGAAGTTCTGAAGAATCAATAATTTATTTATGGCGACAGATTATAAACACATTTTAGTGTAGGCCCTATATGCAATTTTCTGCTAATAATCTGTTATAAGATTTATGTTTAATTTTACATAACAAACATTTGTCTTGAGGTAGGCCTATACAATGTTCACAACCGTTTCGCGACCCAAACTTCCAGCTAAGCCTAATACACACTTTGGCCAGTATGGCTATTCAATGTTCTTCCCACCATCCGCGACTGGCACTTGAACATTTAACCTGGAAATCTATAAACAAGTATGATTTGTATACTACTCAATAAAACATATGTGAAATTGTGAACATGAATTACATTTCCCAAATTGAAATAAAACAATGGGAACATTAAAGTGATTACCTTGCTGCTATTCGTTTAGGACATTTTCTTTTCATTAAGGTTATTCTGGTCTCTGCCAAATGTTTTCACTGGTATGCATACACACGGGAAACACGCGGTTTGCATTAACAGGTTTGGAAGTCACATTTTATATTAAACGTTTATTCACAAACAAGTGGGATTTGTTTAGTTTCTTGCGCCATGCACATTACAGCTTCTTAATCTGTCTGTTTTAAAGTTTGTTTCACAATCAGCATGTATGTATGTATATATATATACTGTGAAACAAACTTTAAAACAGACAGATTAAATTAATAGTGGCACCTGCATTCCTGTTACCTTATGGGTGGGTGTAAGTCAACAGTTTTGTAGACAACTTTAACAAAGAATTATTGAGCCTTGTACTGGAGATATGATGTCATAGTTGCTTTTGGGGTACCTGTTTGATAAAACGGAGGGATATCACTTTGCTGATCAAACTGGTATTTATATTACAAAAGGAATACATTGATAACATATGCCTTATACAAGGGTTAGGTTTCATGCCAAGTTAATCTTCTAGAACAAGGCTCACTTTTGTGCAAACAGACCAATGCACTCCAGTGTACCTGAGGTTGGTGTGCAATGTTTGGTCTCACAGCAACGCAGAACTAAACATGACAACAGAGCTCGTAGGAGACATGGGGTGGCCACATTGTAGAACAGTGAGAAGCCAAAGTACACGTTTACCTAGGATCTTTAAGTGCAGTTTGAGTCAAGGTCATGTTTTTTTATATATAAAATATTTGCTTGAAAAGGTAGGCAAAATGTGTCAAGATGTGCAAAGACACGATTTCCTGAACACTGACGGTATTTGAAGAATGCGCTCGCGTGTGTGAGTGATGAAAAAAGTCGCACCAGCGACTTTTAACAAACCAGAGTGTTACTTCATTTCATAATGCAATACGTTCCGGTACTTTATTTCCTATAGGCAGAACCTTGACTTAAGAATTAACTTAAGAATACCGGTTTGTTGTGAAAATGCTTCTATGGCCCCCGAGTGGTCTAATTTCGATGCCTGAGGCATCAATTAAATTTTGGTGGTGAAGTTTTGATGGTACACTCCGAATCAGAGTCTCTGATAACCGACGCCTATTTTAAATGTTTGCAGTCAAGAGTACTTGTGTCTGATTCAGTCAGTCGGCCTTGTGGTGGAATGGAGAGAACATTAGGGACTTATATTGCAAACTGCAGTACTACTTTGAGAAGGGTAACAATTCTTTTAGTAAAAATGACTGGCCATAAACAAGGGTTTAAAGCTGCTTTATATATTGGTCAGTGCAAAGACCCGGGGTTTGGAATAAACGACTGACCTTGCTTTTATGATGTGATATATATTACAAAAGCATAAGTAAGTGCTACACATTTATATAAAATACAAAAAAACCCTTTAGTAATGTTATAAACTATTTATTTATGTATCTGCTTTGCTTGTACTTTTCTCACTGGCACCCCTACGCGGGTCCTGACTACCTGGATCACAATCCTGTGTAGTGTGAAACCACGTACCTGGGTGAGACCGGGTTAACCGGGTCCCGTGACCCACCTCAGGATGTGGGTTGACTCGCTTTGACCCGGGCTGAGCGAGACAAAATGCTTGACGGCCATTCGTGAGCTGACGCAATAACAGACAGCCAAGTCTGAGTGAAAGTTTCACTTCCACAAGGAACAGTTCTGTTTATTCTGTTTAGCCATATTTTTGTTGCTTGAGACACACCTCGAGCCAGATTGCAGCAGGGATGAAGAAACATTTGCTCTAATCAACTGCTTCTGAGGCATTGATACGCGTATTGTTGACTTGCGTCTGTCACCCAGGTCAACCCTGCTTTATCAAAAGCAGTGTGAAATCGCGTAGCCGACCCGCATGACACCGGGTCCTGTCCGGGTAGGTTCTGACCCGGGTAGATCATGCCAGTGTGAAAGGGGCTTTACAGTACAAATTAAATTGTTCAGGACCGTCAGTAGATAGTCTTTAAAAATAAATTTTAAAAAACATTTCTAATTGTACTGATATAGTTCTTAAATTGGTGATGAATAAAAAATAACTGAGCATTTGTGTGATTTGTAATTTTATTTACAGAGCTCCAGAAAAAAGACTGGGGGAGGACATGATATACTATACACCCTTATGGAATGGAAATATTGACATATATTGTATAATACATTTTGTAATGTACTACATTATATTTTCAATATATTTAAATATATTTTTATTCCATAAGGGCAGGGCATCGTGGTGACTGCGCTGGTGATGACATAATCGAAAGGAATAGAAAAAAGCATGCATCATAAAAATAGTCAAAAATGAAAATGAAAACTGCCAAAGATCACAACCTGGCAGCACTGATCAAGGAGGAGTAGCCTAAGGGCACTTTCAAACCTTTCACTTGCAAGTGATTCGAAACGTGGCTCACTTGCAATTTAACACATTTATCAAGTTTGCTTCGGTTTGTTTCACACCAGAAAAATTCAAGCGGACTTGAGTTTCTTTTAAAGTGCATTCAGATTAGTTAGTTTGCATCTTCATCCAGACTAGAGTTCTATCGGTTTCACATTTTTCCAAAATGCACTCAGCTCTTGCTGAGTTACCATAGTGGAAGTTCTTTCTGGAAAAACATTTTCAATAATGCCCAACATGGAGAGTAATTTACGTGATGTGGTTTTATTTTGGTTTATTTGGTGCTTACATTCCCAAAGAAACGTAATATGCAGGAAGAGCATCAAGTAATTGTCTGAAAAACACAGTTTTTTTGGAGCTCCTTTCCTTCCCCCCTTCCTCCCCCACTGCTGATCTCTCTATCTTTATTCCTCTTCAATCCACAACCCTCTTTCCCTCCTCATCCACCAAGAACCTCGGTGTCACCCTTGACCCCTCCCTCTCCTGCTCTCAGCACATCTCTACTCTGGCACGCTCCTGTCACTTCTTTCTCAGCAACATACGCAGAATTCGCCCCTTCCACACCAACTACTCCACACAGCTCCTAGTTCATGCCCTGGTACTGTCCCGCCTTGACTACTGCAACTCCCTTGTGGCCGGCCTCCCTGCTTCTGCCATCCGTCCGCTCCAGCTCATCCAAAACTCTACTGCTCGCCTTGTCTTTTCCCTTCCTCATTTCTCCAACGCTCCTCTCTGCACTGGCTCCCTGTCGCTGCTTGCATCTAATTAAAAAATCTTGTAGTCACCTATTGCTGTCTTGACCTTTCTGCTCCCTCCTATTTCCAGACTGTCGTTTCTTCCAACACTACCTCTCGCCCCCTCCTTTCCTCTACCACTGGCAGATTAGCTGTACCCCCCCTCCGCTCCCCCGCTTCCAGAGCCCGCTCCTTCTCTACCTTTGCCCCTCATTGGAGGAACGACCTACCCACGGATATCAGGACTGCTCAGTCCCTGACCACCTTCTGGCGCCACCTCAAGACACACCTGTTCAGACAGCATCTGTAGACATCACAACTCTTGACCATACTGGACTATATGGCACCCAATTGTACCAGAACTTGCATCAGCTTGTACTTGCACTGAACTGCTCCATGCCTTGCTGTATTCTGCTGCTGCTATTAATTATAACTACTTCCTGTATCTTGTATTTGACTTTTCTCTTTTATAGGTATCCGTATTAACGTTTTTTGTAATTGCTCTTATTTGACATCATTCTCATCCATTCATTGTACTTACTACGTGCTCATACTGGACTTTACTTGTATAAGCAAATATATTTTAGTATAAGTTAACTGCTCTTAGTCGAACCCACTCTTACATGTCATTATTTACTGCATTCTCTATTTTTTGCTTTTATTTGAATTTGATCTTTTGCTACTGATTTTTATTGTACTTTGCAACTGCTGTCATGTATAATGTGATATTCGATTCGGAAATGTGATAATTTGTAATATGATACTTTGTACTGTGATATTTTGCAAGAATTGTAAGCCGTCCTGGATAAGGGCGTCTGCTAAGAAATAAATAATAAATAAATAATAATAATAATAATAATAATAATAATAATAATAATAATAATAATAATAATAATAATAATTCAGGCAGAGCTGTGCAAATGCAACAGTGACTAATGTCTGTTCAGACAGCACCCCTTTGTCTTGGCACAATGTTTTCCCTGTGAGTGTATTTGGCACAATTATGATAAAGCCAGATGTAATACATGTGCTAAATCATTGTTTAATTGTCATTTCATACTTTTTTGTAACAGTTTTGCTATTATGCTTAAAGAACACACTTGCTGCAATAGCAATTAAATCACAACACACTGTTAGTGTCATTTCATTGAATAGCCCTGATTTGCGCCAGTTAGTAAATCAGCCCCATAGTATTTTTTTGTGATGTGCTGTTCCATGTGTCATTTGTGGTGGTCTTGTCTGGTGTGTGTTTTTTGACAAGCCCTGCGTTGTGTATGTGTGACAAGGGGAGACTCTTTTCTTGGTGCTCACTGAAGTACGTCACTTCCACAGTTTGCTTTGCTATTTGGAGCGGTTCATTTCCAAGTGAACTGGAATAGGTTTTGTTTCACATTGCAAAAAGTTGAAACGGAACAAAGTGGCAAATGTACAGTCCCCTTCTAAGTGAACCGAGATCACCATTTCAAGTGACCTCAGTTCACTGGATTTGATGCACATCCTGGTGCAATTAAGTGGTTCTCAGAGGTTTCACAAATCACTCCAAGCGAACTGAACGACTCTTCAAAGGCCCTGTCTACACTATGCCTTTAAACCATATTAGTTGCCTTTAAACCGGCTTACAAGTGCTAAACACAGTTTGCGTCCACACTACACAGTATTTAATACCGTACTTGAGAACCACCTTGGGGTAGTCTCTACATCAGGTAGTGCGGTTTGTCAGAAGCTTGGAACTTAATAATAAGTAAGTAATACCAAACTACATTTTTTGTGTATCCAATATCCCAAAATATTTGCTTATATGTTTTGCCACGTGGACATTACAAATACTTTACTCAGAACAGGTGCCTGAAGGAGTTGAGAACGACTATCAATAATGCTGTACCGTATGTCATTTCTGAGGTTTGTTGTATCATGGAGCGACGTGATCAGAAATGCCAAAATCAAGGCACATTGATATCTGGAGCGATGCAATCGGTCAAGGAGAACTTCAGAGTTCAAAACAAAATTCACACATTATGATAAAATGTACCTTGTGTTTTTAAGAAACAAAGCCATAACCTTCATGCTAAGAAGTGCTATGTCTTCAGTGGGCATGGGATCCATATTTTCCAGGATATAAGCATAAAATACAGTGCATGATGAGATAATGTCATATAAGGCCCTGTCCACACTACATAGCTGATCTCTAGAACCGTACTCAAAAACATTTTGATTAATCCAGCGTCCACACTGAAGTACCGTTTCATGTTTAGTCAAGCGTAATGTGTGCAAACACTATTAAAATAGTCTGGTTACAGTTCCTAGCAGCAGAATGGACTGTGGGACTTACTTTGACATTGATTTGATGCTAAAATAGGATCTCCTGTTTTTTCACATTATGTGCCTGTGGCAGAGCAGGACTCTTCCCTTGTAAATATTGGCAGGGATGGGGTTAAATTCTCCTCCCTGCCCAGGTTTATTGCATCAGGTGGGTGCAATCAATCAATCAATTAACACCCAGCCACCTGACATAAAAGGAGGCCTCAGCGCCTCAGTAGGGAGAGGTAACTGAGGGAACAAGGGTGTTTTTCTTTGTGCTGGTTTTTGTTCATTTTTCCAGTGAAGGACAAAGCTAAGCCTGGAAGCCTTGTTTTTTGTAAGTTTTTACTTTGTGTTTATTGTCTTTGTGTTTAAGAACCTTTTTGTTTGGCCCTCGTGCCTATTTATTTTGTGTCATTTATTAAAAGTCTTTTGTTTGAACTGCAGTCTGTCTCTGGGCCTCATCCCTTGCGCCATCCTGTCACATGTGGTGTGAGAAGTGGGATATAGCGCCGCCAGGAGGTTTAGAGCAGTACTGCAGGATTTTTTTTGTGAGCGTTTTTTTTTTTTTTGGAAAAAATAAAAAAATAAGGCTTCCAGGCTTAGCTTTGCCTTCACTGGAAAAATGAAAAAAAAAACCAGCACACAAAGAAACACCCTTGCTACCTCTCCCTACTGAGGCCTCCTTTTATGTCAGGTGGCTGGGTGTTAATTGATTGATTGATTGCACCCACCTGATGCAATAAACCTGGGCAGGGAGAAGAATTTAACCCCATCCCTGCCAATATTTACAAGGGCAGCGCACTGCTCTGCCACAGTGCCATATTCACAAAGCGTTTACCAATTTACTTTATTCTACAAATAAAACATATTGAGGTTCAAAAGCTTTAAATAACTCAAGGTGTTCATTAAGAGCTCCAACCTTCACCTTAGTTGTTTCTTGACAGTTCTGTAACATTAGCTGTTTGATGTTTGCTTTACAAAAAATAGTGCAAACTGAGCACAGTGGGGAATTCTTTGTGAATATGTCCCTAGGGGCCTCATATACGAAAGGGCACTATACATTAATATTGAAACTTTATTCATTATCACGCAAACTAGTGGACATATTATATGGCACACACTGATTTTATTGTGCCACACTATGGTAATCAGAATGAATATGTGATGTGTATGGTAATGCATGATAATGTATTTAAATGAGGCACCCCGCTCTGAATAATGAGATGAGCTTCATTCACATTATATTTACTGAAGGGAGATAATTGTAGTGTGTACCTTAAAGTGAGTGATAAATGGTTTATTTGGAAACCAGACTTTAACCACATATAGGCGCACTATTTAAACCTAGTTTTTTGGGCTGAAATCTATCTGGCATCATGAAGGCATTACTTGCATTAACATTTTCATATAGTGCAGAGAAAATGACCTGTAACAGGTTATATTAAGCATGAATAAACGTGAATGAATGTTATAATTTTTTAGATTTTATTGTATAGTTCATTACATTGGTACAAATAATAGAATGGTTAAACAAAACACTGGATCAAACAAGGTATTATAATTTAAAACAACCTCCTCCACTAGAATTTCTAACTCCTCTGCATGCAGTTTTAGTTTTCATTGCTGTTGTTGGTCACTCATTTTTGGTAAATGTAAGTCAAGTCTTGGACATTATTGTGCACATTAAATTATCGCTGACAATACATGTCGTGTGCACGCTATGGTATGTAAATTAGCCAAACAGTGTTAGTAAATTAATGCATTTTCTGTTTGTAAATGGGGCAGTAATTGTTTTTTTCTATAGTCTGTAGTCTAGTGAAATTAATTTTGATTGGTTGTTAGGGTACAATATATGCATTTGTTTAGTGATGTGGGTGTGAATATCCTGAAGACCTTCTAACTGAACTGCTAACTGACAAAAACCGTATCTTGATGCTGCATGGGAAAATTACTTTTCTAACAGAATGTGATGGTGGATCCTATGTCCTGACTGCAAAGGCAATCAATTGATATTGACCATATTCATTTGTCCCTTATTGATTAGATTATTCTTATCACAGTGACAAGAGCAGTGTTCATATCTTTACGTCTTATTTTATTTGTATCTATTATTATTTATATTTGGTTCAGTGTACTTCAGTATTTGCACCCTATAAACAAAAATGTGGTGTTGGTCTATTAACAAGAAAGAAAAATATTAAACATTGATGGTGATGCCACAAAAATGCTTCTGTATTGTATATAAATACATTCTGTCCTAGGTTCTGGATTGAGTCTAAATTACTTTGTAAAGTACTTAGTCCTTTAAAACGCACCAAGGCAGAGTTTTATAACAATAAAAAATAATGCTTACCCAAATAACAAATACTGCTTATTATTCAGTAATAAAAATAAAACTAGTCACTGGTATATATTGGTAAGCCGTCTCTCCCAACACTGTAGGTTAAAACAAATGCACTAAACTTTTCAGATACGATCGATCAGATTTACATAATTACATTTTCGATTAAATACATGTTTTCACTGAGACAAGGTGCATAATAAGAAAGCTAATCGTTGGTGCAATATGATCAGTATGGCAAGCCAAATTATCATTTAGAGATATCTCAAATTCATTTATAGATATCTCTAAATATTTGAAGATATCTCTAAATCATTTCCAGATATCTCAAAATATTTGAAGATATATTTAAATCATTTTATGAACAGGAAGTTATTTGAAGATATCTTCAAATGATTTAAATGTATCTTTAAATGAACAGGAAGTTATTTAGAGATATCTTTAAATGATTTAGAGATATCTTTATTTCATTTTTAGGTATCTCAAATAGATTTACAGATATCTTTAAATTAAAACTGCACAATTAAAGATATCTGGAATTATATATATATATATATATATATATATATATATATATATATATATATATATATATATATATATATATATATATATATACACACACAGTGCCTTGCAAAAGTATTCAGACCCCTGACCAATTCTCTCATATTACTGAATTACAAATGGTACATTGCAATTTCGTTCTGTTTGGTATTTTATTTTAAAACACTGAAACTCAAAATCAATTATTGTAAGGTGACATTGGTTTTATGCTGGAAAATATTTTTAAGAAAAATAAAAACTGAAATGTCTATATATATATATATATATATATATATATATATATATATATATATATATATATATATATATATATATATATATATATATATATATATATATAATTGAAAGTTTGGTGAATAATTTGAAGTCTTCACCTTTATAAATGTATTGGTGAGCATTTTACTGTATCTGGTGCATGTGCAAGCTACTACTGAGGTGTCAGTACCTCAGCAGTATGTTGTTTGGATGAGATAGGGTTAAATGGTGGCTCTCAACGTTGAGCTCATGCGCCATCTTCTGGTCGACAACTGCTATAGCTTTGTAGTTCAATAGCTGGATACATGCGTCTTTATGTTCAAGTCAGTCTTGTAGTCTAAATGAGAGCACGAGTTACTATAATTTCAGTATTACGTGGCTGTCTAGCTCTGAGGACAGCAATGTCATTGTCCAACCTGAACACTTCCCTCATAATAACTCCAGTTTCGTTTACAGCGTTTCTTTGACATTTACATTTATATATAATCATATATAATATGGTCATATATTAATAGACAATGTATCTTATTTGTATGGTTAATTTTATACCACTTGATGTATATATCTTGTTGCTGCTAATCAAAAAGCCAAAGTACTGTTTAAACTGCTCTTCTTAGAAAGAGCTCCTTTATTCTTCAGTAAGAATGTGTGAAGCATGATATCTCAAAATTCCACATTTTAAAATAAGATACTGGTATTTCATTGCAGACATTCCTCTGTAACTTAAATTAGAAGCGTGTATAAAACACCTCTGTCAATTAAATTGAAGCAGAAACATATTTTCTATTAAAGGCGTGTAATGTGTTCAAAAGTTAGTTTGATCTGGGTTATTTGGGTACAATATACTTTTTTCCCCTATACGTCAAAGCCTTTTTGGAAATGCATAAACAATAACTCATTTAATTAAAAGCAGACCCCCGCTTCAGAGCTAAAGCTATGCTCACTGCTACAACTACGTAGGGTGATATGTGGGTCGCATGAATTCACTTTACTTGAAATCCTCAGTGCAAGCTACATTCGTCGATTTAATCACCAAATAAGTCATACACAGAATGCTGGATATATGCGGCAGTTGCCGGACTGCCCAGTGACAGACTGACTTAATTAAGAGCACGCATTTCGACTCACTTCAAGTAGTTACAGTTTAACTCAAAGGCTGGAAGAAAAGAGTCAAAAGTGGGTAATTATCGTGAAGTGCAAATTGTTTGTCTCTTATCAATACGAATAGCACAGCAGGGGCTGGGGGCTTCACTCTCACCGACCATAAAAGTAAAGGTTTTACTATAAAGCGTGGTAACTGTATATAGTCAAAAGGAAATTACTACAATTTTCATCAAGAATGGGTGGGTCACTGCATTACTTGGTGATCATTATCTCGGTTGCTCCGTGGGACTGCATATTTATATGTGTTAGTAAGGTGTTTCAAAACCCACGATTATATATATATATATATATATATATATATATATATATATATATATATATATATATATATATATATATATATATAGAGAGAGAGAGAGAGAGATAGATAGATAGATAGATAGATAGATAGATAGATAGATAGATAGATATATATATATATAGATATATATATATATATATATATATATATATATATATATATATATATATATATATATACATACAATATCAATGGAAGATAAGCTTGCTATTTGTTAAACCTAGACGTTTATTTAGGCCTAATAGTTTGATCGAATTAATAAACAGCGGGACCAATTAATAAAACTTTAAAGACTAAAATGTAAATGAACGCCGAACCCTCTCTTATATATATATATATATATATATATATATATATATATATATACTAAGAAGTTGATTTAATTGATCAAAATAGGCATTTTAAAAAATTGAAATTAGTAAAAATGTAAATGTTTTTTTGTTTTTTTTCAGTTATAAGCTAACCTAACAGCTAGACAATTTTGCACATAAACATACTTGGGTTTGGTGTACTGTGTGTATAACATTGCACTGAAGGTTAATTTTGTAGACATTTCAGCCTGCACACTTACAACAGAGTTTTAGCAGTGGCCACTAGAGACTCCTGTGCAAAATGAGATCTTGTAATTTGCGCTGGAGAGGATGTGTATTTAAGAAAATAACAGCGTTCACGAGAAAGTTAACTCTTTGTTCGCTGTTAAAAAATTATACGTTTTACTGTATATTTAGAACGCATACTCCAGTATTATGTAGAGTATATATACATTTTATGTTGTTGATTTGTCTTAATCTCGTTAAGAATTAACATAACTGATTTGTTACAAATGGTGAAAGACCTGGTGATATGCGACTCGCAGAAGGTTAGAGCCAACTCACCAAGGGGGCACATATGGTATGTATCTTTTTTTTTTTTAAACTGATAAGAAGCAAATAAACACTCTTGTAAATGCTGTCAATTTCAGCCAGCAACCCCAAAACACACACACACACACGCACACACACGCAATCACACACATACACCCGTTTCGCACTAAATATTGGACCACGTTTAAAACTAAATAACGGTAAAATGTAGGTCCTAACCAGATCTATATAATTTACTCTTATCTGGACTACTTTTCACAAATGGAAATTTTATACCAAATGTTTATTAAATGAGTGAGACTGGGAGATTATTCAAATCAGACAAGAGCTAAACGTTGCAACGTTCCTGAAACGAATTCCCATGCTTTTTACTTTATCTCATTATAAAGACAATACGGCTTGGTTGTGCTGTTCACACTTTTTTGGACCGAGGACGCATTATATTGATGCCACCCGCTGAGTGTTTATTGTAAACAACAACACTGTTAACCTATGCATTTCAAACTTGTATGCATTTGGAGCCTTGCTGTGTAACTCTGCTTTATTTGATAGCCTATTATTTTATTTTACTTTGTTTTAATTCCATTACATTTGTCATCTTAAATAATGATCTGTAGGCTACACACATGTTGTTAACTGTAGTCACTTACAAACACACATATTTTGGACACATTTACTTTAAATACAATGCACAGGTATTGCAGACTTTGAAAGTTAATTCGTCCAAAATATTGGAGTATTTTGTGGATGTTAAAATAGTGTATCTTTTTCTGGAGACCTGTAAGAGGTTTACAAGCAATACGGTATCCTGTGTTAGTTATATCCAGAACAAGGAACTCTTCATATTGGCCTCCAATGATTTCCTGGAGGAACATGTGGAAGCAATAGATGTGCAGTCAGAAAGCTGAAGATATACTATACAGCGCAAAGGGGCAGGAGGCAGAGATCCTTCAGATTATTCTTCGGGGCTTCATCCAGGACAAATGTACGAGCATTCCTTACAGCGTTAACATTAACATGCATGGACTGATCACCCCCATTCTCCACCTCGAAAGCTCCCCACTCTCTCTTCTCGACTCTTTTCCTCGCAGATTTGAAAGTCTTTAAACTGTATTATAGGTTGCTTTAAAAATGCACTTGTGTTGAATAAATTGCGCTTTAGAAAGCGCGTTTATTATTTTCCATGGTATTAGAGCGCCCCCTTTCAAGAAATATGAGTAGCAGTACTAGCCTAACAAAATGTAAGTAGAGTATGAGAGCTAGTTTTCTGCATCTTCAACACTAACTTAAATGTACCCCCCCCCCTAAAACAAAATACTGTGTTTTCCTCAAATACATTCACAACACCTTTTATATGCAACATTATGCATTTTTAACATTTTTGTTTGTAAGAAAACAATGGTCCATTTGTTAAACTTTCAGTTTTTATTATTATTATTATTATTTTACAGGTATTTTCCGTATGCTACTGGAAAGAAAACATATAACAATGTATGTAATTGTAATAAAATAATAATATAGGTGCATCATTTGTCTTTAATCTCTGCTCCTACACAATACAACAGCATGTTGGTTATAAACATACAAAAAACAACTACGTAATTATTTAAAGTATTTTGGTCAACTGAGAAGGTATCTTACAAAAAAAATGAACATTTGGCAATGCTTTTTATCTGTGATAGTATTATGCGCCGCCTCTGTGTAAAAAAAGTGTGTTCCTGTAAATGTCAAAGGAAACCTGACTCCAGTCACTGGGCAAAGCCGACTCTTATTTTGAAAAGGACTAGAGGGGCTTCATTTCCTGATAGTTATTTACTTTAAGGCAGATGATAAGTTTTTGGAAGGATGGACTGTTACATTGAATCAATTACAAGTCGCGGTGGTTGAAACCCATTACTAAGCGTAGCAGTGGAAGTAGAAAGAACGGGACATATGCTTCTTACCCCATAGGATTTTTGCTTTGCGGATTATCATTGTCAGAAAACCGAAACATATATTGAGGAAAACCCCAAGCGAATGAAGCATCTAGAACAATTTTAACTGATCCAACCTTTTCTTTTAAAGGGAAAAAGAAAAGAAAAAAAAGATTTTAAAAGGTATGGTGTTGCATAGTATGTTTAGTTATTTAAAAGTAGTAAACTTGTCTATAAATCCTAAACTTTTAATCTACCTCGGCTGTTCATAGATACATTGTACTTCATATTTATATATATGAACCAATGTTATATATATATATATATATATATATATATATATATATATATATATATATATATATATATAACGAAAAGGCACATTTAAAATGACGCCGTTGTACAAAGCGAAAAGCACTATGGTGAATAACGTTTTATGGAAAAGTACAGTAAGACATTTAATTAACTTAGTGATTGCATTTTTGCATTTTCAGACGCGTTTTGTTAGAAAGTGGTTTCTTTTTCTATGGTGATGTTTGGTATAGCCTACAGGTCTAACTCCCAGACCTGCCATTCCAACTTACACTTTTTACAGTTTGCAAGATACAACACAGCATCTGAGAATTTATGGAATTAAGATATGCGGGAACAATATATAGGAAGCTGACTGAAGTTTATCAATCAATCAATCTGGATATCGAAGGACATTCAACGACATTATATATATATATATATATATATATATATATATATATATATATATTAAAAACGGCATTGGATATTTTCTAGAAACTTGATGAAAATCACCTACAGTTCTGAAAATCCCGAGCGACTGCTCTTTCAACTTGTTTTACGTTTCGGAGGATGCTGTGGAAGACGGTGGATAATAAGCCCTGACTAAATGTTCTAGAGTGGGAGATGGCACGTCTTAAGTTGTACAGTTATTTCGGGGAGATGCTCTCTTGGCTTTAATGACAAACATATGCTGTGGAGGCGATCGCATTCCTGCATATGGTATGGGATTTTTTTTTTTTACTGGAAAGACGTCCTTTCTCAGACTTCTTTTAATCAGGATGGAAACGGGGTTCGAGTCTTTGTGACTTGCAATGGACTGAAAAAAAAAAATATAATAATGCAACACAATGGATTATTATTATTATTATTATTATTATTATTATTATTATTATTATTATTATTATTATTATTTAGTAAAAACGAAACCGCTTTAAAAGAGTACCGCATCGCTGCATTTTCCTATTTACTCTTTACCCGAATTACCATATAGTACAATTATATAATGAGCCTTTATAGCTTTTGTCATTTTCTATTTTAGAATGATATTGTGCATGCTTTAAATATTTTTGTAGGATAGTAGTGTCTCTAAATGTCGTCACTAGAACTTTTTTTTCTGCTGCCTTCACTCCCCTGCGCTTTTCAAGCAGCACATTCCCATGTAAATGGATTATTCGCGTGTGGGATTACATTTAACAGTTATACTCTGCAGGGTAGCACTTGGACAGCTGTTTTTTGAAGTGTCAGAAATTGCACAGAAGCAAACAAGGATCTCAAGAAACATATCTGCAAACTTGTTTTAGTCTACCCGAAAACCCATGGGGACTATTATAACGAATACGTAGCCTACAGAATCGCTTCAGCAGAGACACCTATCCCAATGCTATATTGTCTTGAAGATGTCAAAACTGATTAAACTGTTGTCACCTTCAAGTGAGTCTCCCAAGCTCTGTGAGACTGTTCGCGTGGGAAGTTCGTCAGCCGAAGAAATGTATGAAATATCCTCTTCATTAAACAGCCTCAACACCCCGGGATTTGCCAAGTTTAATTAGTCTCTTTGGACTCAGCTGAGTGGATTGCTTAACAAATGTGTGTTTGTACTTTTGCAAAGCCCAGACGCGGTAACTCTGTGTTCCCTCAAAGCCGACTCCACAGGCGCCTTCATTACACTAGTCTACAGTGTTTTAATTACATGCAATATAGAGTGTGTGTTTTACGCAACAATATTTATCATGTTTGGGAAGTTACATTTAGAAGTTAATGCAATACGTCCGTAATTGTAGCTTGTGCTCCCTACTTGCTGTTTTTAAGCACTTTGTGAAAAGCGCTGTTCCCTACATGTTGTTGCAACAATAGCCAGGTGTTTCTATTACTTGCCAGACTAAATGCGTGATATTGTAGTCAGCTTTGAAACGGGTTGTTTCCAAAGTGTTGTATAAAGTTGATAATGGCGCATGGTTCAATTTGATATTTGGAACCCCACAATTCAAACGATGTTGCTGGGGGTTGGGTGGGCCAATCCTATCGCTGCAGTTTAGAAAGCACTTAATGGTGTCTCGCGCTACACCCCTGATGAAATCCAGTCTCTGGACATCAGAGGAGCCGGGCTGCAGACTTTGATTAAATCCAGTGCTAATGTCTGTCTGATACTACTCACAAGAGTGTGTATTGAAGATTAGAAGAACACTAAATTATTGGCTTGTGAGCATTTTAACAACTTGATTAAAGTCGTCTTTTTTTGTGAGGTTTTTATCTATAGGCTATGAAAAGTATGTCGTTGAGTGTGTGTTTTTTACGTGTTTGTTTGTTTGTTTGTTTTAGTTTTATGATGTGAGAATATTGATTTAATTTGATAAAACAGCAGTATCCAGGATAAAAGTCATTCGAATGCATAACATTACCGAATCGAAGTTCCCTCTTTATGGATCTCATTACATTTTACAAGCCCGTGTTTCTTTGAAAAAAAAAAAGCTTTTCGGGATTGGTCTGAAATTGAAAATTCCAATTTATTTTTGTCAGATTTGATTGGTGTGTTGCATACATTATCGTTCAATCAATGTTGTACACATTTGTTATCCAAACAATCGCAAGATCAAACAGTGTACTTTTTTTTTTAAATATAGTTTGCCCGAGAGGAAATACATTACAATAAATAAATAAATAAATAAATAAACTTTAACCCGAGTTGTATTTTTTACCATACATTACAGAAATTAGTAGAATTTTTATTTCTGGTGGAGCTTTTAATGTTTTTATCCCTCTGCAAACTTTTTTTTTGAACAGCAGTAACTTGATGCTTTAGAGATGGGGCAACCTTTTAGCAAAGAAATAAAGTATTTTGGCGCCCCCTTGTGATTAATGTTGCAAAATGAATTTACCCTCAAAATATTACTTCAGCGTTCAGTGTTTGCAATGCTGTTTTTTTGGGGGATTAATCAAGAAAGCTGCAACACCTTGGTGGGGGCCACTACTAATGGTTATGGGGTTAGGTTCAAGCCTGTGGTTGCTTCATGTTTGGTCACTGTGGCTTCAAGTCCTAGATTAGTCATCAGTTCTGTCTGAACAAAGCATGGGGGAGCAAAAAAAATTAAATTGCAAAGTTGGCATTTTTAGTGTCGTACTAGAATAATAAACTATGGCGAAATTATGTTTTTGAACTAAGCCAATTTCCATTATTTGTGATCACTTGAAGTGTATTGGAATCCGATTTTTGTCCCGTTAGACCCGCCCCCATTTTTAGTGACAACCAATTAAAGAAAATCATTGATGTCGATACATAAGGAGCTGACTTTGGCTGCTGTAGTTTGAAAGTGGTGCAGATAACGGAGATTGCTCATAGCTTCGGTGTTTGCTGGCAGTTACTGTCGGATGTTTGTAATTATACCACGAGGTATATTTTATAATATATTTTTTAAAATAACATTTATAGGGGATGTAAAATAATAACCAAGTCAAAACGAACTCATTGTTTTTATTGATCTGAAAATAGACTAAACACCACAAGAGAACTGTGGCCAGTTATTTGAAAGGTGGGTTTTAAGATAGTAAATATTACATATGTATTTGCTGTAAGTCTTCAAGAGGACTTTAGATTTTTTGTCAAACAAAAAGTTTTAAAAAATACCATTATCCTTTTTTTTCAGGTTCTGCAACATGGCTGTCTTGAAGACACTCCTGACTCTAGGATGTCTCTTGCTTGGGATCTCTATAGGTAAACTATATTTACAAAATAGCACATTTCTTATTAGAATTGAGAAATACAGGTCTTGGGAGCATTGCATGGTCAACAGTTAATCCTTAACATTAACGTAAATGTTTGTGAATCCCAAAGGACACGCGCACACACACACACACTGTCAGTAAATCATGAGTCATATTTACTGGTAAATGTACAACATCTAATTAACATTTGTCCGACATTATAAAACTGTAAGAATATAAAATCGAAATAGGCTAATCATAAATCAGGGTAATATATTATGAAACAAATATAACTGCTTTATTATTATTATTATTATTATTATTATTATTATTATTATTATTATTATTATTATTATTATTATTACTACTACTACGACTACGACTACTACTACGACTACTACTACTACTACTACTAATAATAATAATAATAATATTATAACAATATATTTTTTCAGGTCCCCAGTCAGTTGATGGTGAACAGCCAATGCCTGTCATTTACCCTGATAAAGATGAACTCATCGTACAGCCCCACTCTTCCATCAATCTGAGTTGCTCTGGAGAAAGCCAGCTGAGCTGGGACGCCCCTGTCTTACTGAAAGATGTCACTCTGGTAGAAGAACTTGTGAACACCGGACACTTCGTCACATCACTGCATGTACAGAACGCCTCTGCTTCCCATACTGGATTCTACACCTGCATGTATGCACCATTAGATAATAACAACGAGGAGATGGATGGGAGCTCAGTTTACGTTTTTGTTCCAGGTATGTTGTTGACATCACCAACAAATGCTGGTTGAAAGTACATGTTCATTAAGCTTTGAGCATTGAGCTCCAAACCATTGAAACCATTGAATCATATTTATTTTTTATAAATATTGTAATAAAGCTGAAAGCAATGTTTTTTTTCCCTCAGAGTGTTTTAAATTGAATTATGCATTAACAGTACATTTTCTTTGTTTTTCACAGATCCAGCTGTGGCTTTCCTTGTCCACGAAGATCCACTCAGTAAACTTGTTCTTCCAAGTCCCTTTGGTATGGAAATTCCGTGCCGTGTATCTGACCCGCGGACACACGTAACCCTCACCAACATAGATACAGGCGTTGAGATGAACAGCCAGTATGACAACAAAAGAGGCTTCATTGGGATCTTCCCTTCCGGAACCTACATTTGTAAAGCCACTGTCAATGGAGTGAAAACTCAAAGTGAAGAATATATAGTCCATGGCGAAATAGGTATGTATCCAAAATGACAATAAATGCTGCTCTTCTCGTTCTGTGTTGCCGAGATTCACAGCATGTCATTTGAATGTATGCGCAAGTGATTAAGTCAAATAAAGGAATATTTAATTAAAAATGGGAGGAAACCACTAAAACCTTCCCCGCTGGGCTAGGTTCAAATTAATAATGCAACACAAAGCCTTGATTTCAGTAATAAAATCAGAGTGAAATGCTGGATTTGGGTTAATGGTTGTGTTCAAAAAGACACTCCTAGTTTGCAATTGTTCAGAACATTAATCTTGGGGTTTCAAGGGGATTCTGTTTCTGTTTTAACAAAAAATGCAAAATAGTTTAGTTAACTAAACAGAAACGTATGGTGAATTGAGTGTATTATTTTAAAAATGGTCAATTAAGTGCTGTTGTAAAGCAGTAGTTGTGTGTCCTATATAGGTACATTTTTCTAAATTTCACCTGAAAAAACATTTCTGTCTTAATGTTTACCCCTTCAGAGCTTTCCGAACTCCATGTTAAACTAGAGGTGCATCAGGCAGTGCTGAAGGAAGGGGAGCATATTTCTTTAACTTGCGTAGTCAGTGGGGACCACATGTTCCAGCAGGACTGGCAGTACCCTGGGAAACAGGTAAGGAAATAGCCCAAATAGTTACATCTATATGGTAATAGATCACTCTCATCATGAACATCATCATGTTCTTGACCTATCAGCAATGATCCGTAAATAATATGAGTTTTTCTGAATAGGCTGGGAGAGGAGTGCAGGACGTGAAGACTATGCAAGATGGTGAGGTCCGGTACACACTGAGTATTCCTCGAGCCTCTGTGAAAGACACGGGGGATTACAAATGTTCTGTAACACAAACAGAGGACGAGACAATAGTGAGGACGAAGAACGTAACTGTTTATGGTATGTTGAACTCTAATGCTGTATTTCATAAATGAAGCTGTTAAGTTTATGCATCAACATTTATCTTATAATAGTGAATCCTGATGTAGTCCATGCAGGCAATTTGAAATGATATATTTCTTGTTTTCTTCCCTTCCATAGAGAAAGGATTTATAACTTTGGTTCCCACGTTTGGCCAAATGGAATATGCAAACTTGTATGATGATAAGGAACTCACAGTGAACATTGAAGCTTACCCAGCACCAAAGGTGACCTGGTTGAGGGACAATGTTACAGTCAATGGAGGCTATGCAGTGACAACCCATATAAGTGGAATCAGGTAAAGCAGAATAAATACATATCGTTTCTAAATAACCATAGCAGCATATCATTTATAATGCTTATATGACATATTACAATATATTATACGCTGATCAGATGACGTCCTAAGATGTTCTGGGTCCTCGTCTTTTTTTATTTTAGATTCTGATGCATACTGTACTTTTAATTCGCAGGTATCAGAGTACTCTGAGACTGATTCATGCAAAAGAGGAGGACATTGGAAACTATACTATTAAGGCTGAGAATGAAAATAAACAAACTAGTTACACATTTTCTTTACGAGTTAACGGTAAGAACATTTTATCATACTTATCTAAAACACATAATCTGCAGTGATTTTGAATTAACACAAATCTAGTTTTATCCTAGTGTTATGTATATCCATTGACAGAATTCACCTCAATCAGCCCATCTATCTGTTTTCTTAATTCAGGGCCTCGTTTACCTCTGCACCAGCAAGCATTGCCAGTAATTTCCCCCCATAAAGAGGAACTCATTGTGCAGCCTCTATCCTCGTTCAAACTGAGTTGCTCTGGGGAGAGCGAGGTAACCTGGGATGCCCCTGTCGAGGACAGTCAGGTCATGCTTGAGGAGGAAGAAGACAACAGTGGACTCTTTGTGACTTCTCTTAACGTACAGAATGCCTCGGCTTCCAATACAGGATACTACTCCTGTTATTACTCAGCAGTGAACAACACAGAGGATGCTAATCTGGACAAGAGCTCCGTTTACATTTATGTTCCAGGTATGTTAAATAATGAGGACCATTTTTAGGGAAAGGTTATGGGTGGAGTTGGACTTAATAATACAAGAGCCACAGTCATTCTAGCTTACCTTGGAGCTTACAGAGTAGAATATCTGCTGAAATTTCACCATAGACAATTCAGTTTAAGGTTTATCAATTCAATTCAGTTCAAGGTTGATCAATTCTTTTGGTTAGTTTAAGTTCTTTCACTGAAACTCAGAGTGGGGTTTCCCAGCAAGGGTTTCTCTTTTTGTTTTGCAGTTTGTACATCATTTTGACTCCTTTTAATTTCTGTACAAGAATTTTAGTTTTAAATTACCAATTGATTACATGTTCTATGATTTATTTCAGATATAAACCAGAAATGTAAAACAAAGTATCCCAAACTATAGTGCAACCTTAATTGTTTTAATACCACTTTAAGCTGATTATTTCCTTTATTAACATGTTGTCCTTGATGGACTTTTTTTGAAGACTAAAGTGTGAATCCTTTACTTTTCATTACAGATCCAGCAGTTCCTTTTATTCCCCCTCTAAACCAATTTAGTCAACACGTTCCTGCAACCTATGAGGACATGGAAATCCCTTGCCGTGTAACTGACCCACATTCAAACGTTACCCTGACGAATGCAGACACAGGCTTGGCAATATCCAGCCTGTATGACAGCAAAAGAGGCTTCATTGGGGTCTTTCCTGAAGGGACCTATATATGTGAAGCCATCATTAATGGCGTGGAAGTCATGAGTGAAGAATATATAGTGCATGGTTGGAGAGGTATGTGCCTCACATTGAATGACAGAACTATACTTTATTTAATGAAGGAACATTTTGAGCAAGCATTCTGATTTTCAGGGATTGAGATTAAAACACCTCTATGTACACCTGAAAAATTGGCCTAATTCCATCCATGTTTTTCCTCTTCAGAAACCTCTGAACTTCATGTTGAGCTGGAGGCTCCAAAAACAGTGGTTATGGAAGGGGAACCTATCATCGTTACCTGTGTAGCCAGGGGGAGTGAAATGCTGGAGGACCACTGGAAGTACCCTGGGAAACTGGCAAGAAAAGAAAAGATTTCCTCATATATTACATACAACTGTCTGGTTTTTTCCATACTGGAAGAAAGTCGCCCAAACCCCCCGTCCCGTCCCGTCCCTGTGCCGCCCCTGTCCCCAAACCACAACAACTCATAAAGAGGTTTACTAATATTTCTTCCAGAACAACAGCAAAATGCAATTATAAATTGAGGGATTAAACTTGGGTTTATCAAAAAGTAAGATTAGATTGGTCTTTACTAATTGCACATTTGACGTGCTGTCCTTTTTATATAGGCTAACAGAGGACTGAAGACTGTGAAGGAAAACAAGAAGGATGTTGAAATCCGGTACACTCTGAGTATCCCACAGGCCTCAGTGAAGGACAGTGGGCTCTATGAGTGCTCCATAACCCATGTGATGAGTGATGAGATACAACTGAAGAAGGTCACCATCACAGTTTACGGTAAATTGAACTTTAAAAAAAAAAAAGCCTGTCTATGATGTTAATAATGCAAGTGCTTCTAAACATACAAGCAATCCTAAAGTTAGGACTTTGTGCAACCTCAATCAGGTATTTGTCCATCTGTAAGTTGCAAAATTGAGTTAGTTTGACATTTTATTTCAAATAATTAAAATGTAAATATATAAGTAGATATGTGATTACAAGGGAGTATATGCATGCAGCTATTCAATTCTATTCTTGTATTTCTTGTTTTCTAAAGAGAAAGGATTTATCACTTTGGACCCAAAGTTTGCCAAAATGGAATTTGCTAAGCTACATGAAGTAAAGGAATTTAAAATGAACATCAAAGCTTACCCGGAGCCTAAAATGACCTGGTTTAAGGACAGTGTTATTCTGAATGAAGACAGCACAGAAATAACCAGCACCAAGGCAGAAATCAGTGAAACCAGGTAAAGAAAAACACATTTTTTGATCATTACCTGTGAACAATATGGTTAGTCGCATTGCTTAATGGTAGAAACAAAGCAGAAGAACACATCAAGAATAATGAAAAAGCAAATCAAAAGTAAACCAACCTCTATATCATAAAAAACCCCATTGTGTAATATTACTTTTTTATGGTTTACTGTTAATACTTCCAATTTTCTGTGCTTTGCATTCAGTGAAATCAGGGTTCACATCCTGCTAGATGACACTTATGTCTGCTTTGATGTGGTACATTGGATTGGATTTTGTGTTTAGGGGTATTCATTGCAGGCAACTGTTTCCATCTTGTTTGATGGTGGGTGGATTACAAAGCCCTTCAATTAAAGAAAGTTCATTGTTCTTTTAATTCACAGATATCAGAGTACCCTGACGCTCATTCGTGCAAAAGAAGAGGACAGCGGCAACTACACCATTTTAGTTCAGAATGGAAACGAGAGTGTTAGTTACACATTTTACTTGCAAGTGAAAGGTAATTAAATGTTTTTCAGCTATTGGAATTAATTGGCAGTCGTTGTCATACTGTCGTTTCTGTATTTCACATATATCAATTTATTTTTGCAGTTCCAGCAGCCATAGTGGATCTGATGGATGTTCACCACGGTTCCAACGGTGGACAGTCGGTAGTGTGTATAGCTGATGGGTTACCTGCACCCCAAGTTGAATGGTTCATTTGCAAGAACATAAAAAAGTAAGTCATGTATCCCTTCTTCAAACCCCAAATAGTTTTTTTATGTCTCAGAATACACAACTTAATTGTGTACTGCTGTTATAATTGACCTTGCTTGGTCTTCAGCTGATTAAAATATAATGTAATTTTCTATTACAGTAATTCTAGTGATAAGGGGGTCTATTCATAAAGGGTTAACAGCTGTCGAAATGAGAAAACAGGAGCACATGATCGGATTTCGTCCATAGTCGCCTATTTAATGGCAGTTGCTATTCATAAGAGATAATTCAGATGTGTAGTTAAGCACCAACGATTTTCGTCTATGAACGAATTGAGAGAAAGGTTCATGATTACCTCATTAGCATAACGTTTTCATCACTCCTGAGCATCAACCTATATTCATAAGAGTGAACGACAGCAAAATGCTGTTGATAACTAGGAGTTATTGAACACTTTCTACAGTCAAGTCTAAACTAACGACAACCTTGTTAAAGACTATTATTTTAAAGACATATTTTATTACTAGACTTGCTGTGTTATACAGTTTGACATACCCGTGATTAACACTGCCTATTTTGAAGAAAAAAAAAATCTGTAGCTTTATATGAAGGAAAATGTTTAGTATAAATATATACTCACACAAGAACATAATCATTTTGAAACAGCGCTGTGAAGCGGAGAGCAGGTGAGAGACTGAGAATACAGTTATTTTATTATTATTATTTCTTTGCCTTGATCCGCGGCTGACAGCGGTCCTTTTTCTTTTTTTTTACCTGTGTTCACAATAAACAGTTTGGACGAATACTACCTGTGTGAACCTGTTTATTATCATGGAGCGTTACACTATACAGTATACCAGTGCTGCTGATGCAGTCGGTGGGAAATTTGGGCTTGCTTGGAAATTTGGGCTCGATCAGTGTTCGAAAGGGAGTCTTGTTTTTTTTTTGGTCCTGCAGTTAACAGTGGAAATCTTATGTGTGTGTATGGAAATGTGTTCACTAGCGTTGCCAAACAAAATGAAAATACAAAGTATTTATTTAAAAAATACTTTTTTTCTAAATTATGACATGTCCTGAATTTTTGGCAGACGTGATAGGGGCATCGGAATCAGGTTTTGCAAACTGCCCATGCCTGGCAGCTGCAGACTCGGGTTTCGGTAGTATTGTAGGTGGATTCTGTCTTTCTTTTTGCAACAGCTACCGACGGCAACCAGGGAACATTAATAATGTTGATGATGTTATCAAAAAGAGGTCGATTTTCGTTCTTGAACGACTGTATACCCATTCATGAAGTGCTTTGCGACAGTCGTCCGTTTTCTCAGATCATTTTATGAATAGCAATATGGGCGACTTTCGATAGTTTTAAACGAAATTCGTTTTATTACGACAGTCGGCAAGTACTTTTATGAATAGGGCCCAAGGTGTCTAATATAGTACCTTTCGTTCCCCTTCTAGATGTGCCAATGATTCATCACAGTGGACTCCTTTGTCCATAAATTCAACTGATATCACTATTGAAACCCATCTAGATGAAGAGAACAAGATTGAAAGTGAAGTGATATTTGCCAAACTAGAGGATACTTTGGCAGTGAAGTGTCTAGCTAAGAATGAGCTTGCTGCAGTGGCCCGAGAAGTGAAACTAGTTTCGCACGGTAAGTATTTTCCTCTTAGTGGTCAAGAAATGCACTAAAGTCTGAGGAAGACTTTCATTTTTTGTTTTGTGAAATGTACAAAAGTGCTTACATGATGAGAAGGGAATCTGTAGTTCCAGTTGTGTATTGGTGGTACTTTGTATTTATTCGGTATTCACTGTCACCTGACTTCCTACAAACTAAGCAGCACCATTTGTTGCATCTACTACACTGCTCTTCAGACCTTTTGGCCTTGCGCTGCCCTGTACTAGCATATGGACACAGACCACTAGTATACATTGCACTTAGGTACTAAAGAGCTATCAGATGAGTGTGACCTCTAATTAGTTTAGCATAGGCTTTGTCCACACTTGGACCCGCAAGGTGAAGCTATAAAGTGAATCCCACAGCACTATTTAGGTGTGGAGTCTTTTTTTAAAGCACCCGTTGATTTTTTTTTTTTCTTCAACAGCTTTACGATCTGAGTTAACAGTGGCTGCTGCAGTGCTGGTTTTGTTGGTCATTGTCATCATCTCACTGATAGTGCTTGTCATTATCTGGAAACAGGTACAAGAATGTTACCCATAGTTCACTATAATCAGCTATTTGTTTCTTCAGGTATTGCATTTTGTAGCACAGAGTGATGTCTTAAACCAAAGTTTGATTTTAAATTGTATTTTTTAGAAACCCAGATATGAGATTAGATGGAGGGTGATTGAGTCCATCAGCCCCGACGGCCATGAATATATCTATGTGGATCCCATGCAGCTGCCCTATGACTCTAGATGGGAGTTTCCTCGTGATGGACTTGTGCTTGGTAAGCATTCGGTGTTAGTGGGTGGCATGTTTTGTTAGTGGGTTGTAACAATGGTTATCTTTGGGTTAGAAAGAAAAGTCACTAGTGTGCCTCGCCCCTAAGGATGGAAGTGCTGTCCTGATGACATCATGTCTGAGGTCACACCTCAGTGTTCTAAAACTCCAGCCGAGTGACAGAGCCAGTTTAGAACCAAACAAACATGATCAATTACCTCCTTTAGATAACTGACCCTAAACACCAAAATATGTGTGAATTCTGTTCTTTAATCTTCCTTTGTTCGCACAGGACGAATCCTTGGGTCCGGTGCTTTTGGCAAAGTGGTAGAAGGAACCGTATATGGGTTAAGCCATTCACAGCCAGTGATGAAAGTTGCTGTAAAAATGTTGAAATGTGAGTATTTGGGCTTTTTATTAAAACATTTTTTTTTTGGTTTTCATGAAATAAAAATGATGAGTTACCGCCTTGGACAGATTTTGAAGATGCTTCTCAATCTACGAATAGCAATTAATTGCGGGGTGTTAAAAATGGGCATCAAGTGAAATACAAACTTTTTCATACTATTTTTTTTTTTTTTTGATTGAGATACACGTCATTTTTTTTTCTGAGATACGCGTCATTGATTCATTATTTATATATTTATTTTTTATGCAGGAAGTTAACCCGTTGAGAATGTGGCCTCATATTCAAGACTACTGTATACACAGTATTAAAACTGCAAGATGAAATCACCGTTTTGTCTAATCACTGTTTTTTATGTGAAACAAAGAAACAAAGAATGAAAAGTATGCTTAGTAAACATTTACTATTCTCATAAATCATAGGAGTGGGTGATCTACCACTTTTTAGAAAACAGGGTTTGCAGACCCAATCAGCACCAGACAGTGCAGAAACTAGTAATGTAAACCAAATTAGCATTCACTGAAGATGTATGCACTACAATATATTACAAAGACAGAAGAATGTTTTAAAATGAGTTTACTAATTTTAGTGATAATACACAATAAGTAAAAATACTACAAAGCTACAAGATCATAAGACATTTTATGACAGGAATAAGCTATTTAACCCATCAGTGCTGACAATTTTCCTATAAACTGTCGTGTGTCTAGCAGCTAGAAGTACCATAAGTTATTCGCTTATTTATTCCACACATTAATATTAAATAATGGTAGCTACGTGTTGCTAGTTTTCTGGGATTTCAAACAAAAAATAAAATTCTATATTTTTTTTTCACTTTGAAACTAAATAAATAAGCCTGCTTACATTTTAACAAAATAAGTACCAACAGAAGTGTTTTTTTTTTGTAACAGCTTTTTTTCAAAATTGCCTGCGGTAAGTCATTCACGGACCCCCCCCCCCCCATTAAAAATATCAAAATATTGTTTCTTTTAACAGCATGTGTTGTATCAGGAATCCCCCCTTCATGACAGTCTTGACCCCCCTTCATGAAAGTCTGGATCCCCCTGGTGTATATATATAATTTTGCTTCATAAAGTCCAATGAAACCTGAATAATGTTACGTAAACATTGAATTGCATACTGCTTTGTAGTTTTCCGTATACTTAACAAAAACTGACAAAATTGAAAAATAAAAGTCTATCGCTTCCGGTAAACTTTTGCAATATCATTTTGTAGTTTATCTGATTATATGATGTTAAATCTAAGATCTAAATTATGTTCATATATATATATTTTTTTATTATGTATCAATCATAACATTCTAGGTGATGCCAAACTTTTGGCTATAGCTGTTTTAGTTTATTCAGTTACCTCGTTAGGTATTGTTGTCTAAGCTGGTGACAGTGTTATCGTTTTAGGTCATGGTTAGCAGTTTTATGATAAAACATTAACATACGGACAATATTGGTTATTGTTGGTTCCAATCACAGCCACAGCAAGATCCAGTGAGAAGCAAGCCCTCATGTCTGAACTAAAGATAATGACTCACCTGGGGCCCCATCTAAACATTGTCAACTTGCTGGGAGCATGCACTAAAGCAGGTATGTTAAACTGTAGTCAAAATCTGAACCAATGTATTGCATTTTTACAGTTTTCATAAAACACATTCATAAAAAATATGCATTGCAATTGTAAAATGTCTGACCTTTTAATATATGGTTTATATCTAGGGCTTCTTTTTCTCAGTGTTTTATCCCGGCATTTTCTGCTCTCCTTTAAAAATGAAATTGAAGCCATTCGTGTATTTCAATCACAACTGAGAAAAGCGTTAATAGTAAAATTGATTGAATTTGTTTTTTTTTCCTGTGAAACAACTAAATGGCTTTTAAATCCTAAGTCTTAAAAGCAGAAGCAACTCACCTAAATACAGTTACCGTATGTATAAAGATTGTAATAAAGTGTGTCCAGCATAAAATACTTTATTTTATGTTTTATAAAGATTAGTCGCTTATGTTGCTTGTAAATGAAAAATTACTATTAACATATTTGTGATTGAGATACACGAATGGCTTAACAGGTATCAATTGAATTCTTAAAGGAGAATACAAAAGTCGGGGTAAAACAATGAAAATCTAAAATTATTTTCCCACTTGGCTGAATACTCTGTTAGCTTGCACTCACAAGCTTACAAACGCCTCTGTGTACCATTAAATTTAATTTGCCATTATTTATTCTCATCATGCTGCAGGTCCTATTTATATCATTACTGAATACTGCTTTTATGGAGACCTGGTTAACTATCTGCATAAGAACCGTGAAAATTTCTTAAATCGACACCCAGAGAAAACGAAGAAGGATCTTGATATCTTTGGTATCAACCCTGCAGATGAAAGCACTAGAAGGTAAAAAAAACCCCATAATATGTTGCTACTCTTCATCCATACTTAAACAATGTCCACCTGAGTGTCATTTGCAAAATTCTCTATAACATCAGTATCCATTTGTTTTCCTATCATTCTGCAGCTATGTGATCTTGTCTTTTGAAAACAAAGGCGACTACATGGACATGAAGCAAGCTGATACAACGCAGTACGTGCCAATGCTGGAGATGAAGGATGGTTCAAAGTATTCTGACATCCAAAGATCAAATTATGATCACCCACCTTCACATGAGCAAAAATCACTAACTGGTAAGTCTGCAGTTAGTTCAAGAAGAAAACATATTCTTGGTTGACCAAAAATACTACTTTTTTGATTTGTCAGCATTCAATAGTCATTTTACTCGACTGTACAAGATACACGTTGTCCTGCATTCTACCATGGACATATCTTTAAATGTTAGCTAGCAACGTAATTACACACTAGATGATTGAGCACGCTATAATATGCACTCTTTAACAGGATCAGGTCATATTTCTATTTAAAACTATTTTGAACTAAATATATATTTCTGTACATTTTTTTCTTAATTACTCAGATACTGAAGTAAGCAATTTGCTGTCAGATGACAGCAGTGAAGGTCTCACTGTAATGGACCTGCTCAGCTTCACATACCAGGTTGCGAGAGGCATGGAGTTCTTGGCTTCCAAAAATGTAAGTAGTGTGGGGGGGTGCAGCACAATTCTATAACTTTGTGTCACTGGTTCTTCCACTGTGACAGTGATGGTTATTTCTAGGGACATCAAAAAGTTGTTTTCTTGCATTGACAATCCCAGCTATGAGTAAAATTGAGTTTTATTTGGTGCCACTTCTCCTGTGTGGTTATACGAGGGGAAGATAACTTTGCAGGTCTTCAATGCAAGCAGTGGCACAGTCATGAAATCTGTATACTGGGTCGCTTGGAAAGATGATCTCAAAAGATCTCAGGGATCGCATTACAAGGACAGCATCGCATATATGCAATAAACCAAGGTTTATAATTTGATACGGAGGGAAAATATGTTGCTCTGAAGGAAATGCCAGTCAGCATCAATGTAGCTAAAATTACATGTTTACAAAAGCACTTTATATAGCCTGTGCTAGTTCTGCCAGATCTAGGGTTTCATTTTATTTACCCTGCTATTACAAAGTCATTGTGTACTTATGTTGCAATAAATTAGTCATATACTTGGAAACTCCAAAAGTTAATTTGGCACATTTTTTTAATGGTTTGGTGCATGTTTTAGGGAAATTAATCAGTAAGCATTTAAAGTATGCAATACTGTAAATTTACACAACAAATGTCTTCACTAACAGAAACGTACTTCCCTTTCTATATAGTGTGTTCATCGTGATTTGGCTGCAAGAAATGTCCTGTTGTCACAAGGAAAGATTGTGAAAATCTGTGATTTTGGATTAGCTAGAGACATCATGCATGACAACAACTACGTTTCATGCGGCAGTGTAAGTATCTTGTGATAATACATACTGGTGGCGGAGTGTCGCACCCCTATATATATGTGCACTGTTTTATTATTATTTGTATTATTGTTTGCGGCGCGGATAAAAGCGCTGCGTATTTGTTATTGTTTTTGTGTTTTTAAAAACCTTGTGAGGATGCGTGGCTGATCAGCTAGTGATTTATTTAACTGGCTGACAGTCACGCATCCTTATTAAACTTGTACAGACGGTGACCATCTCCCGAGTTAATTCACTGATTAATTGTTAATCGGGAGATGGACGCTGTATATAAACCTGCAGCTCTCTACCCTCGGGGAGAGCGTCAGAGTCGAGACGTGTTTTGCAAAGTAAGAGAGAAAAAACAATTGCTATATACAACATACTTGTTAACATTATCGTTTCTTCGTTTGTTTGTTTGTTTGTGCCTTTTTTTGTTTGGTGTTCTGTTTAAATCTTTTGTTTTTGTTTAGTATTTAATAAAAGAAGCTGAACGATGTAGCATTTCAGCTCTCATCCGCTACTTCCGAGTCTGTGTTTCTGGTCTGATGTCACTACTGAAGCCATCCTGTTCACAATACTGCAGTATCCTCACTAAGTCATTCTTCTGATTCTTTACTATTATTTACTCAATGGCAGCAGTCAAAAGTCAAACCACCTTTTTCACGTTGAACAGCAACAAAGAGCTTGCGTACATTCTGATATCTAATTGAAGTCCTTGTTTTTCTAATTGCAGACTTTCCTCCCAGTGAAGTGGATGGCACCGGAAAGCATTTTCGACAATATGTACACAACGCTGAGCGATGTCTGGTCTTACGGCATCTTGCTGTGGGAAATCTTTTCACTAGGTATGCTGAACATCTGGAAACATCTGAACAACTGGAGACACTGTTTTACTTGATCATAGATCAGCATTACTTTTGGGATGTCAAAATATATAATTACTTTGCAACAGTACATTGTATCCTTAAGTGGTGCCTTGTATAGGGGTAACATATGGTACATGTATAGAATAAGATAATGTGCAAATGTACATGGAAGGAGATTCTGTCATATTTAAGCGTTTACTTTTTTAAGGTGGAACCCCATATCCTGGAATGGTGGTGGACTCCAGCTTTTACAACAAAATCAAAAGTGGCTACAGAATGACAAGACCTGAACATGCAAACAGCGAAGTGTAAGCAAGCAGTATTAACATTATATTGTCTGTACTTTTCAATGTTATCTGAAAAATTGACAATAAGAAAAAAAAAATCCTGCCATTTATTTGTAGATATGAAATGATGATGAGGTGCTGGAGCAGCGAACCAGAAAAGAGACCCTCCTTCTGCAGCCTGAGCAACACTGTGGCATCCTTGTTACCTGTGGAATACAAGAAGGTAAGTCTGTTACCATCCAATTGTGCTTTATTACCAACACTACTAGAACACATAATGTACCAATTGCAAGAATAAATATCCATACTGTGTACAATTTTAACGTGATTACCCAAACTCTCCCCCCGAACCTAATGTTCAGTACTTTTAATTCTACTGTACAGGTTTTAAAACATGCTTAGTAAATACAATTTTAGTCTGGAATGTATGTACACTATTTAACACAAAGAGAATATAAAGAAATTGAACTACATAACTGTTACGTGAGACTAACATTTTGAATTGAGAGCTAGCAAATTTTGGTTTCTCATTTAACCCTTAAAATCCTTAGTCCCAGCAACGTTTAAAAATGGGTACATGACTTGATCAATGTATCTACCATGGAGAAACTGTTTTTGTTGTGGGAGGGAGCCTGGTCTGTCTGCTAGGTTATTAATTGGAACTGTGTTTGCAGAGCTATGAAAAGGTGAACTGTGACTTCCTGAAGAGCGACCACCCTGCTGTTACCCGAATGAAAGCGGAAACTGAAGACGCTTACATCGGTGTCATGTACAAAAATGAGGACAAGCTGAAGGATAGGGAGAGTGGATTCGACGAGCAGAGACTTAGCTCCGATAGCGGCTACATCATCCCCCTGCCAGACCTGGACCCTGTCTCAGATGATGAGTACAGCAAGAGGAACCGGCACAGGTAATCAGTCTACCTAAGAACATGTACTGTAGAGAACAAATAGATGGTAAACATTACGGAGACTAGAAAATAAGAAAGTGTTGTCTATTAATATCTACATTATAAAGTAAAATCAGCATGGCCATGCTGGTCGCTTTTGATAGCTTTCTGCTGTTGCACAACTGAAAGCCACTTAAGGTGTCTTCTTTGTACCACAGTCTTTACAACAGCAATTTTGAAAATGACATGTCTTTTAGCTCCCAGACCTCTGAAGAAAGTGCCATCGAGACAGGTTCCAGCAGTTCCACATTCATCAAGCGGGAGGATGAAACGATTGAGGACATCGAGATGATGGACGATATGGGGATGGATTCATCTGATCTGGTTGAGGACAGTTTCTTGTAATCTCAGATTTATGCAAGCCATATCTGAAAGCGATTTGTCAAATATCAATTCAGAGAACTTTTTTTTTTTTTAACCAAAAACATAAGTAATAATAGTAGTAATAACCACTTCACTGCATTGATGAGGATGCAAAAGAGACTCAGGTGGTGCTTTGAAAAGCAGAGCTCAACCAGAAGAGAAAAGGAATCCCAAGAAGACAATATGAACTTATGAAACATATCAAGCTCACACTTGTACTGTGGGCTTCTTCCTCTGGTACTCTTCGGTATGTTGCTTTCTGCAGGCAATGCTTCATACAAAGATGAAGAGGAACACTGCCAAAAAAGACTTTCTGTGTTTTGTGGGCATTTGTTTAGATAGAAACACATCAAGAAGCATCAAGGGGATATAGTATCACTGCACTTGTGTTCAACAAAAACTATATTTTAAGTGCAAGTAACTTGCATTGTAACAGCATTCAAAGAGACAGTCTATGTATATCATGTCTCTTGTCTTTGAAACCACTAAGGTTGTTTAAAGCAGACATATCAAAGTGAGGTGACCCTTGGAGGGATGCAAAAAGGTACAAATTCTGCTTTAAAAAAGCCAACCCACTAACTATGTATGAATAGAATTTATGCAACGAACTGAATCTTCTGTACAGAGTTGTTACATGTCACAGAACTTGTGGTAGCTTTTCTGTTTTATGTAGATTTTAGAGGCATCCAGAGTCATTCAATGCAGTCATTAGTTTCATGAATAGCAGTACATGGTAAAGCACAATGTTGAATGTATTATGTGTTTTGTTTGTGGTAAAATGTCATCAGCAGCTAAAGGTGTGGAGAAGTCATTAAAAAAATTACTATACCGTATAAAATGTTTTTTTTTCTGAATATGAAGTGAGTTGGGTGGTCTTAGATTGTGTGAAAGCTACAACAGTAGATCAACGGTTTATGAAGTCAACTGTCCTGATTTTTAACAATAACACATAAAGGAGACCATTGACTGTCTGCTACTTTGCAGTCCATTAAAAGACAACCTAAACTATGTTGACTTCTGCTTCTCAAAAGATTTAAGACGTATTTATTTCAACAAAATAGCTCTTATTAAGTAGCTCTGAAGTCCAAAAAAAAGGTTTTAAAGGGACCAATCAGAGTATCTGATTAAAATTACCTAGAAAAAGAGATGTTTGGGGTGTATGTAAGTCTGTGTTAGGTTAGGTATAAAACCATACACCAAAATTGGTAATGTGAAACTTGTTTTGTACAAAGAAATTTTTTATGTAAATGTTTTTATGGGGACGGCTACAGAAAGAACAGTTTATACAGACCATAATGCAACATTTTACAAAGTTTCTGTATACCAGTCAGTGTTCTGTATGAAAGAAAATAGGTTTAAATCTGTTCCAGATTTCCCCTCCAAGATGCATGTATGAAATCAAACAGCCCAAGCCCCCTAACTTAACATTAGAATGAGTTATAAGTCTGAAATGTGGAATAAACCTGTATAGATATCTTTTACCTAATGAAGGACATTATAAGAATATATCATGATGTTATACATCAATTTGTACATATGCATTTCTTATATAGTCTTTTAAAATACTGCCAAAACATTTTTATCTAGCTGTATCACTGCCTCTGTGTATAATGTAAGTGTTCAACTGTGATGTACTCCGCAGGCACGTTAAACTGTTGCACTTTTTCGTCTTTTTTTTTGTTTTCAAAATGTTTATTTAACATCACAAAACAGAAGTTTCCAAAGTGCCAGTGTTTTGAATTTTGAGAACGAGGTGGAAAGGAAAAGTGTGGTGAATCATTTGTTATAAAGGTACAATTATATGTAACCCCAATACCCTTTTTTTGTTTTTTCAGAAATATACAATATGTAAATTCAGATGTTCTATATTTCAATAAATGATATAAAAAGTTATGTTGTTGCTGTTTATTCAACCCAGAAAATATTGTTCTCGAAAAACAATATTTAATATGTTGCACAAAACAAATTATATTATCTGTCAGCATACGATAAATGTTTAATGCCTACAGGGTCTGAACAAAAAATAGAAATACCTGCAATATGTATCACAAACCTTTGTGTAAATTAAAACATGCATCTCCCTTTTGCAAGACAGTCTGACACAATAGACAAGAAGGCAGAGCTGACAAACTTTATAGAAATCTGACAGTACAGTAGGTGTTTTGTTTGCAAATATGTTCATATTGAAGACTGAGGTTTCACAGGGAGTCTCATTTGGTTTATACCTGAAGGATTTGGGAGATTTAGGTAAAAAAAAAAGTATTGTAAATCACATATCTCCATTGACCTCAGCTTTAGCTACTATAATCTCACACCAACCTGTGAATTACTAAAGAGATGCACGTTCACACCCACCTAGGAATTTGTTAGGTCTAACGTGCAAATCGTGGTCACGACTACAAAGTGAAGAAAGTGATAACCTAAACTTCCTTCCTTCCAAGACGATAATATTCACACCTCCTTTGTAAACCAGGCACCGTTATTGGTCAATAACAGTACCGCCTGTATTAATCAATTCCACATAAGCAAAAATATACATATATTTACACTTTATTAAATACAACAGGTATTGTTAACTATGTCTTAAGAAAATAAACATATCAAAATGCTTTTTCTAGTGTTATACCAGATGTTATCAGTCAAATTCAAAATATTTTCATAGTTGATCACTTGGACTAAAGCACTATTTAGACAGCTCTTGGTATTCTCTCCACACATATCCGTTTAATTGGGTAGCAATCCTATTCACACAGTGGTACCCCAAATGTTATCCATTTGCACAACATTTGGAAAATGAGAGCAAACACTTTACCCTGTTTATGTCCTTGGTCTCACTTTTTAATAATAGTATCCCTAGATATTATTTGCACATTCCTCAAACATAATGTCAGCTCTTATGTATGCATTCTCCCAATAAGGTAACAGTTCACTGGTGTGATCCATTCCAGCTTTTAGTATGAGCTTGAAGCATAAGTAGCGGGGTTCTGAAAAATATTGCGTTATACAGTACTGTGCAAAAGTTTTAGGCAGGTGTGAAAAAATGCTGTAAAGTAAGAATGCTTTCAAAAATAGACATGTTAATAGATTATATTTATCAAATAACTAAATGCAAAGTGAGTGAACAGAAGAAAAATCTAAATCACATCCATATTTGGTGTGACAACCCTTTGCCTTCAAAACAGCATCAATTCTTCTAGGTACACTTGCACAAAGTCAGGGATTTTGTAGACATATAGTCAGGTGTATGATTAAACAATTATACCAAACAGGTGCTAATGATCATCAATTCAATATGTAGGTTGAAACACAATCATTAACTGAAACAGAAACAGCTGTGTAGGAGGAATAAAACTGGGTGAGGAACAGCCAAACTCAGCTAACAAGGTGAGGTTGCTGAAGACAGTTTACTGTCAAAAGTCATACACCATGGCAAGACTGAGCACAGCAACAAGACACAAGGTAGTTATACTGCATCAGCAAGGTCTCTCCCAGGCAGAAATTTCAAGGCAGACAGGGGTTTCCAGATGTGCTGTCCAAGCTCTTTGAAGAAGCACAAAGAAAAGGGCAATGTTGAGGACCGTGACGAGTGGTCGGCCAAGGAAACTTACTGCAGCAGATGAAAGACACATCATGCTTACTTCCCTTCACAATCGGAAGATGTCCAGCAGTGCCATCAGCTCAGAACTGGCAGAAAACAGTGGGACCCTGGTACACCCATCTACTGTCCGGAGAAGTCTGGTCAGAAGTGGCCTTCATGGAAGACTTGCGGCCAAAAAGCCATACCTCCGACGTGGAAACAAGGCCAAGCGACTCAACTATGCACGAAAACACAGGAACTGGGGTGCAGAAAAATGGCAACAGGTGCTCTGGACTGATGAGTCAAAATTTGAAATATTTGGCTGTAGCAGAAGGCAGTTTGTTCGCCGAAGGGCTGGAGAGTGTACACGAATGAGGGTCTGCAGGCAACAGTGAAGCATGGTGGAGGTTCCTTGCAAGTTTGGGGCTGCATTTCTGCAAATGGAGTTGGGGATTTGGTCAGAACTAATGGTCTCCTCAATGCTGAGAAGTACAGGCAGATACTTATCCATCATGCAATACCATCAGGGAGGCATCTGATTGGCCCCAAATTTATTCTGCAGCATGACAACGACCCCAAACATACAGCGAAAGTCATTAAGAACTATCTTCAGCGTAAAGAAGAACAAGGAGTCCTGGAAGTGATGGTATGGCCCCACAGAGCCCTGATCTCAACATCATCGAGTCTGTCTGGGATTACATGAAGAGAGAGAAGCAACTGAAGCTGCCTAAATCCACAGAAGAACTGTGGTTAGTTCTCCAAGATGTTTGGGCCAACCTACCTGCCGAGTTCCTTCAAAACTGTGTGCAAGTGTACCTAGAAGAATTGATGCTTGATGCTGTTTTGAAGGCAAAGGGTGGTCACACCAAATATGGATTTGATTCAGATTTTTCTTCTGTTCACTCACTTTGCATTTAGTTAATTGATAAATATAATCTACTAACATGTCTATTTTTGAAAGCATTCTTACTTTACAGCATTTTTTCACACCTGCCTAAAACTTTTGCACAGTACTGTATATGCCAACAAAATCCTTGACTTTGTGCAAGTGTACCTAGAAGAATTGGTGCTGTTTTGAAGGCAAACGGTCGTCACACCAAATATTGATTTGATTTAGATTTTTCTTCTGTTCACTCACTTTGCATTTAGTTAATTAATAAATATAATCTATTAACATGTCTATTTTTGAAAGCATTCTTACTTTACAGCATTTTTTCACACCTGCCTAAAACTTTTGCACAGTACTGTATGTCCCCACATGTTGCTACACTTGTTTAAATAACGTACCTGTAAGTTTTCTTTTCATTGTTAACATCCTGACAACTACCCTGCAGGAAGAGCAACTGTAAAAAAAAACATAACAAATGCCCTGGCATTCTGGCATTTCTGTTCCGTACCACATCATGGATCATTATAGCTGTGTTACCTGTTTGACAATGTGGGCAATAATCCTTACACTATCAGTGCACTAGAGAGGCCATTTTGAAAAGAGCTTTGAAACAGATTTTAAAGTTGTATATGTAAAAAGTTGTCAGATGTTAACAATGAAAAGAAAAATGACAGGTACGTTATTTAAACAATTGTAGCAAACACGTGGAGATGTATAATGCTATATTTTTCAGAACCCTGCTCCTTACTCTTTAATAAGTCACTTTACATAGGTACAGGCTCATAAATGTCTAATAACAAAATGTAAAGTTGTGAAAACATTTAGGCAATTGCAGTGTTTTCACCCTGTAACAGCTGATGATAAGGACAATATGGCCTGTCAGCATCTGGTCTAACTCCCCTGAGTGTGATGAAGAGTGTAGTTTACTTTAAAGCCACACGATGGAGCCATAATACAAGATTCATAGCAGCAACTGCTTAAGGGTTATGAGTGAAGTTGAATTAGAACAGATTTAAGGTTGGACACAGGTTTCCCTCTAGTGGCTAAAAGTGTTACTGTAACGCTGAGTAACATTTGATAGAGTGTGTCCAATTCTCAAAGCGTTGAAAACGCCTTTTAAAGTCTGTTGCTTTCTTTAAGTGAAAAAGATCAAATGTTCCATGTTAAACAATGACTTATATAAAATAAAATATTGCAAAGCTGCGATCATAACCTTTCCGTTGGGTTAATAAGTTATACACATCTTCCACATGTGCATTTGGTGACTTGAATCAACAGGTTTGAGAGGGGGTATAAGGTAAACCCTAACCCTACCTATGAGATTTAAGTTACAAGATTTAGAACCTAACATGTTCTCATGTGCTATACTCAATTTCTTTTGAATTATATGGCTAGGTTTTACAGTAACTGGATCAATGTTTCCATTCCATCCTTCAAGACAGATTAAAGTGCTTGAACATTCACAGCCTAGGAATGCTGGCAAAATAATTCCAGATACTGTTTTTTTTCTTTTTAACTGTCATGCACTTCCATTTGCTATGTCAATAGTCCTCAAGTGCACTCAATTTTTTTTTTAACAGGCAATATTTACTAGTGCATATAAGACAGCATTTACAGTTAAACAGTGTGAAACTACAGTGATTGCTCTAGAGTCTATGTTCATCACCAAACTGCAATGCAAAAAGAGAGACTTGCCTGAAAACACTGTTGGACTGTTGGAAAAATGACCAGGGTTGAAATTCACTGCATTTCATGAACAGTTTTGAAATATACATGTGTGGCAGGGCAGCAGGAGAGAGCTCTGTACATTATGTTTTATTATTTTTATTATTATTATGATTTATTTATGTATAAAAATGATGGCAAAAAGCGTGGGGTTTGTTACTGTTTGGTAAGGACGAGCGAGGTGCCGTCCGCCATGATGTATTCTTGTTTTAGTTTTAAAATACCTCGTGGTTATCTGGCAGTTACGCATAATTATTCTACCTGTGCAGACTATGGCCAAGGGGTAATAGGATAATTAATAGCCAGTTAACCCCTCAGCCATGATATAACTGCAGCTTTGGCTGAAAAAGGATGGAGTGTTTTGGAGCGAGAGTGAGAGAGAAAGAGAAGAACTGAGAACAAAAACAAAAACAAAACTAATCTCTGGTACCGTACTACGTCATAACACAACAACATATTACATTCTTCTTCTTCTTCTTCTTCTTCTTCTTCTTCTTCACTAGGTGGCAATCAATCCACATCAAGTGGTCTTACTGCACTTTACTTTGCAGCCACCTGATGGAGGCATAACACAAGGTTTGAAATTCCTTTAACAAAGGAACATCTTGTTTTCAGTCATTGGGCCACATTCACAAAGCTTTCATGTGCTACGTGTGTTTTAAATAAAGTTTTATATGCATGAAACTGTTGTTTATGGTACAGTATATTCACAAATATATATATATATATATATATATATATATATATATATATATATATATACTGGCTATATATATATATAATGTCATGCCTTCATTCTCTGTCTTGCGTTTTTTGTTTGCATACACAGCTGACAAAACGGTGCTGACCATTCTACCCTCGACACTGCTGGATAAAGCTTTCTCGAATGCTGAATCCGAAATCTCCAATGCTGAATTCCCAAATGGGCTGTCTGTTTTCGTTCGTGTATCACTACACAGTCCTGCAGACTCTGACTTGATCATTTAAATCTAATTCTCAATTTAGATTTGAAATGGCTACTCACCCGCATTCAAGACTATATGGCTGTTGCCAT
Source organism: Acipenser oxyrinchus oxyrinchus (assembly GCA_030684275.1). NCBI lineage: Eukaryota > Metazoa > Chordata > Actinopteri > Acipenseriformes > Acipenseridae > Acipenser > Acipenser oxyrinchus. Next base: position 56,416,041 of record CM060247.1, on the reverse strand, counting down.
TGCTCCATCCACCCTCTTTGTCATGCAGCACTGCAGGCCCCACTTATCGTTTCCATTTCTGCCATCTGTGCTTCCCTATGCATTGCCGGGTTTTCGCTTGCATTGTTCCATTTTTCTGTGCTTTGGTTGTAAGAAACTTTTTTAGGGGCGGTTTGCCCTAGTTTGTTTTATATGCGTTTGTTTGGTTTGCGCCATACCTCTCTCAGTTTCATGGTACTCGCTTATGCTCCGCTGTGCTCTGTGTTTTGTTGTGCTCTTACATGTTTGTACAATCTGAGTCTGCCACCTTGGCCCCACTGACTGCCTGGGATGCTTTTCCAGCTCTGCGTTCTTTAAAGACTGGCACCGCCTGCCCAAACGCCTTTCAAAACCAGGAATTCTCACTTTGAACCAGCAGCTGTCCCCTTACACGCATCTGTTACTCCCACTGCGCAGTGCACGCCCCTGCAGTCCAGCTGCCAATCTTCACACTGGCTTCGGCTCTCTCTCCTCAGCTCCTTTGCTGTTGACACGACCCAGCAGCCCGAAATTGTAAGCAAGAAAAAATGCTTGCTGAGCGTAAACAGAAATACTATGTTTGATAAACTGCAATTGGGTGCTACAAATTGCAGTTTAATCCAAATATGTTCCGTACTACAAAATCAGTGTCACCAGAACGCATTTGGCTGGTGTGCCTTCACAACCTTGTGCAAGCAAGGTTGTATCTGCCTTGCACCCTTCAAGTAGGATTTCAATCTGTCTTTCCTTGTTCACGCAAAACATAATTCACGCAATTCAGCGATCTGACCGAAATTTCATCACGTCCGCTGTTTACACTGTCGACACACTCGCATCTCCTATATTCTGGCTCCTCCTACGCAACCAGCTGGTCTGCCTTCTGAAAAAGAAACATCTCTCACCCACAGTTTAGAAGCCCACCTGTTCTCTCTTGCTTTCCATGCTCTTTAAGCCTGATATCTGCTATTAGCTGCTGTGTTGCTGCTACTATTTCATGTATTATGCTACTATCATGTATTATGCACTTTCCACTGTATTTAATGTATTATGCATAGTTTTTTTTTTTTACTGTATATCATGCATTATGCATTTCTCTGTATTAAAGTATTATGGATTTTCTTGTTGTTACTGCATCTTGTAAAGCGCTTTGTGATGGTGGTCCACTATGAAAGGCACTATATAAAATAAAGATTGATTGATTGATTGATTGATCTCTACGACAGGACCAGAGGTTTCCTCCCAATAGCGTGATTTTTTCCTCTCCACTGAGCAGTAAGATTAGTCTTTAATTCCACCAGCAAAAAAATTGGTATATATATATATATATATATATATATATATATATATATATATATACGTATGTGTTTGTTTGTTTATATGTATAAAGATATATATTGTATATGTGTATTAGTATTTGAGCATCAAAAGAAACTTATCACTTATATTTGGATAAAATTCACTAGATGTGATTGAAAAATGACAAACTCTGTTTTAGAGCAGGTGCAGTGACTTTTTATTGTGCTGATTAACAATTGACATCACGAAGATGCTGCAAAATGATCTGTCGATCTTGGGCAGGTGTTGCTGAAATTGCTGGCTGTGAGTACCCAAGACGACGAGCCACAGTACGCTGCCCTAGTCCAGCCTCCAACATGCCGATTGCACGAAGGTGCTGCTCTCTTGACAGATGTGGCATATTGTTTTTTTTCTGTGCTTTTATTTATTGCTTTTATTCAAGCTTGCAATTCAACAGCTGAAATCACTCCATATCTAGTGTCCAGTCAACTGTCTCACTAATTAGGTGATTAAGTGCATATGCTTCAGACATAGTCACTCAAGTGTGTCAAGGATGCATGATCAAGTGATTAAAAAGAAACCAAAAACATTTCGTCAATGTCCATCATTTATATACCTTATTTTTGTTTTCAAAAATAAACGTGTTATACTAGTGATGTTTCTTTTGATGCTTTTTATATATATATACAGTGCCTTGCAAAAGTATTCAGACCCCTGACCAATTCTCTCATATTACTGAATTACAAATGGTACATTGAAATTTCGTTCTGTTTGATATTTTATTTTAAAACACTGAAACTCAAAATCAATTATTGTAAGGTGACATTGGTTTTATGTTGGGAAATATTTTTAAGAAAAATAAAAAACTGAAATATCTTGCTTGCATAAGTATTCAACCCCCACACATTAATATTTGGTAGAGCCACCTTTCGCTGCAATAACAGCTTTTGGGGTAAGTATGTACCAGCTTTGCACACAGTGCCGGAGTGATTTTGGCCCATTCTTCTTGGCAGATTTGCTCCAGGTTGTTCAGGTTGGTTGGACGACGCATGTGGACCGCAATTTTCAAATAGTGCCACAGATTCTCAATGGGATTGAGATCAGGACTTTGACTGGGCCACTGTAGGACATTCACGTTTTTGTTCTTGAGCCACTCCAATGTTGCTTTGGCCTTGTGCTTGGGATCATTGTCCTGCTGAAAGGTGAATTTCCTCCCAAGCTTCAGTTTTTTAGCGGACTGAAGCAGGTTCTCTTGCAGTATTTCCCTGTATTTTGCTCCATCCATTCTTCCTTCAATTTTAACAAGATGCCCAGTCCCTTCTGATGAGAAGCATCCCTACAGCATGATGCTGCCACCACCATACTTCACTGTAGGGATGGTGTGTCTTGAGGCATGGGCAGTGTTAAGTTTGCGCCAGACATAGCGCTTTGTGTTTTGGCCAAAAAGCTCTATCTTGGTCTCAACTGACCACAAAACCTTTTCCCACATCACAGCTGGATCACTCTCATGCTTTCTGGCAAACTCCAGACGTGCTTTCAGATGGTACTTTTTGAGTAATGGCTTCTTTCTTGCCAACCTCCCATTCAGGCCAGTGTTATGCAGAGCTCTTGATATGGTTGATTGGTGCACCATTACTCCACTCCCAGCTACTGAACTCTGTAGCTCCTTCAAAGTGATTGTTGGCCTCTCTGTGGCTTCTCTCACAAGTCTCCTTCTTGTTTGAGCGCTGAGTTTTGAGGGACAGCCTTTTCTTGGCAGTGCCTGGGTGGTGTGATGCAGCTTCCACTTCCTGATTATTGATCCAACTGTGCTCACTGGGATATCCAAACACTTGGATATTATTTTGTACCCTTTCCCCTATCTATGCATTTGTATTACTTTATCTCTAACTTCTGTAGAATGCTCTTTGGTCTTCATTTTCCTTCAGATTCACAGCCTGACCAATGATCCTTCAACAGTGGAGTTTTTATCCAGAAAATGTGACAGCAACTTTAATGGTTCACAGGTGGAAGCCAATGGTAAGGTAATTGTGTCCTCGTTAGGGCAATTTCTTTCATCGGTGTAAACTGGGAGCTTCCACAGCACAGGGGTTGAATACTTATGCAAGCAATATATTTCAGTTTTTTATTTTTCTTAAAAATATTTCCCAACATAAAACCAATGTCACCTTACAATAAATGATTTTGAGTTTCAGTGTTTTAAAATAAAATATCAAACAGAACGAAATTTCAATGTACCATTTGTAATTCAGTAATATGAGAGAATTGGTCAGGGGTCTGAGTACTTTTGCAAAATATATGGATGTCCGCTTCTTTCAAGCATTTCAGTTGAATTTGTTCTTTGTTACTTCTTGATTATTGCTCTGATTGTGGCTTGTGATGTTCCATATTTCTTTGATACTGTTCTGCAGCCATTTCCTTTGTTATAGATTGTCACGAGTACTTTTCTATTGACCTTATAATGCAGCTTAGTTACTGTGTAATGGTTTTCAATCAATAGAAACTGCGTTTAAATAAACCAAAGCTCTTTTTATTAAAGGAAACACACAGGACTGGAATTGATGACAGACTGACTCAACCAGGCTGACCTGGTTGTAGACAGGCAGACAAAAAATTATAAACATTCTGATACATTTATTCAAATTAAGGTATGGAAAGGAACTGATAGAAACACATACAGAAAACAACCAATAACCACATGCAACAAACACACACACACAGTCCAGTGGCCACACAACAACCACCCACACACCCCATCGCAGCTTGCTGCATCTCTGTCTCTGCTTGGCTCTGTCCCACCACCACTCTTACAGTATTTTAAAATTAGTTGTATTACATTTTTACAGACTTTTAACGTAAAGGTGCCAATACATTTGTCACAAACAGATATTTAAAATTGTGCAAGTGCTTTTTTTTAAATTTTTTATAAAGATTGTTTGTTAAACTAGCAGTAATCGTGTATTTTGGTCTTTGTTATATTAACTAGTCGCTAATGTTCACTAAATGCTTGTATTTAACTTGCTTTCTTGAATTATCTTATATTAAGTGTAGGGTGCCAATACTTTTGTCTGTGATTCCTATTGTATATTAGGGCATAGGCACAGCAAGGCATAGTCAAGTATAGTGAAAATATAGTGAAAGCATGGTAAAGCACACAAAAGCATGGTAATCTACAGAAAAATATGGTGAATTGTTTTAAAAAACACGTTTGTATAATCAAAGGATAAGCATGGCAACCTGAAAAAAATTACCATAGTAAAGTATGATCAGAAATAGCAAGTCATTAATAGGGGGATTTTTTTTTTTTTTAGTACATTACAAAGTCAGATTGGATTTACTTTGTAATTATGATGCAACTTCCCTTTTTGCAAATTAAAAGAATAACCAAATATGTTTTTGCATAACATAATTATAATGTAGCATTATCCCAAGTCTTCTGCACACATTGCACAAACACTGACACATGACATTTAATAGAGAAAAGTGTAAAGTATTGCATGCAGGCAATAAAAATGTGCATTATAAATATCATATGGGAGATACTGAAATTGAAGTAGAGAACTATGAAAAAGACCTAGGAGTTTATGTTGACTCAGAAATGTCTTCATCTAGACAATGTGGGAAGCTATAAAAAAGGCCAACAAGATGCTCGGATATATTGTGAGAAGTGTTAATTTAAATCAAGGGAAGTAATGTTAAAACTTTACCATGCATTAGTAAGACCTCACCTAGAATATTGTGTTCAGTTCTGGTCACCTTGTTACAAAAAGGATATTGCTGCTCTAGAAAGAGTGCAAAGAAGAGCAACCAGAATTATCCCGGGTTTAAAAGGCACGTTGTATGCAGACAGGCTAAAAGAATTGAATCTATTCAGTCTTGAACAAAGAAGACTACGCGGCGATCTGATTCAAACATTCAAAAATCTAAAAGGTATAGACAATGTCGAACCAGGGGACTTTTTTGACCTGTAAAAAGAAACAAGGACCAGGGGTCACAAATGGAGATTAGATAAAGGGGCATTCAGAACAGAAAATAGGAGGCACTTTTTTACACAGAGAATTGTGAGGGTCTGGAACCAACTCCCCAGTAATGTTGTTGAAGGTGACACCCTGGGATCGTTCAAGAAGCTGCTTGATGAGATTCTGGAATCAATAAGCTACTAACAACCAAACGAGCAAGATGGGCTGAATGGCCTCCTCTCATTTGTAAACTTTTTTATGTTCTTATGTTCTTATTTTCTTAAAGAACTGTTGCCATTCAAAATACACACCCTGTACCTTGGCTACCACTACAAAGAAATACATTTTAGATCTTTTGATGTTTGATTGAAATACTATTTTGACTCACTGAAGATTTTAACTTTGCTTTTGCATTACTTTATTTAAAAAAAAATTGTGAATCATACACTAAACTGAAAAGTGAGTTCATATACAATAATATAAGTATGGAAGCATGCAATCCAAAACTTCAAACACTAAAAATACAAAATAAAAACTCGACAAGACCTAATTTGGAAAGTGCACATTATCTTAAGCGTCTATAAGAACTTCAGAAGACCATTACAAAATCTAATGGTAAAATGTTAGCACGTGTGTTTTTGACAATTTCATTTTTAAGGTGCCTGAAAGTGTGATCACACATAGCTTAACTTGCAAATCCACAGCAGTGACTAAACCCTCCGTGCTTTATGAAAAACAAGCTAAAAGCAGTTTGTGAACAACTCATGCAAACCAAGAAAGCAGAACTACTGTCAATGTTAGCTATTCACTCTTCAATACATTTTTTATTTTAAAATATATTGTACTGCACATGTGTAAATTAGTGTTGGTATAATTTGTATGGGGAAATGGGTTTATTGTGTGTCGTTTTGGAGTTGATTTGTGTGCCTACTAGGCTTGGTTGAGGGGAAGGGCAGCAAGTGATTGTTTCTGCTGGTCCTCAATCAGCAGGTGGGCGGGTCTTGTCCGAGTGTCTGTCAGTTTAAAAATATCCGGTGGAGATTGCTCGGGGCGACTGCAACGCCATGTACCGAGGGGAGCTGCGTATATTCGAGAAGAAAGAGTCCTGCAGGAACGACAACTATGCAACCATGAAACTGCAAGCCGTGCTTTTGAAGGAAATGCCCAGCGATCCCAAGTAATGTATAGCGAGGGTTACGTAGTGTAGCTGGTTCCTGGAGTGGGACGCCTCGTTTATAAGGCTAGCGCTCCCCCTGTGTGGCACCTTTTATTTGTAGTTTTTGTACTGTGTTTTATTTTTCCTTTTGTATAGCTTGCTGTAGGTGTCCTCTGTGTGTTACCATCGCTGGTAACGTCACACGACCCCTTTATTTACTTCCTTGGCAGGGTATGAATACTTTTGAATTAGCATTTTTATGCTTTTAGAGTTTTGCAAAAATTTGTTGAAATAAATAAATTGTAGACATCTTTTTTCCTATAATTATTTGTTTGAGAAATTTCTAGAAATTATAAATTTCCATTTGGGTATGTAAACTTTTGACTACAACTATATATATATATATATATATATATATATATATATATATATATATATATATATATATATATATATATATATATATATATGGATGAATCAATGGTTGGAAATTCTGGCCTGTAATTGGTTAAAACCTCATCATAGGACCAAAAATAGATTGAACTCTTGCCCTGACATCCTTATACCACCGGGCGATAGTCTCCGTCTGTCATGTGATTGGTTCATATCACTGTCAGCCCGCCCCTTTTCAAAGAAACGCCTTTCTCCCCTGCACTCCTCACAACAAGAGAAAATGGCTGAACACCGATTCTGTGACTTAAAAGAAAATTAATTACAAAACATACTACAAAAGAAGGATGCTCCAAACACTAAAATGGCGATTAAAACATCACTGTCACTGTTTTCGGACTTTCTGAAATTCAAACAAATTCAACTTGACGAAAACAAATATGATGGGGTGGATATAAACTGGTCAGCAAACCAGAAAAACTTTGATAACTATGCAATATGAATTTCAAAAACATTTTCTGTTATTTATTTATGTTATTTATTTATTTACGTATGCTGTATCAGCTATATTTAAACAAAATATATAAAGTCGTATTTACTAGCCAACCTTGCCTCACTTATTTTCTTGACTGATTCATATATTAAATATGTACTGCAGACTCAGCCAAAGTGGAAAAGTGCAATGCAAATAAAAGATTATTTTAAACTGAAACTAAATGATTTTAGCGTTTTTTTTTTTAAATTGTTATTATTAACTTGGCAGCCTAGACAGTTAAGTAAGAAATAACCCACGAAAGGGTTATTTCTTACTAATAAAATAGACCATGGGGCCGCATTGACAAGTTATGATACGACAATCATAACAATCTCGTTAATACGAATTTCAAAGGACCTGCAACAAATTTTGCATTATACCACTAATTCGTATTATCATTAGTAGCCTATAAGCCAAATGTATACTGTCCATTTTTATTTTAGTTAGTCAGGGGTGCAGTGCTAAATTGTGCACAATTACAAACCACCTGTGCATTAATAGAATAGGTGTGTTTCCTGTTCCTATACAGATGTTCAGAATGAGCTGGAGGGCTTAGTGGCTCATGTGTGCAGTCTATTGCTCCCAACACTTTGGGGAAACCAGAAATGTCATAGAAATGTGTTGTCGAGGCTTGTAAGTACACCCTGCTTTTAGGGAAAAATAGGTATTTGGCTGTTCGCCTCAAAAATGCATTGAGCACATCTGGGAATGCACTAGAAAAACCGGACTGGGAAATGTCAACAACAACAATTGCGACTGTTTAAAACATGCTTTCAAAAGTTCTTCATAAATTTATGCAATTGCATGCATGTCAAGTCTTGTTAAAGTTTGTTATTGTTTGCGAGGCTGCAAAACCCTATATACTGATACAGCAGTAAATCCAATACAACTGTCCAAGCATATTATTTTATTTTGGGGGAGTGCGGGGGGCAAGGTGGGGTCAGCATGAAGAGGTGTACATTACCATTCTATATTCCTGTACCTGCTACACAAACTCCCCCCTTACTCCAAAGATAGAGTTGCCTTGTTATCTCAAATTGACGGATTGTCTGCGCGAGCCTTCTATGTTTCTGTACACAATACGTCATTACTCAGACAGAGTCGAAGGAGAGGCTGGCAGACTGTCACTGTCTTGTTAATGCAGAAATTACCACAGAAATAAAAGAGAAATGGACATCAATGAGAATGTAATTATTAAAGTAAAAAAAAAATATGTTCTTTATGATGCCAGTGTCAGTGGTTATAAAGACAATAAAAAGAAAGACGCCATATGGTAAGAAATATTGGATATTGATGGTATGTCTATCTCTCTTTATTTCAAAGTGACGGGGAGCGCCACACACTGGATTTGTATTTCTGCAAAATGAGGCTTCTCTGTTTTAATAATGTTGACCAATACTAATAATCACATTCACACTGAAAAAAGTATATTAAACTAATTCTCAAAGAAATGTGTAGATGTATTCTTTTTGAATGATTTACATGTTAAACCAGATCACATATAAACATGCACTGATAAATGTAATTTTTTTGTGTGTTGTGTACCCTGACTATTTCTTTGTTTTATTTATTTTATTTCGCCTCCACAAAAGGAGCAAACGCAGATAGCATTTTCTTTTCATGACTCGCTACAGTTGTGTTTTTTTTATGTACTCGTGCTGTATTCATGTCGTTTGCTTCGCTCCCGGTGTGCATAGTCCTTAAGTCTAGGTCAGTAGCATAGTTGTCAGCAAATATGTTGATCCGTCATCAGCACCCCCCTCCCCCGTCCCCCGTCCCCCGTCCCCAATCCAAAACAAAATCTAGTGGTCTGGTTATGGTTTTTCATCAATCCCAAGGTTTATTAGCAGGGGGTTGACATGTATGCAATTGTAAATGTTGCAGTTGCCTGCAGCTTTCATACATCTCGTTATAATATTTGAGAACCCTCATGCTCACTATCTCTGCCCCCTTTTTGCACCTTCATCCACTCAGATGGAGATTACGTGCATTTTTAATAACAAATAAGCAAAAACAAAATAAACACCTAGCTCCTTCAGAGCGCTAACTAAACATTTGTCAGGAAGCTATTCTAATAACCCAGACAGCTAAGCTGCTTACCGGCTAAAAAACAGATGAAAAACAAGAAAGGCTTCACACAGTACCTTTTAGTATGATTGAACACACCATCAATCAGGCTCTCCACACAGCAGCAGCCCTGAGCAGACTGACTGCTCTCCTTTAATACCCTGCACCTGGCTCTAGTTTACAACAAGAGCCAGGTGCAGGTGATAATTAACAATAAAATAATAATCAAAAACAATTAACTCATGTTTTTAGGCAGGGAGGATATTAACCCCCTCCCTGCTGTGCTACACAAGGCATTCAAAATCTTTTTTTTTATCCTTGTTACCATTAGCAACATTGGACCATATTTTCCACTGTGCCGTAATGATAAGACATGACTTATTTTATTGAATAAGGTCCCAAAAATATGGTAGCATACAATAGCCCTTTCTGCAAGTAAACTGACCTTTTACCTCACAGTTTTTCATTAAGCGGAGATGCAAAGCTCTGCAATCTCCTCCTCCTCCTCACCGCACCGCAATCCCACTCCCTCTACATGCATATCACACAATAACACTGCTGTACTCAGTATGTATTCAATGAATGTGTATTCACTTTATTGAAACAAATTTTCATTAACAGAGAACACAAAGAAACATAACTACACAATGCATTGGCAAAGTCACGTTTGACTACAAACAATGCAGTGTTTCCTGCATTATTGCATGATCCATGCTGTGTACATGCCTAATTACATGAGATGTGATCAAATTCAAATTAAAAAACGGCTTTATTGGCTGTACACCCCATTGCACTTGATACAGTACCATATTACATGTAGTCAGTTTGCCTCGAAATGATTCTTATAAGCGGATTGCTTGATTCTTACAAGCAGAGTATTTTATATTGATTAATATAGGAATTATTTTGTTCCAGTGGTTTTGATCACTATATGTGGTTGATTCTTATATCAGTGTCTTATAAATGGAGTGCACTGTAATTCTCTTTATAAAACGAGTACCTGGGTTTGCTTCCTGGTAGCATTCGCTCTCGCTCTTTACTCTTCTTAACTCTCTTCAACTCTTCCCCGCTCTGAACCTGGAGTGGGTCTTTTATACTGTGGCTGGAGCCTTAATTACCCATTAAACAATTACCTTATTAAGGCTCCAGCCACATTCCCAACATTCAACCCCATCCATGCCAACCACATTTTACGAGACCAGCTTTTTCACCAATCTCAAACAATAAATAACAATGACAGACAGCCTTTGTCCGTCCGCACACAAACACATGATAATAATAATACAATACAAATAATATAAATGAACACATACATAAATGTCCTCAAGGGGAGGGCACCCCATCACAGTCCCCCATAGGTGGACCATATATTACATGTTGAGAGCAATAGCAGGTACCAAATGGGGAGCAGATCAAAAGTCTTTTAGCGATATATAAAGGTACAATAAGAAGTGTAATAGATTTTGAAGCAATTCAGGCACAGGCATTAAGAATATGTACAGGAACAATGAGATCATCACCAAGTGAGGCTTTGCAAGTAATGACAGGAGAGATGCCACTAAGGTATTGGAATAAGATTAAATCTTTTAGTGAGAAACATCCAGTCAGGGGGAGTATTGGGACAAACTGGTATCCTGAATATAAAAAGGGAAAATGGGAAAATGCTGGTGAACATTCACAATTGGGCAAAATAGATTAAGACTGAGGAAATAAAAATAATGGAAAATAGAGATAACATATTGATGTCAAAATGCATGTTTAACAAACCATGAATGGAAATAAAATGGAAACTAAGATAAAAGGACAGGAATATGTTAAAAATAAGGAAGAGATGTTACAGATGGATCAAAAGATCCTAAATCTGAGAAAACAGGATATACTTACTATAAACAAACAATTTTAATTTGTAAAAGGGGAAAATTATCAAATCATTTGTCAGTATTTACTGCAGAGTTGGTGGCAATTCTACGCTAGCTATAAAAATTGCAAAAATATTTTGATAGCCTGGATTCCAAGTCACTGGGGTATCTTAGGAAATTAAATTGTAGATTTTGAATTAAAAAAAGCAACTCTAAATAAACAAATAGACATCATAATACCTTTGAGGCCTGCAAAGGTGAATGTTGTGGCTAAAGAAAAGATAATGGATTTGTGGCAAGAACAATGAAAAGTAGGGAAATATAAACATATGGGGAAATGGAAGAACATGAAGAAACGAATACAGTCTAACTTCACGATAACAAACCCTTCTTATAACAAACCCCTTTTTTTAATGATCCAAGCAGCATGAACCATTTTTTTTTTCAATGGAAATTAGAATGATCACTTTTACAAAATCTACCCGGATAAGACGATCTTGATAGTGACTGACACTGAACTTTCTCCAGTGAATGTGTTATTCTCTCAGTGAAAACAAAGACCTTGGTAGGCTAATTCGAAGATAAGGCTGATTCATAGATAACATATTTAGTGCGAATCACGTATGCAACCGTTGCCATCTTCACACAAACTGCAACCATGGCAACAGGCATGAGGAGGTAACAAGATTGAAACAGCGCGCATTGAGAAAAGCAAGAAAAATATGAAGCAATCTACGCTGCACATGTTTTTCAAGAGAAAGGGCACGTAATTACTGTATTCAGCATGTAAGTGCACTTTTTATTTTTTTCATTTCTTTACTGTTTTTTTTTTAAATATACAGTTTAAATGTTGATCAATGTGAAGTTGTCTTGAAAGAACTACTGTATACTGTATAAAGATGTTCAATTCAATTTGGGTGTTTTTTCATTATTCTGATACAGAAAACTGCCAAGCCCTATTATAGTGAACAACCTGATATAACGAACATTTCTCCAGGTCTCAGAGGGGTTCGTTATAATGAAGTTAGACTGTATTAATAGACTAAGGTTAGGACATACAGCATTACATTATCATTTATAGAGGACTGGGAGTAATGAGAATGGGTTATAGTTGTGGTGAACAAGAAACAGTGGAACATATATTCAAGCCAGGTGCGCTGCCGTCAGTGCCTCTACCAGCTATGCATCCAGAGAGTGCAGCGCTGAAGTAGCCAGCGCCACTGCTGGAGTGCCCAGCACTGTGGTTGCCAGTACCACTGCTGGAGTGCCTCCTTCCAGTGCCACTGCTGGAGGGCCCCTTGTAAGCAATGCCAGCAGTAAGCCCGGGGCTTGCACCACTAACAGGGCCGTCCTCTGGAGACGAGCCCCAAGAGGGGACAAAGGGGACTGGGATTAGGGGGTAGACCGGGGGTCTCCGTCACCGTCAAATCCTCTGTCTCTCTCATTTCTCAGCGGATACCCACACAGTAACAGGACACCCCTGTTAAAAGCCTGCTTTCAGTAAAAATAAAAAAGATTGGCAGTAAGCTAAACTCGAGATACGTAACCTTGTTTTAGTCATGTAACTAAACCAGGCAAAAACAGAAAAAATAGATAACTGTCTTCCCCCCAAAATTCCATATGGACACGCCTAGAGATGATAACTGATAGGTCTGCTTACTTTGAAGAATCAACCCAAATTGTGTTTAACCTTTAATTCTGTGTATGTATATGGGTGAAGGAATCTTGACAGATAATTACATAATTACATATAGATTATCGGTGAAAAAGTTTATATATGCAGGTTTATACATGCTTTGAAAAACCTTAAATATGAGTTAAATATGAGGTTGCTTTGATGCGGGTCAGGCAAACTAGTTGAGAACATTGCCTTACATTAATCAGATCTTAAAAACGGCTTATACATGTTGAAAATGATGAAAGATGTACAAACCGTGACAGATTGTTTTATGTCTGTTTCATTTTTGTTTTAAGTTCTGTCTGTGTATTTTTGTGCTAGCAGATTTACCAAGTTGTTATTTTGTGTTAAAATGTACAGAAATTAAAGCTTTAGAGAGACTTGGTACAGGTCTGACATATTCATTATCTTAATGAATGTACCCTTCTTGTTGTTCAGAATAACTTTGTATATGTATCTGCCAGAGTGTAGAAGGGGTTAATGGTTACACGGGTGTACTAGCTGCACATAGAGAGAGATCTATTGATGCCATCGGGGAGTTTTAAAGTGTGATGACTGTAACAGAAAATTATCAAAGGACAAAGTGAATCCAAACAATAAGAAGAATACATTAGTTGGACAACTTTGATATTTCATATCCATAAGAGCCTGTTTTAGTGTTATGCGGGCATCACTTTGAAATGTATTCATATTTATTTTTCAATATTTGTATATGATTTATATTTGACTATCATCTATACATACTAGTTAGGTCACAGGAGTCTGAAATACTTACACACTTGGTTTGATGAGCGGATCTTTCGTCCATAACAAACAAATGCTCAGTCATAAGAAACTAAGTAAGAAAATGTTTTTGCTTATGCCTTCTTCTGAGTGCAGTGTTGACTTTCGTCATTTCATTTCAATGAGTTATTCTGAGAATAGATTTTAGTAATATTATTATTATTTGTTTATTTAGCAGACACCTTTATCCAAGGCGACTTATAGAGACTAAGGTGTGTGAACTATGCATCAGCTGCAGAGTCACTTACAACTACATCTCACCTGAAAGACGGAGCACAAGGAGGTTAAGTGACTTGCTCAGAGTCACACAATGAGTCAGTGGCTGAGGTGGGATTTGAACCGGGGACCTCCTGGTTACAAGCCCTTTTCTTTAACCACTGGACCACACAGCCTCCTCTGTGATTCAACTTGAGATTTTTAGAAAGTTACAAATATTTTAAGTTATCGCAACATTAATATTTAAAATGTTTGCTTCCATATGACAAACAATACATAGTTATTAGTTATAATACTGCCCAACTGTTAGCTATGGACACAATGTTCAGTAAAAAAGGCACATCAAGATAAATGCAGATAGCTGTAAGCAAACAGAAACACATTTAAATTACCCAGATGCATACAACACAGACATGCATGCAAGTCTAGGGGTATGAAAACCATATGCACATGATGCCATTCCTGTTTTGATTTCATATTTGAATAGCTGAGAAGTAGAGGAAGATTTCATTTCCTTTAAGTATTTGTCTAACTTGTTGGGAAAGTGATCAAAACGGCAGTTATTTCTAAAAGTTCACAGAAAACGTAGTTGGTGCGGTTACTAATACAGGTGTACCTCTTAATTGGTAAAAGTTATTTCTGTTTTGATTTCATATTTGAATAGCAGAGAAGTAGAGGAAGATGTCATATACTCTAACTTTTTGTCTTACTTGTTGGGAAAGTGGTCAAAGTAGCTGATTTGTGTCAAAAGTTACACCATTTACAGCAAATACAATGTTGGAAGTCTGGGGAGTTTTTAAACAATGGGGAGCCTTAGAATGTTGAAAAAAGTCACATTAAAGTGAATGAAGATGGACAAAAAAAGGACAAAAAGCTTAATAGTTTAAAAATGATAAAAGATATCAAAAAGTTGTATACAAGCACACTATTCCAGACCGGTCTACACGTTTTAAAGTTTAAACAGCGTTTCTGGCTTATTCGGTGTAAGAGGAGTAGCGTGCCAAAGAATAAGAAGAAGAAGAAGAAGAAGAAGAAGAAGAAGAAGAAGAAGAAGTATGTCGAAGATTTAAAGTGGGGACTCTTGCTACGCAAGCCCCACTAATAATAATATGGCACTTTATATTATGACCTACATTAAGACTTCACTGTTTTTTTTTTGCCATGGTCATATATTGTGCATTTTTCACAATGTTGAGGGCATGATAATATTTCTCTTTTAATATTTAACTAACCTTTATTATAATAAAATATGAAAAATGGCATTAAAGTACAGATAGATCAAATTAATGAAAAGGAGAGCTGGAGAGCATAAGTAGTGGATTGTTATGACTTAAAGAGTAAATACCTGGGTTCGGAAAAATATAGCATCATAGGTTCACACGTGTTGCTACAACTGTTTAAATAGCATACCTGTCATTTTTCTTTTCATTGTTAACATCCTGACAACTTTTACACTTATAACTTTAAGTTTCAAAGCTCTTTTCAAAATGGCCGCTCAAGTGCACTGATAGTGTTAAGCTGGGTCCACACCTGAGCGATCAGTTGCTCAACTTGGTTGCATGCAACTGAATCGCGTATATGTGGATGTTTCTGCAAGCAGTTGCACAACTGGTTTCTTACTGTAGAGACAAGCTCTACTTTCAAGCGATCTGCTAAGCGATTTTTTTTTAATCACGTGCATGGTTGCAAAATTTGATTGGTTGTTACAATCTCCTGTGGTAAGAGGAGGCACATTTAAATATATAACTATTTAAAAACTGCATCCTCAGCCAAGGTCTTGTCCAGCATTTACGTGGCTTCGCTTCTGCTTTTAATATTGCATTTAAAATAACAACAGAACAGCCAGTTCTTCATCAATAATTTAAAGATAATGCAAGATGAAGGAAAGAGCTGACAGCACCAGCAGGGTCAGCGTAATCGCCAGAAAAAAAAATAAAATACACACACTTCTAAACGCTGGAAACTTGTTGCTCAACTAGTTGCTTAGGTATGGACAAAGCAGTTGCAGGCAATTAAGTTTTCGAGAGCGATTTGGTTGCGCAACTGATCACTCAGTTGTGGACCCGGCTTAAGGATTATTGCCCACATTGTCAAACAGGTAACACAGCAATAACGATCCACGATGTGATACGGAACAGAAAAACCCAAAGCACTTGTTGTTATGTTTTTTTTTTTAACACTCTTCTTCCTGCAGTGATTTAGAGGACACATCTTAAAACCCCGTGCACTAGAGCAGACATTTTGAAAAGTGCTCTGAAACTGACTTTAAAGTTATAAGTGTAAAAAGTTGTCAGGATGTTAACAATGAAAAGAAAAATGACAGGTACGTTATTTAAACAGTTGTAGCAACACGTGGGGACGTGTAACACAATATTTTTCGGAACCCTGCTACTTACTCTTTAAGATACTCTGTTACTACCTGTACATAGTATTGCAGTGTCACCTAGCATTGCAGGTACAACACTCTGGTCATGTGAGTACAACTTTGTCCTCGGACACAGCCTACAGCACCAAAGATCTATATGTACCCTCAGTACAGATCTGTAACCAAGAAGAATACCTTACATGTAATAAGCCATGTACTTGTATTCCTTTACTCTTGTTATTGGACTTTTAGTCAGCCTCTCTTTTTTTTGTCAAAATGAGCCTTTACCTGCAGCCACTAAGAATCCTCTTCTGATAAAAGAATTTTCAAATGCATAAATAATGTATAACTAGTCATTGAAGAAGTATGCAAAACATTAAGTTATGATGACCTAACAAAAATATTGTAATGAATCTGTAATGCAGCATAAGTAAACTGATGATCATCAAAACATACATACATACATACATACATACATACATACATACATACATACATACATACATACATACATACATACACACATGAGCAAGTTTAACCAGTGCAGCTTTCTGATTTTAAAAAAAAGGACAGTATATTACTGGCATGTTAGCAATGTGAACTAAACTAAAGCTGTTCCGTACTTGTTTCTCTCAGTAGGTATTTTTAAAATAGAGTGGGATGGAAAGCCCCTCAGCATGAAAAAAAACAGGTTTGTGTGTGTGAAGAAAAATGAACTGCACTGGAGGCATAATGTAAGAGGACTTTCAACTGTCATCCAGTTCAATCCCAGGTGGGGGACACTGCTGCTGTACCCTTGAGCAAGGTACTTTACCTAGATTGCTCCAGTAAAAACCCAACTCAAATGGGTAATTGTATGCAAAAATAATGTGTACAAAAAACATTAATAAAAAATAATAAATAAATAAATAAAAATAATGTGATATCTTGTAACAATTGTAAGTCACCCTGGATAAGGGTGTCTGCTAAGAAATAAATAATAATAATAATAATAATTATAATAATAATAATAATAATAACAATAATAATAATAATAATAATAATAATAATGAAATGTAAAAGCCCTGTGTATGGCAGTTAACATCAATATGGCAGTTAAGATCAAAAACACTCAACAACACTTAATAAATTATCATGCAGTAATAAAAAAAGCAATATGACTTATATTAAGCTCACAGGTCAAAGTGAAAGGTATCTCAAATGGTTTATTAGATATTAGCAGTAACAGTGGATTCAGAGTTGTCCAGTATTTTTCTCCTCAAAATTCAGCACTACTAGAAATTCACTATGAATAAAGAGACACATCTCAAGATGTATTGAGCACTGTGCTGCAGGCATGTGTTCCTGTAAATAGGTGATGTCTGTAGACAGGCTGACAATTAATACAACTGGCAGTCCAGAATGGAGATGCAGAACAGAAAGAATATGCTATACATACTATAGTTTATCTTAAACAAAGTAAATGAGTTGTATGTATCACCATCACGTGAAAACAATATGTACACATACTAGTACCCAATATGATTTTACTCAGGAAATTCAAATAATACGTTTTCATTTAATTCATCAAATTGTATTAAAATCTTACTTTCCTGATCACATAAATAGGTTGTTTGCTGCTCTGTTGTGGTTTAGCACACAAACTGAAGTCACTGCAGAGACTGGTGGACACACTTCAACTGACTTCAACAGAGTCTGGAAAGGGAAGCAGAGGCAGATAAAAATGATAACAAAGATACATTTCAAATACTGAAGGAAGTGTATCCTGCTATCATGATGAATCAGTTTCTGGTCCACTTGAGGCAAGAAGGATGGGAGCAGGGCACAAACCAAGTGACTACTGATTAAAGTAACTAATGAACATATGCCAAGCATTGCTAAGTGACCTGGTAATCATCAATTCTGAAAGTAATACAAAAAACAAGACAAAGATGAAAGCAGTCATGGTAACTATTGACTGACAACTCAAATGTGTGGCTTATACAGTTGAAGTCAGTTGCCATACAACCTTGAAAATGGATTGAAACCAAAACATTTATATTGCATTTTCACTGCTGAAGTATATGTTTAATAAAATTATGAGTTTATTTTTTTTCCCTCTAATTATGTATGTGATACTTTATGAACATTTCAGGACTATGTTCCTAAAACTTTTCTCAGTGGAAGTGTACCCGAATCATTACACGTTTGTACCATAATAAATTAAAAAAAAAATTATTTGAGAATGAAAACAAAAAATGATTTGATTCTAAGTTACTAACACTGTCTGTCTGGTGGCCTTGTGTGGCGTGGAAAGAGTATTGCAAGACCAGAAATTCACCCTGAAATAGCCAGGCTGGGCTTAGCATTCTTTACTTGCAGTAAAGAACAACCACAAAAATCAACTGTCCCTACACAGGCCCAAAGGATGAGCCAGCTGCTTCCTTCACCATGGCTTCTGGTGCAACTTGTACTACAATGTCCACACTATTTTCCAAAATTGGAACCCTTTGAAGGGAGGCCAAAACTGAATTATCCGTTCAGTCCTTAAGAGCCTCATAGCACATTGCTCTTTAATAAATTTGCACCTGAAACCAGCTGAATATTTAATAGTAACAACCTTTCTTTCAGTAGAAGCTTGATAAGAGCTACCCAGAACTGATTGTAAAACGACCACAGTATGAAAACTTTTGCAAACATTGTCACATTTCCTTTTCTGATAAATTTCTCTACACTAGCTTTATTGAGATTTTTATGAATTCAATTGTAATTTACTGTGTACCATAATGCTGAATGGTTTTGGATTATTAGCTGTTTTATAATCCTTTCCTGTAAACAACACAGGTGCATGCAGCCTCTCTCTGTGAAGTATTTCACCTACCTCCCAGCTGGGTACACTGAAACAAAAGGAGGCCAAGTTTCTTACCTAAAGATCACAATAGGAGTCATGCACAGTTCTAGGATTCCAACAATTGTTTTTATGCACCCTTTGTTGTAGGTACCGTGATAATGAATGATGTGCCACTAAACTGCAGCTCAAGAGGCATATTTGTGAATGTACTGTATAATCAATTATGAATGTACTAATAAAACCTGTAGATTTGAAACTATACACAACAAACAGCACACAATGCTTCAAAACTATATGCCAGCTACTCATGAAAAGGGCAAACAGTTGCTTTTGAAAATGACAAATTGAGTTGACTGCAGGCTACAGGGACTTAGCCTTAGCAAAAGCTCCCTCAGAGCTGTCCATTTGAAAAAAAACATTCAAAACAAACTAGTGTTGCTGAGGTGTTAAAACACAGCCCACAGCTTGCCTTGAACATGCACCACTATATATTAAACTGATCTCAATTTACATATTAATGTCTGGCTATTTAAAAAAAAAAATGTTTTAAAAAATGTTAGTTTAAATTTTCGATGTATTGCCTCTGGTTGTATTTTAGTAGGAAGTACATGGGGAGAATATGAGCAGTATGATTGGATATTACACTCATTTAAGCTAGGTTTTTAGGATATTAAAATTGTAGCATGGAATAAAAACTATTTATCTACAGCTCGTAAAGTGGGGGCACAAAATACTAAAATGAATACTAAAACGATGCTTTCCATTCACCCGTCTGTCTGCCCGCCCGTCCTTCTGTCTTTCACACAGCCAGCACTAGACCCGGAGCACATCCCTCACAACACAGCACAGCACCAGCACTCACCACGACCCCGGAGAAAGAGCACAGTTTCGTGGATGGAGGATTGCGGTTTAGGAGTGTTATTTATTTGTTGTTCAGGACTGTTCCCCCCGATACCATCACTGGTAAAGGGGTGGTTTACTGTTATTATTTTTGGTTTTTGTTAGAATAAAAGCACGGACCTTTTGGGAGAACTTTTGTCTGGACATTGCCTTATATTTGCACCACTCACATCCTGTTCACAAGTGGTGTCAGAAACAGGATTTCACGATGGACCCAGCAGCACTAAACACTATGATAATGATTTAGATTCTGGTATAGTAAGCAAACTTGTTAAATTTGCAGACGACACAAAAATAGGAGGAGTGGCAAACACTGTTTCAGCAGCAAAGGTCATTCAAAATGATCTAGACAGCATTCAGAACTGGGCAGACACATGGTAAATGACATTTAATAGAGAAAAGTGTAAAGTACTGCACGCAGGGAATAAAAATGTGCATTATAAATATCATATGGGAGATACTGAAATTGAAGAATGAATCTATGAAAAAGAACTAGGATTTTATGTTGACTCAGAAATGTCTTCATCTAGACAATGTGGGGAAGCTATAAAAAAGGCCAATAAGATGCTTGGATATATTGTGAGAAGTGTTGAATTTAAATCAAGAGAAGTAATGTTAAAACTTTACAATGCATTAGTAAGACCTCACCTAGAATAGTGTGTTCAGGTCTGGTCACCTTGTTACAAAAATGATATTGATGCTCTAGAAAGAGCGCAAAGAAGTGCAACCAGAATTATCCCGGGTTTAAAAGGCATGTCGTATGCAGACAGGCTAAAAGAATTGAATCTATTCAGTCTTGAACAAAGAAGACTACAAGGCAATCTGATTCAAACATTCAAAATCCTAAAAGGTATAGACATTGTCGACCCAGGGGACGTTTTTGACCTGAAAAAAGAAACAAGGACCAGGAGTCACAAATGGAGATTAGATAAAGGGGCATTCAGAACAGAAAATAGGAGGCCCTTTTTTACACAGAGAATTGTGAGGGTCTGGAACCAACTCCCCAGTAATCTTGTTGAAGCTGACACCCCGGGATCCTTCAAGAAGCTGCTTGATGAGATTCTGGGATCAATAAACTACTAACAACCAAACGAGCAAGATGGGCTGAATGGCCTCCTCTCATTTGTAAACTTTCTTATTTATTTATGATGAAGGCTCAGGCACGGAGGCATGAAGAGACCTTGGCAGCGGTGATGGAGAGAATGAATGCCATGTTCCTCGCGGCCAACCAGAGGCGGGAACCGGCAGCCGAACCAGTAGTGGCGCCTCTGAAACCCAAAGTTTTGAAGATGTCGCTGGAGGATGATCCCGAGGCCTATTTAACATCCTTTGAAAGACAGGCGACAGCAGCCCTATGGCCTCGGGAGTGGTGGGCTACCCAGCTGGGACCCAATCTGATCGGGGAAGCCAAGGCAGCCTACCACGCTTTAACCCATGAACAAGCCATGGATTATGATCTGGTAAAAAAAGCCATCCTTCAGTGACTGGATATCATGGAGGAGACGCACCGCCACCGGTTCCGGGAGTACCAACGCCCAAAAGGAGTCCGACCCCGAGTAATGGCCCAGCAGTTGGTGGACCAGGTGACCCTGTGGCTCTGCCCTGGTGAACGCACAGCAGAGGTGACCGAGATTGTCACTATTGAACAATTTGTGCAATTGCTGGGGCCAGAGGCCAGTAATTGGGCCAGCCGCTGGACACAGCGATCAGGTTGGCCGAGGGGTACGAGGACTCCATACCCACACCATTGCCCACCCCGATGCATCCAACACCGATGCCTTCCTTCATCAGACCCAGGATGGCGGGCCCAAGGCCGGGGGCCCCTTCACCCACGCACACCCTTCACATCTGGACCAACACCCTCTCATTCCCCAACTGATGCCCTCGCTCCACAACACTGGACTCCGAGGTGGACCCCCAGTTGGGGCAGAACAGGGGCCCCCTCTCCGCTGTCAGGTCGGCAGCGGAACAATCAAGCTCTGTGGGCGCCTTTTCCTCTGGAATGTTACTGGTGCCATGGGGTCGGCCACCTTGCCCGGAATTGCCCCTCAGCAATGGAGTGTGGTGCGGCCTCGCATTCTTTGGTACAGGAGACAGGTAAGTCCAGCGGTATTGATTGTGAGGGACCTTGTATTGTTGATGTGCGGGTTGGTAATGTGAGCACCCACACATTAGTGGACTCAGGGTGTGGGCAGACCTTGAATTCGGAAACTATCTTAGAAGGGGTACCTTGGTGGTCACGTGGGTTAGTGGTCATCTCCTGTATCCATGGAGATAACAAGGACTACCCCCTCACTAAATTAGATGTGACAATTGGTAGTCACACCCGCCGCGTAATCGTGGCGGTGGCTATAAGGTTACCCTACCCGGTTATTTTAAGTCGAGACTGGCCTCGTTTAGAAATAATTATAAACCAAAAGGTCGTACCAGTCTCCTATAAGACCATAGGAGCAGCAGGAGAAACTATCGGGGATATTTTTCCGCTGCATGCTAATCTGTTCCCCTCCCAGATCCGCCCAAAAAAACTAAACGAGAGAGAAGGGTGGAAAAATGGGAGGGCGCATCAATGAAACGAGGTTGGGGTTTGGTGGGAGACTCCTCCACGTCTGATAAACGCCAGGGAAAGGGGATTGGGATCCAGTGTGATCGACAGGGCTGGGTTACTGAGACCCCTAGTGCTGAGGCTACCATATCCCCGTTCGATATACCGAAAGTCTGGGACCGAGATGTTGATCTAGCGTACGAACAAAAAAATGACCCTAAGCTGGCTAACCTCTGGGGGCAGGTTGAGTCTATCGAGGGGAAGGAAGTAGATGGCAGTAGATGGCAGGAAGTAGATGGCAGTCTGCCGCTCACATACCCTCACCACAATACATTAAGTGGCCAACTATCCCAGAGCTACAATGTATTAAAGAAGGTTTTTACAACATTTTACATCTGTGGATTTCCTAATGTAGTTGGAGCGGTAGATGGTACACAAATCCAAATAAGGGCACCACGTGATGATGATACCACTACGTGTGTAGCAAAGGATACCATTCCTTGAATGTTCAGATAATATGCAACCACCAACTCTTAATTACAAATGTGGTAGCAAAGTGTCCGGGTGCCAAACATGATGCATTAATCTGAAGGAATTGTGTTGTGAAAGACACTGGAGAGGAAGGTGGCTGGCTATTGGGAGACAGTGGATATCCTCTTCTTCCATTCTTTTTAAGACCCGTACAAACACCAACATCAAGAGCAGAGGAGAAATATAACACTGCAAAACTAGGCAGGTTATTGAAAGGTGCATAGGAGCCATAAATATGCGCTTTAGGGCTCTACACACATCTGGCGGTGCTCTACAATATTCACCTGAAAAGTGTGTGAAGATAATTATAGTGGCGTGTGTACTTCAAAACATATCCAATATGACACTAAAAGATATCAAAGATGGGCAGCTTGAACAACATGACCAGCCTGAACATGTGCCTGAAAGTTCTCAAGGGCGCCAAGTTCGACATACATTAATTCAGGACCTTAATGCGTCACCAGACACATATTACCATTGTGTTAAAGAAGAAGTAGAGAAAGTATGCAGTTCCCTTACAAAAAAGTAGTATACTTAATTTAGTTGTAGTTGTATTTTGAATTGCTGCAATACAAAGCAAACAATCCCCAAGGATTGTTAAGGTTATACAGAATGTTTTTGCAACTATATGTTTAAATATAAATAAGCACTTTTGTTGCTAAATAAACGTAACATAACACCACAGACTGAAGACTTTATTTTTTTCTTGCATAATACAAATAATAAAGGGGGAAAGTAACATGTGTTCTGCAGTTAACTGAAACCTTGCAAGTCCTGAGGGAATGCATCTGCAAAACAAAAATAAAAAAAACATACATTAAAATAGTGACTTCTAAATTTGAACAAGTAGAATACAGAAAGTAATACCTTTTTGTTTATGTAAAACTGATAACTCTCACCAGACATTTCGGTAGGCATCGGTGGAACTCCCCTAGATGCAGGGAGAGAAGGATTGGAGTGCATCAGCATCCACTTTAACGTCTGTGTTGCCATCAATTGTTTTTCGGCAGTATCTGCTATTCCCTTTGCAACCTGCAAATACTCCTTCTGTATAGCAACCTCTTCTTGCTTCAGTGCCAACATTTCTTCTTTTATTTGTAATTTTGTCTTTTCTATTTGAAGCCGGGCTGCTGCAGATTGAAGTAATCCGGAGGTACCGGGGTCTATGACATCCTGCTCCCCCTTCTCTTCTTCCTCTGAAATATAGATAATGCATTATTTTCCATTGACCTATGAAACACTTACCCTATTAAGCCCTCTCATGTAATAGACACTACTACAGTCCTTAAATACTTAAATGAAAATAAATACCTCCGGGATCAACTGCCTCCTCCGTTCGTCTGCTATCAGCTGGGACATAAGATGGCAAAGTGTCACATCCACCTGGAACACCATCAGTGGTAGACATCCCCAAAATTTGAATTCCTCTCTCTTCTTCTGCATATAGAATGTAGCAGGGTGGGGACCCTCCAGTTGTTTTCTCACTCTCTCTCTTAGTCTCCACCACTGATGTCTCAACTTCATCTAACAGCACTTGTAAGCTGGGTCTGCTAAGATGCTTACTTTTTCAGCCAGTTTCTTTCAGATTCCATCATCCCTCGTCTCCAAGCACATACCACAAATTCCCTTAGGAATTAATATCCTTTTATTTAAATGTTTTAATGTGTCACATATGTTCTGACATGTGTAATTACTATGTGGTAATATATGCCAATTTAACAATAACGCTATGTAATAGCTAAAATTCTGTGTGAATGGTGCACTTCCAAACGACTGCATTGCATGGGTGTATGTATACAATTACATAAAGGGGAGTTGAAAATGTGTTTTAGGACATTTAATACAGTAGTATATGTATCCTTAATCAATAGTTATACACTTGAATGCAATTTCCCAGACCATTCAAAATTGTGGTGCATAATTGACCTATTTGCCAGGTAATACGGAGCTCTAGCCTACCTGTCGTATTCGAATACGAAAGCAATTAAGATCAGACAGGTATAGAGAAACACGGGAGAACCCATCGTGTTCAGAGGTGAGAAGTGGTCGAAAGACTTGAGTATGCAGGGAGAGCACTGTCAAAAATATTTGTATGCGTAAAAATAATTTGAACATCCCATGATACACCGCATCGACAGGGACGGAAAAAAAGGGGAGTTGACTATCTTGTGATTATTATTATTATTATTATTATTATTATTATTATTATTATTATTATTATTATTATTAATTTATTAGCAGACGCCCTTATCCAGTTGTAAAACAAAATACATTTCAAGAATCACAGTACAAGTATTAATACAATTAAGAGCAAGATAAAATACAATGACTTCAGTTCTAGCAAGTACAAGTATATGACAAAATATGATAAAATAACGGAGCAGATAAGTGTCAGTGATAGTTACATCAGGATATAATTAAATACCAAATACTACAGATTAAATAACACTTGACAGATTACAGTACTCTAAAGTACAGGATTAAATGCGAGAGAGGATAGTAGAATAGAGTGATCGACAGTGTCAAAGGCAGCAGAGAGGTCGAGGAGAATTAGGACAGAGGAGAGACAGGCAGCTCGGGCAGAGTTTAGTGAGTTAGTGACAGACAGGAGGGCGGTTTCAGTGGAGTGAGCAGAGCGGAAGCCAGATTGGAGAAGGTCAAGCAGAGAGGAAAGGTAGGAGGGAGACAGGACGGTAGCTCTGGAGGGAGGTGGGGTCGAGGGTAGGTTTTTTGATGAGGGGAGTGATAGAGGCTTGTTTGAAGGCAGAGGGAAAGAGACCAGAAAAGAGAGAGGTGTTGAGAAGGGAGGAGATGAAGGGAAATAGAGCAGGAGCAGCAGCTTGAAAGAGGTGAGTGGGGAGGCGGTCCAGGGCACACGTGGTGGGTTTGTGACCCTGGAGCAGGGAGCAGAGGTCAGAGTCTGAGAGGGGAGAGAAGGTGGAGAAGGAGGACGAGTTTAGTAGGGGATGCAGTGGGTGTAGGGGTTAGAGCGGGAGGGGAAGGAGAGGTGTTAAAGAGTTTGCAGATATCTGAGATTTTAGAAGAGAAAAAAGAGGCAAAGTCACCAGAGGAGATAGAGGAGGGAGGAGGAGATCAGAAAACATGAAAGATAGGATATCTATTTTTAAATGTGAACTGAAATAAATTAGTTTTTTTTTAAATACAATTATAAATATGTAGCTATAGTAAGCACTTCTAGGAGATGAACTGTTAATTGTGAAGAGAACATACAAAAAAAACCTGTCACCATATCCAAAAACTGGAAACTAACAATTGTTAGGCTTTACATACTCTGTCGAAACTGGTGGGTTTAATTTGTTGTTGTATTGTCTGTAGCAAAAGATCTGCTAGTGTATTTTGAGAGATGAAGGCTTGTTCAGCACGCAGCAGACTAGATACTCGTGTTTCATACTGGAACGCACTTTGACAGTAGACAAGTAAGCGTCTTTCTGTCCAGTGAGCCCGTCAAAAAAAAAAAAAAAAATCCCATTCATTTTTAGTGCTTTCCTCCATTAAGCGGTTCAGTGACTAACTTTCTATTTAAACAGTAACTGCACTCAGACACTCAATACAATGTTGCCGCAGCCGGGATTGAAGTACGGTGTGCTGAAAGGCTCAAGACACAGCAATGTAATTAACGCACGTTAAAATAATTAATCTCTAAAAACACTTACGCGTTAATCGCAGAAGTTAACTGCGATTAATTGACAGCCCTAGTAAAGAGATGTTATCATTATTGTACATTAATTTCTCCTCCCAAAATCCATATACAAATTAGCATAATTGGGAGCAAATGCTGCACCCATTGCTATACCCTTTATCTGGGAAAAATATTGACCTTCAAACACAAAATAATTGGAATTTAAGCACAAATCAAGTAAATCTATAATTAATTGAGAGGGTGGAATAACCTCAGTGGGTCTGGAATTTAAAAAGAAAGTGACAGCATCAATGCCCCCTGTATGTGGGATGTTGGTGTACAAACTGGTGACATCAAGTGACACAAGAGTATTATCAGGGAAAACCCTGATTTCATTAATACGGTTAAGAACATGACATGTATCATAAACAAATGAAGGGAGTTTACGGACAAAGGGTGTAAATAGAGGGTTCAATAACTGATATAGGTCTTCCAGGAGGATTAGTGTAATATGACAATTGCATGATGTTGAATCAATAATAATATTTAATAAGATTGTTAAGTATCTGCAATGTGAATTGAATGCATTGATTGCTAGATTACTATTTTTAGTAATCGGATAATGGTGTTAAATGACAATGAGTACCGGGTGCATTTAATAGATCTAATGAGTCCAGCTTTCAATACGCTCTGATGAAGACATGTTGAAACACATGTCAACCATGTAAACTATCCTTGCTGTATTGAGTCTGGCAGAACTTGGTGTGAGAAACTACCGTTCCTGTCAATTATTATTATTATTATTATTATTAATCCTATGCATAACACCACCTCCCTCCCCTGCCCCCCCCCGTATATTGAATGGTTTGATCCAGAATCTGCTCGTCTCACTGTACTCCTATTGTAGTCGCATAAGAGCGAATGAGACAGACGCTTTGAAACAGAAGTGCATCCATTTGCAAAAAAAGATTTGTGTAAGGCCACAGGTACCCTTTATTTGTTTGTTGCGATTGAGTTTTATCTTTTAGATAAATGTTTAGCTTATTCTATTCTTGATTTCTGATATATGGGTCTAAAAATAAGAACTGTTCCAATTATTACATCTAATTATAAAATGCTGACTCCTTAGCAGTGTTGATACAGGTTCCCTTCACCTCTCTTACTCATTTTTCTAGAACAGGCACGCTATATTCAAACTTTGTTATTGTTTATCTCTCAAGGGTTTCTTGAGGCTATTGTATTCTTTGCTTATGTGTATGGGTTATATATACATGTATATCTATCTCCATATATTAATAGGAGCAAAACAATTAAAGTGAAGTACAGAAGCGGTTTTCTCAGTGAGTTACAGGAAACATAATTCCCATCTAGGGTTTCTGTGACATCAAAAATTACAAGACCGAAGGTCGAGTAAATTATAAACTGTAACAGAAACCCGAGATGGAATTGTTTTCCTGTAACTCACTGAAGAGGCCCATCTATTATTTTGTATAATACATGGATACCCTTGTGATGCTAATATTAAAGAAGATGAGGTTCAGCAGTATATTTGTGGTTTTTTAAACATGGTGTTTCAGTGCTGTACAGATGTTATCCGTTAGTGCTTCAGCTTTATTTGGATGATTGTGTTTACCTTTTAATTTCCCGTTCCACTCCAGTTTCTCTGAGATACGAATGTACCAGCATTACATCATTTTTTTTAAAACATATTCACATTTTGTTGATCATTATTAATGAACATTTCTGTACTGTGGGTGTTGGCGAGAAAACAAGACATTTTGTGTTTGAATTGAAAGTGATGGTCTTGAGGAGTCGAATGGGTCAAAGTTCAAGTATATTTTCCTCTAGAGGACTTTTTGACGTCACTACTGTGGTATTATGCCTTTTTTTCGAATGGCTCAGGATGCAAATATAGCCTTCATCCATATATATATATACTGTATATATATATATATATATATATATATATATATATATATATATATATATATATATATAGCAGATATTCAGCCACTCTACATTGCTTCTCCACCGTGAATGACTTCTTGGATTCTTATATGCATTTACTGTTAGAACCTGCTTCTCTTCCTGTCCCCCCACCCCCTACTCCTCCTGTTCCAGCACTCCTGCAGAACAGTCTCCTTCATTATTCTGTCACCAGGGATCTGCTATGAGAAGCCATACAGGACTCGTTCATTTTTCACGCACATCACATCCGACCTGCTGCCAGCTGCCAATCTGTACCCTTCTGCTTCCAGATCTACCTCCTCCTCTGCTGGCACTCTCTCTCTACTGCTATAGAGTAACATTATTGAAGGCTCATCAGTTCAGCTGGTTCCTTCAGCTCATTTTGTTCTCATGCCTATATCTCAGTTCAGCGATCTGTTATTCAGTTAAATTCATCCCTACTCAATCTCCTCACCTCCACCCAAGACTACATGGCCGTTGCTCTCGCTTCTTCCACCTTCTCCTCTGCGACCGGCTGGTCTGCCTTCACCACCTTCAAACAGATCTCACCTTCAACCAGGACTGCATTCTGCATTACTAGTCCCTGCACAAGACAATCTATTCCTTCTGTTTAGGTGCAGCATCCTCAGCAGCCAAAGTCAGTGTCAACCAGCATCTTATAAAATGGGGTGCTGGTATTTCTTTTGCCCAACAGAATATTGCTGGTATACCCAGAGTGAGGGCCATCTCTCTGCCGGCACCACCAGAGGTTTCCTCCCACAAAGGGGGCGGGGGGTTCTTCTCCACTGAGCAGTGATGACCATTTAATTACCCATCAGAGTTAAAAAAAAGGATTATTAATTAACCTCTATTTCTTTTCCTTGGTGGGGCAGTTGCGGGGACCCAGAGGTTCTCTTTTGGAGGCAAGTGAAGCTCACTTCCCAACCTCAGGCCCGGCCGATCCGGCCACGTCCTCCGCGTGGAAGGTTTCCCACGAACCAGAGGGGACCCCTGGCCAAAACGATCTTTCATTTTCTCACTCCTCTGCTCTGTCAGGTTTTTACCTGTGCACCTCTCTGGAGAGCAAAGGTTGACTCCTCGGAAGTGGATTTCTGCGAGCTGTGTGGAGACCCCTGGCCCTTTTTGCATGCTTATTTATTTTTCTCTTTTTCAGCATTCCAATTTCCCCCACGAGGGAAATGAACCTTGGAAGTCCAACGGTGTCAAACTCCATCAGCATAGATGACCCTTGCAAGCCAGGGAGACCTCTTTGTTTCCCCTGAGGTGAAACGAAGCTCACTTCCCAGCCTTAGACCTGTTAGTCCGGCAACCCTTCTGTGAGGGCGGCTCTTCCTGTCCTCTTTTTCTAAAGTCACACGAACTATTCTCCAATTTCAATTTCCGAGGTTCTCCCTCCACACAGCGCTTGCGCCTGTCCTGTGAACAGAATTTGTAGCAACCAATGTTGTATTTGATTACTCTCTCTTTTACTGAGGTATGGTATAATGCCAATTTAATATTTTGTTAATATTTTAGTGTTATTGTTTCTCAAAATGAAATGAAACACACTATATACAGGCAACTTTAAAGCTGTCTTTAAAAATATAGCTGCAATATCTAATGCAGGTCATAGGCTTATCTATTATGTGCTTTTACACCACGTTTAATAACACACCCCTACAAGGCAGCAACGTTGGAGATGACAGAACAAATTGGCCGGCTTTGTCATTTTGCTGTTTTAATACCACATTTATCCAGCCTTAGCTAAGGCAGCACAACATTTACAATTAATCTGTCCTCCTGTCCTGCATTATAACTACCAAAACAGCTATGGTCCTTTTAATGAATTTGAAGTGTTTGTTTCAAACAATGAACTCTTAATTGTAATTTTTTGCCTCCGGGTGCTTACTTAATTACCGAATCTATCTTACCCACTAACAGTGTACATTTCATCAGGTCTCAATGCTTAAAGCTGATTGCTGATGAAATGCTAATTTGAAAATTACACTGATCTAGATCAGTATAACACATACTGTACCCAGACAGCTGTCCTTAAGTACAAGTAAATGCACCACAGCAGAAATGAATTAGCCTGTCAATCAGTGTGATGATCTCACCTCTCCGTTGATTTTGAGGGCCTTCTTGCTTGCTGTGATGAAATGGTCTCTGATTATTTTCATTTATTTCTTTAACTCTTTAATTGGGTGAGGAGGGTGACTTGTTTATAACATCTGCAAACCACCAGTACATTTTCTGGCAATAACACATTCAACCCTACCCTAACCAATTCAAAACCTAGAAACATTGTTAGAAGTTTTATTTATTTATTTATTCATTTATTTTTATTTCTGAAATATTTATTGTGGTTCACATATTTATAAATTATTTATTTAAAAGCTTTGATCTTTTAACAGCATTTGGCCCTAGAAACAGCATTCAAACTGTTACAAAATCATTCATTTAAAACATTAATGACATTTGTTTAAACATTATTGGTCAATAGAGAGGAGATCATCTACAGCTACAGCCAAAAGTTTTGTATCACCCTATAGGGTGAACTAATTTTGCTTCAAAAAGTCGAATGAAACCTGCTGAATAATGTTACATTAACATATTGATTTACATACTGACTTTTTTATAGTTTTCCATATACTTAATGAAAAACTGACAAAAATAGAAAAATGTGACATTAAAAACTAACATGAAATACTGTACTACCATTATGACTTCCGGTAGACTTTTGCGATATCCTTTTAGTTTCTTTTATTACATGATGTTAAATAAAAGATCAAAATGATGTTCATATATATATCCGCCAGCAGAGGGAGAGTTCCTGCTGGTTCCGCCTCCACCTCCGTGGGAGGACTGTGTGTCGCTCCCACCTCCGCCAGCAGAGGGAGAATACCTGCTGGTTCCGTTTCCACCGCCGTGGGAGGACTGCGTGTCGCTCCCACCTCCACCAGCAGAGGGAGAATATCTGCTGGTGCCACCTCCACCGCCGTGGGAGGACTGTTGGTCGCTCCCACCTCCACCAGCAGAGGGAGAGTACCTGCTGGTACCACCACCACCCGAGAGAGAGGAGCAGGAGCTGCCTCTCTCTTCAGGACAGGACGGACCGGGACAAGATCCAGAGGGTCCGTTGCCTGTCGTGCATCACCTGGGGATGCCAGTTCACCATCGCCTGGGGATGCCACGCCCGCTCTGCTCAGGGATGCCATGCCGCTCCGGCTCAGGGGATGCCACGGTACGAGGGAGAAGTGGAGCTTCCACTGCCGCCTCCATGGCCAGAGGCTCCCCTCCCGAGTTTGCCTCCGGAGGGTCCGCTGCTGCTGCCGTCGCCTCCCGAGGGTCCGCTGCTGCTGCCGTCGCCTCCCGAGGGTCCCTGTATGTAACAGGGCGAGGAGCCCTGTACGTATTTATTTGTTTATTTTTAGATCGGGTTACCCTCCGCCCTGTGCAGATTGTTATTTTGTATTTGTTTTGTATTATGATTTATTAGTATATCTGTATTGACGGTGAAGCGCTGTGTGTTTTTGTTTTAAAAATACCTCGTGGGAATGCGTGACTGTCAGCTAGTTATTATTGAATTAGCTGGCAGTCACGCTTAATAATTGTACCCGTGCAGGTTGTGGCCACGATATATAAGCCTGCAGCTATCTGCGCTCATGGTGTGGGTGTTAGAGCGGAGAAAGCGAGCGCGATGCGAGTGAAAACGAAACTAAAAGAAAAAAACGTACAGGAACAGTGAAGGCTACTGCCCAGCCTGACCTGTGTTATTTTTGTGTTCGTGACTTGTTTTCGTTTACCTGTTTTATTTTCGCTCTGTGAGCAAGTTTCTTTTTGTTTAAACCTTCGATTTATTTTTGTATTATTTAAATAAAACGGTGCCGCCGCGTCTTTTGTTTAAAACTGCAGACTTGGTGTCAGTGTATTTCCCTTCCTGCTTCTGCCTTGACATCACCGCCCAGCCATCCTGTCACACAAGGAAATGTTCAAATATTTACTTAAACAGGCCTCCTACCCTTCCTCTCCAAAACCCTCGAGCGGGCTGTACACCGCCAGCTCTCTGCTTTCCTGTCCAACCACTCTCTGCTCGACCCTCTCCAATCTGGCTTCCGCTCTGCTCACTCCACTGAAACCGCCCTCCTGTTTGTCACCACCTCACTAAACTCTGCCCGAGCTGCCTCTCTCTCCTCTATCCTAATTCTCCTCGACCTCTCTGCTGCCTTTGACACTGTCGATCACTCTATTCTACTATCCTCTCTCGCTGACCTGGGAGTCTCTGACACTGCTCTGGCCTGGTTCTCCTCCTACCTCTCCAGCCGCACTTACCAGGTAACCTGGCGTGGAGCAACCTCCACACCTTGCCCTCTCTCAACAGGAGTCCCCCAAGGGTCAGTCTTGGGTCCTCTCCTGTTCTCTCTTACACGCCTCCCTGGGCCCCTCATTGCATCCTATGGTTTCTCATACCATTTCTATGCTGATGATGCTCAGATTTTCCTCTCCTTCCCCACCTCTGACTCCACCATCCCCTCCCGCATCTCTACCTGTCTGTCTATCTCCTCCTGGATGCACTCACATCACCTCAAACTCAACCTCCCTAAATCGGACCTCCTTTTCTTTCCCTCCTCCCCCTCTCTACCACACTCTCTCCCTCCTCCTCAGCTAAGAACCTTGGAGTCACCCTGGACCCCTGCCTCTCTTATTCCCAGCACATCTCCACTCTGGCACGCACTTTCCGATTCTTCCTGGGCAACATACGAAGAATCCATCCCTTCCTCACCAACTACGACACCCAGCTCCTTGTCCAGGCCCTGGTACTCTCCCTCCTAGACTGCTGCAACTCCCTCCTGGCTGGCCTCCCTGCGTCCGCCACCCGTCCGCTCCAGCTCATTCAGATCTCCGCTGCTCGCCTGGTGTTCTCTCTGCCTCGCTTCTCCCACGCAACTCCACTGCTCCGCTCACTCCACTGGCTCCCGATCACCGCTCGCATCCAGTTCAAGACTCTTGCACTAGCCTACAGATGCCTTGACCAGACTGCACCCAGCTACCTCCAGACCCTCATCTCTCCCTACACCCCCACTCGACCTCTCCGCTCCTCCTGCACTAGAAGACTGGCTCTACCTCCTCTACGCTCCCCTGCCTCCAGAGCCCGCTCCTTCTCCACCCTCGCCCCGCAGTGGTGGAATGACCTTCCTACAGATGTCAGGACTGCCCAGTCCCTGACCACCTTCCGGCGCCTCCTCAAGACTCACCCCTTCAGACAGCACCTGCAGAACTCCTCTTTTTTTCCCCCTGGACACTTATCACTCTTCCTTAAATGCGCTTTACTTGCTCTTATCTGCCCCCTATTTTACTGCATTTAATCCTGTACTTTAGAGTACTGTAATCTGTCAAGTGTTATTTAATCTGTAGTATTTTGTATTTAATTATATCCTGATGTAACTATCACTGACACTGTTATCTGCTCCGTTATTGAATCGTACAGTATTTTTGTCATACTTGTACTTGCTAGAACCAAAGTCATTGTATTTATCTTGCTCTTAATTGTATTATTACTTGTACTGTGATTCTTGAAATGTATTTTTGTTTACGATTGTAAGTCACCCTGGATAAGGGCGTCTGCTAAGATATTATATATATATATATATATATATATATATATATATATATATATATATATATATATATATATATTCAACACATTTCTCATAGCTGTCCACCGGGACTTTCTGGAACTTTGTAAATCTTGCTACAAGCTGATGTTAAGCCCTGTATTTGTCTTTTTGAACAAATTCGTAAAACCAACAGTTTTAAGAGATTTTACTTCAACTCGATAGGTAGTCGCTCAAGCCTGGTGATGTAAGTAGCCCACAGCAATAATATAGTTATGCTAATTTAATAGATATTTTGGTACAAGCATGACATTTTTTTCTCTTTTGAATTGCATCTTATTGCTAAGAGACAGAAAAGTCTAGGGTTAAAGCAATCAGCTATCTGATGACCAACTACGAAGATAAAAAAAAAGTGTCAAGGATGAATAAATATCTTTCTGTGTTTTGCAAAGGGCTTTGTTTGTTTATTTATTTATGTATTTCAGAGTTTGCTTATAAAACAACTTAAGTACAAAGCACTTTTTCACTAATTCGAAAACAGAGCCACATTTGAAACCGAGAGCACAGCCCTGTTGGACAAACGTGGACTTCTGGACAATGAAACTGCTTATCAATTTTTTTGAAAATACTTAAAAAAAAAACATTAATTATTTTATACTAAAAACAAATGGTGAAATGCACATGGGTACACAAAAATTCAAATTTTATATTGTGACAGGGTGGAAACCTTGCCAATGTAATGTATATGTGTGTGTGTGTAGGGGTGGGGGGGGAGCCCATATTGGGTTGACAGGGAGGGGGTTAAATTTCTCCCTGCCAGAATTTATGTGGGAATGATGCTGGGGCCTTAATTGAATCATTTATGATTAATTAGGCTCTAGCCACAGGTGAATAAAAAGGCAATTAAAAGCCTTTGGGAGTGAAAAGGAATTAGGGGTGAGTGTTGTTTTTTGTTAACTGTTGTAAGTCTTGGTATTTGCAGGGTGAGCCGCATGAAAAGATAAACGCATTTTTTGCAGGGACTTGCCTGAGGTCATTTTAAATGGTTGTTATGGTAACGGTAGGGTGAACTGCATTGGCTTTGTTTTAGCAGCTCACCCGAGGTAACTGTACAATTGCTTTTAATGCACAGTTTTTAATTGTATTTGTGGAAACGCTGCTAACTTTCGTGTTCTTTTTTTTTTATAGGATTAAGAGCACCTCCACTGTTTTTTGTATATAGTATTTTTACTGTTTTCTTATTGAGCTTGTATATGTTTCTATGTATTAATCTTCAAGAGAATTCTGATAGCATTTAGTGACCATTATTTTTAGTCTTTGCTGTTTCATGTTTAAATGCAGTCACCCTTGTGATTTGTTGGAGGCGGTTCACTTCCAGTCTCTTGGACAGTGACAGAGTTACAGGGTGTTTTGTTTGGATTTGAATATTGGTTGAGCACTGTGATTTTTTTTATTATTTTGGTCACATTTGATTAAATTGTGGACTGGTGTTAGTGTTTGTGTATGTGTTACATGTGGGTGAACTGAAACGGGACTGTTATTATTTCGGGGCCAACCCGCGGATTACAAATAAGCAATACACGCCGCTGTATTGCTTCATTAACCACTTCAACACCATGACGTACGCACGTACGTCAATTGAAAACCCACTTACAGTACCATTCCGTAGGTCAAGTTTCCTATTCTATTCTATGATCGGTTTCCTAGTCTAGCGTTTCAGGTTTCATTCTCTAAAGCAGTGCTAGTACTGTGGAATGTGCAATGAAAGTTGTGGGAGGGTCAGGTGACATTTTTATCCAATTGCGTGTCATGTAGAAATTCCAGTCTAGCTGTGGGCGTTTAGAAGGCTGAGATATATTGCAGGAAGCCATTCAGCTTTACATATATATATATATATATATATATATATATATATATATATATATATATATATATATATATATATATATATATATATATGTGTGTGTGTTTTAATTTTTATTTGTTTTATTAGTTTTACTTGTTTAGTTATAGTTTATATAGTTTTTAGCGAAAGCTAAACATGGCAACGTACGTGGTCTTTCTATAATGAGCAACGGGAGTGAAGTTGGTTTGGAGGATTCTGATACCAGCGACAGTGATGCTGACTTATCACTCAGCGATGATGATGAAGAGGATGTGGAGCCAAGAACAGTACAAACAGAAGAGCATGCAGCTACTTTACAGGTAAGCCAGCTGCAAATGGGAAGCTGTTTAGTTTGAAATAGCAGTGCTGTTGATGAAATACTATCAAAACACAGCGCTGGGTACAGGCAATGCGGCAGGCAGATCCATCACAATGCCTGCGCAAAGTAGCTGTGTACATGCATTTGTGACTATCCCTCCAAGCGAAGACAAGCGAAGCAGACACCGTAAAAAAGGTACAGGGTCTGCTACGAAAATGAAAACAAAAGAAAACACGGAAGAAAAATGTGCAGTGGTTGCGAAGGCAATCCCGGGTTCTGTTGTATTGAACATTTCAATAAATGGCACAGAGCAAGTCAATACTGGCACATGTTTTGATGTTTGATTTTTATTTGATAATTACGGTTTACTGATTATTATCGTTCTTAGCAGCGTTTTTGTTTTCATTGTTAAAAAAAAAAGTTTTCATCTATATTGAAAAAAAAAAACATTTTTATCTCTATATTGAATATGGGTATGTAGAACACAGCAGCATAAGGGGTTAATGAAAAACACAGTTTAAGTCATGTATTTGTGTTTTATTTATCATATGTTAACAGGTTTAAACAAAATGTTATTATTTTCAAAATCTGGTACCTGGGAAGGGGTTTCATTTTTACATCTAGAGTTGAAGTGGTTGACATTGTTATTATTTACTGTTTGCTATCAGGCCATTGGATATAAACATTAAAGCACCATTGCACCTGGATTATCGTTGTCTGTCTGTGATTTATTGATCACCTGCACACAGTTAACCACTTTGCCACAGCTCTCTGTCATCCATCACCGGAGCCGGTCTTTCCAATGCTGAGGGACAGGTGAGGAACCAAAGTCAAAGAGGTCAGGGTCTAGTGTTGACTGATGAGTGAGACGTGTCTGAGTCACCAAATCTACATAGCATGCATTTTGCTCTTTTGATTTTGGGCGGCAGTGTGAATGGCTGAGTAGACTCATTCTTCACGCGTACGTTTGCTCTATGGGCTTTCCCAGGTTGAACTGTAAAC
Source organism: Acipenser oxyrinchus oxyrinchus (assembly GCA_030684275.1). Taxonomy (NCBI): domain Eukaryota; kingdom Metazoa; phylum Chordata; class Actinopteri; order Acipenseriformes; family Acipenseridae; genus Acipenser; species Acipenser oxyrinchus. Next base: position 56,378,529 of record CM060247.1, on the reverse strand, counting down.
ACACTACTCCTCACCAGCACTTGGTTTGGTAGTTGACTTGGGAGACAAAACCGAACCAGGTAACTACAGACCAATAAGCCTGATTTCTATTATATGTAAACTTATGGAAACTATAATAACATTCAAAATGGAAAATTACCTATATGGGAAGAGTATCCTGGGAGACAGGTCAGCATGGTTTTAGGAAAGGGAGATCGTGTCTAACCTGCCTGTGGTTGTTTTTTTTTGTTTTTTTTGAGGATGCCTACCCGAGCTGCCTCTCTCTCCTCTGTCCTAATTCTCTTCGACCTCTCTGCTGCCTTTGACACTGACACTGTCAATCACTCTATTCTACTATCCTCTCTTGCTGACCTGGGAATCTCTGGCCTGGTTCTCCTCCTACCTCTCCAACTGCACTTACCAGGTAACCTGTCGTGGAGCAACCTCCACACCTCGCCCTCTCTCAACAGGAGTCCCCCAAGGGTCAGTCTTGGGTCCTCTCCTGTTCTCTCTCTACACCCACTCCCTGGGCCCCCTCGTCGCATCCTCTGGCGTCTCATACCATTTCTATGCTGATGCTCAGATTTTCCTCTCCTTCCCCTCCCCCCCTCTGACTCCACCATCCCCTCCCGTATCTCTACCTGTCTGTCTGTCTCCTCCTGGATGCACTCGCATCACCTCAAACTCAACCTCCCTAAATCAGACCTCCTTTTCTTTCCCTCCTCCTCCTCCCCCTCCTCTGATCTCTCTATCTCCATTCCTCTGGAATCTACCATACTCTCTCCCTCCTCCTCAGCGAAGAACCTTGAGTGTTGAAGCTGTAGCATGTTTGCGTTTTTGTTGTTTTTAAATATTGCAATTTACTATAACCTCGAACTGTGTTAGTTTTTAGCACATTTGCACACTGTCTGTGTCTGGATACTGCACTATGCACTTTGTTTTGGATTTGTTTACAATATCACCGCACTTGAATATCTGGAGGTATGAATTTGTATGGAGTGTCCGCCCTTTCTTTATTTATTATGATTTGTTTATTACGGCGAAAGCCGATTTTGTTATTTGTTATTTATATTTTAAAAACCTTGTGAGGATTCGTGGCTGATCAGCTATTGATTATTTAACTAGCTGACAGTCACGCATCCTTACTAAACTTGTGCAGACTGTTGCCAAGGGGTAATAAGATAATTAACAGCTAGTTAACCCCTCGGCCAGAATATAAGAACCAGCAGCTGTCCGTGCTGGAGGGGAGAGTGTACAGAGGAGAGCACGGGGAGTGGAGAGAGCGAGGAGAGAGAAAACACGTTTAAAAACAACTGCTAAGTATCGTGCTGGTGCTAAAACCAGCACGCTTATTTGTTTGATTATTTGTTTGGCCAATGTGCCCTTTGGTTTTGTTGTTTGTTTAATTCTTTTGTTTTGTTTTATTATTTAATAAATACGCTGAGCGCAGTTGCGTTCAGCTTCACCCGCCCATCCATTGTTTTGTTTCTGGTACTTCCTGGTCCGTGACGTCACCACACGCGCCACTCAACAGCATCTCAGTCACAGAATTGTTTTTAAAATAAAGTCTTGCTCTCTATATGCTGCTGTTTTTTTATGGAACATTTCTAAAGTAAAGATTCTGAACTGAATTACTGCTGGTGACTGAATTACTAGTGCTCTGCACACAAGACTGTCATAGGAAGTGACTTAAACCCTGATTCTCTAAGTTTTGTAATAGTCTGCGGGACAAGGCCGCTCGGCACCGCGACGTATTCCCAGCACATCTCCACTTGGGCACACACTTGCCTGTCTGCTATCTCCTCCTGGATGCACTCACATCACCTCAAACTCAACCTCTCTAAATCTGACCTCCTCTTCTTTCCCTCCTCCTCCTCCCCCTCCTCTGATCTCTCTATCTCCGTTCCTCTGGAATCTACCACACTCTCTCTCCCTCCTCCTCAGCTAAGAACCTCGGAGTCACCCTGGACCCCTGCCTCTCTTATTCCCAGCACATCTCCACTCTGGCACGCACTTGCCAATTCTTCCTGAGCAATATACAAAGTATCCGACCCTTCCTCACCAACTACGCCACCCAGCTCCTGGTCCAGACCCTGGTACTCTCCCGCCTAGGCTACTGCAACTCCCTCCTGGCTGGCCTCCCTGCGTCCGCCACCCGTCCACACCAGCTCATCCAGAATGCCGCTGCTCGCCTGGTGTTCTCTCTGCCTCGCTTCTCCCACGCAACTCCACTGCTCCGCTCACTCCACTGGCTCCCGATCACCGCTCGCATCCAGTTCAAGACTCTTGTACTAGCCTACAGATGCCTTGACCAGACTGCACCCAGCTACCTCCAGACCCTCATCTCTCCCTACACCCCCACTCGACCTCTCCGCTCCTCCTGCACTAGAAGACTGGCTCTACCTCCTCTACGCTCCCCTGCCTCCAGAGCCCGCTCCTTCTCCACCCTTGCCCCGCAGTGGTGGAATGACCTTCCTACAGATGTCAGGACTGCCCTGTCCCTGACCACCTTCCAGCACCTCCTCAAGACTCAACTCTTCAGGCAGCACCTGTAGAACTCCTTTTTTTCCCTCTGGACATTTATCACGCTTCCTTAAATGCGCTTTACTTGGTCTATCTGCCCCCTATTTTACTGCATTTAATCCTGTACTTTAGAGTACTGTAATCTGTCAAGTGTTATTCAATCTGTAGTATTTTGTATTTAATTATATCCTGATGTAACTATCACTGACACTGTTATCTGCTCTGATATTGAATCGTATTTTGTTATATACTTGTACTTACTAGAACTGAAGTCATTGTATTTTATATTGCTCTTAATTGATTTAATACTTGTACTGTGATTCTTGAAATGTATTTTTTGTTTACGACTAAGTCACACTGGGTAAGGGCATCTGCTAAGAAATAAACAAATAATAATAATTATAATAAAAGATTAATTCTCAAACTGAACGCAGTAGGCATTCAAGGAAATGCATGCACATGGATTAGGGAGTGGTTAACATGTAGAAAACAGAAAGTACTGATTAGAGGAGAAACCTCAAAATGGAGTGAGGTAACCAGTGGTGTACCACAGGGATCAGTATTAGGTCCTCTGCTATTCCTAATCTACATTAATGACTTAGATTCTGGTATAGTAAGCAAACTTGTTAAATTTGCAGACAACACAAAAATAGGAGGAGTAGCAAACACTGTTGCAGCAGCAAAGGTCATTCAAAATGATCAAGACAGCATTCAGAATTGGGCAGACACATGGCAAATTACATTTAATAGAGAAAAGTGTAAGGTACTGCACACAGGCAGAAATTGAAGAAGGAATCTATGAAAAAGACCTAGGAGTTTATGTTGACTCAGAAATGTCTTCATCTAGACAATGTGGGGAAGCTATAAAAAAAAGGCCAACAAGATGCTCGGATATATTGTGAAAAGTATTGAATTTAAATCAAGGGAAGTAATGTTAAAACTTTACAATGCATTAGTAAGACCTCACCTAGAATATTGTGTTCAGTTCTGGTCACCTCGTTACAAAAAGGATATTGCTGCTCTAGAAAGAGTGCAAAGAAGAGCAACCAGAATTATCCCGGGTTTAAAAGGCATGTCGTATGCAGACAGGCTAAAAGAATTGAATCTATTCAGCCTTGAACAAAGAAGACTACGCGGTGATCTGATTCAAGTATTCAAAATTCTAAAAGGTATTGAGAATGTCGACCCAGGGGACTTTTTCGACCAGAAAGACTTTTTCGACCTGAAAAAGAAACAAGGACCAGGGGTCACAAATATAGATTAGATAAAGGGGCATTCAGAACAGAAAATAGGAGGCACTTTTATACACAGAGAATTGTGAGGGTCTGGACCCAACTCCCCAGTAGGAGCTGCCTTTGCCTCCGCCACCTCCACCAGCAGCGGGTGAATACCTGCTGGTTCCACCTCCACCGCCATGGGAAGGACTGCTCCTGCCCTGCCTCACTCCGTCCAAGGATGCCTGCCTCGCTCCGCCCAAGGATGTCTGCCATGCATCGCCTGGGGTTGCCTGCTGCTCTGCATCGCCTGGGGTTGCCTGCTGCTCCGCATCGCCTGGGGAGCCACCAGTTGCAGGGTACAAGGGAGAAGTGGAGCTCCCGCTGACGCCTACATGGCCAGGGGCTCCCCTCCCTAGTTCGCCTCCCGAGGGTCCGCTGCTGCCGTCGAGTCCCAAGGGCCAGCTGCTTCCGTCGCATGGGGTCGCCTCTGGTTCTGCTTCGCCTGGGAAGCTGCCGGCCATGAAGAAGGGGGGGGAGGTCAGGAGACCAGCTCCCCCCGCACCAGTTTCACTGCAGGCAATTGGGTGGCCAGAGCCCCAGAAGAGGGAGCTGCCGGCTATGAAGAAGGGGGGAGAGGTCAGGAGACCTTCCCCCGCAGCACTTTCGCTGCAGGAAATTCGGTGGCCGGAGCCCCAGAAGAGGGAGCTGCCAGCTACAGAGAGTGGGGAGGAAGGTCAGGAGACCACCCCCACAGGCCGCCGGGGAGCCGTAAGATTCCTTTGGCCAGAGGAGCCGGTCTGTGTATGGTCATCCTGGCCACTACAGCTTTTGAGGTGGGAGAAGGACCTCCCACCATCGCCGCCACCTTTGGCCCGTTGTTGCCCCTGTTCCTGGACCGGGACTTTGGGACTAAGGGGGGAGGTGGCCTTTTGAGGCCATGTGTGCTGCACACAAGGGGGCATGTGTGTGAGTGTTCCACCCTATATATATATATATATATATATATATATATATATATATATATATATATATATATATATATATATATATATATATGTGCGCTGTTTTTATTATTATTTGTATTATTATTGTTTGTGGCGCAGACAAAAGCCGCCGCCATTATTTGTTATTGTTTTGTGTTTTAATTATTAAACCTCGTGAGGTTGCGTGACTGACCAGCTACTGATTATTTAACTAGCTGACAGTCACGCATCTTTATGAAACTCGTGCAGACTATGGTCAAGGGGTAATAAGATCATTAATTAATTGCTAGCTAGTTAACCCCTCGGCCAGAATATAAAGGCCTGCAGTTGTCTGTGCTCGTGGTGGAGTGTACAGAGGAGAGTACGGGAGAGCGAGCAAGGAGAGAGATTAAACCTAAATAACTGCTAAGCGTGCTGGTTTTACCCCAGCATGATACTTATTTGTTAATTTCTGTTTGTTTGGCCAACGTGCCATTTTGTTTGTAGTGTGTTGTTTGTTTAAATCTTTTGTTTGTTTATTATTTAATAAATCACAGAGCGCGTAGCGCTACAGTTTCACCCGCCATTCCTTGTTTTGGTTTCTGTTTCTGGTCCGTGACATCACCACCCACACGCCACTCAACAACTGGGTCACAGTGGGTCACTGGGTAAAACGAGTTAGTGACTTATATCGCTTTGCAGTTTGCATTAATAGTCTCCAGGCTTATAAGATAACTATCACCTTTGTAACAAACAGGATATGGAGGCTTTTTTAGACAAAAAATTGATTTTTGCCTCAGGAAAAATCTATTTCTAGCTATGCCCCTGCCTTGTCATTTATTTATTTGGTCCCGCTCAGGGGAGCTAGGTGTCTGCCCACTGGCTATAGCTGTCATCAATCATAGTCATTACATCACAGTTCAGCCAGTTCATGGGGCAGGGGCAGGTGGCCCAAAGCACCACTTGTCCTGCCCGCTGGCTATAGCTGTCAGTGATCATTGCATCCCAGTTCAGCCTCACATAGGGCGAGGGCGAGGGCGGGGGAGGAGATGGCACAGAGTGCCACTTGTCCTGCCCGCTGGCTATAGCTGTCAGTGATCATTGCATCCCAGTTCAGCCTCACATAGGGCGAGGGCGGGGGCGGGGGAGGAGGTGGCACAGAGTGCCACTTGTCCTGCACGCTGGCTATAACTGTCTTCAATCAATAGTCATTCCATCACAGTTCAGCCAGCTCATGGGGCGGCTATCGAGCTCTAATGGACAAGGCTGTGGGCCAAAGTATATTACATTTCATCATGAACATGGCCATCTGTCAAATGCAATAAAGAATCGTTCATTTCAAATATTTTGGTGGATGTTTCCTTTCTGAAATGATAGTCTGCAGGATAGTTTCAATTGCAACAAATTCAGTTTTTTTAAAAACTTAGTGGAAGGTCATTTTTCCTCTCATTCAGGGCGCTGACATGTTTACAGCTGTGCTGCCGTACCAAGGCTGTAAACTCACAATGAAAATATGTTGCAACAGAAACTTTATTGTCTTTCTCAAAAACCATTTTGGTATAAGTCAAAATCACATTCTTAAAAAAAAGGAAATGCCTTGCACTTACAATTACAATACATCCATGGGAAATATAACAACTTGTAATAATTAGGAGTGCTACATCCCAGCACTGCAAAAGGGTTAAGTAAGATACTCTTTTTTTCTCAGTTCTCAGATGGCCAAAAATGTATTGGCTTCTGTAACAAAATACCTATATGGGTGTTGCCAGGTTAAGCCCATGAAAGGTTGTTTTGGAGACGTGCTAAAAGGGTTTTTTTATTGCCCAATACTATATTTATACTGTTAAGCTAATATGTCATTTGAATCTTTTTATAAATCTATTGAAAAGCTACTTAAGAGTCTCGAATACCTCTACTTATGTCAACCGTTCAACACCCAGTCAGGTTATCCCCTGATAAAGGCATTATCCTTTTACCTCATTAGCTGAACGTTTTTATGTTGGCCAAAAGGCAGTGCTTAAGAAGTTTGATTCATGTAATCTGTGTGTTCTGAAAAGCGTTCTGAATATCTGATCACTGTTCCTATATCTGTGTATGAATCCATGTCACAAAAACCACCACGGTTTCCCTAACACATACCTAATTAAACTACAAACCTATTTAGGTTAGAAAAGGAAGCAGAACAGAGAACTGTATGAGGTGCTGTGTAAAAAAAAAAATTACAGAAATGTTTCTCCATGTTCTGGTGTTGCTTGCATTTTTTTAAATGGAAAGATTACACCAAACATAAGAACATCAGTATGTGGTTTAACTGTCAGTGGAAGCAGGGCTTAAATTCTCATGGAATATTTCCCAAAGCCCAACCGCCACAAATGTACCACACAATTACATTTACTTAAAGCAATTACATTTATTTTATTTTAAACCAAAACAATTTGTTCGACAGGTGATAAGCATTTCTTACATGTTTTGTTTATCTGTTTCCATAGTCAACTAGGAAATTACATAAAAGTACACTTCAGTAAAACTTCAAAATTCAAATCAATAAAACTCCAAAAGACAAATGCGTGAATCAACCTTATTCATAAGTGCAACTCTGGCCTTCCACAGCCACATCAAGTAAATTGCACTGTTATAAAAAGACAGGTGTTACATTCCCAGTTTTAGATCACAAATTACTACAAAGAAAATAAAAAAAAGGTTTTCATAAACTAGTGCTGACAGAGTTCTAAATAGTTTTTCAGGCCATTCAGTCAATTTGTTATAATGTTTCAAACTAGTTAAGCTCGTACATTCTCAGGCAACCAAATCGATATCTTGTTTCAGGTCTGCCGATAGTAGTGACTTATTTCAATCAAGAAAACAAAGAAAATACATTGTGTCAAGTTGACACAGCAGTTAACTCATTTACACAGCACTAGCAACAAGGGAAAGGAAGGACAGACATAAACACACAGATACAGAAGTGGTGCTCCTGTTGTTATGATACTCTCCATATACTGTACATACATATTTTCACTTGTAATAATTGCCATGAAAAAAAATTGCTACATTCCTGGTGAAAACAAATGTTCAGAATTATTTACAGTAAAGTTGTATTTTGTATTGTTTTCACTGCGAAAAAATTTACCGGAGCTCAGCTCCGGCAGCTGAATTTAAGCCCTGAGTGGAAGTAAGGAAACAATACAGACCATCAATATACAATATACTGAAGTTTACAATGTGGATGTGCCATCCTGCCAAACCCAGTGTAATTTGCATTTGTGATTAAGGCACGTTTAGGGTTGGAGAACAATACTAACACTTTAGCTTTCTACTGCATGAGACCACACAAGACTAAATATTGCATAAGGAACAAACACACTGCCCTTCACGAGTTGTACATTTCTTCAACAAGTTTGAAGCTTGTGTTTTCTATCCCATATTTAATTTTGTCTGCAACAGCAACAACATATGTCTATATTTCAAACTTCAGCTTTCATTTTCTCTGAATAAGCAAAGTACCTAAACATAGATGTACAGTATGTGTGATACATTGCTAAACCCTTCAGTCCCCCCCCCCCCCCCCCCCCCCTTATGGAACAAACATATACTTTTAATATATGGTAGAAAAGTATGATATATAGAAAATTATACTTGTCATATATAGAAATTGGCCACTTTTTTAGTGTGTAATATTTTATATGGATTACAGACTAATGTAAATATATGGTGTAATATATATTTTATATATATATATATATATATATATATATATATATATATATATATATATATATATATATAAAGGGCCGATTTCTATATATGAAAAATATAAGGATCATACTTTAAAAATATATGTTTTTTTCCAAAAGGGCCCTGACAAATAAAAGCATGACATAATGGACTCACTTGGTAAACACACAACCTTAAAACTTGTAAGCATCTATTTTCTAGTAACAATGTATTAATTGATGCATGTATTTGCTTGTCGTTTTGCAATAAAGACATGTTAGTCTTGTGAAAATTGCTAGCAGTGTAGTGATTCACCTCAATCTTTTCCCTTTTTCTGTTTAATACAGTAATACAAAAAACAAATATAGTAAGTAAATTAACTCTATAGGTTCAGTTTCAGTGCTGATGCAAAGTTAACAGTTTACATGTACAGTACATTAGCTAGACTGCGTTTAGCCCTATGGAGGTAGTAGACATTTAAACATTTAGCCACTGTGAATGTAAACTGTTTTAAATACTGGCAAATAATATGGTGGTTTTGTTGGTGTTTTTTGTGGGGTTGGCGTGTTAGGAGCTCACTCCTTCAGTAGGAAGGAGAAAGCAATAATATTAAGCATAAAGCTTTAAAAAAAATGCCTCAGCATTTTTTTTTAAATGTTTTTGTATTTTTTTACTTAATAGGTTCAATTTTTCTTGTGCATGTATAATCTGTATAATTTATATGCATTTCATATACTATATGCTACACCTGTATCCAGTGTAGTGCTGTGTATATGTCTTTAAAAATAATTAAAGATTTGAGAAATTCCTAAATCCCCCTTTGGATAATCAGAACTGTATTCTACCCATTGTGCTGGAATTACACAGGAGGCACTTTTCAATGTCTTCCAACTATACCAGCAAAAATAGCATTTTAAAATGGCAGACCTAATTAAAGGTTCAGAACTGCTATGTTTATAGTTACTTGAGCAATTTACTTGAGAAGACAGTCAAGCACAAAAACACAAAGTACCTTGATGTTAGTGTTTTGTTTTTTTAAATACAGTACTAATATTATTAAATTATTGACCTGAGTTTATACCAAAAATAAAGACAGCACCACCACCACACCATCAATACAAACAAAACTAGAAAAGCTCCAGCAAACAGTTCTAACAAATTGTTTATTTACATTTAAACATTAGGGTGGGACAGAACCTGTTAAGATCAGCAGATTTGTTGTATTTGCCCTGTACACACATAGGGCAATGTAGGCTTGTTGTAAAATGCTGCAGTTATGCATCGATAAATGAAAAAAAAGGGGGGTTACTTCAAATACTAAAGAGTATGGTTGGCCCTATATGTACAGTAAATATCATACACCTAAGTAACTGTAGCCTGCTAATACCATAGCTGTAATCCCTGTAAACTCTAATCCCACATGACATAACCTAATATATAGATAGACAGACATAATTTATATATATATATATATATATATATATATATATCAAGGGTTATTTATTATTTTAATAGTAACCATGGTGTCACAGGTATTCTGGTAGTAGGTTTTATAACTACTTATGATCGTACTACATTATAATAGAGACACATCTAAACTTTCCACTAACGTGTTCACAACCTTGAAAGTTTCAGATCCGTTTCAAAGGCTAGGAAAAATATGCCTTATTAATTGTATCAGGATTGTATCAGTAGGAATAATAAGGGCTGACTATTGTCAATACAAATGCACAAGCTCAATGAATTGTTAAAAGGAGGGAAATCATGTCAAGGAAGAGAGTTCTCTGAAGGATATCACCTTAAATTATGATCATTTAAAGTACCGGTACTTTTTATTAAAAAAAAAACTGAACCGTTAGGAGTTGTTTAAGTTGGTGAATCCAAGCTGTTTAATGTATTTTAAAATCCAGTTGGGGCATTATTGGAACTTTAAAGCAAATAAATGCAGCCCACCTCATATAGACTACATTGTGTGTTTGGTAAGAAGTATTTATTGCCCATATATTGTTGAAAATAAACCCTTGTGCACACTACAGCTTCTTAGTTCTGTTCCAAATTTCCATAAAAAAGGCAGATACCATGGGGCGATGTGTAGTCTGAACAGAATGCTTTCTGGAATATCTGCTAAAGTTATTAATGGTCAATAATTACCAGTTATGGCAAAACTGCTAACTTACAGATTCACCCTTTTACTCCTGCCTCTCTACCTTTACAATGACACCATGGAAATATTTTTTCTATGTTTTTTTTTTCCTATTAAGCCAAGAACAATAGACAATTTCATTAATTATTACACAACATGCATCCAAATTTCGGAATTTAAATTAATTTAAGATTATATTTTAGTAATTCATTCATATTCAAATATGGCAATTGTATCATATATGTATTGGTTTATTTAGCAGAAAAGATAAAATACATTCTTAAAATGCATAAATATGTTCTTAATGGCAAATAAATACTTTCAATAAATTAAAAGAATTCAATTTCACATAATACTTGATAAATATGCAAGTTTCACAAAGGAATTGCAAAGTTGGCTTTTGGTATTCACAGATTGCTCTGAGTTTCGAAAACAATTGAGCCCTCCATCTATATTGTCAAATGAACAACAAACTAAAAAGTACAAAATAACATATTCTTTTTCAGCCTTAGCTGTCTAGTAGATTAAGCTACTATATTATTAAGAAGCTCTATTCTTTAAAGTCTTTATCTATTTGTCATCTATTTTCACCAAGTAGATAAAACAAAGCGTTTAAAAAGTGGTACAACTGAACTGGCCTATAGTATTCTGGCCTGTGTTTTTACTTTAATTCAGGATATACAAATATTTACTCAATAATAAACTGCTGCTTCCTGGCATCTTTGTTGTAAGTCACATGGTTTGACTGCAGCTAGACTTTTCTTATGAGCTACAATGACAAAATATGTACCGTAAGTGATTAGGTACCAGGAAGCAACAACAATGTTTCATAGATCGTGTTATCTTTGAAATATCTGCATAAAATAAAGTATAAAATACAAGCAAAGACCAAAATACCTTTAACATAAGAAAACATGTAAATATTGCCAATTCCCAATGAAATACCACAATGCCACTATGTTTATTTCTTAATGTGATAAGTTTTGTATTAACCCAACTAATTTAGGGAACCATTATCTGTATTTGTAAACACATGCTGGATGGTGTATTTTTTAACATATATTTACGTTTTCTGTTTATACCACATCTGTGTATGTATATAACCTTTTTTTGTAAAAAAATGACAAGTTTACTGCACTGCTTACCTTTCTTTCTACACAGCTGAAGGGCTTTTGTACGAAATGTCCTGACAGAAATCGCTTTGTAATCATATAAACCTTTTGTGTACATGCAAAAAAAAAAAAAAAAAAAAAGACAACCTTTTCATTTTTTCATTTGTTTAATATAGATAACATATACAAACAGTAGTGACAAAAACTATGCAAACAACAAATTATTTACAGAACGACTTGGAGTGGCAATTTTATTGCCCATTTCCCTCACTCAGATCCTTTACTTACTGAATATCTTGGTATCCCTAAATAGATAATTGTATCCACTTTAAAAATATGCAAACTATTTTTATGAGCAAGACATCTCACAAGTATAATTGTACCCTGAACAATATGCTATGGATTTTAACAAGGAATCCAACTCACCAGTTCAGTGGTACCCTAAATCTGATTAATTTACTAACAATGCTGAATGCCTTGTGTTTCTGAAAGGAGAATCCACCCACTAATCACATACGTAATTAAGCGGTTCCTTTAAATAGCCCTCTTGTCTACACCTAGTTGACATTTCTTTGTTTGGTTTCATATCCCTGCAGATCATGTTGGTGGTGTCTCTTACCTTCACATCATTTGATTCGATCTCCAATCGTAGACCCAGGGCATGACATCCATTTTCATTTTCACTGCAGTTTTTCATTCCTTCATTCTACAGTTCAGCTAGACCAGCGATTATCAGTCCAGTCACTCTGTTACCAAACATCCTCATTCCAATAGTCCAAATTCACAATGGTAGGAAGGTAAATGTACTCATATTGTTACTTCCTTAAAATTTATGACATTCAGTTCCGGACTGCGTAATTTCACTCGTGCGAAAGTAACTTTTTCAGTTTAATTCATATTCAGCTCTGTGATGCACTTCTAATACGCCATCAGGAACACCTCAATGTGTTATGGGTGGCCAGATGCTAGAGCGATCACACGCACAACAAGATCACAACGCAATATTCATACTCTACAAGTAGTCTTTCCAAACTCACATTGTACTTTTACGTTGCCATATTTATACTTATTTATTATTTGTTTATTAGCAGATGCCTTTATCCAAGGCGACTTACAGAGACTAGAGTGTGTGAACTATGCATCGGTTGCAGAGTCACTTTCAACAACATCTCACCTGAAAGACGGAGCACAAGGAGGTTAAGTGACTTACTCAGGGTCACATAATGAGTCAGTGGCTGAGCCGGGTTTTGAGCTGGATTTTGAACCGAGGACCTCCTGGTTAAAAGCCCTTTTCTTTAACCACACAGCTATACATGTACAGTACTTGTTTCAGCTCAGTATACATACTTGCCAACATTTGGGAACTGTTCAGAGGGGCGGGGCGGCGGGACGAAGGTAAGTGAATTCCCTGATGTTCCATTGGTTCCCACATTTTACTCTAAATCATACACATTAAATCACATGCAGCAGCAGGGAGAAACAATATGCTTCTCCAATATTACTGGATAGGACATATATCTGAGATTGGGTCTTGTGACACAATCCCTGCAAAGCAGTGCACAGGGTCAGCTAAAAAAAAACTACAGGCGTGAGAGCGAACGCCTAGAGCTGAGTATAATTTCCAAGGATAAATGTCGAGACTTTCTTACTATGCATCGGAAGTGGGATATTACTCGGAAATCGGGACTGCCGACCATATAGGGACTGTTGGCATGTATGCAGTATGTTTAAAACTATTACACCGGTCTTGTTTACCTTCTATCCTACTCTGCTGATAATAATAGGGTGGAGCTCTGTTGAAGTGGAACCACACAAACACGCTTAAAGGTTTTGGGACAGCGTTTAGAGGACAAAGGTCCGGACCAAATCAAAACTTTGACAACCCGCTAATCGCACTTAACAAAACTGTATTTTACAGCGTTTTCTTTTTTTGTATCTTATTTCTTCTACTCATAAAAAGAAAACGCTATTAAATACAGTTTTGTAAATTATGATTAGCGGGTTGTCAAAGTTTTGTTTTGGTCCGGGCCAAAGTTATTGGCAATTTGGATAAATGGAGGCTGGTCTGCGCTGTGCTGTACTGTGCTTCATGTGCAGTTCTGTGTGGCGCTGTGCCGGGCTGCGCTGCACCGCGCTGTGTGGTGTCGAAACAGCAAAGTTAAGGTCAAACAATACCTTCCAGCAAACAAACCGTACCATTTCATCATACATGAGTGCAGTGACGCTATTCGCGTTACAGACGCCTGCTTTCTCTCAACCGTTCTTATTGCCTCTTCCCTGACCAGACGTTATATTATTTGAAACAGCAAAGCTAACGTCAAACAATACCATCAAGCAACAAACTGTGCCATTTCATCATTCTCGTTCCAGACTTCATCGCTCCCCGGGCATTTCAATATCATAATTTGCATTATTTACCAAGGCAGGGCATTGATATCTTCAATGAAAACTCACGTAATTATATTTCTGTTTCAAATATCTCGGGTTCAAACTGGATTCACTAAAATTCCTTTCTGAAATAATATTGTACAACTTACCAGTAGGGAATTGAAAATATATCAAGACGAGACTGGGGATCAACGAAACATTTCAAAAGGTAAATCTTCACGTCTGGGATATCTGAAATTCGTTAATTGCACTATTTCTTTAGGCGGGATTGTGGCAGAGTGGTTGCAGTGATGACGTCACGGACCAGGAAGAAGCAACACATAAATAAAGAAGGGCGGTCATAGCGCTCAGCTATTTTATTAAATAATAACAAAACAAAAGATTTGAACAAATACAAAACACTAAACAAAAAGGCACGTTGACCAAACAAATAAACAAATAAGTATCGTGCTGGTGTAAAAACCAGCACGCTTAGCAGTTATTTTTACTTTTAATCTCCTCTCTCTCAAAACCCGTCTCGCCTCTGACACTTTCCCCTGAGCTGACAGCTGCAGGTTTTTATATTCTAGCCGAGGGGTTAACTAGCTGTTAATTATCTTATTACCCCTCGGCCACAGTCTGCACGAGTTTAGTAAGGATACATGACTGTCAGCTAGTTAAATAATCAGTAGCTGATCAGTCACGCATCCTCATGAGGTTTTATAATTAAAACACAAAATAACAACAAATAATAATCGGCTTTTGCCGTTATATAACTCATAATATAAATAAATAATAAACAAAGGGGCGGGACACTCCACCACAGGGTTTCAATAGAAAATATATTCTATTCTGCAGTATGTTTACACAAGGATGTAGGAGCAGTCCTCTTATTTCAATTCCTTCGAAGGTCGTGCATCTACCGTAACAATAATCAAAAGCTCCAGCCCTCAGTACAGAGCTGAGCCTCCACAAGTAGTCTGAGTGAAGTTATCCAGCAACAAACTCCCCATCCCCAGCTGTACTGCTTATCAAGAAAAAGTAGAACTTTTTGGGGTGCCATTATACTTGGAGATGAATTGCTTATTAAAATATTGTGCATATTTTAGACGCGACAATTATCTATTCAGATCAACCAAGGTATTTGGTAAGTATGGTGTGGAAAAATGGGCAATACAATCCCCACGCCTAGTTTTGCTGTAATTTGTTTCCATAATTTGTGTCAGTACTGTATGTTGTTTTTTTCAGCTGTGTTAAGTACATTTGCATGATATTTGCATATGTATATATTGTGGCAAGATGTGGGAATGGAGAAGGAAGAAGAGTGTGTGTGTGCTCGGATGTGAGTGTTGGTTGGCAGGAAAAGAGATATTCTGCCTTAATGAGTCCTTGCCTGGAAAGTGGCTGAGACATAATTGGGTAATTGCCTATCAATTAAGCCTCAGCCACATGGCATATAAGCTATCATGTGTTCTTAGTATGAGGGGAGTGTTGGAGAGACAGCCTGTCTGTGAAAAGCCTGTAAAGACAACTGTGTGGTCAAAAAGGTATTGTGTAAACTTGTTTGTGTAAGAAGGAGTTTTGGTGTGTTAAAAGTTATTTAGTACTCCAAGGGGAGTTAGATTTTATTTTATTATTTTCATTTTGTGAATAATAAAATTGCACGAGTGCTTAAACCTGCAATTCTTGTGTCTGTCACTAATTCAAGGTTGCAAACCTTAGATGGGATACTTTGCCACAGTGTGTGTGTGTGTGTATATATATATATATATATATATATATATATATATATATATATATATATATATATATATATATACACTACCGTTCAAAAGTTTGGGGTCACTTAGAAATTTCCTTGTTTTCCATGAAAACATACATGAAATGAGTTTGAATAGGAAATATAGCAAAATGAATAGGAAATATAGTCATTGACAAGGTTAGAAATAATGATTTTTAATTGAAATAATAATTGTGTCCTTCAAACTTTGCTTTCGTCAAAGAATCCTCCATTTGCAGCAATTACAGCCTTGCAGACCTTTGGCATTCTAGTTGTCAATTTGTTGAGGTAATCTGAAAAGATTTCACCCCATGCTTCCTGAAGCACCTCCCACAAGTTGGATTGGCTTGATGGTCAAGCTGCTCCCACAACAGCTCAATAGGGTTGAGATCCGGTGACTGTGCTGGCCACTCCATTATAGACAGAATACCAGCTGACTGCTTCTTCCCTAAATAGTTCTTGCATAGTTTGGAGCTGTGCTTTGGGTCATTGTCCTGTTGTAGGAGGAAATTGGCTCCAATCAAGCGCCGTCCACAGGGTATGGCATGGCGTTGCAAAATGGAGTGATAGCCTTCCTTCTTTAAGATCCCTTTTACCCTGTACAAATCTCCCACTTTACCACCACCAAAACACCCCAGACCATCACATTGCCTCCACCATGCTTGACAGATGGCGTCAAGCACTCCTCCAGCATCTTTTCATTTGGTCTGCGTCTCACGAATGTTCTTCTTTGTGATCGAACACCTCAAACTTAGATTAGATCTGTCCATAACACTTTTTCCAATCTTCCTCTGTCCAGTGTCTGTGTTCTTTTGCCCATCTTAATCTTTTCTTTTATTGGCCAGTCTGAGATATGGCTTTTTCTTTGCAACTCTGCCTAGAAGGCCAGCATCCCGGAGTCGCCTCTTCACTGTTGACGTTGAGACTGGTGTTTTGCGGGTACTATTTAATGAAGCTGCCAGTTGAGGACCTGTGAGGCGCCTGTTTCTCAAACTAGACACTCTAATATATTTGTCCTCTTGCTCAGTTGTGCGCCGGGGCCTCCCACTCCTCTTTCTATTCTGGTTAGAGCCAGTTTGCGCTGTTCTGTGAAGGGAGTAGTACACAGCGTTGCACGAGATCTCAGTTTCTTGGCAATTTCTCGCATGGAATAGCCTTCATATCTCAGAACAAGAATAGACTGACGGTTTTCAGAAGAAAGTTCTTTGTTTCTGGCCATTTTGAGCCTGTAATCGAACCCACAATTGCTGATGCTCCAGATACTCAACTAGTCTAAAGAAGGCCAGTTTTATTGCTTCTTTAATCAGCACAACAGTTTTCAGCTGTGCTAACATAATTGCAAAAGGGTTTTCTAATGATCAATTAGCCTTTTAAAATGATAAACTTGGATCAGCAAACACAACGTGCCATTGGAACAGGACTGATGGTTGCTGATAATGGGCCTCTGTACGCCTATGTAGATATTCCATTACAAATCAGCCGTTTCCAGCTACAATAGTCATTTATATGTTATATATGTAGTAAGACAGCAGGGAGGGGGTGTGGCAATGTGCCCCGCCCCTGTGTGCATGTGTGTGTTATATGTTGCATGTCGCATGTGTTAATGTTGGTGTATAGCGATTGGTACACGGGATATAAGCGGGTCTGTGTTTCACGTGTGTTTAAAAATGTATAATTGTAGTTAGGCACGAGGTTGCACATAATTAATTCACGTGCTGGGATTCAAGTGAATAATTAATTAGTAACTGAATCCCAGCACAACAGTATATATAGATGCACGTTTGACTCACTCGGGGTTGTGTGTTCGAGAGTGGAGAACGGGAGAGAAAGAGGAGAAACGTAAACAAAAACAACAAATGCTACTCGTGCGAGAGGGCTCGCACGATACTTGTTTGGTTCGTCCACGTCGTTTGTCTGTTTTGTTTGTCTCTTTATTTTGGCCTCAAGTGCCGTGTCCTGTGTTTCTGTTTTGTTTAAACCTTTTATTTATAATAAACCGCGCAACAGCGCTTTCATCATTTCACCTCATCTGTCCTGTCTCTGTGTATTCATTTCCTGGATCTGACGACACCACTCAGCCAGCTGTGTGACATATGGTGTCAGGAACGGGATGACAGCGGCCCTAGCGTCAGACCAGGGAAAGTGCATTTTTTGTTGAAGTGTCCTTTTGGGGAGAAAAAAAAAAAAAAAATTCCAAGGATTACAAATATTGTTTTGGGGAAAAATATATAAGGAAATGGAAGGCTGGAGAGGCGGCTGCCAGGACCTGGAGGATCTCCTCGGGGCCTAGAGGACCAAGGCTGGTGCCTTGCCTGTGGGGAGTTCGGGCACCCGGTGGTGCGCTGCCCCTACCAAGAGGGAGAGGAGGAACAGGCCCAGGAGAGGAAGGTGAGGAGGAGGCAGAGAAGGGGAAAGGGGAAGAGGAAGGCAGAGCCTCCACCGCCCAAGTCTCCACCAGCAGAGGAAGAATGCCTGCTGGTTTTGTCTCCAGAGCCCAGGAGGGAGGAAACAGAGCCTTTCCCGTCCTCTGAGGAGATGTTAGACTGGGTGTCGGACCCGGAGTGGAGCGGGAGGACCTCCCACTGGTTGTTGACCTGCTGTGGGCCAGAGATGGGGAACGTTGGGGCGCTGGGAACAACATTTCTACCCAGTGCCCTTCAGTGAACCCGGCAGCCGTGGTGATTAACTACTTGGCTGCCGATATGGGACTGCCCCAGCAGGTTGCATTCCAAGTGGGAGGAGCCACACCTACCTGCCTCCTCAATGGGCTGAAGGGAGACGACATGCAGCTCCCATCTCCACCAGCAGAGGAAGAAGGTTTGTTGGTTTCGCCTCCGGAGCCGGAGGGAGAGGAGCCTGAGCGTCCACAGCCCAAGCGGGAGGAGCCTGAGCGTCCACAGCCCAAGTGGGAGGAGCCTGAGCGTCCACAGCCCAAGTGGGAGGAGCCTGAGCGTCCACAGCCCAAGTGGGAGGAGCCTGAGCGTCCACAGCCCAAGCGGGAGGAGCCTGAGCGTCCACAGCCCGAGCGGGAGGAGCCCGAGCGTCCTACGCCTGAGCGGGAGGAGCCCGAGCGTCCTACGCCTGAGCGGGAGGAGCCCGAACGTCCTACGCCTGAGCGGGAGGAGCCCGAACGTCCTACGCCTGAGCGGGAGGAGCCCGAACGTCCTACGCCTGAGCGGGAGGAGCCCGAACGTCCAACAGCCTGAGCGGGAGGAGCCCGAACGCCCACAGCCCAAGAGGGGGAGTCGGTGCGTCCACAGCCCAAGAGGGGGAGTCGGTGCGTCCACAGCCCAAAAGGGAGGAGTCGGTGCGCCCACAGCCCAAAAGGGAGGAGTCGGTGCGTCCACAGCCCAAAAGGGAGGAGTCGGTGCGTCCACAGCCCAAAGAGAGGGAAGTCGGGCTTCCACAGCCCTAGGACCCAAGCTGCCAGCAGAGGGAGAATGCCTGCTGGTTCCACCTCCACCAGCAGAGGAAGAATGCCTGCTGGTTTCCCCTTCAGAGGCAGAGCTGCACCAGTCCCCTGCAAGAGAGGCAGAGCTGCACCAGCCCCTGCAAGAGAGGCAGAGCTGCACCAGTCCCCTGCAAGAGAGGCAGAGCAGCACCAGTCCCCTGCAAAGGGGAGACTACACGCTGCTCCCACCTCCGCCGCCAGGAGACTACACGCTGCTCCCACCTCCATCGCCAGGAGACTACACGCTGCTCCCACCTTCGCCGCCAGGAGACTACTCGCTGCTCCCACCTCCACCGCCAGGAGCAGAGCAGCAGGAGCTGTCTCTGTCTCCATCACCATCAGGGGAGAGGAGCAGGAGCTGCCTCTCCCTTCACCAGAAGGACCAGGACTAGATGCTGGCGGTCCTCAGCAGCCCTTGCATAGGCTGCTGAGGGAAGCACGAGGAAGAACCGCCCGCCGCAGAGGCCGAGAGAGGGCCAACACCCGCACCCCAGCTTGTCCTGACTGCCTGCCTCGCCGCCCAAGGATGCCTGCCTCGCCGCCCAAGGATGCCTGCCTCCCTTCGCCCAAGGATGCCTGCCTTGCATTGCCTGGGGTTGCCAGTTGCTCCGCATCGCCTGGGGCTGCCAGCCGCTCCGCATCGCCTGGGGCTGCCAGCCGCTCCGCATCGCCTGGGGTTGCCAGCCGCTCCGCATCGCCTGGGGTTGCCAGCTGCTCCGCGATCGCCTGGGGCTGCCTGTTGCTCTGCATCGCAGCAGGAAGTACTGTGGCGGAACCCCACCAAGGGAGCTGCCAGCCACGAAGAAGGTGGGGAGGTCAGGAGACCTGCTCCCACTGCAGCAGTTTCGCTGCCGGAGATCGTGGGGAGGTCAGGAGACCTGCTCCCACTGCAGCAGTTTCGCTGCCGGAGATCGTGGGGAGGTCAGGAGACCTGCTCCCACTGCAGCAGTTTCGCTGCCGGAGATCGTGGGGAGGTCAGGAGACCTGCTCCCACTGCAGCAGTTTCGCTGCCGGAGATCGTGGGGAGGTCAGGAGACCTGCTCCCACTGCAGCAGTTTCGCTGCCGGAGATCGTGGGGAGGTCAGGAGACCTGCTCCCACTGCAGCAGTTTCGCTGCCGGAGATCGTGGGGAGGTCAGGAGACCTGCGCCCACTGCAGCACTTTCGCTGCCGGAGTACTGTGGCCGGAGCCCCGCAAGGGGAGCTGCCGGCTTTGAAGAAGGGGAGGAGGTCCGAGACCACCAACCCCAGCAGCAGTTTCGCTGCGGAGAAGGGGAGGTCCGGAGACCACCCAAGCAGCCTTTCCGCTGCCAGGACTGCCCGGCTGAAGGAGTCAGTCTGGGAGCTGTCAGCACGTCTGCTGACAGCATGGCCAGTAGCAGCCTGGCTACTGGCAACATTGCCAGCCATGGGCCCACTGAAGCCTCCCTTCCCAGCCCGAGACTTTGTCCTGGACTGCTGGGTTTTAAGGGGGGAGGTGGCCGTTGAGGCCATGTGTGCTGCGCACAAGGGGGGGTATATGTGGCAATGTGCCCCGCCCCTGTGTGCATGTGTGTGTTATATGTTGCATGTCGCATGTGTTAATGTTGGTGTATAGCGATTGGTACACGGGATATAAGCGGGTCTGTGTTTCACGTGTGTTTAAAAATGTATAATTGTAGTTAGGCACGAGGTTGCACATAATTAATTCACGTGCTGGGATTCAAGTGAATAATTAATTAGTAACTGAATCCCAGCACAACAGTATATATAGATGCACGTTTGACTCACTCGGGGTTGTGTGTTCGAGAGTGGAGAACGGGAGAGAAAGAGGAGAAACGTAAACAAAAACAACAAATGCTACTCGTGCGAGAGGGCTCGCACGATACTTGTTTGGTTCGTCCACGTCGTTTGTCTGTTTTGTTTGTCTCTTTATTTTGGCCTCAAGTGCCGTGTCCTGTGTTTCTGTTTTGTTTAAACCTTTTATTTATAATAAACCGCGCAACAGCGCTTTCATCATTTCACCTCATCTGTCCTGTCTCTGTGTATTCATTTCCTGGATCTGACGACACCACTCAGCCAGCTGTGTGACAGGGGGTTAATTCCTCCCTGCAGAAAACATGTGCATATGCACATTTTGTTTAATTAGTTTTGTTAATTGTTTTATTGTTTAATTGTTTGATTAGCAATTATCCCCTGCACCTGGCTATCATTGTAAATTAGAGCCAGGTGCAGGGTATTTAAATGATGCAGCCAGTCTGTTCAGGGCTGCTGTGTAGAAGGAGACAAGTGGTGTGTTCTGTGTCCAAGCAGTCAATTGAAAAAGTGTTGTGTTAAAACTGTGTGGTTTATTTTTGTGTATGCCAGGTAAATGGCTTAGCCGTCCTGCAAGCTAGTCAGGGACCAGCATACTGTGTAGTAAGCGCTCCAAAGGAGCTAGATGTTTGTTTTGTCTTCGTGTTTGTTTATCATTAAAGAAATAGCGCTCAGCGCTGGAAAACTCCATTTCTGTGTCCTGGGTCAGTGTTTTTTAAAGGGGCAACGAACCCGAGTGGGTGCGGTTCTTTTACAATCTATATATACTCTGACCTCTCCTCCCTGCTCCAGGGTCACAAACCCACCACGTGTGCCCTGGACCCTCTCCCCACTCACCTCTTTCAAGCTGCTGCTCCTGCTCTACTTCCCTTCTCAACACCTCTCTCCTTTCTGGTTTATTTCCCTATGTCTTCAAAAAAGCCTCTTTCACTCCCCTCCTCAAAAAACCAACCCTCGACCCCACCTCCCTCCAGAGCTACCGTCCTGTCTCCCTCCTACCCTTCCTCTCCAAAACCCTCGAGCGGGCTGTACAACCACTGTTCCTGTCCAACCACTCTCTGCTCGACCCTCTCCAATCTGGCTTCCACTCTGCTCACTCCACTGAAACCGCCCTCCTGTCTGTCACCAACTCACTAAACTCTGCCCGAGCTGCCTCTCTCTCCTCGAACTCTCTGCTGCCTTTGACACTGTCGATCACTCTATTCTACTATCCTCTCTCGCTGACCTGGGAATCTCTGACACTGCTCTGGCCTGGTTCTCCTCCTACCTCTCTAACCGCACTTACCAGGTAACCTGGCATGGAGCAACCTCCACACTCGCCTCTCTCAACAGGAGTCCCCAAGGGTCAGTCTTGGGTCCTCTCCTGTTCTCTCTTTAGATGCTCCTTGGGCCCCCTCATCGCATCCTATGGTTTCTCATACCATTTCTATGCTGATGATGCTCAGATTTTCCTCTCCTTCCCCACCTCTAACTCCACCATCCCCTCCTGCATCTCTACCTGTCTGTCTGCTATCTCCTCCTGGATGCACTCACATCACCTCAAACTCAACCTCTCTAAATCTGACCTCCTCTTCTTTCCCTCCTCCTCCTCCACCTCCTCTGATCTCTCTATCTCCGTTCCTCTGGAATCTACCACACTCTCTCCCTCCTTCTCAGCTAAGAACCTCAGAGTCACCCTGGACCCCTGCCTCTCTTATTCCCAGCACATCTCCACTCTGGCAGGCACTTGCCAATTCTTCCTGAGCAACATACGATGAATCCGACCCTTCCTCACCAACTACGCCACCCAGCTCCTGGTCCAGGCCTTGGTGCTCTCCCGCCTAGACTACTGCAACTCCCTCCTGGCTGGCCTCCCTGCATCCGCCACCCGTCCGCACTAGCTCATCCAGAACTCCGCTGCTCGCCTGGTGTTCTCTCTGCCTCGCTTCTCCCACGCAACTCCATTGCTCCGCTCACTCCACTGGCTCCCAATCACCGCTCGCATCCAGTTCAAGACTCTTGTACTAGCCTACAGATGCCTTGACCAGACTGCACCCAGCTACCTCCAGACCCTCATCTCTCCCTACACCCCGACTCGTCCTCTCCACTCCTCCCGCACTGGAAGACTGGCTCTACCTCCTCTACGCTCCCCTGCCTCCAGAGCCCGCTCCTTCTCCACCCTCGCCCCGCAGTGGTGGAATGACCTTCCTACAGATGTCAGGACTGCCCAGTCCCTGACCACCTTTCGGCGCCTCCTCAAGACTCACCTCTTCAGACAGCACCTGTAGAACTCCTCTTTTTTTTCTGTCTGGACACTTATCACTCTTCCTTAAATGCGCTTTACTTGCTCTTATCTGCCCCCTATTTTACTGCATTTAATCCTGTACTTTAGAGTACTGTAATCTGTCACAGGTGTTATTTAATCTGTTGTATTTTGTATTTAATTATATACTGATGTAACTATCACTGAAACTGTTATCTGCTCCGTTATTGAATGGTATTTTGTTATACTTGTACTTGCTAGAACCAAAGTTATTGTATTTTTATCTTGCTCCTAATTGTATTATTACTTGTACTGTGATTCTTGAAATATATTTTTGTTTACGACTGTAAGTCGCCCTGGATAAGGGTACCTGCTAAGAAATAAATAATAATAATATAATGGCTTGGATAAATTAAGTGCTGTGATTGGCTTAACAAGATCACATGACCGTGCAGCAAGAATTGTTTTACTGCACGCTATGACATCATAGACCAACTTACTAAACTGATCTATTAATGTTACTACACTTTAATAGTAACAATTATCTAAACAGTGTTTGTGCAGGTAAAAATGTCAACATACAACTGAAACAGCATTTAAATCACCCAACAATCTGTTTTTTTCATCTCTGTCACTAAGAATTACAGAACAAATGGCAAATATACTGTGGTATTTAGTCAGAACAAAGAACTCCGAGGTAAGCAGTAGCAGTAACACACACCACAAAATCACCACACAAGTCTCACTCATCATGATATATATATGTAAGATGGGCTTCAGTGAGTTACAGGAAAATAATTTAATCCAGGGTTTCTGTGATGTCATAAATTCCAAGACCGAAGGTCGAATAATTTATAAACTGTCACAGAAACCCGAGATATTTGTTTTTCTGTAACTCAGTGAAGAGGCCTATCTATTATCTATCTATTATTATTTTTTTTATAATACATGGATACCCTTGTGAAGCTAATATTAAAGAAGACGAGGTTCAGCAGAACAGTTTTTTTTTTTAAATAGTGTTTTTCAGTGTGTTATCCGTTTAGTTTCTCTGAGATACGAATGTACCAGCTTTACATTTTTTTTTGTTTAACGTAGGCCTATTCTCATTTTGTTGATCATTGATGAACATTTCTGTACTGTGGGTGTTGTCGAGTGATTGAAAACAAGACATTTTGTGTTTGAATTGAAAGTTATGGTCTCGAGGAGTCGAATGGGTCAAAGTTCATGCAGATTTTCCTCTAGAGGACTTTTTGACGTCACTACTGTGGTATTATGCCTTTTTTTCGAATGGCTCAGGATGCAAATATAGCCTTCATCCATATATATATATATATATATATATATATATATATATATATATATATATATATATATATATATATATATATATATTTTGTAGCGATCTTGGTTAAAGCAGGCAGGCATCACACAGGCGAGGCAACCGGGACTGCTTGCATCAAAGCATAGCGCTGATACCGCTGTACAAAAGAGCCGGCTGCTTTGTAAGGGGTGTATATCGGGCTTATGTCTTTGTGTGTGATTACGTCACCTACTAGCTGCCTTCCCCCGTGCATGCTACACTAATATATATACAGTACTGTGCAAAAGTTTTAGGCAGGTGTGAAAAAATGCTGTAAAGTAAGAATGATTTCAAAAATAGACATGTTAATAGATTATATTTATCAATTAACTAAATGCAAAGTGAGTGAACAGAAGAAAAATCTAAATCAAATCCATATTTGGTGTGACAACCCTTTGCCTTCAAAACAGCATCAATTCTTCTAGGTACACTTGCACAAAGTCAGGGATTTTGTAGGCATATAGTCAGGTGTATGATTAAACAATTATACCAAACAGGTGCTAATGATCATCAATTCAATATGTAGGTTGAAACACAATCATTAATTGAAACAGAAACAGCTGTGTAGGAGGAATAAAGCTGGGTGAGGAACAGCCAAACTCAGCTAACAAGGTGAGGTTGCTGAAGACAGTTTACTGTCAAAAGTCATACACCATGGCAAGACTGGGCACAGCAACAAGACACAAGGTAGTTATACTGCATCAGCAAGGTCTGTCCCAGGCAGAAATTTCAAGGCAGACAGGGGTTTCCAGATGTGCTGTCCAAGCTCTTTTGAAGAAGCACAAAGAAACGGGCAACGTTGAGGACCGTAGACGCAGTGGTCGGCCAAGGAAACTTACTGCAGCAGATGAAAGACACATCATGCTTACTTCCTTCGCAATCGGAAGATGTCCAGCAGTGCCATCAGCTCAGAACTGGCAGAAAACAGTGGGACCCTGGTACACCCATCTACTGTCTGGAGAAGTCTGGTCAGAAGTGGCCTTCATGGAAGACTTGCGCCAAAAGCCATACCTCCGGCGTGGAAAGAAGGCCAAGCGACTCAACTATGCACGAAAACACAGGAACTGGGGTGCAGAAAAATGGCAGCAGGTGCTCTGGACTGATGAGTCAAAATTTGAAATATTTGGCTGTAGCAGAAGGCAGTTTGTTCGCCGAAGGGCTGGAGAGCGTACACGAATGAGTGTCTGCAGGCAACAGTGAAGCATGGTGGAGGTTCCTTGCAAGTTTGGGGCTGCATTTCTGCAAATGGAGTTGGGGATTTGGTCAGAATTAATGGTCTCCTCAATGCTGAGAAGTACAGGCAGATACTTATCCATCATGCAATACCATCAGGGAGGCATCTGATTGGCCCCAAATTTATTCTGCAGCATGACAACGACCCCAAACATACAGCAAAAGTCATTAAGAACTATCTTCAGCGTAAAGAAGAACAAGGAGTCCTGGAAGTGATGGTATGGCCCCACAGAGCCCTGATCTCAACATCATCGAGTCTGTCTGGGATTACATGAAGAGAGAGAAGCAACTGAGGCTGCCTAAATCCACAGAAGAACTGTGGTTAGTTCTCCAAGATGTTTGGGCCAACCTACCTGCCGAGTTCCTTCAAAAACTGTGTGCAAGTGTACCTAGAAGAATTGATGCTTGATGCTGTTTTGAAGGCAAAAGGTGGTCACACCAAATATGGATTTAATTTAGATTTTTCTTCTGTTCACTCACTTTGCATTTAGTTAATTGATAAATATAATCTATTAACATGTCTATTTTTGAAAGCATTCTTACTTTACAGCATTTTTTCACACCTGCCTAAAACTTTTGCACAGTACTGTATATATATTGCTGCGAGGTCTACGACCACAACTGGGCAGGATGCTCCAACGCCCAGGCCCAGGAAGAGAGGATGAGGTGGAAGAAGGACCGGGAAGTGTGGGATAGGGGGGAGGAGTACCTCAGGGCCAGGTACCTGAGGAGCTGTAGGTCACCACTGTTGTGCCCCCTTTGTAACCAGCAACATCAGTTCGCCGCCTGTCCCTTCCGGTACTATGATGAGCCTGAATGTCCACAGCCCGAGTGGGAGGAGCCCGAACATCCACAGCCCGAGTGGGAGGAGCCCGAACGTCCACAGCCCGAGTGGGAGGAGTCGGGGCGTCCACGGCCCGAGAGGGAGGAGTCAGTGCCACCTCCACCATCAGGGGAAGATTACCTGCTGTTCCCACCTCCACCGGAGTGGGAGGACTGCCTGTGGCTCCCGCCTCCACCGTTGTGGGAGGACTACCAGTCGCTCCCACCGCCACCAGCAGAGGAAGAATACCTGCTGGTGCCACCTCCACCAGCAGGGGAAGATTACCTACTGTCTCTTCCTCCATCGCCTCCACCAGCAGAGAGAGCATGCCTGCTGGTTCACCTGCTGCTGCCATCCCGAGAGCCAGAGGGGGCGGAGCTGCCATCCCAAGAGCCAGAGGGGGTGGAGCTGCCGTCCCGAGAGCCAGAAGGGGAGGAGCCGCGGACCCGAGAGCCAGAAGGGGAGAAGGCTGAAGCCCCTCTGCAGCCCTTGCACATGCTGCTCAGAGGAGCTCAGTGGAGGAGCACCCGACTGCGACGGCACCAGGTGCCAGCCCGACTTCAGAGGCCGCTAGATTGGCCACAGCCACCACCGCCAATGCCGGAGTGTCTGGAACCGTTGCCACTGGAGAACCTGGAACTGCCGTTGCCAGAGTGGCCGCTGTCTCTGCCTGCTGTTCGAGGGTCCACCGTCTCTGCCTGCTGTTCCTGAGGGTTCGCCGTCTCCGCCTACTGTTCGTGAGGGGTCGTCGTTCCCGCCTCCGCCACCAGAGGGAGACGAGCCGCCGTTCCCGCCTCCGCCACCAGAGGGAGACGGGCCGCCATTCCCACCTCCGCCACCAGAGGGAGACGGGCCGCCATTCCCACCTCCGCCACCAGAGGGGGACGGGCCGCCATTCCCGCCTCCGCCACCAGAGGGGGATGGGCCGCCCTTCCCGCTTCCGCCACCAGAGGGAGACGAGCCTGCTGGAGGGTCCAGGTTCCCTGCCAGCGTTCGCGTGCTTGGAAGGTCCGAGGCCCCCGCTATTGAAGAAAGCTTGGGGGATCCGACATCAACCCCGCCCACCACCGCCTGCTGAAATAGCCCACCCAAGGGACATAAGGGGACTCTTGGGGGGAGGGCTTGGGTTCAAAGGAGGGGGGGGAGTTTGGCCGATTTGCGGCCTGCGTACTTTGTACGTGGGGGGAGGTGTGTGGCAGAGCAGGGCTCTGCCCTTGTAAATACTGGCAGGGATGGGGTTAAATTCTCCTCCCTGCCCAGGTTGATTGTGTCAAGTGGGAGCAATCAATCAATTAATCAATCAATTAACACCCAGCCACCTGGCATAAAAGGAGGCCTCAGCCTCCCATTGAGGAGAGTTCCAGAAGGAGGAGAGTAGCTGAGGAAGCAAGAGTGGTTTTCTGTGTGTGCTGGGTTTTTTGTTCATGTTTTGCAATCCAGTGAAGATAACGCACAGCCTGGAAGCCTTATTTTTTGTAAGTTTCGTTTTGTGTTATTTGTTTGTGTTTTAGAAACCTTTTGTTTGGCCCTCGTGACTGTTTATTTTTGTATTTTGTGTATTAAAAGCTTTATTTTTAACTTTTCACACTGTCTCTGAGTCTCAACCTCTGTCATCCTGTTACAGTAATGTTTATGGCAAATAAAAAAGTTCTCAGTGGAATGATACATAATACATTTCTAATTTTTTTTCCTTAAAAAAGCTAGTTTGTGCAATTATTTAAACAATGCACAGCGCGCCCAGGGCGTGTGGTAAGAATTGTCTTACCGCACACCTTGTTGTGGGTTATTTTACATATCGTGCACTACTTTGTATTTTAGCAGGCTCTCAAATTCATGCAATATTGCATTACATAAAGTACTGATGCTTAGATCGACTGAATGTGTGCTACACAATACTGTTGCTTCATCATATCTTGATTGGTTGTGTGCATTAACAAACTGATGTCCATTACTCCATTTACAGTTTTATTTCATGAAAGAGCAGTGTTGTTAAAGGATATCACTTTCTCAGCTGTGAGTTATAAAAACACAAAATAGCTGAAGGGTGTTAGGTCACTGATATAATTCACTCAGAATGGGGGTGGCATTTAGGTTTTAGAAAGCAATTAATGCCATGGGTATAGGTGGATATAACCTCTTCTGCTTTTGGTTTATCAAAATATATATCTACATCTGTGTTTTAAATGTTTTGTGTCATTAAAACTGCCAAACTCAGAGCATCTGCCCATGGTAACCTGGTAAATTAAGGTGTATTACTGTTTCGTACACAAAGTACATGATTTTTTTTTTTAAACTGTTGAGATTTGAAAGTTGTACTTCAGTAATGGATGCAGACAATTAGTAAAATATGTTTATATCCACAATCTTAAGTCTTGCCAATCACAAATAGGTACAAGTATTCAAAGAAAGGATAATGCAGTAATATTGTGACTATAAAATGAAAACATACCAACTGCAGAGAATAACAAAGCTGTTCTAGTTGAAATTCCGGGTTGCGCAGCAATAGCATCAGTAATTTGTTCAATTTTAATTCATATAAAGACAATTATAAAGTCATAAATGCTTAGTCACTGGCGAAGTTTATATTGATCCCTGTGGCACCCCATTAATAAACATCATAATAAGGTGATATTCAGGTATTGCTCTTTTTACAATTGGTATAATACAACCCATACAATAAAAAGAGATAATGTGGGACAACATTACTGGTTGTTTTTGACTTATTTACATTTTAAAAGATAATTAAATTGCGCTGTAATAAATAATCTGCTGAAAACTAGTGGTCAGTTTAAAAAAAATATTATTATCATTATATGTGTTATGTTAAATATTTTTTTAAAAGAGATAGAAAAACTATGGTGCGTATTTTCAAATAATTTACCTTAGTCTTTTTTAAAACTCCAAATTTAAAAGGAGATAAATTCCATGCAAACGTCGAAAAAATGGGAAAAACCCCCACGAACTTGTATTACGTAATTGTTTGGGGGTTCAAAAGTTTTGTGTTCCAAAATTAACAAGCGTTTATTTACTTTGGGGGGTGGAACGAAAAAAAACCCCTTTAAAAGTGGAGTACACCCCCATTTAGAACTAGATACACTGTCAACAAGGAAGGCGTCGTAGGTCTTTAAATATTTAAATTACATGGAAATGAGTCAGAGCTGAGTTTCTCTTCAGGCAGCTCAAACACACTGGAGGCAGGCAGATGTAAACGTGAAGTGTAACAATAACATACAAGTAGATATCAATGGAATGGTAACAATGGACAGTCACTGGGGGCTGCTTCTTACCTTGGTGCTGTTAGGCTTCCAACAAGGTAAGAATACTTTTTTTTTTTTTTTTTTTTTTTTTTTTTAAACTGAACCCTGGATTTAAAACAGTTCTGTTTCTTAACGAACTCTGATCACTGTAATGTAAAGGCTGTACCACACTCGGTGCCAAATGCTAGCATTACTTTATGCCTTTCCAATCACACTGTTGTACTGTACTGCCTATTTTTTTTGCTATTCTTTAGTTTTATAAGTTAGATCATTATATTTGGAAATGGTTCATTATTAATTATTAACTTTATATTACTTTGTAAAACTGTAATGCAAGGTTTCTAACGTTACTAAATGTACATATTTGGTGTATGTTTGTGATATTTTAATTGGGGAAAAAAATGCTGTTATGGTTTAGAAACTGCAGGTCATTACAAACATAGGCGTAATTTACACGGGGGTCATGTCCCCCTCACTTTTTCATTATTTCAGATAGAATAATCTTTATGCACTTCATCAGCTACAGAAACAACTGATAACAGACTGTATATATTTACTGTCTGCTTGTGACATTTAAATTGGGGAAAAAATAGTGACATTTATTGACGACCTAGGTTTTGGGTTGGCTGCAGTGAGAATTGTGTGAGATGGTTGGTAAATGAGTTAGCATTGGATGGGAACCACACTAGAAAAACAAACGCCTTCGTGCCAGGTCGTTTTTTATAGACTGCGTCAGTCTAAAGAGTATTTGGCATTTTGTAACGACCGTCCAGTGGATGCAGAACACTTCATATGAATATTTGATGCCACAGGTGTTACTTTATCTTGTATGTTTTTAATGTAGCCTGGTGAAAGAGACCCCTTCTCAGTGTTGTATGTACCGTACAAGCAAGCACGTATGTCAAATTAAAACACTTCTCAACCAGCACAAACGTGTGTACTGAATGGGAATGTTATTGCACTTTGAAACCTATGACTGAGAAAAGCTGCTAATTAAATCGTTACTTCAAGAACTGCAGACGATGCTGTAAGGGTTTTGTTTGTTTGTTTTTGTTTGTTTGTTTTCTTTTTTGGGGGGGTGTATATACTTACCTTGCCCTTGCAAAACAGTTGTCACAGTAACCATCCAGCTCTTTTCTTCCTGGCTGTGGAAACTCAGCGCTCTTGATCACCAAAATACTGACTGTGTTTACAGTACATAACTGACTTATTGGCTACAAAACATGCTTTTTCTTTGTCCCACACACTAGCTTTTCTGGTTTTATATATATATATATATATATATATATATATATATATATATATATATATATATATATATATATATATATATATAATTATGTCATTGTTTTGTAACTTACATTATGGTATGTACATTTTTTTCTTCTAATTTACTAGCATGTAAATGTATCTTATAGGCAGGGGGTTAACAAAGCCTTTGCACTCATTTTCTTTGGAGATGCTTGCCCATTTGTAAGCTATAATATTCCACATTCTGTATATATGAAGGACATGGTGAGCTAGTTTTTCACAAAGGTCTTTCCACAACAAATACAATTTGGGGATCTTCCCCACCTCCTCACCATATTCTTTGATATGGCATATGGAAGTACCTGGAAGTGTTTTAGGAGAAATTCCCCAAATGAGCACTGAAAAGGAGCCACATTTGAGAGGTCAGATCTTTCAAAGTATTCAAGACATCTTCATGATGCTTGCTGCACACACAGAACTGCTGTTCTGGTTTAATAACGTGTCAACATATTACATACTGTTGACCATGTATGTTAATGCAATGGAACTAAATGTTGACAAAAAGTACAATGACGTAAATAAAAATGCAATTTTGTATTTTTGAGAACTCCTGAACCACTGTGGGTTAAACTAAAAATCCTTACATGTCCATGAAATTCTCCTGCTGGTATCTACATGGAATGCTAACTTCCTGGAATAACACACGTGCTTGTTTAAATGCTCTTTGACATGACAGATAAATACTACAATAAATAATGTCAAAAATCAAATCAAAGCTGCTGCCTGAAACTCACTTCAAAGGATAATTTAGTCACGATTGCAGGTTGATTAATTTGTTTTTAAGTGTCGCCATTAGTGTCAGTTACTTGCAAAACCAAAGTATAAGAAGCTTTAGAACCAGAATCCCTTTGGTCTCCTACACCTCAGCAATGCAAACCTTTTGTGAGTTGATATATAAAACGCTCATAGAGATGAGGTCGCACACTCAAAAATCTCTTCTTCTTTTAGACTTTACCGCTAATATTATGCATCAGATTCATCTTGCATTTTGTTTTAAAATTGTTTTGATTATTTATTGAAGCAAAACAAGAAACTAACACAACGCGTTTGGACACATAGTGTGTCTTCATCAGGTGTTGCAGCAATTGTCAATTAAAAAACACAGCTTTATCATATATAAAGGACACCAATCAATCCAATAGGTAACCATTAATTGAATTAATTGACAATTTTCACCTATCATAGCATTCATTAATTGAAAATGATCTTGAAAATCAATTGTGAATCCATATATAGTGTAATTATACAATAATTAAACTCACACTGATATAACACTTTAAAATACATTACATTATATATATATACACACACATATATATATATATATATATATATATATATATATATATATATATATATATATATATATATATATATATATGTAACTGCAAACATAAGTACCTTAAATATAAACAATACAAGAAAGTTTAATTGCCAAAGAACTGGAGTTTATTACTCGTACAAAACACGCCCGTGGGCCGTACAGTGTAATAAGTAGTACCATTTTACGAGTTTATATTTTCGCTAAATGTAATTAAAATTGTATATGTTATACGTTTAAACTGTACAACGGCTGTGCCAACAAATCACAGAAGAATACAAGTAAACAGCAACTTTTTTCTCCTGCTTGACATCACAAATGCTGTCGTGACTTTCCTTTACTTTCCCGAATGTACCTTATTTGTGCACAATATCTACCTGAGGAACAAGAAAACTGTACCTGATAAAACATACATTGTAAACAAGTCAGTTTTAACCAGAGTAATTCCCCATTAAATGTTGTTTGGCAGGGACATGCCTCCTCAATACATTGTAAACAGAACTCCGTTCCAACAGGATCCATTATAAGTGTAGTGCACCTGTGTGTGTGTGTGTACGTACATATATATATATATATATATATATATATATATATATAATATTAGCTCAAAGAGCCAGCTGCCCAACGTTTTGTTGATACGTGGCTGATGGGGGTGGATTGCATCAGCAGTACAAATGTGAATAAAATCTCTACTGGTATTCTGATATTGGTATTTATTTATTCATATGTTATTGTTGCACTGTGAGGGATATATTGTGTCAGTTAGGATTAAATGTACTGCATGTCAATGATACAGTAGATTAGGTTACACTGATGCCTTTATGGTATGTTTGTTTAAATGTGTAAAGAAAGCAGTGCGTAAACTATCAAAATGACTTGCTTAAAGATTGCAAATGCTAATGATATAGTACCTAAAGTGTCCCTTTTGAAGGTGATCTTTTTTCATTTGATGTGATTCTTGTTACGAATTTGCCTGCAATAGTATCATTGTATCAGAGTAATATCACTTATTTACTGGTACTGTTAAAGCAAATTTCAAGTTAAATTAGATGTTACTTATAGAAATGTTTGAAGTCAAAACTAATATGTAGTAATCTTCAAAATGACTTCTGAGCCATTCCACATAGTCTACAGGGTACATGTAATTGTAATTCAAGCCTTGACATGAATATCTACAAACTGAGTCATTCTTTAGACTGCTTGCAGGCAAAATCTTGCTTCAGCAGTCATTTTCAATAGATTTGCAATATCGAGCCCCATTCACAAAACTTTAAAAACTGTTTGAAGGAATAATTTGTTAGACTTTTTTAAAGACCATTTTGATTGATTATATGAAATGAAACATTTTCAACTGTTCTACAGAGAGTTTACTTGGGTAATCTAATTTCCAAAGCTCTGTTTTAAACACTTAAAAATAGTACTTAAAACATTATTTAAAAAAGTACTTTAAGTTTTATAAAGCTGAAACGATATGGGTCAAATAATTCTGGTAATCTGGAATAGTGGCTTCTAATATATATTGTCAGTACGACAGTGAAAAAGTTTATGTAGCTAACTATTGTATTTGTTCTGTTTTCCAGGTTTAGGGAAGCCTGTGATCAAGCCAAGTTTATCCAGTTTAGTTGTAATCAAAGGGGGGAAAATTGAACTTCGATGCCAGGATAACACCAGTGTGCAGTGGTTTTTGGAAAGATCTAGACGGATAAACTTGAAAAGAAATATAAAGATGGAGGGTGGTTACAGTAAAATTGTTATTACAAATGTAGAACCCAGAAACATGGGTAGATACATTTGCATCAGTAATAACTCTTCCCTTGAGAGCTCCATCTACGTGTTTGTAAAAGGTTATTATTATTATTATTATTATTATTATTATTATTATTGTTGTTGTTTTATGTAGATGATATTATTATTTGAAAAAATACAGGAAGAGGATAAACAAGCATTCTCACATTGCCTTTTTGTTCTCTCTATCTATCTCTTTAACCCTGAGCCTGATTCCTATGTTGAATTGTATGTAAGAAGTTGCCATTATATAGTTGGTATCTCAGGTCATTTTTTTTCAACATGAATCAAGGCCGTTTTTCATTCTAAACATTCTGAATATATATTTTACAGATCCTGAAAATCTTTTTTATCCTTCAATTGTTACGGATCTTTCAGTAAAGGAAGGAGAGGATCCAGCCATTCGCTGTCTTGTAACAGACCCTGAGGTCACAGACTTCAAACTGGAGAGATGCGGGGATAATCCACTTCCCAAGGATCTAAAATTTATTGTCAATTTTGAGAAGGGTATCACCATTAAAAATGTGCAGAAGAGTTTTGAGGGATGCTATATTTGTTCTGCCAAACATAATGGAGGGAAGATATGGAAGTCGAAATCATACAATTTAAAAGTGTATCCAGGTAAGAGCAATTATTTGATATTAAAAGGGGTGTGATCATTCGTGCACGATGAGTGCCATAGTCTTATACAGATTTGCAGAACAAATTAGGATTCAATGGGCAAAGGGAGGTTGTAGTCTCGTCTCTAGAATCACACCATATCTTCCATGAAAGTTTTTGCACATGTCTATGAGAAGAGAGCCCTGAAATGACAGATCATCAGAAACTATGCTTGTGCTAAAATGTTAACAGGACAAAGTAACATTTGCTACTTGAAGGGCTTTTTTTTTTTTTTTTCTTCCGCCAAGCCTTGCCTGATGCTCCCTGGAACAATTGACCAAAACTGGATACATAAATATTATCCAAAGGCACGCAAAGCAGGGGGTGATACTTAAACATTAACAACATCAAAACATTCTCTCTAAGTTACACAAAGGGATTTGGTTGCTCTTTAACCACTCCCATGATCACCCTTAATTGGTCAAAAAGCTTGTTTTGCATTTGCTGTTTTACCTAACTGCAGGTGTGCTTTGTATATAAATATTTTATTCAAATACAGATCAGAAAGAACACTGCTTTAAGATGACTCATTACAGTGTTTTTTAGTTAAAAACACATTTATTTATTACTGTCTTGGGTGTTGTACCGACTGTACCCCTACAATACCAATTGTGGATATGGTGTTCTCAGGTTTTACCTCTGATCTTATTGCGAGAATACCTCCATTATAGACTACAGGAGACAGTCACATTAAGTAATGATGCTGTTGTGAATGTTGCATGGTTCTCAGAAAAGGTTATGAAATCCCAGTGTTTTGATTTGCTAATGTGAATGCTTGTAATACAAAACATAACTGTAACTATGTGTACATATGATTTTATTTAACTTGTCTTGGTTTTGAAATTTTATGAAGGGCTTTCACTATAGCTTGAGAATGAATATTTTCACAAAAAAGATATGCACAATATTTATCTAGGGATAGGGACACTAGTCTGTGATTTGTATGTCATTATAAGAGAACTGTTTTCAGTAATATTTAACAGAATTATATCATTTTTATCCCTTTTTAATTGTGGAAGAGTTTGGTTTTGTGTCTTAAGTGATATCATTATTCTTCTTTAGCTTTATTCCAACTTTTAAGAACACTTACGTGTTTTTTGTTTCTCCAGCTCAAGTACAGCCTCCAGCTATTAGTCTTGATGAAGTTAAAGTTATTCTAAAGGAAGGGGAGTTGTTTGAAGTTAAATGCAAAACCCATAATGTGGATCACGAGATGGAGATGAAGTGGAATTATCCCAAGAATGCGGTGAGAACCATTTTTGATCTCCTTGCCCATTTATTCTTCTACTAGCTTGAAACAAGGTACACATGTGCCAGGGGTGGTGCTGGAGGTAGTGGCATGTTTCTCCCGCTGGATTCTAAATTGCTAGAGCTCAAAATTTGCACCCAACAGTGGATAGTAAAAAACGTTCATGAGACATGCAATCAATGAAAAACTTAATACACCTGCAGTAGCTGGACACATTTTATTTTATTAAGAGATTATTAGCCTAATTCACAAAATTTCACAAGAAATCTTTTAAGGCTGTTTTAGAAAAATAAATAAACATATAAACTCTCTGAGGGACATCGTGAAAAAAATACTATCTCGTACGCACCAGACACTGTCTCGTGCGCACAAGTCAATATCTTGCTGACTGCAGGAGACACTTGGTGTTCTCGTGGATAGGTTAGGAGACAATCACTGTATTCTCCTCATGGCATAACAACGATGCAAAACTGGTGTGCTGTTAGACTCGCACTATTTTACCGTAAATACATTATTTATTGCATCCAATTGTATTCTCTTACTGTTTGGAAGACTTCACCTGGTTACAAAAGCAAATGTGAAAGAAGTAATTTGAGTTTCAGAATTTGCGACTTAATTATCTTGATTTATCATGAAGAAAAACAATGCACATATATGCCCTTTACATTATACAGTAGGCTACATCATATAGCTCCTGAAGACTAACTCGCAAGAGAAAGCTATTTTACCCCATGAAAGTCTTCATGATAAGGAGTAAATTGAGTCATGTGTGTCAGTGATTTGCAAGTTATTATTGGGACGGACACATTAATGATCGAGTCTGATCCTGCTTTTGTTTTCAGAAAGTGGGCGCAACTACAACGCAAAATGATGCCTCATCTACCAAAATGACAGTATTGCAAAGAAATTACAAAAGAAGAGAAAATCAAATAAGCCTACCACAATCTCTTACAAGTATTAAGCACTAACGTGCTCACGAGATTCACACCATGTCCCTTTAGGGGTTCTGTAGAAAACAGTTGAACTACAAACTTCATTCAGTAAATTAAAATGGGCTTAACTGGCAGTTATGAAAGCCTTTTCAACTGTTTTAGAGAGGCTTCTCTATTCATCTCTTCTTAAACCTTTTTTTTAATGTTGCTGGTAATCGTGTTGTGCTTTCTAAATGTTAAATGCTCTTTGACTGACATAATATTTCTGTATTGATTTTAAGACTCCAATAAAAAAAAATAACTCTCGTTCCAAACTGAACGTCTTTGAAATGGAATCAACTCTGCACATTGCCTCTGTAAATACCACTGATTCTGGGAATTATACTTGTGAAGCAAAAAATCACTTTGGATCCTCTTCAGCCTCAATGTTACTGAATGTTTTAGGTAAATACAAATATACTTTTCTTAAGTTTATTTTTTATTTATGCCACATAAGCATTAACAGCTATCAGCATTGATGACTTACTGTAGAGACACAAGAAAAACATAATCTAGTTATATGTTTATAGAATTTTGAAAAACGTCTGGCTAGTAGAAATAAAACCTTTTTCATCTGTTTTACATCTTGTTTTGGTTGAACAGTAAAGGAATGATGCATGATTCAAATAACCAGTGATTCTATTAAACATTTTTCACTGTATTATGTTTATTGCTCTGCTTTATGAGTATATTACATTGCTAATCACTGTATGTTCCTTCATTCTGAAAACTAGAGACAGGATTCATAAACATGTCCATTCCTGGGGACAGAACTGTCGAAGTTAACACTGGAGAAAGCCTTATTTTGCCAGTAGAATTTACAGCATACCCACGGCCTGACAAACTGTTCTGGATGTACATGAATGTAACTTTACAGAATGACTCTGACCATTTTATCACTTCAGAAGAAAATGGCTACAGGTAAACGCATAATAATAAAACATAATAAGGCTGTAATTCTTTCAAGGCTTTTTGGTAAAATATAAGTCTCGAAAGCGACAGCATGAGTGATTTATCAGTGTCACCGGAAACCCAGACAAAATTACAGCTTTATAGGTACAGTTTAATGTATTTTGTTTGTTAGTATACGGTGACAGAATTAACTTGTAAAACTTTTACTGATTATTTTAAATGAAAGAATAACATTTAAAAATATAAAAAAAATAAAAACTATTGTGTTTTTCTGCTCTTTCACAAATTTCTCAGATTTCCTCAGATAAAACTTTAAATCTGCAGGCCTCTATTGTTTGTTTTGGTAGCGACATAGTTTTATTGTGTGCATGTAGTAACATAATTAGTTTTAAAAAGCTAATAATAATAATGTACACAATTGTTAACTGTAGGTATATTGTTATTCAGGCAAACGAGGACAATTGCATATGTTTCTAGTGAATAACATTTATTGAATTAATTTTAAGACTTCTCATTATCTATTCATGGTAGTTATCTATGCATGGTAGGAGTCTAATGAGAACCCCAACCACCCTTCTTATATGCTGCTACAAATAAGACACAAGAAGCAAATGTGTTCTCTTCTGCACAGGTACAGCAGCAAACTGAACCTTGTGCGTTTGACAGGAACAGAAGGAGGGAATTACAAATTTTTTGCATCTAGTTCAGATACCTCCTCCAGTGAAACATTTACAGTTCATGTCAGAAGTAAGTTTTATTTTAATGCTCCCTATTTTTTTTTTAATACATAATATGCTGTAGAGCTTTCTTTTTTCAAAAGGGTTTTATTTATTTATTTATTTATTTTAAAATCTTATAGGTAAGCCAGAGATAATCTCTCAAGATGGACCAATTAATGGCATAGTCCGGTGTATTGCAGCCGGCTACCCTGTTCCTGAAGTGTCTTGGTATTATTGTCTGGGTCCTCATAAGCGGTAAGTTTTATACAAAGTATTGTAGGTATAATGCAGAATAGAGATGCAGAACCCCTGTCAAAACATTTTATCTCATAGTACAGCTGATACACTGACTAAAACTAGGGCCAGTGTTGCAGGGGGACAGTTTAATGTTTACACTCTGGTGTACCAACTGTACTAAGCTACAAGATGTTTAAGTGTCAGATAGGGGTGCTTTAGGCTAAAATGTCAACAGGATGTGATGACTGAAACAGAACATGATACACAAAGTGAATCTAATCAGGAAGAAGAAAACATTAGTTAGGATGACTGTGGTATTTGTGCAACTAGTTTTGTCGAACGTAGCTGTACTCTTCCCCTCTTCCTTTGTGTGAGAAAATACTGTTGAGTCAATATAAAGTGTTCTGCAAAGAAAATCTTTCCTGAAGCAAAGCGCTTTTATTTGCATGTCATTTCTTTATTATTATAAATACATGTGCAAATAAATGCCCAGAATCATTATGATCCTTGCCAGAATTAATACATTGGTTGTGGTTTGTATATATAACAAACCATTTGTTCTTAATGTCCTTAATCTTAAGCAGCCTTAACTCATTAAAGAGAGTATTTCACAATGCATTTTCTTTTTCAAATCTCACTAGTTTTAATTCTCTAACCCTGGCATCTTTATTTAGGTGAAAAAAATATTTTGGAATTCTGTGGCCCTCGGGATATAGTTTTTGACACCTTATCTTTTTTAGGAAAAGGTTTAACCTTACTTATAATCATTATGATTTATTTTAGCTGTTTTGGCCAACCCAATGCTACTAAGGAGGAGGGCGTCAACATCAACTTATCAAGCCCAGCCTTCGGCAGAAGACTAATCGAAAGCAGAATGAATGTTTCCAAGCTGCACACAAATATTACATTGGAGTGCCTGGCTCAGAGTGATGTTGGCCAGGATTATTATATATTTAGAATAGAAATAGAAGGTAATTGATTATTACATTTATGTTATTGTTTCAATTTAAAAAAAAAATGTAACACAATATTGAAGTTTATTTCTGTTTGCTTTTCACAGTATGGTGACCTCACTTTTCCTTTTAATATGGATACTTACTTGTTTTAATTCATTATTACTATACATGGTTAGAATTCAGTTCCATTTATAATAGTTTTTTTATTTTAATCTTTAACAGGTTAAAGGAAATGGGAGTGGAACTTTTTTCCATATTAGTTTGTAAAATATAAGGTGTTTTGTTTATGTGCCCTGGTGTTTCACAATAACCTGAATTAGTATGCACTAGATGCAGTATGTGTTCAGTGCACACTCATTTATTGTTAGGATCTGCTTCTTTGAGTTTATTTCCCCACAATTTTTCAGGGCGTTTCTCTCACATAAGTTGACAACAAAAGTCCTTACTGTCTGCCAAATTCAACTCCGAACTGGGCACGTGCCAATATGCCAGTATTAATTTCAGTTGCACAGCCATTGCAACCACAGCTCCGCCATCCCCCTTGGTCTAACACCTTGCAGTTCAGCAGCCAGTAAACAGTAAAACCATATGTCAAACAACATTGTCAATCGCTTTCAAAATTGAACATGCTGTACTATGCAGAACTTAGCTTGTCGATAATAGTTGCAGAGTGTTTACCTCGAACACTTTCCAATGCATGGTGCGATATTTCTCAAAATGCAACATTAAAATGGGGAAGTAGGGTATAGATTCTACTTTTTTGAGAAACATTTTTTTGTCTTTGGCTTCTTATAGTTTTATAAACTGACCATCAAGCAAAAGCCACAGAAACCAGTTTCTAAAACAGTGTTTATTTTTTTAAGCCTGTGTTTGCTCGATAATTACTATAGAACAGTAAGCCAGTGCTCTTAGGCTGCATCCCAGCTTAATGCTGTTTAGACTTCTATAGCAATTAGCTTACACTGGAATGAAGTGTCTTCAAGGTTGACAGCTTTAATGCTTGGTGATATTCCCTATTTCCTAGAAATGCCTAAAAGGTCCAAAGTAGAACGAGGTGTATTTCAAGTAAAACACATTTATAGGCTGGTTTATACTTGAGTTCCAATATAAATTTTGGGCTCAGTCACCTGAAAATGATGTTAGTATTTTTCAACTTGTCTGCATTGTCTTCTTCCAAGGCTCGCTACAATAATGTTTGTAAGCACCCAAACTGATATAATACATACTTTAAAAAAGGAATTGGCTGCTGCAAAAGTACGAACATGCCTAAAGAACAACTCCAGTCATGGCCTAGAATTAAAGAATGTGTTACTTACAGCTTGGCAGGGTTTTTCTTTCTTGCAGGCGCCATGCTCTATGCTTTGAAAATCCTCAAGGTTTAAGAGTATTGTAAACAAAAGAAAAAACAACAGGTGTATCTTCCCCCTGTGTTTACAGGGCATGGAGAGATCCTGTTGTTGTTTTGTTTTAGTTTTGTTAAATGATAGATATTAAAAAAAATTATATATATGTATATATGTATATATAGGCAATCAGGATATGCAAATTTTAGCAATACAAGAGACGATCAAATCGTATTAAAGTAGCCAAAAGGCTTTTACATTCACAGTATTTTAAAACTCGTACAGCAACTGCAGACATGTTTCACGCTGCCTGGGGCTCATCAGTACTCCGCCAAGTGAAAAGCACTGCTGAAAGCTGCATATCCCAATTACCCATAATTCTATATATATATATATATATATATATATATATATATATATATATATGAGAATAGGCTGCTTACCACCGATGACTTCACTAAATTGACTCTCCAGGAAAAGCATAAAAGGTGAGAACACACTTGGTAGTTTCACAGTATAACTTTAATTAATCCATGTATGTGAGACAGTTATTGTAGTCCATACAGAAGTGCAAACGTTTCGACGCTACGTTGTGTGGAGTGTATTATTCCGCTTATAGAACGGATACAATTTAAGAAAAAAAAAAAGTTTTATTATATATCCTTCCGCTTTGGAGAAAAAAATAATCCCTCAAACAACGTTCTGTTTATTGTAAACATTAAACTGGAGGTTTTCAACGTTTCCATTTATTGTAATTAATTAAAATGAATGAGGCCTCCGTGCTGGTCTCAATCACTCCATAAACAGAGCTGAATAATAATCTACCCTAATTTTGTACACAGGCTACACTGCTCCATTTACCCCCTGAACTTTTTTTGTGTTTGTGGCAGAGCTGGCATATCATGCCACCCAATTCCTTGCTGTAAAAATTTCAATTATTTTTTTTTACCCACATAACATCATACACACTATCACAATGTTTCTTTTTTTTGCCTCTTGCGGTTCTTCTAATTGGCTTTCTACAAGTTGCAGTTCATTGCCTATATCGGGTTGCTCTTTTTTTTCGTTTTTTAAAAAATTTTTTTTTAGCTATTTCACTATTTTTGCTTAGAAAATAGTTTTAGCTTTTCAGCCTCTCGATGTGCTTAAAACGGAAAACACAACTCTCTGATTGGTTAAATGTAGTGGCAAGATGTAACACAGCTGTCATGTGGTTCCAAGATTTTTCCATACCTTCTACTTTTGTTTGTGTAAACTGTGATATGCTGCTGTAGGAAATGCACAGAAATGTGTTCATAATTGTCCCCATTTATTTATTTATTTATTTATGTATTTATTTATTTATTTATTTTACTGACAAGATGAAATTGAAAGGTGTATGTCCAGGTCTTTTTCAGGTAGCTGGTGAAATGACATTGTTACTCCCACTGAATGCAAAATACAACACTGTGCACTTTCCAGGCTTGTTGTTACTTATAAATATGGTGGCTGTTGACATTAAGTGGTGCAGGCAGTGATGACGTAGGTAGGAGTCTGATAAAAACGGTATTAGCCGTGTACATATGTATGAATGCAACTGATACAAGGATGTATTTTTTCCAATTATGGGGTCTGTTGCCATGGTAACATAAATATATGTTATGTTCTCCTTTTTCATTATTGCTTTTGGGGTGGTATTTGTGAAATGATTTACCATTAAAAAATCTGAGCAAGAAACTCACCAGTGGAAATAAGCAAAATATTTTATGAGATTAAATAAGCAAAAAAAAACGTATTGTAAAAAAATGTATTGTGGTATATAATTGGTCTGTATTGTTGTATATATGTGTCAATCTACTGTGTTAACCGTGCTTTCCCTTTTCCAATGCAGAGAGGACAGTTGCCCATGAACTCTTCACTCCTTTGCTGATAGGGTTTGTAGCAGCAGCAGCAGTGCTGTGTGTTATTCTTGCAATCCTCATCTACAAGTATAGTCAGGTGAGGCAAGGCAATGTATTGCCATTTCAGTTTGTTTCTATTGTTTTATGACTCATCAATTAAAGGACAGAAATGTTTTCTTTATAGAAACCAAAGTATCGGATTCAGTGGAAAGTCATTGAAGGAATGAATGGAAATAATTACGTCTATATTGATCCAGCCCAACTACCGTATGACCATAAATGGGAATTCCCCAGGGATAAACTACGCTTTGGTGAGTTTTTCTTCTATATTCTTTTTCAAATGCACCAGAAAATATGAAGACACACAATCACATGAGTCATTTTTAGAGCCCATCTGATCTAATTCCCAGCTCCCCAGTAATGTTGTTGAAGCTGACACCCTGGGATCCTTCAAGAAGCTGCTTGATGAGATTCTGGGATCAATAGGCTGCTCGTTTATAAACTTTCTTATGTTCTTATGTTCTTATGTAATCCTAATAGTTTCTTGTTAAAATGCTGAAAATTATTGTCATATATCTTTCAAGGTAAAACACTTGGTTCTGGCGCTTTCGGAAAAGTTGTGGAGGCAACTGCTTATGGGATGTCAAAAACTGACAGTGTGATGACGGTTGCTGTCAAAATGCTGAAACGTAAGTAAGCAATAATGTGTGTAATTTAGTTCTCTTTGCTTACTTTGGGTTTCCTGGTGTCTTAATGAATGAATGTGTGTCTCTGTTTTGCAGCAAGTGCCCATTCCACTGAGAAGGAGGCTCTCATGTCAGAACTCAAGGTCTTGAGCTACCTTGGACATCACATGAACATTGTCAACCTACTAGGAGCCTGCACTGTGGGAGGTAACTGCACATTTAGATTGTTTTTGGGATGAGTTTGTGCAGAATGATTTATTGGGTTAAATGTAAGGAAATCCCCCAAAACCCCTATCATGTTTAGTGGTCGTAAAGTTTGATTTTAGCGGCCGCTAAAAAT
This sequence comes from Acipenser oxyrinchus oxyrinchus, assembly GCA_030684275.1. NCBI lineage: Eukaryota > Metazoa > Chordata > Actinopteri > Acipenseriformes > Acipenseridae > Acipenser > Acipenser oxyrinchus. The sequence goes on along the minus strand of CM060247.1, from coordinate 56,334,203 downwards.
GCAGCATATGTAAAGAATGGTTTCAGGATGTGCCCTATAGCCTGGAGATCGCAGGTTTGAATCAAGGCTTTGTTACTGCCAACCATGACTGGGTGTTCCTAGGGGGCGGCGCACAATTGGTCGAGCGCCACCCGGGTAGGGATGACTTAGGTCTGCAGGGGAATCCACGGCTCACCGCGCATCAGCGACCCCTGTGGCCGATAGGGCGCCTGCGGGTCTGCAGTGGAGCCATTCAGATCTGTGTTGTCCTCCAGCACTATATAGGTCTGGTGGCCTCGCTGTGGATCCGCAGTGCGAAAAATGACGGATTGGCAGGAGTACGTTTTGGAGGACGTGTGTTCCAGTCTCCATTTCCCGAGTCGCCAGGGGGTTGCAGAGGTGAACCGGGATCCAAATAACAATTGAGCATTCCAAACTGGGGAGAAAGTCGGGGTAAAAAATAAATAAATAAATACATTTTTCACCTGCCGTTCTGCACCCTCTATCTAATTTGCACTTTGCCATCATTAATCCATTAAAATTACATTGAAATGCATTCAAATGAAGAAAAGAGCATGGTATTGGGCGGGATCTGGATACTAAGCAGGCGCAAACATTATAATGTGATGTAAGGATTTTGCCTTGCACTTAAGCAATTGCTGACCCTCCAAAAACGTTACATCTCTTCTTACAAGGTGCAAACTATTGTAGAAGCGAGTAATTAAGAGCTGTATAAAAGCAAATGCCTGCAGAGACCTATTGGCTTCAGGGTGGCTGCTGTGGTATACTTCCTGATGCAGCAACACTTGGCTCCTGTTGAGGAGAGGCAGGAACATGTTCGGAGGAGAAAGGCAAGACGAAGAAGACCCTGCATATTCAATCCCAAGGTCATTTTGTTTTGGATGCCGAAGGATGTGGTGCTAAAGCATTATTGTCTCACTCCGCAGGTCATCCTAGACTTAATAGCTAAATTGAGGGATGAGTTAGACCCCAGCGTCAATCTAAGGACCGCTATCCCTGCACATGTGAAAGTGCTTTGTTCTCTGCACTACTTAGCCTCTGGTTCCTTTCAGACCATAGTTGGTATGTCTGGAGGGATAAACCAATCCGCCTTTTCCAGAGTGCTAGGCAAATTTCTGGATTTCATCCTGAAAAGGGCAGGCCACTACATATAATTTCCAAAGGATACTAGCATAACTGATGCTGGCTGAGGCGCTTCCAAACAACTCTGTTTCATGCTGAGTGACCTCAGCCGTAAGGACTCAGCTCCGTCTCAGAAAACTTTTCTTTTCTTTTCTGTGCGCCAAGAGGACTTTGCTGCCCATCCTCTGTCATGCATATATTTTTGGTTTGTATTTTCATGCTCCAGAAATGTCATACAGCGCCTACTGCTCTCTCTGCTCCTAGCAACGTCACCTCTCGGCTGCAAGTGCAGCCGCTAAATAGACCGATGCGCTCATTGAGACCCTCATTATGATAATTGTGGATCATTTGTGCGTGTTCAGTAATTTCTATTGCTCTTAAGCTTACATAGGGTGCAGTGCAAAATAATTGCCTGGCCACAATTAAATTTTAATTTTGCATCTGCTATCATTTGCACTGTACCTATACTTACATCTACCCCATTACCTCATTACTACATTTGTTAGGCCCTGCAAGAGCTGCACATCTTTTCTGACTGATTAGGATATATAGTGGAGGTGTCTGAACACATTGCGGTTTTTCTTTTATATGTATTTTGAAATTAGATTTTTAAATACTGTGAATGTAAGGCATGGTAGTGTTAGTGGAAGCACTTATTTTGTAATTACAGAAAAGTAGGGCAGGTGAACGGCCTCCTTTGTCAACCTCTTGATTGCTCAGAAGCCAGTAAAATACCTGCTGGTTTATAAGTAACTCTGTTTTACAGAAGATTGTTTTTTTCATGGAAAAATATGCATTTCATTGTGGTGTTTTTTTAGGTGTATGTGGCAGTTATGTGGGCATGTAGTTGTGGAGTATTGGTTAGGGCTCTGGACTCTTGACCGGATGGTCGTGGGTTAAATCCCAGGTGGGGGACATTGTTGCTGTACCCTTGAACAAGGTACTTTACCTAGATTGCTCTAGTAGAAACCCAACTGTATAAATGGGTAATTATATGTAAAAAAATAATATGATATCTGTATAATGTGATATTCTTGTAACAATTGTAAGTCGCACTGGATAAGGGCGTCTGCTAAGAAATAAATAATAATAATAATAATAATAATAATAATAATAATAATAATAATAATAATAGTTTAGCAGGCTGTAACTGGACTGAATTCTGCCTTTGTGTAGATTGTGTGTCTATTTCCAGGATCACTGCAGGGCCACTAACAGTATTCAAATGGATTCTTTCTTTCAGGCCCTATACTGGTAATCACTGAGTACTGCTGTTATGGGGACCTTCTGAACTTTCTGAGAAGGAAAAGAGACTTGTTCTTTTGCTCCAGTTTTGTAGAAGAATCACATTACAGGAATATTCTATCTGAAGCAAAAAGGTGAGAGCTAATACTGGAAGATAAGACCAAATGAGAACTTTAACCTTTCCAAAATAAAAACAACCATAGCTAAAAACCCATGCTTTAAAAGCAAAATATCAAAATGTTAAATAAGGATTGCTAAATGCAACGTTTAAAATGTGCAAAGGTAATACAGCTTGTGAAAACACTTTATGTTTTTTTGCGTTTATTCATTTTTCACCAAGGGATACAGTACATTGCTGATTTTAAATACATTCATACCAACCTTAAGAATAAGCACATTCACAGTGGTTTATGTCTGAATGAATATGTTTGTCATGGAGGAAAAGGAAAAGACAGGACAATATCAGATCCTTTGCTGGGCTTCCTGCTGATCTGAATCTGATAATAAAGAAAGCAGCGAAGGTAGTGAAGCACATTGCTGATTTCCTTGAGGGTAATGAAGGGGTGAGACCTCATCCCCATATCTAAAGTGAATAGCTCAGTGATTTCTTTGGAGTAGAACAGACTTTTCTTCAGTACAATACACACCTATTTTATTTCCAAAGAGATATTGTTAAAAAGTGTCTAGTGGTTATTTTTCATGTTTGAGTAATTTCAATACTTGTTTGCAGCTTACTATGATTTACCACCTTTTTAAATGTTTAAATCATATATTTCCTAACTAGTTGAAGTCCTAAAAAACATAAGGTGCAATTTGGAAGCTTAGAAATGTTTTAAAATGTGTTTTTATTGTACATAACTGAGCTCAAGGCAATCATTTACCATCTGCCTGATGGCAATATTACTATCCATTTACTTTTATCTTCATTCTTGACTTGTCATGACAGTCTATAATATTAAACCGTGTAAGTTTAGCAATACAAATGTCTACCAGAAAACTAATACCACTGGGTGGTTGTCTTTCCATGCATGAATACAGTGACGACAGTAAAAATGGCTACATGACAATGAGGCCTTCCATGTCAGGTGCCAGCCCATTGAAGTCTACATTAGAGAACAGAAGATCAGTAAGGAAAGGTGAGGGAAGTTGTATTCTGTGTAACAAAAGGCTCAAGTGAGGATGTGATGGAAAGCTGTGTGATGACACTGGGCATGCTAAATCAATAAACCTCCTTTTACACTGTTACAAATGATACTCGGTGGCACCCCAGCCTTTCTGGAAATATATCTTGTCTTCAAAAGTCAAGACCAGTTACTATATGTCAGCCAAAGTGTATATTTCACTTCCTTTATGGCTTCCTAATAGCAAAAACATGAGTGATAAAACATACAGAATATTTTTTTTTACAATAATGTACAGCTATGGCAAAAGGTTTTGCATCACTCTGTAGAATTAACTAATTTTGCTTCATAAAATCGAACAATTGAAAAATGTGACAATTTCAAAATCTAACATGAAATACTGTACTACTATTATGGCATTCAGTAGACTTTTGCGATTATGTCTGAATCCTAAAATTCTAGGTGATGCAACATTCTTGGCCATAGCTGTAGTATACCTATGTTAAATTTGATATACAGCACAAATTTACACCAACCAGATAAAAATGTACACAGGGTTTAATGTTTCAGAGATAAGAATGTATTTTTTTTGTTTTTTGTTTTTTTATAATCTTGATTAGGATCATACAGTGATAAAGATAATGAAATGTTGCAAGATGATACAATGGCCCTTGACACCGAAGATCTTTTGAGTATTTCTTATCAAGTTGCTAAAGGGATGAGCTTCCTTGCTTCCAAAAATGTAAGTGTTTTTTATCATCATATTATTAAATCAATGTATGGCTTTTTAAAACAGAAGGTCTGAACTGTTTTAAGATCATTATTATTTATTCTTTATGAAGACTTTAATCTATGCTATTGTTTTCTTGATACTGACGGATAAAATGTATATTTCTGCATAATGTACAGTACTGTGCAAAAGTTTTAGGCAGGTGTGAAAAAATGCTGTAAAGTAAGAATGCTTTCAAAAATAGACATGTTAATAGATTATTTATCAATTAACTAAATGCAAAGTGAGTGAACAGAAGAAAAATCTAAATCAAATCAATATTTGGTGTGACCACCCTTTGCCTTCAAAACAGCATCAATTCTTCTAGGTACACTTGCACAAAGTCAGGGATTTTGTAGGCATATAGTCAGGTGTATGATTAAACAATTATACCAAACAGGAGCTAATGAGCATCAGTTCAATATGTAGGTTGAAACACAATCATTAACTGAAACAGAAACAGCTGTGTAGGAGGAATAAAACTGGGTGAGGAACAGCCAAACAAGGTGAGGTTGCTGAAGACAGTTTACTGTCAAAAGTCATACACCATGGCAAGACTGAGCACAGCAACAAGACACAAGGTAGTTATACTGCATCAGCAAGGTCTCTCCCAGGCAGAAATTTCAAGGCAGACAGGGGTTTCCAGATGTGCTGTCCAAGCTCTTTGAAGAAGCACAAAGAAACGGGCAACGTTGAGGACCGAGACGCAGTGGTCGGCCAAGGAAACTTACTGCAGCAGATGAAAGACACATCATGCTTACTTCCCTTCGCAATCGGAAGATGTCCAGCAGTGCCATCAGCTCAGAACTGGCAGAAAACAGTGGGACCCTGGTACACCCATCTACTGTCCGGAGAAGTCTGGTCAGAAGTGGGCTTCATGGAAGACTTGCGCCAAAAGCCATACCTCCGACGTGGAAACAAGGCCGCGACTCAACTATGCACGAAAACACAGGAACTGGGGTGCAGAAAATGGCAGCAGGTGCTCAAGACTGATGAGTCAAAATTTGAAATATTTGGCTGTAGCAGAAGGCAGTTTGTTCGCCGAAGGGCTGGAGAGCATACACGAATGAGTGTCTGCAGGCAACAGTGAAGCATGGTGGAGGTTCCTTGCAAGTTTGGGGCTGCATTTCTGCAAATGGAGTTGGGGATTTGGTCAGAATTAATGGTCTCCTCAATGCTGAGAAGTACAGGCAGATACTTATCCATCATGCAATACCATCAGGGAGGCATCTGATTGGCCCCAAATTTATTCTGCAGCATGACAACGACCCCAAACATACAGCGAAAGTCATTAAGAACTATCTTCAGCGTAAAGAAGAACAAGGAGTCCTGGAAGTGATGGTATGGCCCCCACAGAGCCCTGATCTCAACATCATTGAGTCTGTCTGGGATTACATGAAGAGAGAGAAGCAACTGAGGCTGCCTAAATCCACAGAAGAACTGTTGGTTAGTTCTCCAAGATGTTTGGGCCAACCTACCTGCTGAGTTCCTTCAAAAACTGTGTGCAAGTGTACCTAGAAGAATTGATGCTTGATGCTGTTTTGAAGGCAAAGGGTGGTCACACCAAATATGGATTTGATTTAGATTTTTCTTCTGTTCACTCACTTTGCATTTAGTTAATTGATAAATATAATCTATTAACATCTCTATTTTTGAAAGCATTCTTAATTTACAGCATTTTTTCACACCTGCCTAAAACTTTTGCACAGTACTGTATATTATTATTATTATTATTATTATTATTATTATTATTATTATTATTATTATTGTTATTGTTGTTCGTAAGGTGTTCATTTAATTTAGAATCAGTAGATACATTTTTACATTTGTCTGCAATATTCAGATTAAAAAAAAGATATACTTTTTTTTTAGTGCATTCACAGGGACCTGGCCGCAAGGAACATTCTTATTACACCAGGGCGAGTGGCTAAAATTTGTGACTTTGGTCTGGCTAGAGACATTAAAAATGATTCCAACTACGTTGTCAAAGGCAATGTAAGTGTAAAATGCCATCACGTTAACAGTATTGACATTGTAAAAAGAACCAAACACATTTCTAAGGATCAGAGAGATGGGGCCCATTGTCAAAGCCCTTTATAAAGTTTGTAATTTACTCCTTCAAAACTTTAGGTATGAGGTACAGCTTTGAATTTTGAGAGGGTATTCACGTTTTGGTTTTGGTGAAAATACAGATAAAAACAAGAATTTTAGTGGATCTCTTAAAAAAGTTTACCATATTAAAAAAAAAAAAATAGCAAAGTGTAATAAAGCCTAATGACAGCATGGTAAAGCATATGTAATCATCTTAAAGCCCATATAGTCAAGTAAAGCACATTAAAAACCATGGCAAACTTTGGTAAATGTATTATAATCATGGGAAAAGCATGGGATAACTGCTCAATCACAAATAATACAGTGCAACGTATATATCTTTCAAATAAATATTTTCAGTGTGTTCTAGAGTCACTTTATAAATCCTATATAAATATATTTTTACAAATGTAATTGGTTTCAGGCAAGGCTTCCTGTAAAGTGGATGGCTCCAGAAAGCATCTTTGAGTGTGTGTACACGTTTGAAAGTGATGTCTGGTCTTATGGCATATTACTGTGGGAATTATTCTCTTTAGGTTTGTTGATTTTTATCTTCTACTTTCTATTGATAATATAATATTATTGGTTTTATTTAGCTTTGTTTAAAGGTTGCAGCAGCTAAGTGAAATCTTTTGGTTTTCATAGGCAGCAGCCCTTATCCTGGAATGCCAGTGGACTCCAAGTTCTACAAGATGATCAAGGAAGGATACAGGATGGTTGGACCTGAATTTGCACCCAATGAAATGTAAGATTACAATTGTCAACTCAAACAAATTAGAAAAAGTACTATTTAGCGAGTGAAAGGCTAGCCTGCGTATCAATATCCAAGTTTCTGTTTTTTTTATAATCCTTGTTTTAAGCCCTCAGGCCACTCTCCCTATATTTCTGTTTGTACTAAGGTGTTGAGCCGAAAGATTGGTACAGTCAAAGATTGCTGGAATGATGAGAAGTGGTTAACAGCATTTTATTCCTGTGAGATGCTTTCCCTCTTTGTGTTCATTTGCGATGGATCACTGACACTTAACACTGTGGAGTTAACTCTGTCACTTGGAGATTAAAATCACAAGCAACAGCTGTCCTTTTTGGATTTGACCTCTTTTTAATTGCAACATGCATTTCAAATCCTGTCCAATGCATTGTTAGGTCTATTTTTGGCTACTTGTCTGGAGTGTGTTACAATGAATGCAGAAATGTGGCTGGAGGTTTTCAGTTTACCATTCGTAATGGTGTGATTTTTTTTAACTGTTTCCTTAAGAAATGCATAATGGCATTGGCAGCTGTTTGTTTGTGCAATTTAGCAAAATTACTGTTGGTGAGAAGAATGTTAGGGTAACCCTTTATCTTGAACTTCCTGCTTTTTTCATACAAAACTAGTTTATAACACCCACTGTCACCATTGCTTGTTCTGGGTATTATGTCCAGTATACAGCTCTAAATTACAAAGTGCAGGTCTTGAGTACAGATGGGAATGTTAGTAGAAACGTAAGTAGCAACTCTTTGATTAAAGTAGTGCTTGAGAAGTTGCTGACATTTTCCCCCTGAATACTTTGGAGCACTTAAGCTATTTTTGATGACTATAGCAATTATAAAATCAGCTTTGATTACCTCTAGAAATAATAAGTTAGGCTTATCATGCGTTTCCTCTGGAGACAAGGCCTAATCAAATGCCTTTTGCAGGTGTGATATAATGAAAGCATGCTGGGATGCTGATCCACTGGAAAGACCCTCATTTGGACAAATTGTAGAGAAGATTGAACAGCAGCTATCAGACAATACAAAACATGTAAGTCAACAGATAAACATTTTGTTTGAGATGCTGTTCAGACTGGAAACAAATGACAGGGTTGCTATGCAAATTAATGTCTGCTATGCAAAGGAATAATATTTTTATCAGGTAACATTTTTTATTCTTACAAGAAATAATATAATAAGGTGTTTTACAGCAAGCAGCAATCTCACTCATGAGAGTGAATAGGCACTTGCAACTGAAACAACTTACTGTGAGGGCCAAAAAAGGTATCATCCAAGATGACTATTAATCATTCAGTTTGCATTATGTTTTGTACAGTTTTGTCACTAGACATAAAATACAGCAAATACAATGATTTATTTCAAATTCTAAAAAACATTTTTGGAACACACACACAAAAAAGCTATTAGTGACTATTTCCATGCTGTTTAATTGACCTAGCCATTGCTTACATAAAGAGTTAAAGTGTTGAGTCTCTGTGAAGAAATGAAACTAGTAAGACCTTGGATTATGTGAGATAAAGAATGTACACCAAATTACTAAATAACTAAAGAAAAGCAGTCTGTCACTCTTGTCTAAAGCCATCTAACACATTCAGTTTTTGAAAGTCCTGACATTATTCCCTTTGAGAGATGTTTTGGCAAGGGTCACAAAAAAATACCATTTACAATGGTCATGAATCATGTTCTACAAACTAGATACTATAGATGGACTGTCCTTAAAGGCATTTGAATGTGTATCTTTCTCTGTGTAGAAGAAGTGTGTGATTTAAAAACAGTATTCAAAAAACACCAACATTGTCTGATTTATTACTGACAGTTCTTATGCAATGCATTTTTTTTTCAGATCTATTTAAACTTTTCAACCAAATTTTCCAACACAGAGGATCTGGCTGCCCACTCCTTGCGGCTCAATTCTGTTGGCAGCAGCAATGCGTCCACGCAGCCACTTCTCCTGGGCGATGATGTATTCTTTGAAGACGAACAAAGACAAGAGAGAGCCTGATCTTACAAGCTCCCTTTGGTCAGTGCATGACAATAAACCTGTACAGAGGAAAACTCAAATGGGCATCAACACCCTGCCCCCAGCCCCCACCCCACTCCCCGAAACATTGCAGACCAAAAGGCCTTGTGAACCGATGACAATATAGATAGAAAGTCACAAAAATGAGGAAACATATTTATTAACACAACAATGACGCCTTTTCAGTTCTGCAAACAAAAACGTTGCATAACTGGTAACAAATTACAAAATACTTACTGTTTTATACAGCTTTGTTGACAACGGTCTGTAAATAAATTACATTTCAAGTGGAAATTATATTGATATTAAGGTTAAATGCAAAGAAAATGGAATGCTTTTGGGATAAATATGACTAGATATTCTGTTTTTATACATTTCAATGTAAAATGTAAATATTGAATGTTTGTTAGTTGTATTTTATTATATTTTTTGTTACATTATGTAAGTGCTGGAAGCAGGCAGTCTAGACCTATTACTGTTGGATAGAGATAAAAAAAAAAAAAACGAAGCAAAACAAGTGCTTAAGTTATAAGCTGTGTACTATATCATGTTAATGCAAACTAATATGCTTTGTATACATTTCAATATGTTCTTTATTTTGGAGATGTTTTGATCTTTGCAAGTTCAAAGACTAGTAAACCATTTTAGCCAAAGGATTTTTGAAGCCTCAAATCACTGTTTACTTGGTACAGTACTGTATGTAGCAGACTTGCTTATTTCAGCAAGAAGCAAGATTCCATATTGTAATGCTCCAAAAAATGCAAGGTGTCCATGTAAAAAGAACATTATTGTGGGAATAATGTTTTTTTGTTTGATAGTCTGTATTGTATCTAGTGTTGGAAAATGCGGATGTTTTATTGTTAGGTGTTATTGGCATGCTGAAAGAAATGTGTTGTACGGTGTCTTTCTAGAGGTTATGGGGGAGGGGGGGTAGTGGGTGTAGGGGCTAGATGTCCACCTTGCAGTTTATGTCTTCAGAGTAAATTAAACCATGAGTAATTGCTAAGTGGGGAAAAACACAGAATCTTGCCGAAGTGGAAGGACATTATTTTTGTGTATTTATTCTTTCGAATTTTAAGCATTATTGCACTCAAAGGTATATATATTTTTTAAATTGTGTTTTTTGTTGCTGTTTTTTTTATGGATGTGCACTATATAGTATTTAATGAGTCATATGGTATATTTTGTGTTGGAGACATATCTATATCATTAACCATCAGCTGTAAGATTGTGTTAAATTAATTTTATGCACACAACAGAAGTGCACACAATAGCGGTAAATCAGGATGTAAAAATGCATTTGCATTAGATTTCAAAGGTCTGATAATAACACAGATCGTCTTTGAGCATTGTTGATAGTGATGGTGATGTCATGAAATCAGTATTGGTCTGTTGTAATAGAGCCTTGTGACAAGGCCAAATGTTGCTGCCATTTAAACTTTTGGAAAATATGCACTGGTTGATTAGACAAACCTTTCTTTTATACTTTTTGTCCAACTATTTCCTCACAAGGAAGTTTCACTTGGATTGAGGAAGCTACATTTTCAATACATCTGATTTCATCACTGCACAAACAAAGAGTCGCGTATGCTTCCCTTAGCTGAGTAAATAAGGCATTGTGAGGAAGAATTTCACTAACCCGTTAAGTAGACTTTGGTACAGCACATTTTCGAATCATAGATTCTAGAATCATAGTACCTTCACACGAGCCTACATTACTGACTTCCAGAAGAAAGCTAATTCCGCTTCTTATTAAACTACCCTCCTTCACATCAAAGGTTCTCAAACTTTAAGACATATAGGGATCGTTCAGGTAAATCCTTAATGTGTATCTCACCACAACAGCAAAAATCAACTTTTCATACAGACAAACATTGGTATGCCTTGAGTAAAACAAGCCGCCAGCCATTTTATCTTTCCCCACCAAGAATATCATTTAAAAATTAAATATATATGTAGTGTGTATCTTAAATAAAAACACAGTTTCGTTTTGCCTCCAGTATTTCATAACACTGGAGGTAAAATTAATTCACACATACTGTACTTTACACTCTTTCTGTGTTGCATTTTTTTCTGTAAATAAATGTTTTAAGCTTCTGGCATTAAGACTTTTGGCACTGTAAATATTCAGAAAGTTATTCTGTTGTCATTTCTGTATATTTCGGTTAATATACCTTGCTATTTCACAATGACACATTTAATCAAGCATGTTAATTATAATTTTGTACTGTATATTGTTTTTTTCAGCTTTGAAGATTGTCTTTTGTAGCTGTTGAGGTTATTTTCTGCTATCAAAGCTTGTACAAAAACAATTTTCATTGCATTATTTAAAATAATGACTTGTTGCATGGTTCTTTTGTGATTATTTGCTGGGCTGGCTTTTCAAGATGTTAGACTTTGTTAGACGCATGTTGACAGTTTTCATTTGTTTCAATCTATTGGCTTTGGTTTATGGATTTAAATAAACTATTAAAGTTAACAATGCTGCTGCTATTATTATTATTATTATTATTATTATTATTATTATTAATAATATATTATATATATATATATATATATATATATATATATATATATATATATATATATATATATATATATATATATATATATACTAAATGCAAAGTGAGTGAACAGAAGACAAATCTAAATCAAATCCATATTTGGTGTGACAACCCTTTGCCTTCAAAACAGCATCAATTCTTCTAGGTACACTTGCACAAAGTCAGGGATTTTGTAGGCATATAGTCAGGTGTATGATTAAACAATTATACCAAACAGGTGCTAATGATCATCAATTCAATATGTAGGTTGAAACACAATCATTAACTGAAACAGAAACAGCTGTGTAGGAGGAATAAAACTGGGTGAGGAACAGCCAAACTCAGCTAACAAGGTGAGGTTGCTGAAGACAGTTTACTGTCAAAAGTCATACACCATGGCAAGACTGAGCACAGCAACAAGACACAAGGTAGTTATACTGCATCAGCAAGGTCTCTCCCAGGCAGAAATTTCAAGGCAGACAGGGGTTTCCAGATGTGCTGTCCAAGCTCTTTTGAAGAAGCACAAAGAAACGGGCAACGTTGAGGACCGTAGACGCAGTGGTCGGCCAAGGAAACTTACTGCAGCAGATGAAAGACACATCATGCTTACTTCCCTTCGCAATCGGAAGATGTCCAGCAGTGCCATCAGCTCAGAACTGGCAGAAAACAGTGGGACCCTGGTACACCCATCTACTGTCCGGAGAAGTCTGGTCAGAAGTGGCCTTCATGGAAGACTTGCGGCCAAAAAGCCATACCTCCGACGTGGAAACAAGGCCAAGCGACTCAACTATGCACGAAAACACAGGAACTGGGGTGCAGAAAAATGGCAGCAGGTGCTCAAGACTGATGAGTCAAAATTTGAAATATTTGGCTGTAGCAGAAGGCAGTTTGTTCGCCGAAGGGCTGGAGAGTGTACACAAATGAGTGTCTGCAGGCAACAGTGAAGCATGGTGGAGGTTCCTTGCAAGTTTGGGGCTGCATTTCTGCAAATGGAGTTGGGGATTTGGTCAGAATTAATGGTCTCCTCAATGCTGAGAAGTACAGGCAGATACTTATCCATCATGCAATACCATCAGGGAGGCAATAAGCCCACTCATTATTTAGTAGAATTCTGAAATAGTAATAACATTAAAAAAAATAATAATTTGGTTTCCTATCCACAGATTTACTGTAACATTCCCCTTAAGTTATTACATTGTTGCTATGGAGGAGTCAAGAACAAATGGTTTGAGCATATAACAAAAAAAAACAACAAAACAAAAACAAAAAAAATGTTGGTCTATCAGGTAACAGCATTTGTTGGTAAAAACTTCTAAGTATAATATCCATTATTTATGATTATTATTTGAACAAGGTTTGGTATTCATGAAACTTTGTCTGCTTCTAAAAGCACTACAATATTTAAATAATTAAACAAAATTTAATTATTAATTTTCTCTCCAAAAGCTGCATGCTGAATTTTTCATTAAATTACAGGTCGGTGAACATTAGTTTCAGATTGTTAAAAAAAATGTTTTAATAAAGAACATAATATTCCTACGCTTTCATCATTTTTCATTTAAATGTAAGTTCTTCATATCTTTAATTTAGTGTTTCGATATAGATTTTTCCCTTTATTAGAAAAACTAAAAATATAAACATAAACCCACACACTGCAACCTATGAACCATTTTTTATTTTGTATATGTAATGCACAAGACCTTTTTCATACGTTTAGGATCAGCATGTAAATAGCAAACAAAACATGTGACATAATGTAATTACAAATAAACTACATCACAAAGAAACAGCTTATTCATTTGTAAACAAAGGGCTGGTTTCACAGACCCCGATTAACACTAATCTTGGACTACGTAATGTTATTTTCAGTCCAAGATTAGTGCTAATCGGGGTCTTGAAACTAGTTATTGTGAAAGTGTTTGCATTGGCTGATGTCTTGGAGAAAGAAGGAGCCTCCAAGGTGATGTGAGTGGTGAGGTATCCTCCTGGTTGGTGAATGGAAATAGAAATAAAGATCAATGGTTAAGTTTCTTAAGTAATGCTATACTGGTATATAATTGATTGAGTGTTCACTTTACTGTGACATTCAAAGAAGCCAATAAATATTTCTCCCAATTCCCAACTCTTAGCTTGTCACCACTGTTGCTGGGATTTTTAGAAGCGCTTAAAGTTATGGATGGCAAAAGACTGCACAACACAAAACGTATCTGGTTGGTCATGTAGCTGGACAATGATCTATGATTATAGAAGATTGTTATTTCTGGCAGTGTTTGAAATAGTTCCTGATTATGATCATTATGTAAATTAAAATAGGGCCCATGTCGACATTTTACATAATTTTGGGTTTGTGCTATAAATTGATTGCTTAAAGGTAGGAATGTATTCACAGGTTGTGCTTGTCTTTTTTTTAAATAAAGCAAAAGCAATAGTTGTATTAATAAGACTGAATGGTCCACTAAAATGCATGCAATATTTGTTACTGGTTTTAAAAGACCCTACTTTAAATATCTAAAAAGCACTGTTTTGTTCAAATGAAAATATAGTCAATAACTTATTTAATTTTTAATCTATGTCAAAAGTGTATTTATGATAGCAGGCATTCGTCCAAAATTAACATCAATTATAGCAAGCGTACATTGCGTGATCTATTTCAAGACCCCACCCACCCCCACAAGTGTGCATTCAAAATGCTGACATCATAAATAGGCCCTATGTTCTAAAAATGTAATTACTCACCATCGTGAAAGTGAAAATAAGCACTTTTGACTAGTTTACACTGTCCTATATTGTAGACAAACATGTAAGAATTGCAGAATTTGAGCACCAGAGCCTTGTTAGTTTGTGGTATGTGTTAAAACGTGGTATGTCATGCGCAAATTATTTTAGCTCAGAAAACAAGGAAACGGGGTACGATGTACTGAGTTTGGCCCTTAAGTTATTTTGCATATCATATATCTCACAATGGCAAGAGGATCATAATCTGAACCTTAATTTCCAAAGCGGTAAAAACTTTATTATTTTTCTGTGTGTCTTAAAAAAAAAATGGATCACTATTCGTGCACAGAAAGCAGATAGTACTTAGCTTTACATATTTTTCATAGTATTTCTACTGAGAGAGGCAGCTGGAGTCATTTTAATCCTCATAAGGACAGGTTGGTAACCTGGGGTCCAACCGGATCCCAGCAATAAAACAACATATAACTAACAACTGGAGTAAATGAATGAATGAAAATGTGTATATGAACGCTTTATTTTGCTTTTCCTTTACTTCTAGCCATTGTTTGGTATAATGTATTATTTATGGATAAGACGCCCAATGCACACAGCTGTCTCCTAGCAAGCGAAGGCACCACTGTATTCTGGACGCTGTAGTTTATTCTAGAAACATGTCACAGGCACATGAGATATCCTTGGAAAGCCCCAAGCCTTGTCTTTCATGTGTCTATTTTCTAGTTACAGGCATCTGAACACACCTATCGTTTTGCTGTGCTTCACAGCACTGGAGCACTGAATGAGGGGGTGGTAGAAAGTACGCATACGGGCATACCTGACATCAATGGAAAGCGCAAAGCCTGCGCTTTCAAATAACGTTGAAACCGGAACACTATCTGTTGAAGCGACCGAGTAATAGGCAACAAACGAAATTTAGGAGCTGACTCATGTCATGTGACTCAAGCCATAGTTTCGGTTTGCTGTAGTTTCGCTTAGGAACATCTGTTCAGGACATACGATACATCATTGGAAAGCTCTAATTCTGTACTTTCAAACAAGAAGCTAGCTATTACAGTACCTGAGATATTCACGCGAGAAGGTCAAGACCCCCATACACTACGCCTGCAATTTGGAAAATTCAACCAGGCTACCTGGACTAGAATTATCCTTTGCATAGTGTAACAGAAACAAAAATCACTAGATCCACATAAAAACTGATACTAAAGCACCATGGGGTCTGAATGGACACCAGGTTACCTTATGAGGTTTAAGGTAAATCCTGTTTTATTACAAGTCCCCCAACACGTACATGTGTTTACTATTTATATTGAAAAATACATATTCTTGTAGGTCTAGTTAGTTCAAGAGGTTGAATTTTTTAGTAACTACAAATAAATTGCAGACATTTGTTGCATTTTCTAATCCGAATGCAGAATGAAACCGACTAGTGTTGCGTGACAGGCAGGATTTTTTCTAGTATTTTTATATTTTAGTTTTTATATTTAGTTAGTTTAAAATAAGCTTTTTTGTGTACTGTGAGATGTATGACTGTATGAGAACCAACATTAGACATCAAATGGTCAGGTGTTTGGGACATGTACTTATACATGCTGTATGAAAGCTTGATTAAATAGCAACATGAAACAGGGAAGTTAAGCGGGTCATAAAGGAGTTCTGTATGTTTTAATTGTCTCGTCTCCTTAGTACCTTAAAGGCACATCCATAATTCAGACTTGTCTCTGAACGCTTTTGTGACATTAAAAGTATTTGTCTCAGAGTAATTTACACACTTGAGTAAAAAGCTTGGAGAATAACACAATTAGATTCCTTAACAGTGCAAACGTCTAGAAATGAAGATATGCAGTCTTAGCTTGGGTGCAGACCTTGACCTGCCAAGGACCAAAGCACCCTGTTGTTTCAAAACTCTAGTGATGTGCTAATGTTTATGATTTTAGAGACAATCTTTTTACAGCAGCCTGTTTTCTCTGGTCTTGCACAACATTCTGAACATTTCTGTTAGATTTTATGAGCATGTCATGGTTTCCTGTGGTTTTTGCGGCACTATGACCGTTCAATCCATGTGTTGGAAACATGGGGAGGCATGTTATTGTGGTTAAAGGTCATAGAAAGGCTAGAACAAACCGGAGTTCAAAACAGTAATGAAGTCAAGGGTACCTCAGTGACCTCCAAGCAACCTTTTTTATTATCACAGTCTAACAAGTATAGGGGCAGATGAATAATACAAAACACATGGATTTGTGTGGCATTTGCTGCCTATTTTTCCCATTTAAACATGTTAAATATCTTGATACCCCTGAATTGATCCCATCTCCTTTTTCATACATACACATATATATATGCCAGGGTGTATGTGCCAGAGAATAATGAAACTTGTGAACCAGGCTATGCACTCTACCGGCAGCTATATGAACCAGTGTTGTAAGGGGATTTTTTTTTTTTAATTTAGTAGTTGCCAATTAATTTTTCCCCCGTTTTTTCTCCCAATCTGAAATGCCCAATTGCGCTGTCGTGGGAGCAGCGAAGACAAACACACGCTGTCCTCTGAAGCGTGTGCCATTAGCCGACCGCTTCTTTTCACTCTGCAGGCCCGCCATGCAGCCAGCCCAGAGCTACAGCGTCAGAGGACAACGCAGCTCTGGGCAGCTTACAGGCAAGCCCGCAGGCGCCCAGCCAGACTACAGGGGTCGCTGGTGCACGGTGAGCCGAGGACACCCTGGCCAACCTAAGCCTCCTGGGAGCTCCCATCCACAGTCGGCAGTGGAATAGCCTGGACTCGAACCGCCGACCTGCAGGCTATAGGGCACATTCTGCACTCCACGCGGAGCGCCTTTACCGTATGTGCCACTCAGGAGCCCCATTGTGAGGGGATTTTAACGAAGATACAGATGGCCTGGTACAGAACTTTAGGAAGGAGGGAATGTGATACAAGCAAAGGATATTGAACATAATTAATGGGGATCAGTGAACACATTCGTAGTGCTTATAAGAGGAAAGGAGATGGACTTTAAAACCCTGTACCTCTT
This sequence comes from Acipenser oxyrinchus oxyrinchus, assembly GCA_030684275.1. Lineage (NCBI taxonomy): Eukaryota > Metazoa > Chordata > Actinopteri > Acipenseriformes > Acipenseridae > Acipenser > Acipenser oxyrinchus. Next base: position 56,316,783 of record CM060247.1, on the reverse strand, counting down.
TAATAAATATTTAAATATAAACAATGATTTAAATACATACAAAAGGCCAAATTTGACAAATAAATTGCACATGTTCTCTGTGTAGACAAATGCACAGTTAAATAGAATGTAGCTTTTTTATGGAAATATTTTTAACAGTTAGGGAGGGGAAACATGGGGCACTTAAGTGTGTTAGTTTGTAACTACCTACTTCCCATGAAGCACACAGATGCTCAGGAAACTGGCACTTCTTTTTGGTACAAAATGGAGAACTGGTCTTCTGCAGTTTTCCCTCTAAATGACATGAAATGTTCTTAGCAAGTTTGACACAAAAACCACAGTAGCTACCAAGAATAACTACAGAAATTATCTAAGGTGGAACATAGCTTCCTTGTACCTTTAATGCGATTTGTCAAGACCTCCACCTCCCTCCCCTAACCCGTGCTTCTTTCGTTGCACAACTGAACCAGTTACATTATAAAATATATACTGCAGTGGTGCGACCCTGGCAGTGTCATTTCAGTTTATGAAGTTTTATTTACAATTATAATACAATTGAAAACACAAAAGAAAACCTCCACACAGAGATCTAAACTAATTCTCTTGTCTTGTTTACCCTCTCAAACCAGGACGGCTAAGCCTTTTGCCTGTAATGTTTAATTTTGTTTAGTTTTATAAAGTTTCTCACCAACACTCACGTCCAACTCTCCTCACTTCTGCCCAACAGCAAACACACCTCAGACTGCTCTTTTTATACCCACAACTATCACATTACTGCCTTTCTAATTAAGTAATAATATAACTGTCATTTGCTACAGGTGCATTGTTGAGAACTAGGAATCACCACGCACCAGCGACCCTCAGAGATCATATCGATGGAACTGCAGTCTAGCACCCAGGAAGTTCTCCATACGGTAATAATGCTTTGTTCAGGCGAAGACTAATGTATATTTACATAAAAAAAAAAAAAAATGTTAGACACAAGTTTTTCATCTAATCTTGACATGAAACACAATGTCTAAAAGAATGTTTTTTTTTTCTTTAAAGAAATATGCAAAAAGTAGATAAAAGCATGGTTGTTTATCTTCAGGAATGACAATTTCTGAAATTATATAGACTTTGGAAAAGTATTTAATCTGTTGACAAAATAAAGCCTAAAGCACATCTGATATGGAGCTATACCAAAGTGAAAACATTGGTAAGCATAGTTAAGCATGGCCAAATATGCATATTTGGTAAAGCATTGCAAGCAATACCAAAGTAACTTATTTGTAAGCATAGTAAAAGCACAGTACACTTTAAATGGCAAACCATAGTCAACTTTTATGTAGACTACTTTGGTGAGTATTATGAAACTGGGTAGTTTGTTTAGGAAGGCAATGATTGTATTACCTGTACTGTAACACTTGAAATGTATTTGCTTACAATTGTAAGTCGCCCTGGATAAGGGCGTCTGCTAAGAAATAAATAATAATAATAATAATAATGATGGAAGGTTTAACAGGTAGCCAATGGCTGCATGCTCAGACTGATACAAATTCTGTCCAATATCTAGGTTTTTTTTCTTTTATGGTTTGCCATTTTTGTCAGGGTTTTTTGTACTTTTGCATAGTTATATTAGGTTAAACTTTAAGATAATTTTGTTTGTCTTATTGACTTTCTGACAGTTTTACCTCAGACTTTATTAGTGTTTATAGTTTTGGATGGTTGCAGTAATTGCATACTATACATGTACTGTATAACAAATGTGTACAAGCCTTGACAACTAGGGCAAACAAACATGCAACATGCTGAAAAGTAGAAATAGGAGGTGGTGAGCTAATCTGTGTATTTTTTTTCATCATGTTACTTAAACCATTTATGTATGGCTTAAATCATCTATACCCCAGCCTTCCTCAATCCATTCTAAGCTTTTCGGTAAAAAAAAAAAAAAAATATATATATATATATATATATATATATATATATATATATATATATATATATATATATATATATATATATCCTGTTGCTGGTGGAGGCTTAAAAATGTCTAAGAGATTCTTGTTGTTTTAGTCTCTGTTACAAACAGCAGAAAGATTATTCCACTGATAGTTGTGGTATGCATGCACCATGAGGCAGGGGGCTACATTTTCAGGTTTGTTCTTCTTTATGCACCTGCATAAGTTTACTGCAGAATACATGCACCATGGTAAAACATAGATAAGTGTTATAAAACACAATAAAAAAACAAAGTAAACAATTGCAAATAAAGGAAAGTTTATAGAATAAGCACAGGAAAGCAAACCAACCTTCCAAATTTATCACTGCAATATAGGGGGGATATAACACCCTCTAAAGAATAAACCATTTCTTCGGGGAAAGTAATTCAGAAAAAATGTCACCTCTGAATGGACAGGGAAGACTGGTGACCCTTTTAGGACAGCCTTTTTGAAAGCAAATAATCATGTAGTCTTGTCCCACTGAACACAGTGCAGCACTGTAGTTATACAGTATCTGCAGGTGAAAGGAGATACTTTCATTGAGCTTGGGAAGCTACATTTACACATTTCATATTAACTATGTAAGAGGTGGAGTCAAGTTAGCAAGTTTCCATTTCATCCTGGAAAGCTTCCAAAGAGTGTATTTTAATTTTGGTCTCATTTAGTTTACATTAGGGGTGTGACTGAATGAATGAGAGAACCTGGTAAAAACAAATGCATGTATAAACCAATATAGTTACATTGCAATTCTAGTGTTAGCTTACGTCACATTGGTTCTCTCATGCATCCCAGAAACATATATGTCTTACTAGTTATTCTGAAGCAGACACTATTTAATTGAACACCTATAGAGCGTAAACAGGCTGTCCAAAACTGAACTGACAGATTGAGTATTGAGAAGCCAAATACAGTACTCATATTTCAAGTAAAAATTCATGTCATGTTTACTCAGTTTCATTTTCTAAGCCTACAGATTGGTATATTGGTGCCTGATATGAATGCAAGCTATGTAATAATCACCAGACTTGTCAATCACTTCTGCAATTTAGTGACCCATAAGTGAATGATGACACATATTACCATTTTGGTCAGAATTTTACATTTTCTTTTGCTTTCTTTGTCAAGACAAGGCTGCTGTCTCAACAGCTTCCATGCTAATATCAAGCTCTAGTTGTCAGTTGTGTCTGAATCTATCAGGTAGTATGCCTAGAAGCATGTCAAAAGAAAATGGACAGGCCAGCTGGTATAACAAAACACAACAATTGGTGATGCCCTCGATCCAAATCTACTTTCAACTTTCTATTTGTATTCAACATCTTTATTTATGTTCAAGTGGTTGTTTTCTACAACTTTCCATTTTCTGTATTTATTAATTCATTTATTTTGAAGAATTGTATGGAATTAACAAGTAAAAGTTAATCTTGTTTAAAGAAATCCATCTCAAGACCAGGTGAGCTATGATTCAAACATTATTTCAATTCTAGCACCTCAAAAAGTACCTTTTTATTGGTCAATCCTAACACCTCTGTTAATGTATTTTTCATTCCTGACGCCATCTGTGTCTTTCTTCAGTGGCACCTATTTCCAATGCACTTGTGAGGTCTTAGTAGCAAATCCCAACTAGATGCTGCTGCTCAGGATAATATCTATCCTTACAAAAAGACACTTTCAAATAAATGAATCACCTCATTATATACATGTTTCACAGAGTTGCATTCATTTCTGAAACATTTTACAAACAATATCATGTGCAGTAGATGAATCCGGGAAGATGTTTGTGCAAACAAACAATACAATCGTTCAGGTGAAGGATGAAGGCTATATGTTTTACTGTATCCTGTAGGGTGTATCCTTTTATAAAATGTTTTTTGACTCTCACTTTTCCTTCAGGGCAATGAGAGGTCATGCAGTAATCCTGCAGGAATTATAATTATGTGCTGTGTACAATCTTCATATGTCAATTTTGTGTCAGGTAGGACGCAAGACTCTTGTACTTATAAATGTTGTTGTTTATTGAATGTCAAAACAAACACTCACTAACACGTAGCTCTATTTTAGACTGTCCTGAGACAGTAAGCAGCTGGACCCAGCTTTTTCATGATCTGTGACAGTTCTGATCATCGAGGCTGTAGCTTGCTGTGATGTCGGGGAAGCCAGACACGCACCCAGTCCTGCTCCTGCAATGTAGGTGGTTTGGCCCTTCTGGACTTGTCAAACCTCAGCTTCTTACGCTGTTGCTGAGCCTCTACGTGCAAACGTGTAGCTGACGGTGCAGGATTAATCTTTGCAAAACTAAGGCGATCAACAGTAGAATTGTAATTCCCTTCCCAGCATCAGCAACGCTGGAGACACCCCTGTAGTTGTGTGCTTAGAGGCACAGAAGTGTAGGAGGATTTGCAGGAGAGCTGCTTCAAACTGCCAGCCCTCGGTTAGGTAAGCACGAATGCCATTCTTTAGCGTCTGGTTGAGGTGCTCCACACCTCCGCTAGCCTGGGGGTGGTATACGGCTGTCCTGATGTGTTTTTTCGCTTTTTCTGCCAGGTAAGTGGTAAAGTCGGTTGAGATGAATTGGGGCCCGTTGTCTGTGGTATTGATGTCTGGTAGGCCCCAATGAGCAAACAATGAATCCAGCCTTTGAATCACTGCTTGAGTGGTGACTGACCCCATCGGCAGAGCTTCTGGCCACTTTGAATGAAGGTCATGCACCACTAAGAGGTATTGAGCATGAGCTGGAGCGCCATGCAGTTCTCCACAGAGGTCCACCTGGAGATGCTTCCAAGGTGCGAACAGCCACTGCACAGGAGACAGAGGGCAGGAGTTGGTGGAGAAGACTTACTGCTGAGGAGGCATGCAGAGCAATCCTTGACCATCACCTCGATGTCTTGGTCGATGTTTGGCCACCAGAAAATGTCCCTGTAGTGCTGTTTAAGTTTAACCACCCCAAGGTGTCCTTCATGTGCCATTCTCAAGACCTGTGCTCTTAGAGCTGCTGGAATCAGGGTGTGGTGACCCCTGGCGATACAGACGCCCTCCCAGTAGGATAACTCTGCTCTCACTCTGTAATAGGGCAACAACTCCCCTTACATGCTGGATGGCCAACTGCCTCTGATGTAGGTGCGGAGCATGATAAACAGTGCATCGTCCTGGAAGCCTTTACGCAGCAGTTCCATGGAGACAACCGCAGACAGAATATTTGAAGCAGTTGCACTAGGTCTGTGTAACAGGGGAGATCTGGACTGACTGTCTGGCACATCCGTATTACTGCAGGTAGAGGGCAGCAGTCTCGTGGGATCCGCCTGTCGGTCATGGCGATGACACGGAGAGGTGCGGAAGAGGGTGTGTGTGCTTTCCCTCTCTCTGAGTGGCTGAGGGGCGGGCCTTGGGAGACTGATCGGCCCATAAGAACTGGCTTGGTTGTGCACTCGGGTGGCCGTGTTTGGGGGAATACAGTGTCACTGGCAGAAGAGGCCAGAGTGAAACAAGGAGCAGGCGAGCCCGGCTGAGGGGACAGCCTTTCATAAAAACTAATTTTCACAGAGCAATATAAATAAATACGTACCCGAGGGGACGTGTGTAGATATACGGGGAACCCTGGCCAACCCCAGTGTATAGGCACAACTAAGTGTAGGACAGAGACCCGTGCTGACTGGCTTAGCGGCAGTGGGGGCACTGCATAAGCAGCACTTTTGTTTGTAGTTTTATTACTGTGTTTTACTTTCCTTTTTCTTTCGCCTTCTGTTTTCATTATTATTTTTGAGCACTTGAAGGTGCACGGAATAGTATACCTGTGTTGGTAACCATGTGGTCCTGTTTTACTGTCGGGACAGACCACGGACAACAGCGCCCTCTGTGGGCTAAACTAAATAAAAATAAATAAGTAAATAAATAAATCTGGGCACCTGTGCGGTGTTTGCAAATAAAATCTTCTGTCGCCCGTGTCAGTGAATACCCCCACACTTCCACAGTCAGGTTCGGTGCCTGTTACCTGCTAGACTGTTGACGGTGGAACGACTGCTCTTGACAGAAGATCAGCAACTGTGTTCTGTCGGCCTGGTGTGAATTCTAGAGTATAATTGTACTGGTTTAAGCGGTCAGCCCATCTCAGTAGCCATAGTGGTTTATGTCCCGAGCCGCTAGTGGACAAAAGTGCAGTGAGAGCTTGATGGTCAGTTCTGATTGTAAAGGCTCTGCTGTAGAGGTAGAGATGACAGTGCTCACACGCCCAAATGCAGGCCAACACTTCCCTCTCACCCACCGAGGACTTTTGTCCAGCTGGCGTGAGGGAGCGGGAAGCAAATCCCACCGGTTTCTCTACACCGTCATGAAGCTGTGACAGTACAGCACCCAGAGCCACTGCAGAGGCATCACAGGTAACAACTGTAGGTGCTGCAAGGCTGAAGTGTGCCAGCGTAGGGGCCGAAGTGAGCTGATGCTTAATAGACTGCACGGCATGGCAACAAGCTGTGGTCCACTCCCATGGTCCCATGTCCTTTTTGAGGAGGTTGCGTAGTGGAGCCGTAGTGGAAGCAAATTGTGGGAGGAAACAGAGGTAATACGTAGCCATACCCAGAAAAGATGCCAGTTGGGATACTGACTGTGGGTCAGGGAGGGTCTGGATGGCGTCCACATGTGAGAAGATAGCAGTGATGCCTTGCCCTGAGAGCTTGTACCCTACAAACTCTATCTCTGGAACACCAAGTAAGCACTTCTCAGTGTTGAGCGTGACGTGATGGGCAGAGAGCTGACGGAAAACCTGAAGTAGACGGGCATCATGTTGAGACTGGGTGGCTCCAGGAACTACAATATCGTCTAAGTAAATGGACTCCCCAGGTATGCCAGCTAGAAGGGAAGCAGCTGGGGGCGTAGCTGAGGCCAAAGTGCATGCGCTTATATCAGAAAACCTCCATATATGTGACAAAGGCCGTGAGGTCTCGGCTGGTAGGTGCCAGGGGCACTTGAAGATAGTCCTGCTTTAAATCTAGTTTGCTGAAAACAGTGGCGCCATGGACATGTGTGGTGAGTTCTTCTGCGGTGGGCAGGGGGTATTTATGTGGAATTATGGCTTTGTTAACTGCATGGAGGTCCATACACAGGCGCAATTCTCCAGATTTTTTGCGTGTGATGACCAGGTTCGAAATCCAAGGGGAGGCGTTGATGGATTCGATGATGTCCGAGTCGAGGAGGTGCTGTAGTTCTGCTGTGACCTGGTCTCGGAGGGACAGACGGAGGGGTTGGATGACTGGGGTTACAGCCGGGTTGACTGTGGGCTGGTGTACAAAGTCAGTGATGCACCCCAGGCCTGTAAACAATGCAGGGAACGTGTGGTGCCAGGTGGTTGTGACATGCAGGACGTCTGTGCCACAGGAATCAGACAGACGAAAGTGTAGGCTTTGAAATACGTCCAGTCCCATCAAATTGGCACCAGTAGCAGTGATGTAGAAAATTGAAGGGGCAGAGGGGTGGTTTTTGTAACGCACAGACAGGCAGACAGTGCCCAGCACGGTGACTGGGGTGTGGCCATAACCAGAGAGAGTCACTGAAGTCTGCTGTAGGGGAATGTGTGAAAAAAAACTGTCATAAGTTGTCTTATTTATGAGCGAGACCTTGGTGCCAGTATCAACCAGCAGCGGAATCAAAATGTCATTCACATAGCAACCACAGGTTTTAAAGAGAGTGGCTGGCTGGGACACTGAGTTGATTGCTACTAGTGAAGAAGTTGCAGTGTCGGATGCGGTAGCAGGTGAGGTGGGTGCTGAGCGGCACCACTGGCCAAAGTGGTTCAATCTTTGGCAGTTCCTACAGCGTTGGTCAGTTGCTGGACACTCAGAAGAACGAGTAGCATGCCTGAGTGACCCACAATTAGTGCACTGTTATGCTAGTTTACTGCAGGCTCCTCAACAATCTTCCACTTGCTTCCTGCTATCCACTGCTTTCCCCAATGATAAGTCATCAGATTCTGATAACAGGCGCTCCCTCAGTTGTGCACAAGACGTTTTTTCAATTAACTGATCCCTTATTAAATAGTCCTGCAGTGGTCCGAATTTGCAGTGCTGTACTAGCTCTCTCAATGCCGATATGAACTGTATAATTGACTCCCCCGGCTGCTGAGCTCGTTGACGAAATTGAAAGCAGTTGAGAAGAACACTCTGCCGAGGGCCGAAATGTGCAGACAGGGCATCAACAGCTGCTTTAAACATGTCGTCCGCCGGTTCCAAAGTAGAGAAAATGCGCTGGCCTTCCAGGCCCAAGCAGTGTAAAAGAATGGCTCTCTTCCGTGCGTCCGCCACATCTTGTAAACCCAACGCTATTAAGTAAGTTTGGAAGGATTGATACCACTGGCGCCATGGGACTGTGGGATCGCCTGGGATGGACAGGAATGATGCAGGCGGAGGTAACGAACAATCAGCCATCCTCGTCGCCAAATGTTGTGTCAGGTAGGATGCAAGACTCTTGTACTTACAAATGTTGTTGTTTATTAAATGTCAGAACAAACACTCACTAACATGTAGCTCTATTTCAGACTGTCTGACTCTGTGTTCCTAGCCCATGCTGTGTCCACAGGAACGACACTCATCACCCCATTTCCGCAGTCCCCCATTACGTCACCCCTGTAGCATCGAACATGCAAAACTCTAAACATAACAGTCATATGCTTTCCTTCCTGTAGGATTTACATATGTCATGCTGATTATAGAAAAACATACAGAAAAACTGCAGTTTTCCTGCATATGCTGCATATCCTATAAGATTCCTCAACATTACCAGCCTGAATGGTTTTATTGCTTCCACACAGGTAGAGGTTTTCTTTCATGTTTGAGAATACATGTGTACCTTTCAGCACGTATATCTAAATATATGCAGAAGTAAGAACACTATAGATGTACAGTAGAAATAGAAAAACAAAACTTAAACTCAATGACAAATATTTTGACTATAACTCTTTCTCAATATCTTTAATATTGAATTGAGTTTGATTCACTAGTTACAGCAGGCCACATATATCAGGCAAGGAGAATTAAGATTGGAACATGTTTTAGAAGGTAACGAAAAGATGGACTGAGAGGATGAGAGGACTGTGGAGGACTGTAGATTTGTTTATGTGTTAAGTGGGTAATAGTTTCAGTTATAGAGTATTTTTGTATGGGATGGATTATCAATTGAGGGTAGAGCCCACATCTTTCCAGTGATATAAGTATGTGAATCAAAACACATTTCAACATTGAGAAAGATTTCTACTCAAAATGGTTGTCATTGAACTAAGTTTCTTAGTATTTCTAGATTTTGTGTTTTATAGTTTAATGGATAACATTTGTATGTCTTTATTCTTACAGATGTCATAAATAATACATTGAGAATACATTCGGCATTTGTTACACAGGGATGCAAAACAAGTAATGTTAAGAAAATCCATAGGAATTACTGAATTTGTAAGTTAGAGCATGAGATGTTAAACAAAGCAGTCATTTGTGACCATTGTTTCCGCATACCTCTTATGATTCCAACTTCTAGAGAAAGGTTGCACAAAGAACCATTCCTGCCATTTCTGTATGATTGGTCTTCGGCTGTGATGCAGTAGACAGAGAGATAGAAACATGTGCTAAATGCCAATTTTAAAAAGAAAGTGTTGGATGCTCCCTAAGCTTCTGTCTGGTCACTTGTAACAAGCTTACAAAAGACCATAATTTATGTAAAAATGTGGTAATCTGTCACCTAATACATTTTTAAGTATTTTTAAATAATTTGTAATTTTTAAATAATTTGTAAATGTTGTAACTGACTACCAGTTGCTATAAAATATGTTTTAAGTCATCTGTAATGTGTGAATAAAGTGTTCATGCTGTGACTTGTAATTTTGCCTTTCACATATTTTAACCAGAAACTATTCAGTTATCTTTTCTAAAAACATTTCAGGGAACTATGGTCATACTGTACTATGTGGAAGGTTTCTTAGTAATAATAAGCAGTTATCTGGTATCTAGATCCTGATCCATAATGACTGGGTTTGACAATGTCAGGCTTTGTAGTTTCAGGTTGTACAGTAATACTCTTTTCAAAGGTGAATAAAAGGTCTTACTGTGTTTTGTTATTAAAAAAAAAAAAAACATTATTGTTATTATTATTAAAACCATGGCAGTGTGACAGTACCGTAAATGTTTGTGTGAAGATGGGTCCTACACAAAGATTAATTTGATATTCATGAAACTGTTCAAACTGTTAAAAAATACATCACAAATGATAACATTCTTTAAATCTAAGTTAACAGAAAACCGTATGTACAAAATGTATACAAATGTTTTCTATGCTTAGTTTAATAACTTAATGTTTTGTTTTTTTTTTGCTTGTAAAAAGCATAAAGAAAGGTTTTAATAAAACAATGCTTAGTCATTTTTTTTTTTTTTTTTATCACATCACTGCTGTACAGTACCTGATAACTGGCGGAATTAACTTCTTTAGATGAACTTAGCAGACCTTAGATGTACTATATGATACTTTGTGCCTGAACAAATGATACAGCTTTATAATATACAGTATCACATAGAGAATGGATAATGACACCAACAAGATAGTTATGTGGTAAAGGATCAGTGACAATGCTTATCAGTGACGATTAGCACCTTGTGGACCTGAACTAGATATAAGAAGCTGTAATGTTTGCATCTTTTTTGGACCATAGATAATTCAACTGGCATGTTTAAGATTACAAAATGGCAGTCAAAGTTGTTAAAGAATGATTTAGTCATGAGCGGCAAGTATATCACAGGCTCTTTAGACAGCATGGGGGAGTACAAGCAAACTTACATGTTTATGACATATCTCAGTGAAATTGCACTTCCTATCACACGCAGCTGAGGTTGGGAGGTGCATTTCAATAGCACAATTATATCCATTTATTTACAAAGCCAAATAGTAAGCTACAATGTTAAAGTTCCCACAATTGCTTGTTATTTATGGATAGATAGAATGTATAATGAATCATACTGTATACGTTGTGTCTTCAAGTAACTGTAAAACAATAATTACATAAATCTTTCCCATTTTGTATTTCCATTAGTTACACGATCTCAAATGTTTTTTTTTAAAGAAACACATGTTCTAGTTTAAACCAGACATCTGGTACTACACAGAGTTCTCAGTTGTCTTGCCTTGTGTTCCAGGAAGTCCTTTATTGCTTTACCTTCTTGGTCATTTCACCCCAGAAGTGCCTTCTGGGTCCAAGCACATTGCTGTCTGAAAACACCTCAGTCAACAGAGGAAGCAGTATTAGGTTATTGATAAGAAAGAAGACAGTTTAAACAGGTTTGCTAAAACATGTGCTTCTTTCAAAGCTGCACCTTTGAAACTTGCTGTATATAATGAATAGATATGTTTTGTTATGCACAATTACTTTAAAGTTGAACGCCTTTATAATTTAATTATTTTTTAAATAAACATAAATACCTTTTTGATTTTGTTGAGCTCCTGGTGACCGCACCTCTAATTGTGTACAGTTGTAATATCAGAAATAGCATGCTGCAGCTCCCATGCTCAGTGTTAGTGAAGTCCTGATCCGACAGCATGTAACACAGACAGCTCTTATGATTATATATTATCATTTATTTTTCAGTAAAACAAGTTAAAATTGCAGTTAGTTCGTTCTGCTATATTTATGATATTAAATACACCACAGCAAGCCCATTGTCATATTTATATATTTTTTCATTAGTGCAATCTGAGAGCTAAATTTACTGAATGGTGCTTTTTTTTATTACTGCAATCGAGTAAGCTGCAGTACATTTCATTTTTAATTCCCTGAATTTTTTAGACTTTTTCTGAGCAGTACACTTCCTAATTACAAAGTATTTCTCTGCTTTCTGCTTTTACATTTCTTAAAATGGTGTTTGATTAACAGACGGTTTTCCCTGCAACAGCTGACCCTGATTCAGTACAACACTCAAGCTACATACACTCTTAAATTACCATGCTTGCTTCTTTTGCAGGAGAGATATTATCAGCTCATCATCTAACTGGGGAATCTGCTCCTCAATAAAATCATCCTTAAACCCAGGAAACAGTGTAACTAAATCTATTATATCTGGGATGCAAGATGCAACAGATGAAACAACCTGTTCATAGTGGTGTAGTGGTTAGGGCTCTGGACTCTTGACTGGACTGACTAAAGATAACGTTGGTTTATTGGAGTTCGCAAAGATAACTTTATTTTTCAGCTTGGCATGGTACCCCTTTCACTTCCTTTTCTGTTTAATTGTTGAGCTTTTTGCTGCATTACAGCCCTTCATTAATTATTTTCTTTTCCAGTTCATTTTGTTAATGGCACATGTGCAACATATAAACAGTTTGATACATTACAATGATGCGATTGAGGGAGTATTCTGGTCGAGGGATCATATCATCATAAAGAACAACTGCGTACCAGTTGCAAGCCTGTCACGTACCAATACTGATGTGCGCACCACAGGTTGAAAACCACTGTCTTAGAGTAATGTTCTGAAACTATTCTTGGTTTAGGCATGGATAACCTTAACATGAACTTCTGCTTTTCCTGTTACCCTGAAAAAAAAAGGGTTTCAGTGGCAAACCACTTTCTTCAGTTAGTTATTACAGGTCTAATAGCAGGTCCTTGAATAAAATTTTAAAAAAATAAAAAACACACACACAACCTTACTAATACTTTACTAATAAGAAAATAAGGTTGACATGGAGGCAAGCAGATTTCTATATAAATTATCTAGGTAGATAGTTATTCAATTCTAAGTGATGACAATTCACAGTATACTGATAATTATAGTCATTTTTTACAGTATTACTTTACTGTTATGCCTGTATCAAGCTCAGGTCCATCTTTCCCAGATATCTGTAGCACTTCGTGTGTTTCTCAAAACTCCTTGATATTCTCACAAGCTTCTTATCATATAAGGGTTTTAAAAAACAAATATAGTCTACTAGGATGTCATGGTTACATGGTTAAAATATCTCTTGTAATAGTGGGGTGACGCTGAAGATTCAAATAAACTATTTTTGTAAAGCTGCCTTGGAATGCATACATAAATGTGTACGTGTTCTCCTGATGGTGATTCTAAATCTCCACAGACATCTCATGCCTACCCCGGGCTACTTGTGAAGACAAATAGAAGTTCAAGAATGTTTGGAGAGGTTTGAGGAATTCTGCACTTAGCAAAATTTGTTCTTTTGCTCTCATGATGTTGATTAGGTTAAATTAGTGAAATACACCGCTGGACATAGGACCAATGCTTATAACCAGTCCTGGTGATTAAGTGCAGGGTCCAGAACATCAAATGAATGCTACAGTACCCACCGTATCTTAAAGTTAGTATATAGGTGCATCGTGTAATCATATGCACCTACATATACTAGGGTTAAGATACAGTAAATAATATTAATTATATTAAAATGTTAATGAATACTTGTTTCAGTTTTAGACTTTGTCATTTTATATAATTCACAACTTCAAAGCACTCAGAATTCCAGTCTACTTCAAACATATCATGTATTAACGTTTTTCTAAAATGACCATGCCCCAGTAGACTTATTGAAAAATACTGTAATGCCCGACTATAAGTGACCAGTGGGCATTCAGAACAGAAAATAGGAGGCACTTTTTTACACAGAGAATTGTGAGGGTCTGGAACCAACTCCCCAGTAATGTTGTTGAAGCTGACACCCTGGGATCCTCCAAGAAGCTGCTTGATGAGATTATGGGATCAATAAGCTACTAACAACCAAACGAGCAAGATGGACCGAATGGCCTCCTCTCGTTTGTAAACTTTCTTATGTTCTACTTATGTTCTTATGACATATTAACAAAACAATAGCTCGGGAATTCAGCTACATTGAATTGTATTAACAGATTAGATGTTCTTATTGCCCACATACCTTTTTGATAACTGGGTAAAAGTGTGCTGCGACATGTTTGCCACCACTTTCCCACATGACACAAACCTTCTCTCCAGTGTATGTGGATGTGGGTCATGTGAGTAGTCCAGACCCAATGAGAAACTATCAGCATCTATGGTTGCTAAGGAATAAAAAAACAATAAAAAAAATAAAAAAAATTAAACGTGTCTACTGATGCCAGAATTTAATGTTGCTGGTGCTATATGAGGTACAGCCGGCACCACTTTATCGGGATGGCTCAGGAGAAGGAAAAATATGCCGAATCAGCGGCTGTCCCAATGAAACGAGAGGCACACTTTTTTGTTTCTAAATGAAAAGAAAAATAATGTAATCACATCACATGATGATTAAATGTTAAATACATCATTTAAAATACAAGTCCATGTTTTTTTTGTTATTCCTAAACAAAATTAATCGCTGTTTTTTATTTCTACATGAAATGAAAAAGAATGAAATCATATCTTATCACAAGGCAAGGCACCAGCGATGTTGACACACCAACTTTTTTTGCAACAACAGCCTAAGAAACCACAGTAGACTTCTTCTTCAAGAGTTCAATGTGGTTTACGCAAGTCACAGTGTGATCAGGTACTCACTGCACTGTGCTACTCGACCTATCTTGCTCTGTTCATCATTTGAAAATACTGTATCCCAATTAAACGAAGTGGCGTCCCAAATAATGACAGAAGTTGTATCCCATTTAAGCAGCAATCCCGATTATCAGGATACTGATTATAAGAATCCCGATTAGGCGGCGCCAACTGTACCCTGGGGCTAGAATCTAGCGCCATATTTGCACCCCTGAATGTTTTACACACACATAACGAACACACTAAATCTGGCGGCACATTAAGTCTCACGGCAGTCCGGTTGAGCACACGGGCCCCTAAAGGATGTGTGCCCTAGGTGGCCGCCTTACTCGCCTTGCATATAGCCCGAAGGGTGGTGATCATTACAATATGGCAGTTCATTGTTCTGCATTCTACACAATTTGTTTTATTTACTAAATAGTTAAGTGGTAAGCTTTGAACTAATGTAAAAATCTAAACCTATGATGTGGGTTGTGGTGGCAGCTATATATATATATATATATATATATATATATATATATATATATATATATATATATATATATATATATACACACACATATAGTTTTGTTTTATTTTGTTTCTTTTCAATTCTCATTCATACAATAACACATCAAGTATTCTCTGAGTGTTATAGTGCATCACTGGACCATCACCTGCATCCATCACACACCTGTTTCTGCTGCCTCCGATTAAGGTTTGCTATGGATTCATCTTCCCTGTGAGCGCCAGTGTGTGTGGCAATCGTGTAAGGACATTGGTAAAAGGACACTGGCTGTTTTGGGGCTGTTCTGGGGTGTTTACGTGTTATGTTATTTTATTAGTTGGTTAGTTGTGTATTTTAAATGTTTATAATTCTTCATTTGCTTTTATATGTCTGCTATGTCTTCTCATCTGACATTTCTCTCTGTATCCCTATTTTATTTTTCCTTCTATAAGAAACAGTTTAAAAAAAAATTAGTATCTTATTTATTACTTTATTATATATTATTATTATATTACTATATTGTTAACTTTATATTATTTAAATATTATATTCATTTTTTTTACTTTTATCTTTATGTATTGTATTTATAACTTTTTCTGTTATCTCCTTTGCTTTTATCGTTAATGCAAATTATCTCACCAACACTTCTTTATCTGATCTCCCTACCTCTGCCCCCCTCCTATGCTCTTTCCTCCTTCCTCCTGCTCTCTCTGGTGCCAGTCAACCTGCAACAGGCTGATTTCATCTCTACTTACGCATCTCATCTCTCTCTCTTGCCTTTCTTGCTCTTACAGAAACCTGGATCTCCCCTGAAAACACTGTTACCCCAGCTGCTCTCTCCTCTCTATGTCCTCTCTTATTCTCTCCACTCCTCAGGACGAGGTGGGGGAACGGGATTCCTACTTTCTCCATCCTGGAACTTCTCAATTCCCTCTGCTCTCTCCACCCTCTCGGTCACTACTTTTGAATTTCATGCCATTGAATTGCATTCTCCCTGTCATCTGCTTCTCATAGTTGTCTATTGCCCCCCTGGTACTCCGACTCATTTTCTTGATGAACATGATTTCTTCCTTTATTGGGCACTGACTAATTTAATTATTGATCGATTTACGCACCTGAATATAAATATCACGTTTTTACAGACGGGATGGCTATCCTGGGGTTTGTGTCTATCTGTGCAGGAGTGGGAATGCAGGGTTTGGAGCTTGGAATGACGAGTAAGAGTGAGTGAAGTGGACCAGTAAATGGAGCATAACGACAATAAGTATTGGGCTGATTGTATTCAGGTGTTGAATAATGAACGTGAGCGGCTTGAGTGTTTTTAGCCTGTCGGTAGCCAACCGGAATTTAGGAAGTGAAATAGAATAGGCTATATTGTGATGCTGGTTTCTCTCTCTCTCTCTCTCTCTCTCTCTCTCTCTCTCTCTCTCTCTCTCTCTCTCTCTCTCTCTCCCCTGCACTGACATTGTGTGTGTGTATAAACCACGGTATTTTGTTTTTTTATTAGTTCTATTTTGTTTTTACTATTTCATGAAAATGTGTACTCCCTTTATTCCCTGGTGTGGAAGGGTGGTGGGTAATTCAGACACAGGGAAGACAGAAAGGTGAACATGAAACACCACACAGGTGCCCAGTTTTATTGCAGCTGGGTGCTTCCACGTTTTAGCCCGCAGAGGGCACTGTTGACCGTGGTCTGCCTACCAACAATGGTAGACAGGACCACAGAAATACCAGAGGCGGTACAAAGTTCAAGTGCAGGTGCACTCACAGGTGCTCAAAAGAATAAACAAAAGGTGAAAGGAAAAAGGAAAATAAAACACAGTAATCAAACCACAAATAAAAGGTGCTGCACTCAGCAGCGTCACCCTGACCGTCGCTACCCTCACGGCCCGGGTCTCCGTCCTACACTCGCTGCTCCCTCAGCGTGCTGTAAAAATACTTGTGGGGTCTGCCGAAGGTTTCCCCGCTGCCACTACTTTTGTTTTGTTTTCTTTTGGATTTCTTTCCCGGCTGTTCTTGGTCCTGGACCAGAGCTTCCGCACGCTCAGCACATCTTAGAAGGGCAAAGCTGAGGAACAGCAGAATGTTATTATATAGGGCCAGCAATTTCCCAAGACCCGCCTTTCAGAAAGGGAAAGCCCAGACACCCTCTCTCCCACCTCTCCATGTCATTGCCATGACCAATAGGCGGATATTGAACAGCTGCTGCCCTCTTCCTGCAGCACTATGAATACACCAGAAGAGTCAGCACAGATCTCCCCGTTACACCTGGGTAGCAACGTTGTTGTATTGGCACTTTGTTTAATACATGACCTTGTGACAGGATGGCTGCAGGGAGGAACTCAGACCAGAACTAGAAACACACAGAGCAGACAGAGACTTGGGGTTTTGGTGAAGCTGAGCGCGTGATCGCGCTCAGCATTTAATAAACAAAATAATATAACACACAAAACAGGACACGGCACTTGCGCCAAAATAAATAGACAAACAAAACGGACTATACACTAAACAACCGGTGGACGGACAGACACACAAACACGGTGAGTAAATAAATAAACAAGTATCGTGCTGGTCCTCCAGCACGCGATAGCAATTGTTTTAAATAGTACTCTCCTTCTCTCTCCCGTTCTCCACTCAACGAACACACCACCCCGAAAGTGAGTGAAAACATACAGCTTTTATGCAGTTGTACCGAGACTCGATTGCTAGTCAATCATTCAATTGGAATCTCGGTACAACTGCACGTGAATTAATTAAAGTGCAATTCCCGTGCTCACATATTATTACTTTTACTTGCACGTGATGTGATTTGTGCCCTCCTCGTGCCTAAATACAAATCTACAATTTAAACACATGTGAAACACAGACCCGCTTATATCCCGTGTACCAATGCCTATACACCAACATTTACACACAACACGTAACACAAAATACACACAGGGGGCACTTTGCCACATATACCCCCTTGTGCAAAGCACACATGGCCTCAATGGCCACCTCCCCTCAGTCCCAAAGTCCCGAAGAGGGGAAGCAAGTTGTTTCTGGGGTGGCCATGGTGGAATGTCCGCACCCCCAATTCTTCGTGGCCGGCAGCTCCCTCTTCCGGGCTTCAGCCACACTATCTCCTGCCGCGAAAGTGCAGCTGGGGAGCTGGTCTCCTGACCTCCCCCTTCTTCATGGCCGGCAGTTCCCCTCCGTGGGGCTCCGACCACACAATCTCCGGCAGCGAAACTGCTGCGGGGAAGCTGGTCTCCTGACCTCCCCCTTCTTCATGGCCGGCAGTTCCCTCCGTGGGGCTCCGCCACCCACTTCCGGCAGCGAAACTGCTGCAGGGGAGCTGGTCTCCTGACCTCCCCTTCTTTGTGGCCGCCAGCTCCCTCCGTGGGGCTCCGCCACCGTGTTTCCTGCCACGGAAATGCGGCTGGGGAGCTGGTCTCCTGACCTCCCCCTTTCTTCATGGCCGGCAGCTCCCTTCATGGAGCTCCGCCACAGTGTAGCGACCGAGGCAAAGCAGAGGCCCCGGCGACCCCAGGCGAAGCAGGATCCCTGGCGACCCCAGGTGACGGCAGCAGCAGCGACCCTCGGGAGGCGACGGCAGCAGCAGCGGACCCTCGGGAGGCGACGGCAGCAGCAGCGGACCCTCGGGAGGCGACGGCAGCAGCAGCGGACCCTCGGGAGGCGACGGCAGCAGCAGCGACCCTCGGGAGGCGACGGCAGCAGCAGCGGACCCTCGGGAGGCGAACTCGGGAGGGGAGCCCCTGGCCATAGAGGCGGCAGCGGGAGCTCCACTTCTCCCTCGCACCCTGCACCCTGTGTGGAGCAAAAGGCAGCCCCAGGCGATGCGGAGCGACAGGCAGCCCCAGGCGATCGCGGAGCGGCTGGCAACCCCAGGCGATGCGGAGCGGCTGGCAACCCCAGGCGAGCGCGGAGCGGCTGGCAACCCCAGGCGAGCGCGGAGCGGCTGGCAACCCCAGGCGATGCGAGGCAAGCATCCTTGGGCGGCGAGGCAAGCATCCTTGGGCGAGCGAGGCAAGCATCCTTGGGCGAGCGAGGCAGGCATCCTTGGGCGGCGAGGCAGGCATCCTTGGGCGCAGCGAGGCAGGCATCCTTGGGCAGCGAGGCAGGCATCCTTGGGCGCAGCGAGGCAGGCAGTCAGGACAAGCTGGGGTGCGGGTTTTGGCCCTCTTCTCGGCCACTGCGGCCGGGCGGTTCTTCCCATGCTTTCCTCAGCAGCCTATGCAAGGGCTGCTGAGGACCGCCAGCATCTAGTCCTGGTCCTTCTGGTGACGGGAGAGGCAGCTCCTGCTCCTCTCCTCGTGACGGTGGGGAAGTGATACCAGCAGGCATTCATCCTCTGCTGGTGGGGAAGTGATACCAGCAGGCATTCATCCTCTGCTGGTGGGGAAGTGATACCAGCAGACATTCCTCCTCTGCTGGTGGGGTTGGCGGAGGCAGAGGCAGCTCCTGCTGCTCTGCTCCTGCCATGGAGGTGGCGGAGGCAGAGGCAGCTCCTGCTGCTCTGCTCCTGCCAGTGAAGGTGGCGGAGGCAGAGGCAGCTCCTGCTGCTCTGCTCCTGCCAGTGAAGGTGGCGGAGGCAGAGGCAGCTCCTGCTGCTCTGCTCCTGCCAGTGAAGGTGGCGGAGGCAGAGGCAGCTCCTGCTGCTCTGCTCCTGCCAGTGAAGGTGGCGGAGGCAGAGGCAGCTCCTGCTGCTCTGCTCCTGCCGGTGAAGGTGGCGGAGGCAGAGGCAGCTCCTGCTGCTCTGCTCCTGCCGGTGGAGGTGGCGGAGGCAGAGGCAGCTCCTGCTGCTCTGCTCCTGCCAGTGGAGGTGGGAGCGGCGTAGTCTCCCTGGCGGCGGAGGTGGGAGCAGCGTGTAGTCTACCCTTGTTTCAGGGGACTGGTGCGGCCCTCTCTTGTAGGGGACTGGTGCGGCTCCGCCGGAAGGGGAGACCAGCAGGCATTCACCCTCTGCTGGTGGACAGGGACCCAGCAGGCATTCACCCTCTGCTGGTGGACAGGGACCCAGCAGGCATTCACCCTCTGCTGGTGGACAGGGACCCAGCAGGCATTCACCCTCTGCTGGTGGACAGGGACCCAGCAGGCATTCACCCTCTGCTGGTGGACAGGGACCCAGCAGGCATTCACCCTCTGCTGGTGGAGGAGGCAGAGGCAGCTCCTGCTGCTCTGCTCCTGGCGGTGGAGGTGGCGGAGGCAGAGACAGCTCCTGCTGCTCTGCTCCTGCCGATGGAGGTGGCGAGGCGGGACCAGCAGGAATTCACCCTCTGCTGGTGGAGGTGGGAGCTGCAAGCAGTCCTCCCATGGCAATGGAGGTGGAACCAGCAGGAATTCACCCTCTGCTGGTGGAGACTGGAGCTGTGGACGCTCTACCTTCCCCTTTTGGGCCGTGGGCGCACCGACTCCTCCCTCTTGGGCTGTGGACGCCTGACTCCTCCCTCTTGGGCTGTGGACGCCCGACTCCTCCCTCTTGGGCTGTGGACGCCCGACTCCTCCCATTCAGGCGTGGGACGTTCGGGCTCCTCCCACTCAGGCGTGGGACGTTCGGGCTCCTCCCACTCAGGCGTAGGGACGTTCGGGCTCCTCCCACTCAGGCGTGGGACGTTCGGGCTCCTCCCACTCAGGCGTGGGACGTTCGGGCTCCTCCCACTCAGGCGTAGGGACGCTCGGGCTCCTCCCACTCAGGCGTAGGACGTTCGGGCTCCTCCCACTCAGGCGTAGGACGTTCGGGCTCCTCCCACTTGGGCTGTGGACACTCAGGCTCCTCCCACTTGGGCTGTGGACATTCAGCCTTCCTCTTCCCCTTTCCCCTTCTCTGCCTCCTCCTCACCTTCCTCTCCTGGGCCAGTTCCTCCTCTCCCTCTTGGTAGGGGCAGCGCACCACCGGGTGCCCGAACTCCCCACAGGCAAGGCACCAGCCTTGGTCCTCTAGACCACCGAGGAGGACCTCCAGATCCTGGCAGCCATCTCTCCAGTTCCAGCCTTCCATTTTCTTGTTTTTGTTGTTGTTGTTGGGTTTTTTTTTTAAACAAATTGCGGTTCCTGCTCTGGCCTGAGTCCTGGAGGCGCTGTTATCCCGGTTCTGACACCACGTGTGACAGGATGGCTGCAGGGAGGAACTCAGACCAGAACTAGAAACACACAGAGCAGACAGAGACTTGGGGTTTTGGTGAAGCTGAGCGTGATCGCTCAGCATTTAATAAACAAAATAATATAACACACAAAACAGGACACGGCACTTGCGCCAAAATAAATAGACAAACAAAACGGACTATACACTAAACAAACGGTGGACGGACAGACACACAAACACGGTGAGTAAATAAATAAACAAGTATCGTGCTGGTCCTCCAGCACGCGATAGCAATTGTTTTAAATAGTACTCTCCTTCTCTCTCTCCGTTCTCCACTCAACGAACACACCACCCCGAGTGAGTGAAAACATACAGCTTTTATGCAGTTGTACCGAGACTCGATTGCTAGTCAATCATTCAATTGGAATCTCGGTACAACTGCACGTGAATTAATTAAAGTGCAATTCCCCGTGCTCACATATTATTACTTTTTACTTGCACGTGATGTGATTTGTGCCCTCCTCGTGCCTAAATACAAATCTACAATTTAAACACATGTGAAACACAGACCCGCTTATATCCCGTGTACCAATGCCTATACACCAACATTTACACACAACACGTAACACAAAATACACACAGGGGGGGCACTTTGCCACAGACCTCCATTAATGTGACCCTTGTTTACCCGTTTGAAGTTCTGTTACCTACATGTGAATAAAATGATTGTCTCATTATACAAGTACGTTTTGAACAATGTGTGGCTACTTCAGGATTTTTACAATACAATGAATTAGTGTGATTTTTCTTCGCGATCTTGTTCCTGCCATTTTAGATCTGTTATCTGAATAAAAAGAACCTAAAGGTATCCTATAATTTGTTCTGTGCCTTATCGCACTGAAATGGCGTGGTTGCTCTACATTCTGTGATATTTTGAATTTAAGGCATGTGTGTTGCTGTTTCTGTACGCTCCCGTGACCAGGGAGGTGTTACAATTTGTACTCCTGTACTCCCTCTTTTTTGGCATTGCCTTGGAGGGGATAGATCAAAAACTTGCCCTTGCTCTCTTCTGGGTGTGGTTCTCCAGCCGCTTTACACAGGAATTGATTGAGGCAGTGTGGTCCAATGGTTAAAGTCCAAGGCTTGTAACCAGAAGGTCACTGGTTCAAATCCCACCTCACTGTGTGACCCTGAGCAAGTCACTTAACCTCCTTGTGCCCCATCCTACGGATGAGATGTTAAATCAATGTCCTATTGTAAGTGACACTGCATATAATGCACAGTTCACAGCCTACCTCTGTAAAGTGTTTTGTGATGGTGGTCCACTATGAAAGGTGCTATATAAAGATATTATTATTTCCTTTATCTCTACCTCTATTCCTGTAATTCTTTTAGGTGACTTTAATTTTGATCTCTCTAACTGAACTCATTCTGCTGGTTTTCTCCCTCTTCTTAATTTTTTCTTTTCCACTTTCCCATTCACCTACTTATATTGCTGGTCGCTAACTGGACCTGATTTTCTCTAGACTGCTCTCATTCATTCCCTACTATTACCCCCTCTCCTCTGATCATTTTTTCATCTCCTTTTCACATCTTCTATCCTCCCTACCCTTTATTTCTATCCCTTCTCTTCACTACAATCTCAAATCCCTTTCCTCAACAACCTTTACTTCCTCTGCTCTCTCCCTTCTTCCTCCTATTGAATCATTCTCCCTGCTTTCAGCTGACTCAACTGCCAGGATTCTTTCTTCCTCTCTCACCACAACTCTTGATTCCTTCTGTTCTGTCGTCTCCCACCCTGCTGCTTTGCCCCTCCCAAGCCCTGGGGGTCCTCTACACTCATCCCGTACTGTTTTACATGCTGCTGAGCGGAGATGGAAGAGATCCAAATTCCCCTCTGATCTAGATCATTACCATTCCTTCCTCTCCTCCTTTTCATCAACCCTCACCAAACATTCATACTATGATCTCTCAATCTATTTTCTTCTAACAAACCCCACAGACTTTTCTCCACCTTTTCCTCCTCCCTCTTTTACACCTGATTATTTTGCCTCCTTTTGTTCAATGGTAGCTGATATCCAAAAGCTATTCTCCAATCCATCTTCACCTATCCCCTCCCCACCTCCCTCACTTTCAACTTGCATGCCAATATCTGGTTCGGACCTTTGCTCCTTAATCTTGAACTCAAGGCCAACTGCTTGTGCTCTGGATCCCCATCCTTCTCACTTCTTCCATTCCACCGAAACTGCTCTCCTCCCTGTAACTAACTCTCTCCTCTCTGCTTGTGCTGCTTCCCTCTCCTCCATTCTAATTCTCCTTGACCTCTCCTCTGCCTTTGACACGGTCAATCATGCTTTTCTCCTTTCCGCTCTCACTGATCTAGGAATCTCAGGCACTGCTTTTGCCTGGTTTTACTCCTATCTTTCTAACCGTTGTTTTCAGATTTCTTGGTATAGCTCTCTCTTCTCCTCACCCTCTCCCTACAGGTGTACCTCAAGGATCTGTCCTAGGACCCCTTCTATTCTCGCTCTATACCCGCTCACTAGGTGCTCTTATCTCCTCTTTTGCCTTCTCATATCACCTATATGCTGACAATACTCAGATATTTCTTTTCCTTCCTTTGACTCCCATATCTCCTCCCACATTTCAGATTGTCTTTCAGCAATCTCATCTTGGACACATTCACATCACTTCAATCTCAACTTTTCTAAATCCGACTTTCCTTCTACTTCTTTTACTTTCCTTCCTTTAACTCTCTCCCCTGACCTCTCTATCTCAGTCTACTTTGATGCTATAAATCTTTCTCCTTCTCCTTCTGCAGTAAACCTAGGTTTTATTTTGGACCTATATGTCCCTCCCACTCTCCTCACCCCTCTGGATGGGGTAGGGGAACAGGACTCCCTGCTTTTTTCTGTCCCCCCTCCTTTCCTCTCTCTCTCTGTTAGCACTCTGTTGAAATCACCTCCCCTTGTCACCTCCTCATTGTACTCTAGCACCCTCGTGGACCCCTTACTGACTTTCTTAATGAGCTTGACTTCCTCCTCTCCTGCCTACCCTCTACCTCCACCCGTTGTTCTATTAGGTGACTTCAACATCCACTTCTCCAACCCTAACCACTCTGCTGGATTTCTTCCCCTTCTTCACTCCTTCGCCTTCTGTCTCACCTCGTCCTCCCCCACTCACATAGCAGGCCATCAACTGGACCTCGTCTTCACCAGGGACTGCTTTCCCCCCACCCTCTCGGTCACTCCTCTCGATATCTGTGATCACTATTTGATCTCCTCTGTGTAACTCCATCGACCCCCTCTGTCACCTTCCTTCGAAACCTCCATTCTCTCTCCCCCTCGGTCTCCTCTGTTGCTCTCTCGCACCTCCCCTGTATCGACTCCTTCTCCGAACTCTGTAGACTCGGCTACCTCCACCCTCTTCTCCTCCCTCACCTCCTGCCTCATCTCCCTTTTCCCCTCACCCCTCAACCTGCCCTCCCTCCCCAGCCCTGGCTCTACTCTGTGCTCCGCTTGGCTTGTACTAAACTGCCCTCTCTTGAAAAGAAATAGAATAAAACCAATCTCCCTTCTGCCTTGGATCTCCATCGCTCGCTCCTCTCTTCCTCACAACTATCGACTATACTGGACTATATGGCACTGTGGCAAAGTGCCCCCCCTGTGTATATAATGTATGTTACGTGTTGTGTGTAAATGTTGGTGTATAGTCATTGGTACACGGGATATAAACGGGTCTGTGTTTCACGTGTATTTAAAAATGTAGATTTGTATTTAGGCACGAGGATGGCACAAATCACATCACGTGCATTTAAAGTATTAGTATGTGAACACGGGAAAGTGCACTTTAATTTATTCACATGCAGTTGTACCGAGATTCCAATTGAATGATTGACTAGCAATCGAGTCTCAGTACAACTGCATAAAAGCAGCATGTTTTCACTCACTCAGGGTTGGGTGTTCGAGAGTGGAGAACGGGTGAGAGAGAAGGAGAACGAATAGTAAAAAGAATAATAATAATAACCATTTATTTTACTCACCGTGTTTGTTTGTCTCCGGGCACCGTTTGTTAAGTGTCAGTTCGTTTTGTTTGTCTATTTATTTTGGCGCAAGTGCCGTGTCCTGTGTTTTGTGTTCTGTTTGTTAAACCTTTTTATTTATTTGTTATTAAACGCTGAGTGCAACCATCGCACTCAGTTTCTCTCATCATCACCGTCTGTCTGTGTTTCTCTCTCTGGTCTGAGTTCCTCCCTGCAGCCAGCCTGTCACAGGCACCCAATTGTACCAGTACTTGCATCAGCTTATACTTACACTGAACTGCTCCATACCCTGCCATATTCTACCACTGCTCTTAATTATAACTACTTCTTGTATCTTGTACTTGATTGTACTCTTATAGGTATAGGTATTCACATTTTTTGCAATTGCTCTTATTTGAAATCATTCTTATCCATTTGTCATACTTACTATGTGCTCTTAATGGACTTTACTCGTATAAGCAAATATTTTTTACCATAAGTTAACTGCTCTTAGTCAAACTCATTCTTAAATGTAATTATTAACTGTATTCTTTATTTTGTTCTTATTTGAATTTAATCTTATTTTCTACTGATTTTATTGTACTTTCATAACTGCTCTTATCTGTAATGTGATATTCTTTAATGTGATATTTTATAATGTGATATTTTGTAATGTGATACTTTGTACTGTGATATTTTGTAACAAAATCACTGGATAAGGGCAACTGATAAGAAATTCCAGAAAATTGCTCTGATTTACAGTATCCATCGTCTACAGAAAATGGTTAATTTGCTTCTCAATTAGTTTTGTCTTCAGTGGAATCTTAAGAATTTTAAGTGACTCTCTATGACTCTCTATGTTTTCATTGTCTATAATAACACCCAAAAAATCCTACATTGTTGGGACTTGTTATAAATGACAGGAAACATTGAAGAATGGCTGGTGAATGAAGGTGGGAAATATGTTAAAGTTACAACCATATACTTTTTAAAGTGTTGAAGCCAGATAATTGAAATTATGATCCATAGAGAATGCTTACAGGTTTTATGTAACTATTTACATTAAACATATATTAAGGATCTTTTGATCTTTTGATAATAAACGCTATTCTGCTCAAACAATTTGATACCACAAACTGATTTATTGATGCAGTGTTTTGACACAAATGTTTTGGTAGATAGGCATAGTCATATTTTTAAAGTAAATGGGAAAGACATTCTTTCACTATTGCTGCCACCCCACCCCACACACACACACTCCTCCAGAATAAATATCTGTGAGATGTACTGTATATGACATTGAAGGTTTAATTATGATCCGGCTATTTAAAGATTAATGTTCTACAGTAGATTGATTGACTGTTTAAGCTATTCACTGAACATCACTGTCAGCAAGAAAGCCACCAAACTTTCAGGAATTCAATTACTGGTAACAAAAAATAGCTGATCTCTTGGCAAATATATCAAATACAAAGTACTGTATGTTTGTTCATTTAGAATCATCAGATAGATTTAACTCATGATCCTTATTACAGGTATGTTTTTGTATCTTTAAAATATGATCTAATCACTGGGAAATGGGGTATTTCAATCTATACAAAACATTTCAGTCTTCAGTTCTTCTGTCTTTGCCTGTGCACACCACTAAATCTGATGTAAATAATTCAATTCGGCAGTAATGTCATTATTCATTTGTTTGTTTATTTTAATCAGAAAAATACCATTTTTAGTGGTGTCAAAATTATTCTTCTTTGTCTTAGTGTGAGATGGTGAACGGTTTGCAATTGCAGTGTTACAGACATGTGGGTTTGCTAATTGTACTGTTCAGTCCTGGGAGAGCTGCTGGACTGTTTCTCCACACATATTGGAACAGAGTTGGTACTTTCTACCATATATCCTGGCAAATTAGGCTCTCAAGTAATATATGATTTTATCTGGTGTTTTTTTTTAACTGGTATGTAATTATATGTTAAAGTAATTGCAGCAATGGGTGGCTAATCCAGTTAAAGCGATGCTGCTGGGGCACGCAGGATGAGTCGCACAACTTGGACGGCACCTGTTTGCGTCTGGGCTGTACAAAGAGGCTGACCTTTGCTGGGGACTCTGAAGGGGGCGTCACATTGGCTCTGACGCTCCTGGTGTGGGGGATGGGAAACCGATAGAGATTCTTCGATAAACAACAGGGCTGATCTCTGTTCTCTGGGATCGGTAGCTCACCCATCTCTGCTCTGGACTGCTCAGCGTAAAAGCGATTCTGGATTTAGGCTTGTGAGATCGGAGGACCCTCACACACCCGCAGAATGTCTGTGCTGTGTGGGGACCCGCTGCGATGAGGAGAGAAAACATAATTGGACATAATTGGGGGAAAAATAAATACAAATAATAATTGGTCACTCTAAATTAAAAAAAAGTAATTGTAGTGTAAGGTTTTTTATTTATTATTTATTATTCATTATTTTTTATTTATTTACCTCCTCCGCGGACCAGGTTCAAACCGCCAACCCTCAGCTCTAAAGGCAGACACAGTTTTGCTAAAGGGGAAAACCCCCCTAGTGGGTTTGTAGTCAATGTCTTTATGCACACATACAATAGTTCCTTAACATTTCTCTGCCATGCACATCTATTCATTACTTCTCAAATGTTCGGTTTTGAAAGAAACACTTGTTTCAGCAAACATGTGTGCTAGGCTAAAGAAATCTCTGTTTGGAAGCCATGTTTAGACTGTCTCATGCTTTATGGGTCATTTCACCTGGAGAGTGAAATTCACTGGCCTCTGTCCTGACAATAACCAATCAGCTGCTTCCCCTATTTCAGGCTGCAATTTGTCAAATTTCCAGTGGGGTGGATAAAATAGACAAACAACAAAACATCATGGCAAGCCTTGATACATCTGTAGTACACAATTTAATCAGTTAAGAGAATCACTAAGCTACTTATTTATTATACAGAATCAACTGCTAAAAAATCTTTAGGAATCACACATTTGCCAAATCTGCCATCATGCAGGATAAATGCAGTTATTTTTGATGGATACGGTGATACTTGCCGACATTTGGAAACTGTTCAGCGGGACGCTGATCAGATATATTATCATATAATAGACGTATCCCCCCAACTCAACACCACACGACCATCATGACATTAAAAATAGACCTAATGAAGCATCCTTACCTTTGTATAAGTTAGTGATCAGCAGATGTGTTAGCTGCATGAAGAGCATGGCGTGTGATTTTCACTAACTACTGTGCAGAATAAATGCGTTTTTTTCTATGGGTAAATATCGGAACTTTCTTCCTATGCATCGGGACGAGGGACATTTGCTAGGAAATCGGGACTGTCCTGACCATTAGGGACTGTTGGCATGTATGTACGGTATCAAAAGGCAATAACAAAAACTACCCACGTTACAGCAACTAAAATAATGTGAAAACACATAACCTCATTGATAACTGCACAGAGTGTAACAACAATAAATGGTACATCATACAACATGTGTATTTGAACAGCTTAATCTGCAGGAGCTAATTGTTGTTAATCTTGGCCTTTTTTCCACTCTGCTCAGCGGGTGACTCGGCGGGTAAAAGTTCCAATCTTTGGCCCTGGGGCTGTTTATAAAAAGCTACTATGGATTTGTAGTGTCCTGTCTTCATTTCTTTTTTCTTTATTATGCACTTCTGATACTAATAAAAAAATAACAGTTTGAAATACAGCAACTGAATGACGTTGACGTAGTTGATTTTCATTGGTCAATTTGCCTTGCTATGGTGCATACAGCACTACTGTTGGATGACAATGACGGGTGAGTGGAATCCGAGCCTGATCCACTTTATACAGCTGAACATTATGATCCGGCTCCAGTGAAACTAAACTCCCTTCCTTTTTTTTTTTTTAATCATGTTAATACAATGTGCTACTGATCTTACGGTTTGATGTGCTGATTTTTTTTAAGTCAGTTTGTGGAAAAATGACGCAGCATACATTTATCATTTTAAATGTTTAAAATTTCCAGAAGAAATCATTGTTAATTCAAAATCTTTTATCGGGAGGAGGAGACGGACGGACATTTATCCCCCTGGGATGACAACTGAAAGTGCAGAGCCAGGGATAAAAAGAATAGCCAGGAAATCCCCATCCCCCATCAAATCACACCATGCCCTATTTACTGACATGCTTTCAGCCAGTAACATGCTTTGACCCTGAAGACACTGCTGAGGTGAAATGTCTAGGAAGTCAAGAGTAAGCCAT
Organism: Acipenser oxyrinchus oxyrinchus; assembly: GCA_030684275.1. Classification (NCBI taxonomy): domain Eukaryota; kingdom Metazoa; phylum Chordata; class Actinopteri; order Acipenseriformes; family Acipenseridae; genus Acipenser; species Acipenser oxyrinchus. Next base: position 56,287,481 of record CM060247.1, on the reverse strand, counting down.
AGGTATTAAGAGCTTAGTAGTACCAGATATCAAGTTTTACAATTAAAATATCTGTGCTATCACGTGCTTCTTTTAAAACTGCACATTTGACACCCATATAGCTAATGGAAGTGCAAGATGGCTAAGATTTAGGGAATTATTTTGTTAGCTATAATTACTTTAATAGCAACATATTGTAAAACCTTATGAACACATGACAATCATAAAAAACAGGAAACTGACAAATTATACTGTACATTTATCCTTGTAGATATGTAGGGGTTGGTAGAGATATTATAAACACCTTTTTATAGCCTTCTTTTGTCTCAAACAAATGCCATACTGTAAGATGCTGACTACAAATGTACCATAAAACTTCAGTTAAACGACTCCGGTGTTTATTTAAATATTTGCCAGCAGACCCGGCGCGTATTTTAGACCGGCGTTTTTATTAGATCTCTAGCTTCACATGCTTCATGCGGTCATTGAGAAGCCGCTAACACACAACCTTGTAGCAGCATCGTAACTCAATTTAAACATTCCAGCAACTTTGTTAAAAGGTTGTGTGTCAGTGGGAATTAATTAACAGTTTTGTTGTATAACACAATTACATTGTATTGTACACCCTCAAGTATTAAGCTAAAGTATTATTACAGTCTTTTTATATGCACTGGCTAACAAGGATATGGTATGCAAAACACTTGAAAATGAACAAGCAAAAGTACAAATTTGTATTTAAAAACAGAATTAGATCTACCATTAATAATAATAATAATAATAATAATAATAATACAAACTTCTAAAATGTTTTTAAAAATGAACAATAAAAGCAATAAGTACCATTATCAAAAATAATGAATTGTTTAATCTCAAACTTGTACATTGATAATACAACAAAACACATTAAAATACACCAAGAGGTTTGTATCTGGCCTACTTTCAGCATGCTTAAAATTATCAAAACTTTTAATCATGTAAGAACGGTATTTAACAAATATGCATTACATGTAGGCCTACCTTAAATTGTTTCTATTATTATTATTATTATTATTATTATTATTATTATTATTATTATTATTATTACATGTAGGCCTACCTAAAAATGTTTTCTATTATTATTATTATCCTGATAGTCACTTTCATCGCTGTCACTTATTAGCAGTTCATTACACTCAAGCTCCTCCTCATCTTCCTCAGCTTCAATGGCAATGACAGAGACCTGGCGTTTAATAGAGACCCGGCGTTTATTTACAATATTTGTCAGCAGACCTGGCGCGTATTGGAGACGCGATTATTTGAGACACGGCAATTATTTGAAGTTTTAGGGTAATTTAAAAGGTACTTTGTAAATTTACAATGTGATGAATTTACAAATAGAGGGTGCGACTAATACACAGATTCACTTTAAACTGTTCAGGACACTAGATTTTGAACAAAACTGTACTGTACCTAAAAGGAAAAGCACCATTTATTAAAGCATTCTAACTCTACTTTTTCAGGGCTACTGGTAGCATTTTCTACAGCCCATGACTGGGTTATGAAGCAAAGCTTACAAACACTTCCCAAAGCTTATGATCCCAAGTGTAAACTGTAAACAAAATGCACTCACATCCACCTGCAACCATTTCCCTCAAGCGCTATTAATACGGGTTTCCAGTCACGTGGCTCTTGCAGACAGTTCAGTGAATGGACTTGTAGGTTAAAAGTCCAGATGTTAAAGGCAGACCTGGGGGAGGCTCTGTTCACACAATTGTTTTGCGTTTTTGTTTTTCCTCTGTGTGATTTTCCCTTTAGAGTCTGGGATATGCGCCTGCTGCCCCCCTGCAGTAATCCACAGCTTTGCGAACAAGTATGGCACATCAATCAGAGATGACTGTCGACTTTCCTTTTCCTGTACAGCTGTTGTTTTCTAATGGGATAATTGCAGTTGATTTATTTACATAGCATTTTTTCCTCAATGAATCTCAATGTAGTGATTGTTCTTTAGACTAACCTTGGCATATTAATAATGATAAAAACATCCCCAGGCTGCATGTGGATGAATAAGAATTTGTTTCTGGATAGTACTAAACATTAAACATTTTTATATACAACATATTTTATATGTTTGGCACTCATTTATCAATCTTCTGCTTATGCCATTAAACTATTTTTTTACAGATTTGCTTTTAAAATATAACTATGGCTTGGTGGCATGTCGACATCAACCCAGTAAATGAATAAGACGTGGACATGACCTCAAATCAATATATAGAAATAAAACCTTTTAACTTCCTTTGCCCACTGTTCTTATTCAACCATTCTTAGCCAGTACATTATAAAGTGAATATGTCCTTTGAGATTAAGCTGATGTTTGTTTTCCTGATTTTTTGCTGTATAGAATTAACTTCCTTAGAGCATGAATGCAGTGGGTAGTTTGACATTTTAGATTTTAAAAGCTAGGGTTGAATACTGTGGCAGCATTGCATGTTGAAATAGTGCAGGATAGAGAGCAGAAACATGGCAAATAAATTCAATGCCAACATATGTAAAAAGTTACACGCCAATCACAAAAATGTAAGATCCAACTATCTAATGGGGGGGGGGAGGTAAAACTAGAACAGATTAATTGCTGTTAGCAACCACGATGTCCAGGGAAGCAATCAAGGCGAACAGAATGCTAGGGTATATAGCCAGAAGTATGGCATACAAATCCAAGGTGGTCAGGATGTGGTTGTATAATACACTGGGGCTGCACTTTGAATACTGTGTCCAGTTCTGGTCACCAAAGCACCAAAGGGACATTGGCCAAAGAAGATCAACCAGACTAGTCCCATGACTTAAAGGACTGAGCTACGAAGAAAGGCTGACAGAACAATCTATATAGCCTGAAACAAAGAAGAATCAGTGGAGTCCTGATTGAAGTCTTTACAATCTTTAGAGGAGTTGACCCATCAACACTTGCAGCACAGTGCAGAAACCACAACCAGAGGACAGAGCTGGAAATTAAGTGGAGATAGACTTACTGTAGGACAGAAGGAAGGAGGCACTGCTTCATAGAGAAGATGGTTAGGGTATGGAATTGGATCCATTATGGAACTAATGTATTCTTCTTGTCAGCGCTCCAGATAAGGTTTTAGGTCTGGGAGTAACTTAGCCTCTAATTTTAACACTGAGAGAGTCAAATGTATTTTCAGGGGGTAAAATGCAACATTACCTTGAAGTCATGAGTGATTTTGATAAATACTGTACAATCTTTAATGGTAATGGGGTAGGCATTAAAAAAGAGCCTTCCATTTTAACAGCAATGTTACTTTGAATTACTGTACAAAAACTTATTATTCACTTTATTGACCACAGTCAATATGACTTTGAAGATAAGCACAGAAACAGAATATAGATATGAAGATAAGCACAGAAATATAACTTATATTTTAACATTAAATTCTTAAATTCAGTGAACATGTTAAAACTTCAATATAAAGCCATACAGGTAAATAAAATAGTGTTCAATATTATAGGCAACTTTTTTTTGAGTGCCTATAATATTAATATTTCTTTTTAATGTGTAAAAACGGTACGCAGCTTATCTGGACCGCTGCTTCTTGTTGTTAAGAATAATTTTGTATGTCATATAATGCACATTTTTATTGCCTATGTGCAGTACTTTACACTTTTCTCTATTAAATGTCATGTGCGATGTGTCTGCTGCTGCAACAGTATTTGCCACTCCTCCTATTTTTGTGTTGTCTGCAAATTTAACAAGTTTGCTTACTATACCAGAATCTAAATCATTAATGTAGATTAGGAATAGCAGAGGACCTAATACTGATCTCTGTGGTACACCACTGGTTACCTCGCTCCATTTTGAGGTTTCTCCTCTAATCAGTACTTTCTGTTTTCTACATGTTAACCACTCCCTAATCCTTGTGCATGCATTTCCTTGAATCCCTACTGCGTTCAGTTTGAGAATTAATCTTTTATGCGGGACTTTGTCAAAAGCTTTCTGGAAATCTAACTAAACCATTGTCATATGCTTTGCAATTATCCATTTTCAATGTTGCATCCTCAAAAAAGTCAAGTAGGTTAGTTAGACACGATCTCTCTTTCCTAAAACCATGCTGACTGTCTCCCAGGATATTGTTACCATATAGGTAATTTTCCATTTTGGATCTTATTATAGTTTCCATAAGTTTACATATAATAGAAGTCAGGCTTATTGGTCTGTAGTTACCCGGTTCGGTTTTGTTTCCATTGGACGGGCTAGTCTGATAATTCTTTCCCAGGGTTCAAGGGAAGTCGGCCAGCCTGGAAGGGGGCGAGACTCCGTTGCAATAACACACTGACCAGGAAGGGAAACAACATGGCAGCCGCATATTGAAGAGGCAGTTGCACTCGTTTACCAAGGGGTCAAGTGTGACAGCATAAAAGGGGATGGAGAATTGTAATCTGTTCCTTCGTTTGGTTTGAGCTGTGAACCTGTAAGGACTGTGAGAGACCCTGTGAGAAATAACATTCATGAGTGTTTTTGTTTGTTTGTAATTGTCAAGTTTTGTAAATAACTAGACGGCTAACACAATTCCGGAGCTGTCGCCAAGGGCCAGCACAAAGCCAGAACTGTACTACTGTCACTAATAAACTTTATCACCCACCACAAGCACTGCTGCATGTACCCAGGACTGGTGACCGTGTTAGTATTATTGTGGGGCGGATATTTGTGTTTATTGTTTGGGATTGCAACCTGTTGTTATTTACGTCGTGCAATACACATTGTTGTGTATTATCCGGGGTCTTATTATTTGGTCTCCAGACCTGGATACAATAAAATTCCTTTCCACCTGGATTATAACTCTCTTTGTCTGTTTTATCACACACTGCATTACTCCTGCATCTGTACCCACTTAACCACATTGCCACAGCCACTTACAGAGACTAGGAGGTGAGCTATGCATCAACAACTGCTGCTGCAGAGTCATTCACAATAGGACCTCAGTTTTAAATCTCTTCATATGGTTGCATGCAAGGAAGCAATTGCATGGATTTTGCATAACTGATTTTAATTTAAAATACAGCAATCATAATAATTTACATACATTCTGAGAATCAATATCCCTGTGCTTAAAAGCGTAATGAAACTGGGTGACGCTGAGGAAATGTCCTTGCTTACACTGGCAGCACCTTTGGGATCTGGTTTAGATCCAACAAATCTATCCAGCAAAACCATTAAAAATACAACATGCCACACTTTTCTAATACAGCAAAACCTGTCCAATCTGGCATCACCAGAAGATTATGTCGGATTAGACAGTGTGCTGGATGACAGAGTTATCTAAAAAAAAGTCAAATGACAAAACTGTTTGAACGCTTTAAAAAAAAAACTTTATTACTGTACATACACAGTATAATATACACAGTAATGCCTCAGTAAACTTTAACCACAACAATGCCTTAATAAAATCATTATCTGTTATGAGCACAAGCCTCTGTAAACCATTCCCATAGAAAGATGTTCAGTTGTTCACACCTGCAAGCGGGATTCTGGCACTTTCTGCTGGCATTCAGGTTTTCTCCTAGGTGCTTTTAAGATGATATCTTTTGTTTTTAGAATGTCTGAAATGGTTTGCCTTGCGATGTTGAATTTTTCACTTTTTGTGTTGGTTTTGGTAAATGTTCAGCTTTTTTGATAAGCGCAAATTTTCTTTGGACAGTTAGATACAGCGCTACCCTTATAATGCAACCCTTATAGTACGGAATTGGTTATAACACGGTAAGGTCGTGGCTTCCATTTTCCCCATAATGCAATTTAACTCGCAAACGTTCCAGATATACAGTACGAAGCATGGCAGACAGCACAAAATCTTTCTCTGTTAAAATGAAACTCGATGCGGTGGACAGAGTAAGAAAAGTTGAAACACTAGCAGCAGATATATATATTATACTGTATATATTGTAACGACCCGGGATTTGTACTGTTGCAGGACTGGTCTACGGACCCTGTTTTGTTTGTGTGTGTGTGTTTGTGTGTTAGCAGGGAAGCGGTAAGCTGGCCTCAGCCAGGATTGGTGGGTGACGTCCAGTGAGGCGGGGACATGAAAGCATATAGGGGGGTGCCCACGTCAGCGTGGGCAGAACCGAGTAAGACAAGCTGCTGTGAGAGTGCAAGACTGTTTGTTGTTTTTGGTGTGGCCCAGGCTTGCAGGGGCCAGGAATAATCTTCCCAATAAACCATGGATTCGAGTACCTGTAAATTATGTGTCTCCTTCCTTGGTTTTCCACTGTACACTACAATATCTGCATTGGCCATTGAGTTCCTATGATTTAAGGAGTGATCTTTCTACTGGTGAAGTGCCAAACAAGAGAAACCAGCTGTGCTTGACTCTGTGTCCCAGTTCAGTAGCTTGACAAAATACACTGCTTTGGTTTGCAGGGTAAAATGAGGCAGGTTCATATTGAATTGAAAAGACTGATAAACAGAATAGCCAACAGGTTTAAGTACTGGATTCATTCAGACACATCACCAGCAACAGTAGCTACTGTAAACAAATGTATTACATATAATAATACTGACTCACTTTTGGGAAACAAAACTGTGTGATCACAGACTACAAAATATCACAGAAAATACTGGTGCACACATCCTATTTTAAGGAAACAATGCTGACTGGATTTTCCTGTCGTCACTTCCCAGGTTCAATTTGCACCAAAACATTTGCTATTGAAAGTGCATTGTGCATCATTTCCTGGTACACCATTAAATGTTATGGGGACAGAGTTTGTTATACAAAAAACACATTCCCATCTGAATTCATATATTGGTGGCTATTCCAGTGGCTAAAACATCAGAAATATGTATAGAACACATTTAAGAGAATTTACACTTTAAAAGTAGTAGTAATAATAATAATAATAATAATAATAATAATAATAATAATACTAATAAACTTTATTTTGTATAGCGCCCTTAAAAGCAATCATCTCAGAGCGCTTCACAATTAATAGTACAGCAATAAATAAACAGATTATACATAAAAAAAAGCACAAGGAAATAAAACAATCATAAAAAACGCCTTTCTAAAAAAGTAAGTCTTTAAAATAACTTTAAAAACACTCAAAGAAGCTGAGTCCCAGATCTCTAGTGGAATAGAGTTCCATAATTTGGGGGCATAGCAACAAAAGTACCAAAATAGTTATTGTTAATGATTGCTTATGACTCAGCAGGATATGTTATATCTAGAACACACATTTACACATATTGGGGTATTTTCAATTGCTCTAAAACAGCAGTAAATGTAAATATTTCGGCTGGTTTAAAGAGCATATGTTAAGTTTTCTATCAAAAATGAGATAAGTAATAATAATAATTATTATTATTATTTGTTTATTTAGCAGACGCTTTTATCCAAGGCAACTTACAGAGACTAGGGTGTGTGAACTATGCATCAACTGCAGAGTCACTTACAAATACGTCTCATCCGTAAGACGGAGCACAAGGAGGTTAAGTGACGTGCTCAGGGTCACACAATGAGTTAGTGGCTGAAGTGGGATTTGAACCCGGGACCTCCTGGTTACAAGGCCGGAAGTGACGTAGTGATTAGACCGGAAGTGACGTAGTGGTGGGCCAACATTGCTGTACACAGTCATGATGAGGAATCAAGAAAACACAGATTTTGACAGAGTCTGATGAGTTGCCACTTTTTGGCAATGATTTTGGGCCACAGGGCCTCCAGCCTTACAGCCTGGAACCTCCTGTGAGACACAGGGACCCTGTCGTGGTCGAGAGAAGAGCAAGGCTAAACGGTGATCGGCAGGAGATTGAGCTCTGGACCCGGTGATGCACATCTTTCAATGTAATCATTGTTCATGTAATATTATATTTTGTCATATACAATTGCATATTGTTGATAATATACATAACGTGCCATATTTACTGGGTCTGGGGATGTAGCGTTAGGTAGAGGTCAACCAAAATAATAATAATAAGCAATGAAAAAGGAGCCACACTCGTTATTAAAAGCTAAAATATATTTTATTGTTTCACATGTTAATAACAAAAGAAAAAGTGATCATCTCAAGAGAAAAATAAAAAATCTGATGTTTTGGTCCTAAACGGGACCTTCCTCAGAGAAGAAGCGCTGTAAGCAGGACTTTAGACCTCAGGTAGGCCAAGGATCAACACGAGCTGAGACTGAGAGCTTTGAGGAAGCTGAGCTTGTAAAACGTCTTTACCAGGAACTGAAGTGTGATTTCATACTGTACTGTCAGGGCATTTAATACGTGTGTGCAGACTGTGCGTGTGCAGTGTAGGTATATATATACAAATACAGTTGTCGTCCAGTGGTGTGCTGTCAGGACCTTCAAGGTATTCTCTGCTGACCAGACAGTGCCAAATAAACCATCAGTCAAATGACATCACGTTGCCTCACTCACTTGCGTACAGTGTGCTTGCTTATACTATGAAACATACTACTCTAATTATTATTTGTTCATTTGTCTGAGGCCTTTATCATAGATGACTTACAGGGTTTACTAGAGGTTTTTTTAAGAGTCTAGGTGATTCCTGAAGGGGATGTGATCAGCCAATAAGAGATCTGCATTTCCCCTGCATAAGTCTAAAACAACGACCAGACACTAGAAAAAAAACAGTTGAGGGTATTCTCCATTTCAGTTGAAGGGCTTGAGTGACTTTAACCAATAGGCGAGTTGAAGAATGTCCTTTTTTTTTAGACAGGCGACCAATCAGGAGTGAGCAGAGGCGGGCCATAAATCTCCCAGGGTATTCTCTGCCTCACTTGAAGGCCCTTCTTTAGCAACCAATGGGAAAGTCAAAACTCTGACAGTTGACCAATCGTTAGTGAGCAACCCCAAAACATGAATATTCCTTGGTTAGCACTGCAGTTAGGAGGATAGCTGGATTTCGCACGATATTGCTTATAAATATAGAATGATAAATACAAATACCTTTACAACATTTAATTATTTCGAATTTTATTTTACACTAAAATAAAAAAATGTGAGAAAACTGAGACATCATGGTCGATTTGGTTACTAATCCTTTTTCAAGGAGAACTTTCTCTGAAAAATTGGAGATTGTTAAAAAAGGGAGATATACACCACAGATCCCCGAGCTGACACAGGAAGGGAAAGGATATACTCGGCACTTTCAGAATTCAAATTCTCAAAGGTATCTGTGGCTTACAGGTAGCTACCAATTAAAAAAAGGAGGGGGGGGGGGGGTTCGACGGCTCTGCTACCCCAGTCCATTTTGTCACGGCACGCCACTGCTGTCATCAAAAGCTTACACTTAAACCTTTGATGAAAACTGTACACACACACACCTGGAGCCACTGTCCCTCACTTTTTCTGAGTTCCTTGCATGCACAGACTTGGCTGAGAAATCCTGCCATTCGGAAACCTGTGGATACGATGGCCAGACAAGCTGGAGTTGCTACAACCCCCACAAACGCACTTGTTTACCATCACAGACCCTGTCTTTCACATTATGTTTGTCTGTAGGTACAGCGTGTGTCATGTTCCGGCCTCCCACTGCGTCACAGGTGAGGTAGGCCCAAATGGAACGTTTTCAGTGGGCGTGGCTTAGTATTCACTTTTATCACAAAATATGGGCACAGAAACTATTGTTTTACATTTTATTTTTGCAAAAACAAATTAATACTGATTTCATTTTTTAAGTAAAAAAAAAAAAAAAACATGACAGATGCACTTTAACAGACCCTAATTTGTCCTAATCTTGTTGTGCCTTTTCTTTTCTTTATCCCTCCCAGAGCAGGTATTTTCGGTAATAATTTTATGTTTTTTCATTATTTATTAAAAACACAATTTAAAATGTCAGTTTTGGCTCCCAGGCTAAATTATATTTCAATTATCTTTCCTTTGTTTAGCTAAGCGGAAGCTGTGTGGTCCAGTGGTTAAAGAAAAGGGCTTATAACCAGGAGGTCCCTGGTTTAAATCCCACCTCAGCCACTGACTCATTGTGTGACCCTGAGCAAGTCACTTAACCTCCTTGTGCTCCGTCTTTCGGGTGAGACGTAATTGTAAGTGACTCTGCAGCTAATGCATAGTTCACACACCCTAGTCTCTGTAAGTCGCCTTGGATAAAGGTGTCTGCTAAATAAACAAATAATAATATGTATTTAATTTGACCCCAGAGTGCTGCTGGGTGCCAAAGATGTTCAATTTGCAAGTGGTTGCTGTTACCGTGCACAGCACATGCAGTATCCTTCCTTTATTTATCTCTCCAGAGCAGATCCCTGAACAGGGTTTGTAGATAAAAAGCTTGCCTTTTTGGACTTCAATGTTTCTTGGATTTTGGTCATATGCATGAATGGTCTGGGTCGACACAACCAACAAAACATGCAAATACACTACGCCACTTAGTACTACCATATACATGTTTTCAATATACAGTATTTTATTTCATTTTTGTTAGATTAAATCTTGAGATTACATTTTTAACTTCCTTATTGTCAACAGGTAGCTCTGAGTTATATTCTTGCAATGACCAGCACTGGGGTATGCTGGTGGTTCTGATCTGGTCTAGGAGACTTGGTGCTCATCAGGAGCTGGTCCGAGACAAAAAGGTTCATTAGAATCCTTTAATTGTAAAGTTCTAAAGTCAACTGTTTGTTGACTACTCTCCTAAATGAATCGGTTTGCTGTAAACCATGTCAGTGGTTTTACATACCTGCTGGGAGCCCAGTTAGAGGTCAGGAAAATCTGGTCCAATTCCCAACTTAGTTGGTCATCAGAGACCACCAGCAGTTGCTGGAATTTTCAGTATAGCTAAGGATAGCTAAGTACCAGTAGCCTGATGATTAACTTTACTTGCTTGCTTTCCATTTCTTAATATTTTATAATAAAATGTTCCTAGATTGTACTAATCTCACATACCAACCTAAATGTATATTGTGTGTAATCGAGATCTGTGAAAGCATGCTTTGTTAGCAAGTGTACGCCTTTTAATTAATTATAGTCAGTGGTATGTACATTCACCACTGTTTAATGCAATAATGATGGTTACACACAACCCAGCAACCATAAATGTGTGTAAGAATGGGTTTTAAATGTACTATCGCTTATGTTTCCCTAATCTATTGTCTTTCTTTTTTCATGTAAATTATTGTCTCTTCCTTATAATTTTATTGTTGCAGGCTTAATTAAGTTTCTACATTATTTTAATATTCTGCTTTGTCTTATCCACATAATTAACTTCCAATTGATTTCTATTTATTTACTATTTCTTGAAATTTACCTCATTTCCTTTATTAGTACAAACACAATAAATACAGTTATAAGTCAGACCTTTAGCAATACCCTGCCCAACCATGTCCCTGTTCACTGTGTCACAATTAGTTTGTCATATTATATAACCACGCTGTTCTTGTAGTTCATACACGTTGGTGATGCCTTCTGTACTAAGCAACCATGGCAACGCAAGGGCAGTTGCCATAGAATGAACCAAAGATAGGATGAGACAGTGATACAATTATATAAACAAATACAAACATTGCAGTACCAGTACTATGTGGGCCCACCGTGTGATGTTTATTTATTTTTTTTAATTGGATAGACATTGCTGGTAATGCTGTGGGCTGCTAATGGTTCTGGTAAAGTGTCTTCAAGTTATTACACTGGTATTATAATGGTATATTCTTACGGTTATTCTCTAAACTTTTTTTGTAAGGGGATACATTACTTACATTGTCTGTGTCAGAGCCATGTCTTATTTTATCCTAATCTGTAAAGTGAATGCAGGAATCTTGTTTGTTAAAGACTTTAAAGAGAAAGCATGTTTGTTAAAGACTTTAAAGAGAAGAAATGCAATCAAAAAAAGTATACTTGTAAAAAAAAACTAAAAAAAACCCCAGCTATCTTTCAGGACTGGCTGTCTGTGAATGGCTCACCTGTGACTGAAAAACATATTGTTTCACAACACTTTTTTTTATATAATAAGAACATAATAGAACATTTTAAAAGACAAAATTACCCTGTTTGTGAGTAGTTGTGGCAAGGATGACCTGATACTGTTGACAATGACTGTGTATTAGGAAGTATAATGTTGTCAGCCACTACACTCTGGGATTCCCCCTTGCATATGCAATTACTTTTTCGTTCTTAGCTGTATTCATAGAAAGGCTAAGCTATTCTACACCGTTAGGTGCTGTCTTTTACCCCCAATGACTAAGGATAACTAGGCTACTCAAGAACTTGGTCAATTTGATCTTTTTATCTTTGATTATATAAAGAATAAAGTATTTAGAAACCTTGCCAAATTTGCAAAATGCATTTGCTCAAAAACCAAGATGTGTATTTGAATCTAGCAAGACTGTGTGTGTGGGATCATTATTGTGCATTCAGTTCAAAGTATATAATGTTATCACAGATCGCAGGGCCAAGCCTCCTCCATATCTCCAGCCTCAAAAAAAAATAAATGCAGAAATCACTCAGAAGCTATTATGTGGTTTATTTACATGTGCTTAATTACATAGAAGCATTTATTTAAGAGTTAAAGTTGGCTCCCAAGAGAACCCTGACTTTCCACCTTATCAAAAAATCATCAGGGTTCTTCCTCCTTCATGTTATGAACATATTTAAACTAGTGCCCTTTGGAGCAGACAATGCCTGTTCTGTGCCTCACAGGCCAAGCTCTTTTCATATCTATGCAATGTGGCATCAAAATACTGTTAATATTTTTGAATACACCCGTTCACTGCATTTGCATTCATATTATTTTTGCATATTCTGTGGTTATCTTATAATTTCTGTATAACTGTTATTTAACAGAATCCAATTTCCTTGTGCAAGTGAACCCACTTTGAATGCTTAGTAATAATATCCTTGTATGTGTGAGAGAAAGACAAAAAATTATCGAAGGTCACTACTAGGTTACTGGAAAATAGCTCCCAAAATGAACTAAATTGTACCCCATCCTACCCTCCCACCTTCACCAATAATAATAATTAGCTTGTTTTGATAGAATTGCAGCTTTTCATTTTTTGAGCTTTTTTGTGATTATTCAACCTTCACTGAAAATGCTTTACTAACTACGAGACCTAAATAAACCTACTTGCAGAGGGAGGACAATCATAGGAACAAAAACATAAAAATGGCCAAGATAAACAAAACACAACTTAGGCTAACCAGTCTACCCCTCCAACCCTCACCCGGTTTCATATGTAAATGAACAAATGCTCACATGCAAGATTCCGAAAGGAAATTTAAGTCACTAGTATTAATCACACGAATAACAGATGTATAAATAAAAAAAACACTAATTTAATACACTTTTTCACATATTTTAATTTACCCATGAAAAGGATGGTTTCTTTGAATTAACTGTAATCATGACTGTATATTGATATGGTTTAAACACTCATCAGGGCACATTGAAAACTATCCGTTTGGACCCCAATTTATATATTGTATATTGTAAGTTACTTTTTTGAAGTGGGGTTTTGTTTTTGTGTGTGTTTGTATTTATTTTGGGTTCAAAACTAAATAATTTCACACATAAAATATATTTTTTCTTTTTTAATCCTATATTTTCATCACATGAATTATACTACAAATAGTGATATTATCGAGAAATGAAGTGGCAGTGTATACACTGTTACACACAGTCATTACAAAGAAGTGGTGTTTGTCCATGGTCATTGCGCACATGCTTGTGACAACTTTCACAAATAAGCCTATCTTGTCTGATGAACATGAGCAAAGATTCGTGCAACCGGGTTGGGGGGTGATGCCTGCTGGCCAACATCCTTCCATTTGCCCAGTAACTGTAGGGCAAGCTTCACTCCTGGCTGATGAACACTAACTTGTTCTTGGGTGAGTTCATTCCCCAGCTGTAGTAGTAAGTGTCACCTTCAACCGCTGGGATTGTTTTCCAGCCATGTTGGATGCAAAGATATCCACACAACCAGGGCAGCCACTCCAGTTGAGTCGAGCATATTGTAAAACAGAACCATTGGCCATCCATTTGTCTTTCGGTGACAAATGAAGGATGTTACAAGATGATCACGGCTGTCTACACCTCCCTTATTCTGATCATAGTGCAAGATGATCTTGTGGTTCTCACCTGCTACTTTAGCATCATGCTACATTGATAGAACCACAACAACGTTCCCTTTTTTAGGAATGTACAATGCCATGGTGAAGTTGCCAGCGAACACTGTGCTCTTTTCTTCTCTTGTGTTACTAGGTTTCATTTCTTTTGGTATTTCTGGCTTGTTCTGTCAAACGGTTCCAACGATGGTGGTATTTCTTTCTAGTAACTCTTCTACCAGAGGTATACTTGTAAAGAAGTTGTCACATACCACATTTCATCAAACAGTGTTCATGGCCAACTGCTATCTGTCTCTCTTCTCCTGGTTGTCTGCCTAGATACACTTCACCTTATGTAAGTGAGGATGGAGCTGCATTGCAGTTCCACCATATTTTATTATTATTATTATTATTTATTTCTTAGCAGACGCCCTTATCCAGGGCAACTTACAATTGTTACAAGATATCACATTATTTTTACATACAATTACCCATTTATACACTTGAGTTTTTACTGGAGCAATCTAGGTAAAGTACCTTGCTCAAGGGTACAGCAGCAGTGTCCCCCCACCAGGGATTGAACCCACAACCCTCCAGTCAAGAGTCCAGAGCCCTAACCACTACTACCCAATTTGATGCCATACTTTGCAGGCTTACCAGGTATGTACTGCCTGAAAGGACGCTTCCCTCGAAACGGGATAAGCTACTCATCAACTGTCATGTCAGAACCTGGGATGTAGGGCTTCTTGAGTCTGTCAACAAACACTTCCCAGACATCACAGATTGGTCTAGTTTATCAGTAGCTCTTCTCTTCTGTCTTGTCTGTTTGTTGTCAAATCTTAGGAATCTCAAGATACTCTTGAATCTTTTTTCTGGCATGGTGGCTGAGAAAATGGGTCGCCCATTTTGCTTTGACCAAAGGGAAGACGGGGGCTCCAGGTGACTTCTGTTGGCCCTTTCTAGTAGCGGAAGTCCAATGAATGCCTTCACATCAATAATATTTGTCTCAGTCCACTCTTTGAACACATGTCTAGCTTCTCTATTTGTTTGTCTTCAATGATATTCAGTATTTCAGGGGTAATGAAGAGCTCATATGCCACCTTGATCGATGTCACTTGCCCATCTCTAGTAACACCTGGAGGAGAGTGAATGATGTTCACTCACACAGGCAGGCACCATGTCTAAGAAGTGGGACCTCACAAAGATTAGGAGAAAGAAAAAAAAACTTGTTTTAGCTACAGTTCGCAGGAAATAAAAAAAAAAAGATGTTCGGCAGTCTGAAGTATTTTCTTTAGCAATGTTTAGTTTTAGAGAAAGTGAGTATTTATTTTCAACAGACTACTTACACTACATTGTATGAAAAAAAAGTTTCAAGAAATATAATGTGAGTATTCATTTTTTAAAGATGCAACCACACTTTTGTTTCAAAAACAAGCGCTGTATGTATGTGAAGATCACAAACGAGAGTTTACAGTACCATACGATGTGTGTTCATTTACATGCTACAAAATAAAAATCTCATTCGCTGACCTACATAGCTACATGTAAATGCTGTGTGCATACACAACCAAACAATTTACAGATACTCACAGGTTTGTATTTTCAGTGCATGACATACTGCATTTTAAAGAAAATGAAGGCAGTGCCTAACCAAATGTGTTTTTATATCCATTTCCAAGATTTCACAGAATTTTGTTCAAATTCACAATTCTCACGATTTCTGTGACTTCTGTGGCCTCCGTGACAAAATCATAAGAAAGTTTACAGAGCGGGGCAAGCACCACGGAATATACATAGCCTGACTACGCCACTGACGGAATTTCACCCTCAGAATTAAAACAAACCGTACTTTAAAACACGTCTCCTAAGGGCGTGGAACTGAGATAGAAATCAGAAGGAGCACACAAACTACAACGATTAAAAATCATTCCAGGATTTTGAGAGGACACAGACTCGGATCATAGATATGCACATTAACAAACAATTACTACCAACATCAACAGTATATAACCGTGCAGACGTGACGGAAGTGTTAAAAACACTTATACAGCAACAAATCAACTGTGCAAAAACGCTAATAAATACTAATCATAATAATAAAATAAATCAAATACACCAAACACACCTTTAAATCACGCATATACAAACCAATAAAAAACAAACGTGCAAAGTGCAACACATTGCTATTATAATTAACTATTCCATTTGTTTAAACACACAAAACAAGTGGGTTATCGTTGACAGTGCAGATCATTCATCAAGTAATGATATTGCGACCTAGAGTCTAGTCATTACAGGAAATTAACGAAAACAGTCATAATAAAAACAATACAGTACATAAAAACAAAATAAAACAACCAGGGGAATATCTAACAGAACGGAAGCTTAAAACACAAAACTAATCGGGGGAACGACAGGCTGTCAGGGCATTATCATGTGTAGCCGGCTACGTGTAATGTAAACAAACGTGCTGCTTTGAAACAATAAGTTCTAAACTAGTCAGTCCCTTTAAGGATTTCACGACAACCAACGAAGGTTGTAGCTGACTTGAAGGTCATAATCAAATTGGCTTACTCCGTCTCATACTTCAATATTACTGCCGCTACTCACACACCACACACAAAATCATTTTAAACACATCGCCATTGCACAGACAGCCGACCAGCCATACCACCACCACCGCCGCCGCTATCACGACAGCCTCCCGTCCCCTTACATGCTGCTTCCTATTCCGTTCCCCCTTGTCTATAAAACCAGCCTTTTAAAGGATCCAGTTAGGGGATTCATCCTTTGACTGGCGCGGGGAAAGGGACAAAAGAAAAGGGGACGTTCAAAAAATGAAAGTAATTAAGACGATAAACACAAAGTAGCGACCTATACATGTACTATATCAGAATCTAAATCATTAATGTAGATTAGGAATAGCAGAGGACCTAATACTGATCCCTGTGGTACACCACTGGTTACCTCGCTCCATTTTGATGTTTCTCCTCTAATCAGTACTTTCTGTTTTCTACATGTTAACCACTCCCTAATTCATGTGCATGCATCCTTAGCAATTATCTATCCTCTGTTTGATATAAATAACAAGTTTTAACAAGTCTGAACAGCTGTAAGTTGACAAATTCTCAAGGTTGAAGATAGCTGCCTGATGTTTACACCTGATGACAATGTATACTGATTTTTTCCAAACAACTGCAGATTATGTTCTTCTATCTAGCAACTCCAAGATCTTAATTGTAACATGCAGTTTTCCTCTTCCTGCTTGCAGTCTGTGAAATGAGACTTGTATTGTTCCAGCACTCAGGTATCCAGCTACAAGTTACAGACTTTTTAAATCTGCTGCCAATTTCATATCCGCAATCATTCTATGGATATCAGGGCTCACAACCGCGGCCTCATTCGCATGTTGCAAATCAAGCTTATTAATATTGCAGTGGAATTGGATATAGAGTATGTTTCCCATTACATGCTGCATATTTAATTAACATAGGTTACAGTTCTTAAAACAGATTATAGATCCATGTGTTACCAGAACTCACTGACAGTGTGCTTGACAATAATAATTGGTTGAATGGAATTGTCTGTGTAATGTTTTATGTGCCAAAAATTAAACACCCTCACTGTTTTTTTTCTGCAAGGAAGAAGGGGAGGAGCGTCCGTCCCATAAAGAAAGGGAAAAAGTCAGCACAAACTGCAGCGCCCATGAGGGAGGAGCCCATGCGTCCAGCGGCCACGAGGGAGGAGCCTGAGCACCAGGAGTATGAGTGTCCAATGCCCTCAAGGGAGATCTGGGACTGGCTGATGAACCCTCAAGTGGACCTCAGGGAGGCTCTCCCGAGGGCAGTCGACCTGCTGTGGGCCAGTGATGGGGAGCAATGGGAAGCCTGGGAACAGCAACACCGGCCACTGTCCCTCCCAGACATCTCAGACGCCTATGTGCCACACCTGCAACGTGTGGGGCTGTCGAGTCGCCATCGCCAACATTGCCGGCCGTGGGCCCACTGATGCCTCCGTTCCTGGCCCAGGACTATGGCCAAAATTGAGGTGCGGTGGGGTGCCCCGCCCCCCTTATTTATTAGCAGACGCCCTTATTCAGGGCGACTTACAATTGTTACAAGATATCACATTATTTTTACATACAATTACCCATTTATACAGTTGGGTTTTTACTGGAGCAATCTAGGTAAAGTACCTTGCTCAAGGGTACAGCAGCAGTGTCCTCCACCGGGGAGTGAACCCACAACCCTAGGGTCAAGAGTCCAAAGCCCTAACCACTACTCCACACTCCTGCCCTAGCACAGGTGATATTTGTATTTAGGCATGGGGATTGCACAATCACTTCACGTGCAGATTAAAAAGGAATGTTGGTATGTGAGCACAGGGATGTGTGTGTGTGTGTGGAATAATGAGTGACAGAGGAAGACACGAATCTTCCCTGCAAAAACACGTGGGAATGTGGCTGGAGCTGTGAATTGAATAAATGATTAAATGATTCATTAAGCCAGAGGTGTATAAATAGAGTGATCATGGATCCTGTGTCCTGTCTCTTCCAGGTCTGATGTCACCCCAAGCTATCCTGTGACAAGGCCATTTGGTCTATTACAGTCTTGTAGCTGATTGACATTTCAATAAAGCTGCCTAGATTTCTATCACACTGAAAATTCATTTTGAGTGCAATGTGAGAGGCCAATGGCACAACATCTTGGATACCTGCAGCCCAGCAGTTAGAACACCCAGACTGCACAAGTATAAAGAGAAAAGGCAAGCACACATTTTAGACATTTATATAAATAAATAAAACGCAGTCCAACAGCACAGGCACAGGTTAATGTGCTGAGGTAGTGCAGGTGCTCCAGTCAACGGAGGTGGCGTGGTGATGTGCAGGGGTAGGTGCTCCGGGAAGTAAGGCTGGCTCTGTTGCTTCAGCTCTCGGTTTGGGACTCATCTGCAACAACAAAACAAAACAAAACAAAAGCGCAGCTCTGACACATTAGCGTGGGGGCTTACTCACGTAGCTGCCTTCCCTTTGCACTGCTTAACTCCTCCCTGTGATCAGTGCGGTGCCTTGTGGATTACAGTACTGTGTTATTATTTTGTGAAACCTTTTTGTTTGGGACTGAAAACCCACCGCTTGACCCCCGTTCCATTGCTGGTATAGAGGGTGGCTCTTGCTAATAAAAACTGACTGTTTTGGAATCATAATGACCTGTTTGGACATTCACTTCTGTATAACACCACTCACATCCTGACACATGCTAAAATAAAACACTGTTATGAAACAAAACTCATTCTTCTCCTCATCCCCTCTCTACAGGTGTACCTTAACCGTTTCGCTAGGTAATCTCATCTCCTCTCTTGGCTTCTCCTACCACAGTCATCAACATCATACTGACAGTCCTATTTTTTTTATTTACAGCAAGGAATGTGGGTTTCTGACATACTATTTCATTGTGTGTCTTGAGAGGTGAGAGGTGGTTTAACTCTTCCAAAATAAAAAGTACAGGCACCAATTTTGAAAAAAAAAAAAAAAAAAAAATCAAAGACTGGGTTTTGATGAAAAATCTGTATGAGTGAAGTTCCACTAGTCCATATCTTCCTATCTTACTATTTAGACAAACAGAAGGAGAGGTGATAGCTTTATATTTCAGAGGTCTTGAAAGCTTGTGATTGAATTATATTTTAGTTAGTCCAATAAAAGGTATCACCTCTCCTTCTCTTTGTCCATCATCTCTGGACTGATACGGCTACCATTTCAGCTGCATGTTAAAATGCCCACCTTGGTGTCTGTCTGAAAGGATATGAGCATTTGTATTGATTTGTATTGCTTTGCATCTTATCATTCTATTGCAGAATGCTGCTCGTTTGTATGCTGCTGTTTATTCCTACTGGAAACTTATCTGACTCAGAGAACCTTTGGTTACGCTTGGTGATGTTTCTTTTAAGAGCTCTGATTATGTTTATTTTTAAAACCTTTTTTATTTTTAATAAATTCAAAACATAAATATCAAGTTTGTCATTTTCATTTAAAATGAAATGCTATTTTGTAAATGCTTTTGTTCCCATAAATGAAAAGTACTTGCACAATGCTTTACCTCCATTAAAAAAGAATGTCATTGTATCTGTAAACTAGAAATATTTAAAAGTTTACGTGTTTAATAGACCTTCCACATTTTACTATTTTTCCCTATAGTGTCCATCTGTTAATTCAGATTATAAGTTACCGGTATTTTTATCGAATTGTCATACTTTATTTTTTCTGTAGTCTGTAGTGTACTACAGCGGCCACATACAACCTTTCCTGACAGTTCTAGCAATTGACTTCTCTCAATCTTTGACATGTAATCTATTATAGAGCACCACTTCAATGCAGATTCCTGAGGGGGCCCTGAAAGGAATCTTCCGGAGGCCAAACCTTGCCCAGGAAGAGTTATATTCACGGAAATTCTAAAGAACAGACACAACCAGGAATAACACAATGTGACTGAAGAAGAGGCATCAGAAGAGGCTGCATCCTCAGGGTAAATATAAAACATCTTTGGGTCCATGACGTCAAAATGGAGGGAATCAAGATTAGTTGCAGTTATGAAAAGAGAAGGAATCAACAATTGTTGTGTCTATATACAGGAAAGCAACAAAGGATGTATTGAGAAGGATTGTGACGTAAAGGAGACCACTGTTTTGATGTTGATGAGGGGGTGGGGGGCATTGAAGATTTAACCTTCAAACTTAATACTTGAACAAATGCTGCCTGTAAATAGTTCTGCTATGTGCAAGTGGATCTATTGCAGCCCAAATAGTGCTGAATAAATTGGAGCATCTATTACTACATGGTAGATTATTCATTTAATTTAAATAACTCTGTTGTAAATGTAATTCATGAGTAATACGAAATACTGTTACATACAGAAAGGAATACATAAGTGCACATTTATCATACTAATACACATTGAATTATTAAAACAGGCATTACATAACATTATTTAAATAAGTTAGTAAACAAAGAACATACTGGAATATATATATATATATATATATATATATATATATATATATATATATATATATATATATATATTATATATACAGTGCCTTCTTGAAAGTATTCGCCCCTTGAACTTTGCGACCTTTTGCCACATTTCAGGCTTCAAACATAAAGATATGAAACTGTAATTTTTGTGAAGAATCAACAACAAGTGGGACACAATCATGAAGTGGAACGAAATTTATTGGATATTTCAAACTTTTTAACAAATAAAAACTGAAAAATTGGGCGTGCAAAATTATTCAGCCCCCTTAAGTTAATACTTTGTAGCGCCACCTTTTGCTGCGATTACAGCTGTAAGTCGCTTGGGGTATGTCTCTATCAGTTTTGCACATCGAGAGACTGAAATTTTTGCCCATTCCTCCTTGCAAAACAGCTCGAGCTCAGTGAGGTTGGATGGAGAGCATTTGTGAACAGCAGTTTTCAGTTCTTTCCACAGATTCTCGATTGGATTCAGGTCTGGACTTTGACTTGGCCATTCTAACACCTGGATATGTTTATTTGTGAACCATTCCATTGTAGATTTTGCTTTATGTTTTGGATCATTGTCTTGTTGGAAGACAAATCTCCGTCCCAGTCTCAGGTCTTTTGCAGACTCCATCAGGTTTTCTTCCAGAATGGTCCTGTATTTGGCTCCATCCATCTTCCCATCAATTTTAACCATCTTCCCTGTCCCTGCTGAAGAAAAGCAGGCCCAAACCATGATGCTGCCACCACCATGTTTGACAGTGGGGATGGTGTGTTCAGGGTGATGAGCTGTGTTGCTTTTACGCCAAACATAACGTTTTGCATTGTTGCCAAAAGTTCGATTTTGGTTTCATCTGACCAGAGCACCTTCTTCCACATGTTTGGTGTGTCTCCCAGGTGGCTTGTGGCAAACTGTAAACGACACTTTTTATGGATATCTTTAAGAAATGGCTTTCTTCTTGCCACTCTTCCATAAAGGCCAGATTTGTGCAGTATACGACTGATTGTTGTCCTATGGACAGAGTCTCCCACCTCAGCTGTAGATCTCTGCAGTTCATCCAGAGTGATCATGGGCCTCTTGGCTGCATCTCTGATCAGTCTTCTCCTTGTATGAGCTGAAAGTTTAGAGGGACGGCCAGGTCTTGGTAGATTTGCAGTGGTCTGATACTCCTTCCATTTCAATATTATCGCTTGCACAGTGCTCCTTGGGATGTTTAAAGCTTGGGAAATCTTTTTGTATCCAAATCCGCTTTAAACTTCTCCACAACAGTATCTCGGACCTGCCTGGTGTGTTCCTTGTTCTTCATGATGCTCTCTGCGCTTTAAACGGACCTCTGAGACTATCACAGTGCAGGTGCATTTATACGGAGACTTGATTACACACAGGTGGATTCTATTTATCATCATTAGTCATTTAGGTCAACATTGGATCATTCAGAGATCCTCACTGAACTTCTGAGAGAGTTTGCTGCACTGAAAGTAAAGGGGCTGAATAATTTTGCACGCCAATTTTTCAGTTTTTATTTGTTAAAAAAGTTTGAAATATCCAATAAATTTCGTTCCACTTCATGATTGTGTCCCACTTGTTGTTGATTCTTCACAAAAAATTACAGTTTCATATCTTTATGTTTGAAGCCTGAAATGTGGCAAAAGGTCGCAAAGTTCAAGGGGGCCGAATACTTTCGCAAGGCACTGTATATATATATATATATATATATGGTGTTTGCCATTTTCTTTTGCGGTACATGAAGCTAAAGCCAAGCATAACTTCCAAAATACTGGTTCCACACTCTTCAGCATCTCTGTGTGGGTGTTTAAAACAGATTCATCCTGTGCTGTATCTGGTATATTATGGCCATCTAGTGGACAACTAAATACACCAAACATATCAAAGTAGGAAATGTGAGGGTCGGCAGCAGTCTTTTTAATTTGGATAAGGAGTCTGACTCCTATTGAAAGACACATTTTCTAGTTTTGGCCCTAATTTCCATAAAATTAATGGTTTTGAGTGCCTAATTTGTTCCTTCATGATTTGCTTCAGAAAAATGCTGATTGCAGTAGTTTATGGTGTAAACTTTTCTTTCAGACAAAAGCACCAAACGTAAAGTGATATTTATGAGAGGCATGATTGTCTCCTTCAGACATATGGATATGTATTTGTTCATTCACACAAAGGACATAGAAATAGAAACAACTCTCTCAATGTCATATCAAAGGAAGTTTTGTCTGGCACTGCTACAGGGAAATACAGCTTTAATATACTACAGACTACATACCGCGATATCATTTTTATCAAGAGTGTTTGCTACATATAATAAATGTTCCTATTGTTTTTGGCCCAGTGTAATAAATAGTATTAACCACCAGATGGCGCTCAGTCACTTAAAGTGAACAAACTACTAGAATTGTAAGTTCACAATAATAAGCAGTAGTTTTGCATTGAAAAGGGTTAAAACGTTTCTGTTAACACTTTAGGTAACACCTGCAGCTCCAACAGATACGTACTGTACATCTAGACCCTAGAGGGTAGATCTTAAAGCTTAACTCTGATAAAACAGAGGTCATGCTGATAAGTTCTAATCTTAAAGTTCCTTTCCCTGATCTTACTCTATATGGTCACCATTACCAAGCTGCAACTTCATTTCACAATTTTGGGGTAATTTTTTATCATACCATTTCTAAAACTGCACTGATTTATGTAACATTGCAAAGCCCAGTCTTACAAGCTGATGCTAAGAAGCAGCCATCTCCTATAGAATAGACTACTGAATATTGTTCTCCAGGCTGTAATGTGTCCACAGCTAAACTGCTGACCAAAACAAAGCATTGTAACACATATAACCTGTCCTTGCATTCCCTACACTAACGTATACTGTGTATCTCACTGACCTACTCACACCCTATGCCCAGCCTGTAAGGGTTCGGCACAAGTGATCAGGGGAAAAAAACAGGAAATCAGGTAGCCGTTCAAATAGTAGTGCTTAGCACTTTTATTTATCAAAAAAAAAAAGAATACACAGTCCTACTTTTGGTTGCTATTTTGTTATTTATGTAGTTGGTGGAATAATAGACATTTTTACTGTAGAAAATGGCAATAAGTGGAAACAAGTACTGGCATTTTATAAAAACAATAAATCACAAAAATACACATTATTTACAAGGGACGGGTCTTCATCTGTCACACTGCCATGAAGACATTGTTTGATTTCACAAAGACAAGCCTTCTAGTTTGTGTAGTCTTTAAATGGCAGCTAAAACAAGGACTTAATGTACTGTAAGGGCTAGAGAGTTACAGAGCAACAGTCCACAGAAATAGATAATAGTACTGCCAGGTATGATATGCTCTTTTTGGTATGACAGACTCCTTGGCTGTTTCTCTCCAATATTTTTGTCTGTTCTACTTATCCCTAGTCCAAGCCACGCCCCCACTGCACGAGCCACCTATCCCAAGCATGCACAGCTGCCCACTCTCGATTGATTGTTGCAACATCTTATCCCCTGATTTGAAACAATGTTGCAACCGGGTCCCGCTTGCATGGCAAGGAAGCTTCTGATTGGTGGCAATTCTCCCATCTCTGACGTCTGCCACAGTTGAACTTTTGACTCTGGGTCAAAGAACCTTCCAGAACGCACTTACAAGAGGCCAAGGGTCATTACAATGCTATGAAACTGTATGTAAAACAATGGATGCTTACTACACTATTTACTGCAGCCTTTACTATGGTATTTGTTGCATTAAATTGTATGTAGTATAATTGACAATTTACTACAATATTTACGAACAATCTTTAATACAGTATTTACTGCATTAAATTATGTGTAATATAAAGGACACTTTATCACAGTATTTCCTGCAGTATCCCTCAAAACATGCCCCATGAGAATTTAACACCTGTTTTGAGAGACCTCACAGCAATGTATCTCACAGATGCATGAGTTGATCAAAATTAAGTCAGTAGTTATTTTTCAGATTTATTTAATGATTTAGCTGATAAAATGATACTGTATCTGTAATAATTTGCAGCAAACATAATAAGCCTATAATCCCACGAGAGGCTCACCAGAAGCACTAGATTTCATGAAGGTATTAATGCATAGCTTTGGTACATAATTACTTACACAGGGATAGGCCACCTACAGTATTATTACAGAATGCGTGTATAGGGTTGTTCCATGTGGAGTTTAACCAAAGTGTTTTATCTAAAATAAGCTACAGGAAGTTACTAAATACTGAGGGATGTGATAAGCAGCATTTTCATTTACCCCTAACAATAGCGATGTTTACTTGTCCATGCAAGACCTGTTAAATCTGCAGTACTGCAGTTTTGCTTGGCACATACAATATACAATCCAGTAATTATTCTATAACAATTTAAAATATCTTCAAGTTGAAAATTATTAAATCTCCATATTCTCCGTAAAGATCAGTAGCTTCAAGAAGAAGCTTTTTTTTCTTTCCGATCGTTGATATACCTTGGGTAGTGAAGCATGACCTACTGTTGTTTACTTCTCCCTGTGTCATTACATCATTTTTAAAGTCCTTGTCTTTCCCTTTTAAAAGTGTACCACAACAAAGCAAACCAAACAGTAAACAGAATAAAACACCAGGGCATGGTCATATTAATAGATATTGACACTGTAATTAGATATCCGTGTGAACTAATCATTTTCAGAAATACCAGAGATGCTTTCCTAACTTTAAATGTACTTTCCTGATGTGGCATTGGGCTTCTTGTAACATTTTATGATGCACAGCCTCCACGCAGGGATGCCAAAGGAAATATAAATGCTAAGATGCTTTATTTCCTGAGAGACGCAGGGATGTCCTTTTATCTATCAAACAAACACTAAATATACCCAGAAGTCTTAGATTTAAAAAAAATTGTTAACCTTTCCAAATTTGCATTGTACTGTTCTGTAAGTGAATAAAACATTCCATACAATATATATACTACCTGTAATTGTGCCATTGGCCTTTCTATCATAACATTTTAACCATCTGTGTTGATATTGCATTTTAGACTTTACACTATATACGGTGTGAAATAGTATTATTATTATTAATTTAGCAGACACCTTTATCCAAGACGACTTACAGAGACTAGAGTGTGTACTATGCATCAGGAGGCTGTGTGGTCCAGTGGTTAAAGAAAAGGGCTTGTAACCAGGAGGTCCCCGGTTCAAATCCCACCTCAGCCACTGATTCATTGTGTGATCCTGAGTAAGTCACTTAACCTCCTTGTGCTCCGTCTTTTGGGTGAGACATAGTTGGAAGTGACTCTGCAGCTGATGCATAGTTCACAAACCCTAGTTTCTGTAAGCCACCTTGGATAAAGGCGTCTGCTAAATAAACAAGTAATAATCAGCTGCAGTCACTCCTGGTTACAAGGCATTTTCTTTAACCATTGGACCACACAGCCTTCTTATAGTACCCCTATGGGTCAGGGTGAGTGGGTGCTATATCAAATGTTCTTTGTCTGGGGTTAAAAACAGGCACAATATTGGAGTCAATAATGCAGTTACAAAACAAAAAGAAAAAAGCACTAGCTCTATATTTAGAGCCCAGAACTAACTCAAGGTGATTAACCTTCTCTTGGTAATAAACTTTATAGGGCATGCTAGACTTGTTTTCCCCCAACAAACCACAGCCATTTTATTACCTTATAGCAGTGGTGCGTCAACTTTTTATATGCCACCCCCCTTACTTTTTCTTAGCTTACATTTTGTTTGTTAATGTAAATCGCATATTTTTTTCCCTAGCTTTAACCACAAAAAGTCCAGATTTAGCTAAATACATACATGTTAACAAACATATTCTTACAAGTTTTGAAAATTGCACTTTCAGATATCATTTGTAAATGTTGAAAACACGTATTGTAAATTCAAAATTTAAAATCAGTCTATAAATCTTATTTTAAACTTGGCAAGTCAACATTTAGCTGACACGTTAAATCTGTGTTTCTAACAAATAAATCAGTGAAAAAATACATGCAAAAAACTTAATTTTTTTTTTACACTTGGCAATTCAACATTTCCGTAACAGATAAATCTGAAAAACATTATCCTTCAGCAATTAAATGTGAAAAAATAAATCTGGGTTTTCACTAAATAAACATTTATTTTGCCAGCTAAATCTGAAGCTAAAAGAGCCCATTTAAGCATTAAATCTTGTATTTTTTCCCCCAGATTTTTTTAAATGTTGTGAAAATAAATAAATATTTTTTAAAATGTGTACATTCAGATATAATTTATAAATCTAGTGTGGCCCGCCCTATATATATATATATATATATATATATATATATATATATATATATATATATATATATATATATATATATATATATATATATATATATATATATATATATATATATATATATATATATATATATATATATATATATATATATATATATATATATATATATATATATATATATATATATATATATATATATATATATATATATATATATATATATATATATATATATATATATATATATATATATATATATATATATATATATATATATATGTGTGTGTGTGTGTGTGTGTGTGTATTTGTGTGCGCAGTTTATATTATTGTTTGTGGCGCAGATGCAAAGCTGTCGCCATTATTTATTGTTTTGTATTTTTGATTATTAAAACCTCGTGAGGATGCATGACTGATCAGCTACTTAACTAGCTAACAGTCACGCATCCTTATTAAACTCGTGCAGACTGTGGCCGAGGGGTAATAGGATAATTAATTAACAGCTAGTTAACCCCTCGGCCAGAATATAAAAGCCTGCAGCTGTCTGCGCTCAGGAGGAGGGTTCAGAGTTGGAGAACGAGAGCAGAGACGGTAAAGTGAGAACGATTGCTAAGCGTGCTGGTTTAAACACCAGCATGAGACTTATTTGTTTGGCCAACGCGCCTTTTGCTTTGTGTCTTTTGTGTTTGTTTAAGTCTTTTGTTTGTTTTATTATTTAATAAAATAACTGAACGCCGTAGCGTTCAGTTTCGCCCCGCTATTTCCTTGTTTTGGTTTTGTGTTCCTGGTCCGTGACGTAACCACACCTGCGCACGGCAACCAACCATCCTGTCACATCTAAGTTACAAGATTTAACATGTATTTGCTTACGAGTGTAAGTCGCCCTGGATAAGGGCGTCTGCTAAGAAATAAATAATAATAATTTAGCTAAATATTTAACTGGCCAGTTAAATCTGGAGTTTGTATGGAAATGAGCTCCGCCTGCTTTGTGCTTTCACGCAATTTGATTGGCTTTTGTAATACTAATCGTGGAAATATGCAAATTTCAGCATTACAAGAGCCAATCAAATCGCGTGAAAGCACAAAGTGGTCGGAGTTCATTTGCATACGAACTCCAGATTTAGCTGGCCAGTTAAATATTTAGCTAAATGTTAAATCTAGTTAAGCGATTTAAGATTTAGTTAAATATTTAGCTAAATGTCTAATCTTGTTAAGAGATTTAATATTTAGTTAAATATTAAATCTTGTAATTAGATTTATAAATTATATCTGAATGTACACATTTAAAAAAAAATACTTATTTATTTTCACATTTATAAATCTGGGGAAAAAATACAAGATTTAAGTTAAATCTGGAAAAAAAGACATTAAAATACTAACGCTTTTTTTTTTTTACACATGGCACCCCATACCACCAGGATGTGGCTAGATTATTATTATTATTATTATTATAGCAGATGCCCTTGTCTTGGGTGACTTACAGTCGTAAACAAAAATACATTTCAAGAACCACAGTACAAGTAATAATACAATTAAGAGCAAGATAAATACAATGACTTTGGTTTTAGCAAGTACAAGTATGACAAAATACGATAGTTACATCAGGATATAATTAAATACAAAATACTACAGATTAAATAACACTTGACAGATTACAGTACTCTAAAGTACAGGATACAGATGACCATGTATCAGGACAAAGGTCCTGTGCATGTAAAAATGTATTGTGTGTTGTGTATTTATAAATAAAGTTTGATGTGGTTTGGCAGGGATGGGGTATAAAATCTAAATTATTAAATAAATAAATAAATAGCTGCCAATAATTATACTAAGCTTACCATAGGTACTCTCACAACACTAGGGTAGTTGAATGCAATCGGATAATTAATTGACAATTTGAGTCCGACCACATGTTTAAAAGCAGAGCCAGCCTCTGAGCAGCACCAAGATAGCAAAGCTTGGTTGTTGCTTTAATTTATATATTTTGTTTGTTTAACTGCTTCAGATCACTCAACAGGGCCAGATTGCCATAGTGTTGGTGGTACAGCAGAGAAACAGCAACACACCAGCAATAAGACTCCACCTGCTACCTGAAGACAACAATAAACGAACCAAGATGATGGCCGAGGATGACCTTGAGGCCTACCTCCTGCTGTTTGAGGTGAAGGCTGCTATCCTGGTGGTGAGGCGAGTGAGAGACCCGGACCAGCGATTGCTATTGTGCCGGACTCATGGACTTGATCCCCCTGAGCCCCCCAGTGCGATTCCACGTTCACATTCAGACTTTCTTTCCGTATACACTTTGTAAGAAAAAAGGACATATTTGAATGACACACTACAGTAGACTGTTTGAACATAAAATAGAACAAAAATAAAATAATACATTATATATATATATATATATATATATATATATATATATATATATATATATATATATATATATATATATATTCTAGTAGTTCAGTATAAATGTAAAATCTTAAATATGCTTCCTAAAAAAAGAGTGTGGCAGGGCGTGTGTGTGTGTGGTAGGGGGAATGTGGCTGGAGCCAGGAATTGAATAAATGATTAAATGATTAAATAAGGCGGATCACGGGTGTTAGAAGAGTTAGACTGATTAGAGCTGATGTTGGAGATAGAGGTGGAGGTATGTGTTCCATGTTCCATGTTGTCCCGTCCTGTGTTTACGTTTTGTGAGTTTTTGTAGAACCTTTTGTTTTGGCCATTGTGCCTTTTTATTTTGTTAATGTGTTTTGTCTAGTGTTTGTCCATGTTATTTTTGTTTATTTTGTTATTAAATGTGTGCATTAGCACTTCACTGTACCTTCTGTGTCTGAGTCTCCCTTCCTGGTAGAAATAACATTGCCAGTGACGCTGTCCTGTCACAGGTGTTGTCAGTACTGGGAAAACGCCCCTTGAGACTCAGGACTGCAGTTGTAAAAAATAGAAAAAAATAAGAAAATAAAAGAGAATAATAACAAAAGAAATGGAGCCGAAGGAAAGCATGGAGGAACAGCAGCACCAGTTAAGGGAAGGAGGAGCTCCATGGTGCCTCGCCTGTGTGGAGTATGGGCACCTCAAGGACATGTGCTCCTCAAGGTGAGGTGGAGTCATGTGAGGAATGACTGTCGAAGACAGAACGGAACCACTGTCCTCACCTGCCTCGATGTCCAAGGTTGGTGCCTTGCCTGTGCAAAGCCTGGGCACTATACCATGTGCTGCCCCTTTCAGGGTGAAGGAGAGTTGCAAGCTGCCCTTAAGAGGAAGAATGGGAGGAGCACCCATGCCCAGAGACGAGCAAAAGAGCCGGTGCCATCCCAAAGGCCAGAGGCGAAGCTGCCTGCCCAAAGGCCAGAGAAGGAGGAGCTGTCTGCCTGAAAGCCAGAAAGGGAGGAGCTGCCGCATGTATGCCAAAAAGGGAGCAGCTGCCATCTCCAGGGCCACAGAGGGAGGAGCCACCATTGTCACTGCTGGAATACCCAGCACCCTTGCCAAATACATGGCAGGATAGCCGCTGGGGCGCCTACCTCCGCGTTCTCGAGGTTTCGAGTGCATGCCCCGCCTGCGGAGAGTGGAGACGCTTCCGGTCATTGCCCTCCTCCAGGAGGAGGAGAAGGAGCAACTGTTGGAGGGCCCCGAGCTGCTATCAGCATTGCCGCTGTCTCCAGCACCAAAGGGAGAAGCCCCGCTGTCTCCAGCACCAGAGGGAGAAGCCCCGCTGTCTCCAGCACCACAGGGAGAAGATCCGCTGTCTCCAGCGCCACAGGGAGAAACCCTGCTGTCTCCAGTTCCCGCGTTGCACCAGCTGGAGTACCCAGCACTGCTGTCAGTAATGCTGCTGCCAGGGTTGCCACTGCTGGCTACACGTCCGGAGGAGCCAGCCTTTGCAATATCAGTGTTGCCACTGCCAGTGTTGCTAGGGCTGGAGTGCGCCGCACCACTGCCAGCATTGCCACTGCTGGCTGCACATCTGGAGGAGCCAGCATTCCCGCTGCCAGCATTGCTATTAGCAGCTGTCAGCGGTGAGGACACCCCGGCAGAAGGAGGAGGTGAGGAGACCTCCACCACAGTCATGATCACCAAAACACCACCAAGGGTCCAAGGAGGAAAAACGAATATGAGGGGAGGGGGGTGGCCGATGGTGGCCATGTGTGCTGCAGACATGGGAGGGAGGTGTGTGGCAGTGGGGAATATTGGGTTTTATAATGTTGTTTTTGCTTTAGGATAAGAGTATGTTAAAATAATTGAAGTACAGTTTCCAGTTGTGCAGTAGAAGGTGGTGAAAGTCCATTGCAAAATGGCTGTTTGAAAACACATTGTATGGATGCAAGGCAAGTGCACATCAAAATGTCATGTGAAATAATATACCGGTAATAAGCTCTGATTCTATAATTACAATCATTTGTCCTCAGTTAGTACTTACTATTGAATGTTTCCTAAAGGAACCTGCAACACCAGAAAGTATTTAAGGTGCTCCATAAAACAGTTGCATGGCGAGGGATTCTAATACAGTACATTCTTTTTTAGTGAGGCTTGAGAAGAGTATGACTTAACTTCTGTGTAACACTATAAAATAAACTAGATTTTATACAGTGCACTGTAAAATAATTGTATCAGCAAAATGATTTCTGAATAAACAACAAGTGGGTGTTAATGGGGTGTGGATCTATCACAGGAAGTGAAGTCATAGTACTGTGGCAGGGTAAATGGGCTTCAGAAATAAAGAAAACAAAAAGCTGCAAAACAATAAGGGAAAATGTTATAATGCTAACAAGAAGAAAGAAAGTGATTTTTATTACCCCTTTAAGATCAGAGTTATAATTCCGCCCTTCCAGTTGCGAGCATTAATAATAAACTACAAAATAAGTTTTGTTTTGTGTAGCCTTGAGACACAGTTGAAGTTCAGCTAGACTAGGAGTTTTACTAAAAAGAAATCATGACTGCTGCCTGATAAGATAGGGGCATTGAAACAATTATCTTTAATTGCAAAGTAAATGGAGCCAATCTATTTAGCGTGTTGCTTTTCCATCTGATCCAATCAGATGCATCCCTCAGCCAGTCAAGAGCCAGTGCTCACAGTAAAACTGATCTAATAGTTGCCTGTGGCTGCATCAGGGTGTCTTGAAAAGAAGGAATGGTGGTTCAAGGATACTCAAAGGAAATTCTTAATCAATGCCTTAAAAGCATGGTCAGATTATACCCATTTCTGTTTTTGACGCCAAGGAGATTAGGATTTGACTAATGCTTTGGATAAGGAACAATGGACAATGGATTGTTTGTACATGCCTGAGAAAGCCTGCTAGAGGACAATGAAAAGTAAAATTCAAAATAAAAATCTCAATTTAATTTCAATTATCGCATTGAAGTTGAATTGTATTTGGATTGTATGTAAGGTCTTACTGCTATATGGGCTTCGACACGCTATGCAAACAATTAGCGGTCTATTATAAACATGTTTTTATTAAACCCACTAGGAAATTGCAGCTGGATTGCGGCACTATCTGGACATTATCATTAGAATAACGTGTTAAAATTAAAAATGTATAAAAGCACACTAAGGATCATTGTTTAAATATCATCTGTCCTCCAAATTATTATTATTATTTGTTTATTTAGCAGACACCTTTATCCAAGGCAACTTACAGAGACTAGGGTGTGTGAACTGTGCATCAGCTGCATCAGTCACTTGCAATTACGTCTCACCCGAAAGACGGAGCACAAGTGACTTGCTCAGGGTCACACAATGAGTCAGTGGCTGAGGTGGGATTTGAACCGGGACCTCCTGGTTACAAGCCCTTTTCTTTAACCACCCACACAGCCTCCTATCAGTTAAATTCAGTAACTTTATTTGCAAACAGACTGTATAAATGCATGTTTAAACAGTTATCCACTATCTTAATAACTATCTTTCTACTCTGGATTAGACCATTAGACTGACAGGACAAAATAATTTGGAAAAAAAAGTCTTTCTGAAAACATATATTTGTTGACATTTTTTACCACACAAGTACCATATTTTAGCTGCACACAGCCTGGTATGCAGTAGGGAATGTTATTGCTGGTGCCTCATTAAAACTGGTATCAATTCTCAATTTGTGAAACTATTTTTCATATCCTGTACCTGGTAAATGGCTGTAATCCTTTGTTAGATACTGTAGGCTTATTTTGTTTTGAGGGGAAGGCAATGTACCTGCTGCCTTTTTGCTTGCTCCTGAAAGTGACATACAACTCAGACCCATATTTCATGTTTGAACCTTGGAAAGGCCAGGAGGTGCTTGGATAGGTCAGCATCCTAAAAACATTGTACACTACTGTAAAGCTGGGTGCTGTAAAAGCACAGAATAAGGATGTGAAAAGTACCTGAAAGATTTGTTTGAAAATATACTGTAGTAGATTCCTAAACAAGATGCATACATGAGAGTGGTCTATTCAGTTTATACAAACAGGAGCAGATCTAAATACTGCTACTTATATAAAATGTGTCTACCAAGATTATGAAAATTCAACATTTAACAGTGCAATGAGTCTCTTTAATGTATTTCTGCCTGTTAAATATAACAAATGCCACAGAGGGTCATATTTAGGATAAAGGATGCCAGTATAATGACCTGCCAAATTTGAGATCAATTGAATTGACTCCAAGCTCTTTTTTTTTTTAGAGAAGAAATTATTGTATAAGGACCCAGAAACTCAGTTTTTGAGAATTAACTATAGTGTGGTCCTTAAAGTACTTCAAGAAAACGAAAAGTTAATCTTCTGTAAATGATGAGGGAACTTTTGACGCTGCTGATAAGCTAATTAGAGCAAAATAAAAATAAAAAGTAGCGTATTAGTGCCCATTGTTCACAAATAGAAACACCATTTTGAAAGTGCAATCTATTGAAAAATTCCAGAAGTAACATTAAGTAATTATCATTAGACTTGCATCGTAATTGAGTAAAATGCCCTGAAGTAATTTAAATAAATACTCTACACACTTTAATGCTAACCTATGGGGTATGCATTAACTACAACCTTATATTGTAACTGTTATGTTACTTTGAACTACTGTACAAAAATGTGGTCTTACAACAATATGACTGGGAAGCAAATAAACACAGAAACAGAACTTTGTTTTTTATTCCAACCCTGCAGATGGAATATACTTAACAAAAGGCCTGCATGCACATGCTGTATATTTATAAAGAAACAATAATATTGTAATAGCGAGCACAGTCGGCCTGAGTTGTGTTGTGGGACTATTCAGGAAGTGCACTGGACTCTGCAAGCCCCTGAGCTCCTGCTTGCACCATGCAGAACTGTGCTGGGACAGTGCATTGGGATTTTGCGGGAGCTGCCCACGTGTCAGTACACGTGAGTGAACACCTGGACTTGTTGTTGCAGAGACTGGCTCCCCCATAGGAGTATATGGGTGCAACTTTGCAGGGAGCTGACCTCTCCCTAGCACGGGAAAGGGCCAGGGGGGAGGAGGGCTGGAATGGCCACTGATTGGCGGAGGACACGTGGTGAGTTTCAACAATTTAAGGGACTGTGAGCCATTTAAAGGACAGCCTGTGCGATGTACAGGTGTTGCAGGCATGCAAATCATTTAGAAAATTGGTGCTAAACTGTTTTGAAAGTTTAGCACCAGAGAGCCTACTGCCCCTAGTTGACAGCCCGCCGCCCAGCACAGCGCCCCTACTACAGCCACTGCCACTACAGTCACCACCAGCCAGGGAAGACCAACAGTAAAGCAGGGGGAATGGGTCTCCACTCCCCCCAGAAGCAGCTGACAGCGGTACATCACCCTACACAACACCACTGCTACCACCACTGCCAGTCAAGGAAGCCCAACAGTACAGCCTGAGGAGTGGCTCCACTCCTGCCAGAAGTAGCTGACAGCGCCACAGTTCCAACAGGGCCCGCCGTTGTCGTGGGGAGGACCTCTGTGGGAGACACATCCCGGTACGAGTGGAGGGAGTTCCATGCATGGCCTTGGTCACCACGGGATTGACGGTGACGCTGATGCGACCCAACGTGATCCAGGGGCGGGTCCAGCTTGTGCCAATGACGGTGCAGCTCTGCACAGTCACTGGGGAGCTGGCGCCCATGCAAGTAAGAGACACCATGGCAATCTAGGTGGGCAGCCAGACGGTGAATCATCCCATGTGGGTATCTGCAGGAAACCAGCCACCCCCCAGGTGAATGCGACCGAGCCGAGCTCCTGCAGGGGACAGGTTTGGGGAACCAACACACCCCCGAGAATGGACCTGCTGGGACCGGTGGGCTGCGACAAACAACCACCGACACAAAATCACAGAGCCTGAGACAGCACCGCCCAGGCCCCACCCCATGCTGAAGACAGCCAAGACTGGGACCCAGTTAGACCAACTGGGACCCCAACCAACGCGCCGGAGCCTGAACCCACCACCCCCTTCCACCAGGGTTTCGTCAGACCAGCCAGGGCTGAGTAGACCCCCACCAGTCACCCCAGCCCAGCCGCTGCCACCCCTGGGAGAGGACGCTACTCTAGCTGCAGTGACGGCTGTCTGGCGCTGGAGTACCGCATCAGCTTCGCCACCAGCTCAGAAGGAGCAGGCCTGACTCACCTGGTACAGCATCACATAGAGACAAGGAAGCCACACTCATAAAGCTGCGACCACGCCACATACCCCTGGCCAGACAGGAGCTGAGAAGGTACTGAGTTAGCCAGTTGTGATGGTTCCAAAGAAGGACGGAGAGTGCGTCGAATACAGATGGCTGAACAAGGTGAGCAAAAAGGACTCCTACCCCCTCCCCCACATCGATGAGTCCCTGGAACTGGTAGCAGGGTCTACATGGTTCTCATCGCTGGACCTCAAGAGCAACTACTGTGGCAGGTAGCCCTTGCACCAACGACAAGACCCAAGACTGCCTTTTCGATGGGCAGGGGACTCTACCAGTTCCGTGTGACACAGCGACCTTCGCTGACAGTCCCCGGTGCTCTCCCCCTGCCGGAAACAGACACCA
The DNA here is from genome assembly GCA_030684275.1 of Acipenser oxyrinchus oxyrinchus. NCBI lineage: Eukaryota > Metazoa > Chordata > Actinopteri > Acipenseriformes > Acipenseridae > Acipenser > Acipenser oxyrinchus. The sequence continues at coordinate 56,251,200 of CM060247.1, read as the reverse complement.
GCAATGAGGGGATCAGAGCTGTGCTGTCCCAGGAAGGGCCCGATGGTTGGAGGGTGGTGGTCTACTACAGTCGGTCCCTCAAGAAGGCAGAGCGGCGGTACTGCGTGACCTGGAGAGCGCTACTAGTGGTGGTCGCGGCGGTCCAGCACTTCCGGCGCTACCTGTGTGGTCTTCCCTTACCATCCGGACAGACCACGCAGTGCTGCAGTGGCTCCTGACCTTCAAGGAGCCAGAGGGGCAGTTCACCCGCTGGACTCTGCAGCTCCAGTCCTTCCACTTCAAGATCCAGCACCGGGCTGGGGCTCACCATGCCAATGCGGACACCCTTGTCGCTTGCCGGATGACCACAGTCAGGGCCAAAGAGTGGAGGCAACGGAAGGGAGAGGTTCCTGACATTCGGCCCGTCCTACAGTGGCTTGTGGACCAGAGGTGGCCCCCCTGGGAAGAAGTGGCACTGCAGTCCCCAGCGACGAAGAGCCTGTGGTCGCATTGGGCTGGACTGCTGAGGTTCTGCAGCGCCAATGGAAGGAGCCAGCTACTGGAGAGGTGATGTGGCAGGTGGTGGTCCCTCAGGTAATGTGGGGAGATGTGCTGAAGGCCCACTACAGCACCCCCCGGCTCCCTGTGCCGGGTGCAACAAGGGTTCTATTGAGGACGGAAATTACCCACGGATCGGTCACACACCCCCCTCCCCTACACACTCCCCTCCCCCGCTCAGACAAGGGAAACCGATACGTCCTAGTAGCCCTCGACTACTTTAGCAAGTGGCCTGAAGCTTATGCGCTGCCCAACCAGGAAGTGGAGACAGTGGCTGAAGCACTGCTGGAGGGGTTCTTCAGCCAATTCGGGGTCCCCCAGGAGCTCCACAGCGGGTGGAACTTTGAATCAAGGGTGTTTGTGGCATCAGCAAGGTGCGGCTTGGTCGAGCGGTTTAAACGCAATCTTGCGGTCCAGCTTGCCATCACCACCAACATTCACCAACACGACTGGGATGCCCAACTGTCCCTCATCCTCCTGGCCTGCCGCTCCGCTGTACAGGACTCCACCTCCTGCACCCCCTCGCTCTTGTTATTCGTCCGGCCACCGGACCCCTCCGCTGAAACACCTGGACTGGATGCAGGACTGCTTGAAGTTGGTCCACCAGTTACAGGTTGCAGGCAGCTGGGAGAAGAGGAACTATGATACCAGGGCATGCCCCAAGTTGGACTGTCACTGGCTAGGACACTACCATGTCTTGGAGCGAATCTGGGAAGTGGTCTACCGGATTTAGTTACCAACCAGAGGATGGCGGCTGGTGCTCCACTGTGATCAGCTCGCCCCCTACCAGGGACGGACCCTATACATCCCGTCCCGGCAACACCTGCCTCCCCTTTACCTGGCAGTACTGCTCTGCCACCCTTCAGCCCTGGCCCTGCCCTGATGGACAGTCCCTCTACACTGGGACTCTACAGACCTGCAGATACAGGAAGCCCTGGGTCACCTGGGCAACTTAGACCCCAACGCCAACGCAGACCCCCACATGGTTTCTGGACTTTTTTGATCCCCTCGGGGACGAGGGACTGTAAAGGGGGAGCTGTGTAACGACTGTGGGTCTGCTGTAACCTCATTCAGGAAGGCTATAACCCAGGGTCAACAGCTTAGTGCAGCAGGTTTCAGGGACGTCAGAGACGGGAGACTTGCCACCAATAAGGGGCTCGTCTTGCTGCACCAGTGTCCCCAGCTGCAACAGTGTTGGCAGAATCAAGGGGCTAGATGTTGCAACTTCAGGGGATCAAGAGCAGGAAGCCGTGTCTGCTTGGGATTGGTTGCTGGTGCACCGGGGATGTGCCTTTGACACATAAATAAGTAGCGGACTGCTGCTGCTGAGCTGCGGAGAGAGGGACACAAGCTGGAGAGTGAGAGAAAGAGAGCAGAAGAAAGAGCAAGAGAAGCGGGACTAGAAAGGACCAGAAACTGCACTTAGTGGCTGCAGCACATGGTCACAACAGTGTGTTTTGGGACTTGCTTTTAATTTATTTTTATTATTTTGTCACAGTCTGAGTAGCACTACACTGCTTAGTTGTAATTGTACCACTGGCTGGTAAAACCGCACACTTAACATGCCCAGTGTAGGGTCCTGGCTTTATAAACCGTGAATTCGAGAACCTGGAAATCCTGTGTGAGCCTCCTTCATGTCCACGCAACTCTACAATATGTTTAATTCAAATATAGCAGATTAATACGATTTTCATTTGAAATACAGGAGTTTTAAAAACATCTATAAAGACTAATGTGTCTGCAACTAGACATTTTCAATAAGTAGTATTTCTGCCTATGGTGGAGCAATTGTGAACACATCCTTCTCAGCGTTTTCAAGGTCTAAAGCGGAAATAAAACATTGTATGTCTCATGAGTGCAGTTTCCTGGGCTTTGCAACATTGTATATTTTCTCCTGGGGTTGCGGCATTTTCTTTCATTGGCATGTGATATTAACATTACAACCACATCTACCATGTTTGTAAAGGGACGGCTTGGGAGGGTTTGAATTCATTAGAAAAAAAAAACTCCAGGAAAATCTGTTAAAATCCATATTTATCTTTAAAAAAAAAAACCTTTGTTAAATTCTTACCTCCCTGAGGAAGGAATAAAAAAAAAATCTGGAGGGAAAACCTCTGACCTGCAACACAGACCCAATGAGAAACTATCATCATCTGTGGTTGCTAAGGAATAATTTTTTATTTTTAATAAAATGTCTGTTGTGACCCTCTTATTGCAGATACCCTGTGCATTCATAGAGCGTGTCAGTCTGCTGACAATCACATCAGTGTGATCGCTTCTGGGAAACCCTTGTAAGGACATCTACCCCTGTCTCGTCACAATATAAAGCATCCTGACTCTCCAAAACACAGAATATTGTATTTATTATATATAGATTAATCTTCCAAAAATGTGGTTGACAGATAGGTAAATTGGTAAGTCAGGTTGAGGGGGGACTATCACGGCACTGAGAAATCCAGAATCCAAAGTCAAGAATCCAGTCGCTAATTCACCAGTCACAAACACGCATTACAAGTGAGTGGATTCCGCTGTATGTATATTTCTTTTTACATTTTTTATTGAAAACCTGGACTTATTGGTCGCGTGTTTCTGGCAATTGTCAGACAAACTGTCCCACCATTTCTCTACCTCCCGCATGCAGTATTCACAATTGACTTTGAGAAGCTGTTACGCATTACATTTAAATATCATAGCAGGCCTGTATTAAGGTATTTGGAGGCCCAGGGCTACTGACATTTCAGGGGGACTTCTCCAAGGGGGAACCCCCCCCCCACCATAATACTGTACAATCAGCTGATAGTCAGCGCTCTGCGCTCATGCACAATCTCATACAATACCAACACAATCATGTCATTCGAATAGGCAGTGGACAGCGTTACCACTCGCATCACAGTAGCTATGACCGCATCGTTTCGAATTAAATCAACGCTAGTTGTAGTCGGTGGGACCACGTTATCAGGCAGCGCAGCATGATATGACATTAGACAAAAACATAGAGTAGTCGGCGCTACACTAATCGTGTGGCCTACGGTAGGCAAGTAGTTGACGCTACTCTCAAGCCTCCTTAACATTGCAAAGTATAAAGACACATTTGACTTACCATTGCTAGATTTTATGCTTTCTTGCCTTCAAACTTGAGAATTCCTTAATAATGTCTGTGAAGTCCAGTTGGCGAAGCAGGTCATGTTCAATTGACATAAGAATTAAAAGACTGAGTCATTAAATTCAGTAATTCAGTAATTCATTAAATTCTCTCTGAGGCGGTAAAATTACTGTCTTTATTCTGGCAAATAAGGGGCCCTTGCTCACCCAGTGCGATCTCACCTCAGTTACCGGACCTCAACATGCCGTATCGGACCTAGCAATAGCATTATCTGTTTTGTCAGTTTCTCCCGCCTTAAGTTCGCAGTTCAATGGCTCGCTCTCATTTTTCTCCTCTGCTGTTGTGACTGTGCACTCAGCGCTAACTGACTCGCCGCTCTCTGCTTGCTCCTCTGTCAAACGTGGCTCTTCCTCACTTACATTCTTCTGACACTGACTTTTAAAGAGTTTAGTTAGTTTTGGGGTACTATTTATAACCTCCTCGGCTTTAGCTAGTTTGAGTTTATTGATTTTTCTTTTTTTCGCACCGCTCTCATATTTTCGTGACATGTTTGCCGCTAGATACTCAGCTTAGCTTATTTTACTTGAACGCCCGTGGGTATAGCTAACATAAGATTTTTTTATTGCATCAAATAACTACGGCATGCCAAAAAGACACAAAATGTTTTAAAAAATAGACAATTTGTTTAGTTTAGTCCATGCTTTTTTATTAGCCAACCGTTATCAGTTTAACTTTACAGGGACGGCGGGGCCCTGGGCTTCAGCCCATGTAGCCCATTGGCTTAACACACCCCTGATCATACGTAATTAATATTTTTTCAATACGTAAAACACCCGTTATGCAGTTTATGTGGAGCGCTGTATAATTTAATGTATCTGGTGCAACTTACCTATTTTGTCAGTTTACCAGCAATGCTTCACCCTGTCTATCAAATAAGTAGTACGTTGTTGCTCTAGTGCTGCCTAGATATAGACGTAAAAAACTTTTAGAAAAGTTTAAAAGCAAGAAATGTTTTAATTTCTTGCTTTTAAACTTTTTTTTTTTGTTATCTAGTGCTATACATATTAAAAATGTATTTTCGAGTTGTTTCCAGCATCACATTATTAAAAAACAAATCCATGTCCCTGGAGAGTTTTTTTTTGCTTTAGTTACTAAAGTACTAATTATCAGTTAGTAAAGTGAGACTTTCTTTTCTTAACTGCCTCTTAACTGGAGTGGGCAGATGTTTATCTTCCCACACAAATCCAACCCAGCAACTTAGAGAAGGTCCCATAGGACATAATCAGTGTTGAATGTACTCACACTGGAGGCCTGGCTGCCCTGCCTGAAACAAAACACACATCTTTCTATTGATTAATTAGTATTTCTCCCAAACTAATTTTTTTTATATCTACAAACCTGTCATTGATGTGGGTTCAGTATTATTTCCATGTATACCTGCTCCATGAAACAATCGAGAACTTGAGGATTCTGTTCACTCACCCTTCCTGAATCCTGAAAAATATTTGCCTACTATGTTGTCTCCAGGAGCTGTTGAAAAATTGCCCGGTGGCTGAGGATCACATAGAAAATTGCACACCTCAGTATGTGACAAAAAGACAAACGTGGGATTAAAGGGTACTTTTCCATGTTGTGCTTTTTGAAATTCAAATACACTCTGTTCAATGTGTAAAAAAAAGTAAATTTAGCTCCATTGTAAAGAATGTGTTTATTTTGTGCTGGTCACTTGTGCCAGCTCCATGAATGGACATACTGTACAGAAATTGGTACAGTAAGTGGCAAGAGGTGCTATATCCAAGACTGCTGTGGTTTGCTATGTGCGAAAAAGTAAGTGCTGTAGCTTCTTAGCTTTTGGTATTGGAGCAAGAGGGAAGTTACTGTGCACAGTGTCTCAGCATTTTCATACTGTATGTCTCATAAAGGTCAATTAAATGTTAAGCCAAAACAAATACAAACGGTTTGACCAGCGAAGACATTTATTGTATAAAACTAGTTTTATGTATCACATTTTAGATTTTAATATTGTTTTTTCAAGAAAGCATAGGCACTCCAGTTTAATAGTCTTTTTACTACATGACACTTTCTTTAAAAATAAGTGAAAACATGTAATTCCTACAACAGATGCGAGTTACTAACTTTATCTTTGTTTATTGTTACAGAATTAAAATCATGAGAAGGAGCTTGTTCACTGTTCCCTGTGTTATGAAGCATTTACTTTTAAAATATATTATTTTTCAAAAGTAATGTGAACAGTTTTTATTAGACTAAAAGTCCTCAAATTGCCCAGTTATGGATAAATGTGCCCTTTTGTAGTTTTTCCTTCTTTTTTAAGTAAAAAGTAAACATCTGATCCAAACAACATTAGTGCATTCCATTCACATGGAAAATTAAACATATATAAAACATTGTGCATATACTTAGTTTTGTGACATAATATATTATTTATTAAAAAAAAGAACAGTCAACATATTGCTTTATAAATATGTGCCAGATTATGCATCGCCCCAAAAAATACATTAAGTCATATACTACAAAGCTGCAGTTCTATTTATAACAATAACAATAACAATAACAATAATAATAATAAAAATAAAAATGTACAGAAAATGCATTGATAAATTCAGTGTTTTCTACTCCTTAATGCTTCTAGATCTCCAGATTCAGTCAGGAGCAAACCTTGGGCGAAGTTATGTACTTTAGTGTAAGATATTCCTATAATAGACCCGTTCTGAATTTTGGAATACAAACATGTTAAATAATTTCTTACAAATAAAATGTATGAGAAAAAAAATAGTGCTCTATTGCTGTGAGGTTTGCACAGCTTATTTTGCTGATGGAAATACAAAATAAAAAAATAAAAAAAGTGCGCACTGTCATTCTTCTTTACAGTTTTTAGCCCTTATGAGCCTGGAATCGGAAGATGCACACAGTTTGCATGCAGTTCATAAGACACCAAGTGGCAACAGTTCATCGTACTTTGCAATGTCTTTCAAGCAGGCAGCAGGGCCCTCTGATTATTCTGTTCCTTCTACACCGGAGGCTCGCTGTAGCGAATGACAGGGCTGTACTTCACAGGCTGCACGCAGCCGGATTTAAGAGCTTCCTGCTTGTCTAAGAATTCTGTTTCATCATTAGTATACATGGCTGTGTCGGTGTCGTCAGAGTGGTATCCTGACTGGTAACCGCTCGTCTGGTTAGAGGTTTCTGATGCCACTGATTCTTTGCTCTTGCAGGGAACAATGGGGCTGTGGAAGGAACAGCATTTTAAGAATGACGTTTGGTCATAGAATTGTCATGGAATCTTTATTTCTATCCTCCCAATCTTAACACAAATCTATGTACATAAACAAACTGTTACAGTTTATTGGCTAATTATTATAATGTTATATGTAACCTATATGATTCCATTTAACAGTTATTTCCATTTCATCTCTAACAACTACTTTTACAGTAGCCAGTACAGTATAAATACAATTTTGAAGTGAAACATTCATCGACAAAGTCAAGCAGTCACTTCATGTAGTGCCTTCATCTGTGTATGAATTATAAGTACGAAGACACTAGCTGAAACGATTGTCTGAAATCATTAGTATATAAGTTTGCATAATAAACAGTAGCTTTTGAATGATTGCGTGGGTACCCTTGACTCACAGGACAAAAATCTGTTTGACAGTCTGCACTCACCTAAAGGTCAGCTTTTGGTTCTGCCGGTTATCCAGAGTTTTCAGTTCCTCAGATGAAAGAATCATTCCACTGTCTGTCTGATTATCCTGTTGACAAAGTTTTAGCAACAGTCTTGATGTCTGTCTCTCTGTAGTGTATACAAATCACTTGGTAGAAGCGAATCCCCTGTCCGGTTCCTGGCCTACCATGACCATGGACATGAGCATCTAACCCTACCCCTCATGCCACCCCCCTGCTTCCCTCTTTGAATCATTTTTTTTAATCCAAAAAACCCACAGATGGTACCTGAACCCAAGACCTGCAAACGGAAAGTATAAAAAAACAAAACCAGACTTACAGTTGCTGTTTGTTCTACAGGGACATCCTCAAAGGTTTTCACACTCACAGGTCGGCTTGTCCTTTTACCACCATGTTTGTACCTGCTACAGAAACAACAACAAAAAAGGATAGTGTTGTTTTTAATCCTGAATAAACACTTCTCTGTTGGCATTTTATTTTATCAAATATTAAATAAAAAATGTCTCTTCACATGCATAAATGTCATTGCTAGATAAAGCCATTTAGAATAACAGGGGACTAAATCATATTGTTCGATATTAAGCAAACAAAATGATTCACTTGATATGAGCTCTCTAGATCAACAATGGACAAAGTAAGCTTTTTTGAAAATGTGTTGCACAGTGAGTGACCACTGCTATTCTAGAAAATATTCAACCTTACTTACTAGTTTCATCAGAAAATACATTTGAACTAATTTCATCAATTTCTTTACTCAAGCAATTGTTTGCTTTATTAAGCTGAACATGCAATACGTTTATTCTGCATCTGAGGGGGGCAGTATTTGTTCATTATATTTTTTATGGTAATTTTGATCCTCCAACTTAAACACACACATCTTCCTTGTTCAGCTCCCTTCACACTGTAAGCATGGCTTGATTGTAAGCTGATGTACATACCTAAACCCTGGAGCATTGTCATAGTGGAATTTTGGGTCACAACATTCTTCCTCTGCAATGCAGGAAGCAGGTGATGTGGGGAGCGAAAGACCAGAATCCTCCTCTAAGTTCAGTGAAGTGGTCAGAGGAATATAGTCTTTCCCGTCCTATAATATACCCAAAGACATAAGCATGACGTTAATCTCTTTTTCAAACCAACTGTGCTTAAAGGGCAACTTATAAATAAAATAAAAACAATGTGTAAAAAAAGTAGCGAGACATACATTGATCTGTGGTTGTATTTGTGGTATAACTTTGTGGTATAATTTACAAATAATATTTTAAATCCTTTAAAAAACTGTTATTTGTTGCATTATCAAATCAAAACAACTACAGTGCTGCCCCTTTGTAAGAACCCTTTATACCGTGGAACAGGTGATAAGTGGCATGGTTGTGGCTACCATTTGCCACATAATGCCACTCCACTAGCAGTTTCATTCTCATTATAAGGCAGAACAAAAATAGCACAGTTTAGTAACTATGTCTCCTGACTATATCATTATAAAGGGGGAGCACTATACAGTAGTCTCTGGCTAAGAGAACACCTTTCAGGAAGCAAGCAAAGTGTTCTCTTAACCGAAGCGTTCTCTAAAGCTGCATCCACACTGGACGCGAGTGACGCGAGCGAATCATTTAGAAATCACTGCAGTCAAATGGGAATATCCACACCATCGCTAAAACAGAATCTGTTTCTTTTTTTTTGTTGCTCAACTGGAATGAAACTGACCAATCAGAAGCAAGGTTAACACCCTTGAAACATGTCAAACACACATTTAAATTAAAAATGTGCACTTCTGCTGGCTTTTAAAAATGACACAAAAAAGGTCCCGCATTCACACAACTTAAACATGTGACCTAATTTTAAGCTATGGCTTTTTTTGGTTGGTATGTTTTCAGGTCCCCATATCTTAATAGTACCACCCTGAAACTTACAATCCAATTCTATTGCAGAATAAAAACTTCTTTCCTCTTTTTTTCAACAAACTCAAAATTAGACATTAATCCAACATCATACAATTATATATATCACATTTAATGATCTAATGGATATAGCAAAATTAGCCAAATAAGTATAGCATATAAATAAAAGGGAATGTACAATATATTTCTGTTACAATACGCATAATGTAGCTGTTACCTGTTGAGCGTTTGCTTGAAGTAAGTTTCCTATATGTTCCACTAACTCAGTGAATGTGGGTCTGGCCTTAGGGTCCCCAAGCCAGCAGTCCAGCATGGTCTGGTATCTGAAAAAAATTTTGACAGCATACTTAGTGTATAACAGGCACACATTTGTAAGTATATACATTTCTTCATATATACCAGGGGTGGCCAAACTTCCTGACCCTGCGAGCCGCATACCAAAATTTCCATATGGTTGAGAGCCGCAAGACACACACTGTAAAACATGAAACGTTTGCAAGAGCAAGACATTTTAAATACTAGCATTGTTGTGCAGTACAGTAGTCTCTCGATTGCAGCAAAATACGCGAGAACAAGGGATAGAACATTACCTACACAGTTTCTGTGTAATTTGTATTGTACTGTAGATCTACAGTGTATTAAAATTTCATTGTAACACTATGGCGTTTTTCCATTATTTATGTTTATACTGTATTTCACGGGGCGAGAGTCAGGGCTGCTTTAACACTGAACTGCTACAGAGGAGAAAATACCTTTACGAAAATAGCTTTCAGAATCCTGTTGATGTACCAATCTTTAAAGAAAAGTCGGGGAGGGCCACCTGCTTGTAGTTGTTTGCAGGTGGAGGAAAAAAGAAAGTTCTGCAAACAAAGCTTTGCAATAGACGTTAAGGGCGAGGCGATTGCTGCCCACGGGAATGTTGATGCCTTTGTCGAACAGAGCTTTAAAAAGTTTGGTGAAGCAAAATACAATAACTGACCTGATTTCACCAAAAACACACATTTTTGAAAGGATTCTTTTTGACAAGCTCTTACCTTGAAGATCTGAATGCTGGGTTAAAAAAAAGACACTTTTTTGTATAACTGCTGCGTGTATTAAATACTGTTGAGCTTTGTGGGTGACAAATGCACTGTATTTATTTTGAAAAGGATTACAGTACCTGCTCATGACGAGACGTAAGATATGTAAATATAATATTACTTTTAGACCTGCAATATAACATTTAAACATGCATTCTCTAGTCTAGAGCCAACACTCCAATTTTATAAAAAGATTCATTCATCTGAATAAGGACATTTGCTTCAGTCGTTAAATCTGCTACTTTACTGAACGCCGAAAGCAGCATCTACATTAAGCATGATCCAGGAGGATATTGAGATGAAAATGTGTTTCCATGACGTTTGAGGTTGCTCGTCTTGTACAGACTACAGTGTGTACGATTTGTTGCAGATGAGACACAGGTTTACCACTGTTTTCAGTGAAAGCATTACTTGTGGATGGTTTGCTCAATGCCATTGTCTCCACGAAACGAACAAGCACTTAATTCAAAATTATGAAATTTACTTTCAACTGCACATCCGGCTTCGAAAGACGCATGCACCAGCAAGCGGTGTCGATAGTCAACAACTGATGAAATATCCTTGAGTGAACATCCAGGCTCAAAGAAACAGGCGAGAGAACGAGAGAGAAGAAAGAATAATTAACACAAATGAATACAGAGAACACAAATAATAAACGTTGTGTTTATTTTTATTTTTTCATTTTTGTTTATTATTCTTTCTTCAGTTCATTTGAGCCGCAAAGTGTGCGTCACCCAGCATTTCACCGGGAGCCGCACTTGAACTGCCTGGGAGCCGCGTGCAGCCGCGGTTTGGCCAACCTCTGATATATACTGTATATATATATATATATATATACAGTACTGTGCAAAAGTTTTAGGCAGGTGTGAAAAAATGCTGTAAAGTAAGAATGCTTTCAAAAATAGACATGTTAATAGTTTATATTTATCAATTAACAAAATGCAAAGTGAGTCAACAGAAGAAAAATCTACATCAAATCAATATTTGGTGTGACCACCCTTTGCCTTCAAAACAGCATCAATTCTTCTAGGTACACTTGCACACAGTTTTTGAAGGAACTCGGCAGGTAGGTTGACCCAAACATCTTGGAGAACTAACCACAGTTCTTCTGTGGATTTAGGCAGCCTCAGTTGCTTCTCTCTCTTCATGTAATCCCAGACAGACTCGATGATGTTGAGATCAGGGCTCCGTGGGGCCATACCATCACTTCCAGGACTCCTTGTTCTTCTTACGCTGAAGATAGTTCTTAATGACTTTCGCTGTATGTTTGCGGTCATTGTCATGCTGCAGAATAAATTTGGGGCCAATCAGATGCCTCCCTGATGGTATTGCATGATGGATAAGTATCTGCCTGTACTTCTCAGCATTGAGGAGACCATTAATTCTGACCAAATCCCCAACTCCATTTGCAGAAATGCCGCCCCAAACTTGCAAGGAACCTCCACCATGCTTCACTGTTGCCTGCAGACACTCATTTGTGTACCGCTCTCCAGCCCTTTGGCGAACAAACTGCCTTCTGCTACAGCCAAATATTTCAAATGCAGCCCAGTTCCTGTGTTTTCGTGCATAGTTGAGTCGCTTGGCCTTGTTTCCACGTCGGAGGTATGGCTTTTTGGCCGCAAGTCTTCCATGAAGGCCACTTCTGACCAGACTTCTCCGGACAGGAGATGGGTGTACCAGGGTCCCACTGTTTTCTGCCAATTCTGAGCTGATGGCACTGCTGGACATCTTCCGATTGCGAAGGGAAGTAAGCATGATGTGTCTTTCATCTGCTGCAGTAAGTTTCCTTGGCCGACCACTGCGTCTACGGTCCTCAACGTTGCCCGTTTCTTTGTGCTTCTTCAAAGAGCTTGGACAGCACATCTGGAAACCCATCTGCCTTGAAATTTCTGCCTGGGAGAGACCTTGCTGATGCAGTATAACTACCTTGTGTCTTGTTGCTGTGCTCAGTCTTGCCATGGTGTATGACTTTTGACAGTAAACTGTCTTCAGCAACCTCACCTTGTTAGCTGAGTTTGGCTGTTCCTCACCCAGTTTTATTCCTCCTACACAGCTGTTTCTGTTTCAGTTAATGATTGTGTTTCAACCTACATATTGAATTGATGATCATTAGCACCTGTTTGGTATAATTGTTTAATCATACACCTGACTATATGCCTACAAAATCCCTGACTTTGTGCAAGTGTACCTAGAAGAATTGATGCTGTTTTGAAGGCAAAGGGTGGTCACACCAAATATGGATTTGATTTAGATTTTCTTCTGTTCACTCACTTTGCATTTTGTTAATTGATAAATATAAACTATTAACATGTCTATTTTTGAAAGCATTCTTACTTTACAGCATTTTTTCACACCTGCCTAAAACTTTTGCACAGTACTGTATATATATATATATATATATATATATATATATATATATATATATATATATATATATATATATATATATATATATACACACATATACTTTCAAGACAGCTACATGCTTCGTTGTTATATTATTTGTGAAGTACATATTTTATTACTTTATACTTACATTTCAGGGCTGGCATATTCAGGTGCCCTCATTCTTGTGCCTTCTTTTAATCTTCTACAAAATGCCTCATCGATTCCTACCCCAGGATAAGGTGATGCACCTGTTGAAATAACATTGGAGTACAGGTAAGCTACTGATCAACTTAGAATAGGTAAGGAAAAGATTACTGTCTTACAGTGAAAATAATTGTTTACCTAAAGAGAAGATTTCCCAAAGTAACACACCAAAAGACCAGACATCGCTTTGTGTTGTATAAACTCTGTCAAAAATAGTTTCTGGAGCCATCCATTTCAAAGGAAGCCGAGCCTGTTAAAATAATGCAAAAAAATAATCTGTTGACATCTTAACTTAGTTTCTTCTAATTGTATTTTTTTTTTTTTAAATCTAACTGTAACAATCCTTTGAAATGGTTTATGAGATATGAGCACCTTATTTAGATGGATATTTATAAATTCATACAAATATGTAATAAACAACATGCTAACTATGAGACCAAACCCTTCATCTAATGAATTTGGGGATTTTTCTTTCACTTACATCTCCTTTGCGGACATAATCAGGGTCTTTGTAGACATCCCGGGCCAGTCCGAAGTCACAAATCTTCACCACATTGTTTTCTGACAGGAGTATATTGCGAGCCGCCAGGTCCCTGTGGATACACTGCAAACAGAAGAAAACATGTGCATGAGATTCCTGTCTCATATCTAAAGACACACTATCTAGTGCAGATGGAAAAAAGATGAGTCTGTACACTCAGTCAGAGGTGGGGGTCCCTCTCCCAACTAGAGGTACAACATCAACAGCACTGTTGGTTGCTAAGTGCCCTGGGGAGCTTTCTGTTTACGCTGAAGCACAAAGCCTCTTCAAATACAAACACGTGCATGTTTATCAAGTAAACAATCACAGACTGAAAAAGGGGGGCTCAAAACATTGCTAATAATCATGGAAGTCTATAACTTCATTCAGCTCAATTTGGATATTACAGACAGGCAGACAGACAGATATCAAGTACACATATCCAGACTAGTTTTCTATATAAACAGCATTTCCTTGTTCATCCAAATGTATTGGCAGTTTTCATAGTTCAAACAATTGGTTCTTTTACATATTTATTTAGTTTTTACTAAATTCTGCAAAATTGTGTAGACTCTTTTTTATTTTAATGAAAAGAGTATAAAGTAATATGAAGTTACCTTGCGTGATGACAGGAACTCCATTCCCCGGGCTACCTGGAAACTGTAGCAAATCAGGTCCTGCATTGTCAGGGGAGTCTTGCAGAGGTTTTCCGCTCCTATCAAAGAGAGGGCAGAGGAAGTGGGCATGGAATTGTTCATATTTGATGTGCAAAAACAGGGAGATCTTTCAATGCCCGCTGACAGGTCACTCCTAATATCAGGAAACAGACACTGAACCACTGGGATTTCCGACACATTGGGCTCTAAAAATACTTGGGTACTTTTATCGTACATATTTATTTATTTATTTATTACTAAGATTATTAAAATCCACAGAGAATATATTGGTACAAGAATACAAGATGGTTCTGTCAACATCAGCTACAGGAACATTGTTGCGAAAGAAAGGTTGAGCAATCAGAAATCATTTAATGGAATTTTCTCATATAAGAGGTAAATGCCAAAGCCACACTTCATTACCAAATGTATTTATGATATTGTATTCTATAAAGATTGTTTATATGATATCCTATTTACAAGCTTATTTCAGTCTAAAACAATTTCATGAATATAAAACCTTATGTTAACCTTTTGTGTTAAGATTTTTCATAATGTGTAGCTGCATATCCTACACTTTCACTTTTGATTTTTACATTAGTGTAGTGGTGCAGAGATAGGTAAAGTATGTACTTTCTCTCTCTCTCTCTCTCTCTCTCTCTCTCTCTCTCTCTCTCTCTCTCTCTCTCTCTCTCTCTCTCTTTTAAAACTGGGAACTGTTATTTTGAAAACAAACAGTACCAAGAACAACAAAAAAAACTACAAGTTACCCATGTGTTATCAAAAATAAGCAATTTGATTATTTATGTTGAAAATTACTTCAGTGTCTTTACCATTTTTTAAGCAATTCTATCTGGCATTTATATCTTCATGTTTTTACAGCTTTGCACATTTGAGTCAAAGTATAAAAATCCCAAACGTTTGTTTGTAGGGACTGTAAAACTGGGAACAATAAGCATTTACAGTAACAAAACTGCTCCTACCCTCTTCTTCTTCCAGGTCACTGAGTGATCTGTCCTCTGCAAATCCTGAGCTGCCAGAGCTCTGGCTGCTTGCAACACTGTCCAAACGATGTTTCATTTCAACACTCAGCTCGTTCATACTCTTGGTTTTTGCTTGCTTCAATCTGAGTGCTTTGCTCTGTTGTTGAACAATATAAATTCCTGTTTATTTCTGTTTTATCACTGGAGCAAAATATTAGGGGGAAAAAACTGAAGGACATCTCATTCATGCAAAAAAGTCCAAACACATTTCAGTTCTAATCTTGACAACGTGCTGTTTACCTTGTAGGGAGTATATTCCTCTCTTTTGCTTCTTAAGTAGTTTGACAGGTTGCCATTCTTGCAGCATTCTACAATCACCATCAAAGGACCTGGAATAAACAGAACAATAAAGTATATATAATGTTGTTTTTTTTATCCATTCTACATTTATAGGTTCACCCTCACAAAACAACATTGAAATATATTGAGATGGTTTTCATTTTCAAGTGTGTCTAACACTTGATGTCATGAATTGTATTAAACAGTTGTGCAGTGAATCGTTACTATAATGGTGGTTCTCACCTCCTAGTTTGGTGCACGCTCCAAGGATGTTCACTACATTGAGGTGATGCCCAATGTGGATTAGTATCTTCAGCTCTGACATCAGGGCTCTGTACTCACTTGAAGTGGCTCCCTCTGAAAAGGTGAGTAGGATAATGTTATTATAGAGTACATACAGTACAGCTATGGCCAAAAGTTTTGCATCACCTATAATTTTAGGATTGGGACATAATAAAAAATAAAAAATAAACTTTATGAACATAATTTAGATATTTTATTTAACATCATGTAATCAAAGAAACTACAAAATGATATCACAAAAGTCTACCAGAAACCATAATAGTAGTACAGAATTTCATGTTAGATTTCGAAATGTCACATTTATTAATTTGCGTCAGTATATGGAAAACTATAAAGCGCTATGTAATTCAATATTATTATTATTATTATTATTATTTGTTTATTTAGTAGACGCCTTTATCCAAGGCGACTTACAGAGACTAGGGTGTGTGAACTATGCATCAGCTGCAGTCACTTACAACAAGTCAACGTAACTTTATTCAGCATGTTTCATTCGACTTTATGAAGCAAAATGTGTTAATTCTATAGAAGGATGCAACACTTTTGGCCATAGCTGGCAACAACAACTCATAACACACTAATTCATTCTTGGAAGTCTCCCATTTACTTACCTTTCAGCATCTTTACAGCGACTGTTTTGCACGTAGTGGTTTTATCAATGCCGAAGGCTGCAGCCTCCACGACTTGACCAAACGCACCACGGCCAAGAGGCTTCCCTGAGAACAAAACACAGCAATCATTAACCACTCCAACACACCCTCTGTACTTATTAGACCAAGCATGTGCTTGTATCCCCTTAGGGCTAGGATGAAGCAGTTCATTATCCTAAACTAGAATATAATTAGTAACCAAACTTTTACAAAATGTTACTAAGTAATGTCGCTAACCCTAACCCTTACCAAAATCGCACTAAGTTCATTCCTAGATATAACTAGAATATAGGGTGCGTTCACGAGAGGCAGACTTTGCTAAGTCTGCGCAGATTCTACAAAGATTCTGAAAATTCATTGGCTACTTGCTCCGATTCTGCGTAGAATGACGAAAGTCTGCATGTTGTGAACGCACCCATAATGTTTAGATGCAGGAACAAAAAGAATCAATAGCAACAATGAAATGAATGGTCCTCTGGGCTACAACAAGCCGGGGATAGCAATCTATACATATAGCATGGTAGTACTAATAGAAATGTAGTAATGCAGTTAGACACATATTGTATTTGTTAGTAAGTTTCTTTTTGTACTATTTACAGTATATTAATTATATTTATACTCAATAATCATCCTATGAGAATGTAGAGTATGCTATATGAATGGATTAAAAAATTAAATCATGGTACAATTACTATGGCACCTACTTGAAATAACCTAAAGGGGGGGCAGTTTAAGTAGTCTTACCTAGCTTAAGTCTATCTCGGGGGAATTCCCATTTGCTGGCATCGTATGTCAGTCGCTCGCACTGCTCGTCCATAGGTACTTCATCGGGATCGACAATGATTGACAAGTAGTCTGTCTTTAGTTCCCCTCCACTGGACTGGAAGACAATGAAGTCTGGTTACATAAACTGTACGTCTTGGTATGCAATGAAAAGTCACGTTCGCTGTTGTTCAACAGGCTGATCATTCAACAGGCTGATCATTCAAAGAGCAAGAATTGACTAAGCAAATCAACCCCTAATTTTACTAGCTGTTCAAAGTATGTATGCCTGAACGCACAATTACTTTAATTTCATTTTAATAAGCCAAAGCTTGTTCAATTACTACTGAATTACGGGATCCTTAGTAAGCCATGCAAGAGCTCAGTGGTATGAAAAGAAAAAAAATGTGCCTGTTGTTTTAGACACAATGAAGAAAAAAAACACAAAGGAGCTCCAGTCAGTTTAAATCTATCATGCGGGATAACTTGCTCATGGGACAGCAATAGAACTGTTTCATTACCCTCTTTATGGTTCGGATGATGAATACTAGAAGAAGCCAGAAGAACATGGCAATCACCACGCTGCCAATAAGGATAACGAGCACCACGTTTGTCTTCTCCTCTGCACCTGTACAAAACAACATATCCACTTATTAATGACCTAGCTTCTAAATCTGTTTGACTCTAATCTGATAAATGCCTCAATACACTTATTTAGCAGCGCATATTTCTATGTTGTCACATGGAGGTTACATTTTTGATGAGTGCTTGTAAAATGGTTTGACATTCTTGAACACAAGCTAATTCATCCTCAGGGTTTTGTTCTGACCGAGTCCCGCTTTTCACCTTTCAAATTAAAATCTTGCTTTGATTTTCCAATCCACTGCTTGTAGTATCTTATTGAAAGCCACTGTAATTGACATATGTGCAGATTCAACATTTGAAATAAATACAAAAGTGAAATATAAAGACAACTGAAAACATTTAATCAAGCCTTGAGAATTTACAGGATAATGTAAATGGTAAATGGCTGTTTACAAAGAAGGTTTAAACATTTGGTCTATTAAAACATACATTTACAGCCTTATTATTTTAGCATTTGTATTTCTCCGTGGTCCTGCTTGAAGTAACTGGATTTTTTTAGAGTAAAGTATATAATATGATTATTTTCTGAACTGACAGAACTGTTAGACCTTACAATACCTTCAACTGTGAGATAGGCCTGTGTCATGTGACATCCCTGGTTATTACAGGCCATGCAGATGTATAGGCCCCTGTCTTCCTTCTTGACTCGCTGGATAGTCAGAGTTCTGTTCTGTTGTGTGAGAACAATACCTGGGAAGAAAAATACACAAAATATTCCCCACTTCATCTAAGTATGTACATCTCCAAATAAAAACAAACATTCTGCTATTGATAGTCATGCACTGGTGTACACAGATGAATATTAATTTCAATTCTTACCAGAGTCCTCTATCAGTGTCTTGTTATTTTTCATCCATGTGATGTTTGGTGTAGGTGTCCCACTGACGTTGCAGGTCAGTGCAATTGTTTCACTTATATTCACACTCTGGTCAGTCAAATTTGTCAGAACTGCTGGGGCCTGTAGATCTGAAAGAAGAACAGCATACTGTATTGTAATACATACTGAAACATTAACAAAGTACAAACTCACAGACGTTGCACTCTGATACTATATTTTTACTGTAAACACAAGTTTTATGACACTTCATAGACATTCTTTAAGATTAAAATGATACAGACACAGTAAGGCTGTGTACTTTCATTAACTCTTTGCATTCATGGAATTCAAATAAAGTTCACAAACTACTTGGACCATGTTGATGTTCCAAAATGTTTGAATTTGCATGAAGCTACGTTGGATTCATAGAAAAACCCACTGTCATTTCACCTAAAACAACTCCCAGGTCCTTACATATGAATCACTGGCTTTGTGTACATCTCCTCACCTTTCACAGAAAGTCTCTTGATGAGGCAGTGCTTCACTCCAGTGTTTATATTCTCTGCCTGGCAGATGTACACCCCCTCTTCCTGCCTGGAGATGTTCTTGAAGCTCAGCTCTAGAGTGACGTTCTCCCCTGTCAGGTGAGAGCTGGTGGCCCCACTCAGACTCTCCTCAGGAAGGCTGAGGTGTTTACATGGTAGCACGGCAAGGCCTATGTGCTGGAATGGTAAGACACTGGTTTCCATCCTGTACCACTTCAGGTTCCTGTAAGTCAGCCTGTCTGCTTTGCACTGCAGAGCAACATTGTCCCATTCTATGGGATCAGCAGGTAGCATGTTCATTTCCAGACCCCCTAAAAAGTAATAATAACACATAATGTATTTAATTTTACCAAGGATTCCCAGATGTGGTGCCACACATACCCATTCTATGTCCAATGATTCTCTGTTTCAACGATGTTTTACAGTTATATGAACTTCCACAAGGTTTACCTACAGAAATGCTAAAAATGTATCAAGTTACTGTTTCTCCAAGACAAATTTTGCACAGGGATTGAAATGGTAAGATTTGGTCATCATATTAAGTTACAGAGTCATTTCTAGCACATGCTTGAGTCTTGGAAACAGAAAACCTTGCTTTAAGTTAAACTCTCCTGCAACAGACCCTAATCAAAAAGTTACTTTTGGAGGAAATTAGGTGCTTCCTTTTAGCTAATTTGTGCATTTAAATCATGGTAGAAAAAAGAATGTTCCTTAAAATAAGCTGAAAATGTATTTTCATCTACTTCTTGTTGTTCAATTCATTTAAAGCTACCTTAGCAATTGAGAGTAACCCTATGTCAACATGTAGTTACCATTTTAGAGTGTAAATAAAATAATTGCTTTATTTAAAGATAAAACCACAGCACATAAGAACATAAGAACATAAGAACATAAAAGAGTAACCCAATGTCAACATGTAGTTAATTCAAAAGCATTTGCATAGAATTTCCATGACAAAATAACTGTATTTGAAGTAACATGACTTGTTTTAAGAAGCGTTTCCTTCGCCATTTTAGAGTGTAATTAAATTACTTTATTTAAAAGATAAAACCATAATAAAAAAAAAAAAAAAAAAAAAATAATAATAATAATAATAATAATAATAATAATAATAATAATAATAATAAATAAATAAATAAATAACATACAAAACACATGTTCCTTTCACACCAATATTTCAATAATGTTTAACAGAACCATTAAAAAGAGGTCCTTAATTTGCATACTAATTCGCTAGCTAGTATTTTACAGTATGTTAGTACATTATATTTTAACTGATACACCTTATTTAGAACATATATTTAGGTATTTCATCTATATACATGTTCACTCTTAATAAATTATTACCTGGTCACATACAAAGTTCAGTTTCAGTCCTAGAAAAATGTTAGTGATGCCTGCCACTGGCGCTGTTAACAGAGGTTTAACTGTGTGTAATTACACAGGACTAGAGTTTCAAAGTTCAGCACTGTCCTGCACTCCCTTGACACACCATGAGATTACTTTAATGAGACGCTGCAGCCGAGACGACGGGCTTACTTGTTACATGAAAGAAGATCACCCTCTCATCTTGTCCAACTTTGTTAGTGGCCAAACATCTGTACATAGCAGGAGCATTTGCTGTCTGAATCTTCAGTGTGCTCACTGTCTGCAGGCAAGGAACAGAAAAAAAAATCCTCAGCCACATGAATCTTCTTGGGAAGAAATTAATCTGCTTAAATATGTGTATGCATTCAAGATCATTGCATCAGAATTGTGTGGAACTACATATAAGCACAGAAATATCACACAAAAGATAAGCAATTTCGTAAAAAACTGAGAAAAACAGACCCTGGTGGCTCATTCAGGGGTTCAGGAATATCATGACCCCCTTTTTTTTAAATCTATAAAGTAGACATGTTTTGGTAAAAGCTTCTTATTTTACCTCAGAAAACTATTAGTTTTGAGTTTGATATCCCAATTCTAAAACATGTCCTTCAATTTGGACTTGATAGTTCAGGGATTAACCTTTAAACACCATACGGAGTAAAAAATAAAATTCTTACACATTTTACAAAACACTTGAAGTTGATAGACACGATGTTGCATGCATTCATAAGTTTTCTTTTCATAACATAACATCGCCATAAAACTCTATTACATTATATTACACTATAAACTGCCAAAACAATTTATAAGCACTGTACAATAATCATTTACAAATGCTTTGCCAATACTTGATATTACAAATTAAATGAAAAACATTCAACCTAAAAGTCTTTCTTAAGTTGAAACATTTGTCATTGAAGTTTACTTTAGTAGAAATACATACATCACATCACTTAACTAGAACAGCATGGAGTATTATCAGTGTGGACTAAAAGAGCAGACCTGCTTTAGTAGTATAACTCACCTTAGCCACTCCATCTATTATATCTGTCCGGGTCACAAGGCTGTCAATCGGATTCTTGCCTGTATCATTTGTGATGTCCCGCCAGTCTTTACACTCATAGAATTTGAACGGTGTTCGATAAACTCCTTGACTATTAACCAAAAGAATACAAATTATTTTAGTGATGAACTTAAAATATCTATCAAACATACAGTAAAAAAAAAAAAATAGAAAAATGTGTTTCTCTCTGCCTGTCGGATTATTAGAAGGAAGTGGCTGTTTTGGGAAGTAAAATGTTAATTTACGCTAAAAGAGATTTTCAACAGATGTCAATGTACTTTAGAGGAAGGCAAAGAGACAGAGAAATCTTAAATACTTTCCTAGGGAAGGTGGGCCCAGACTACAACAATCGGCGAGGCACAGGAAGCAGCTAGTAGTGGAAGCCAGTGGACAAAAACAACAACAGGAAAGCAGAATGCTCGGGACTGTCATGAAGGAAGTTGGGCCCTGTGTTTGGCCAAGATAAGGCCTGCCTCATGGGCTCTCAGCAGAGCATCTGTCTCTCACTCACTACATTAATCAGAGTGCTTCCGCTGGGATGGCTGCAGAGATAACAGCTAGCTTGTAGAGTCAATCAGTGCATAGCACAAAGCATGTTGGCGTACAGACTGACAATATACAGGGTGGGTACTTTGCCACTTTCTGGTAGAAAAAAGTAACCATCAAGTATTGTGTAAGTGTTATTGTTTTAACTGATTCATATTGTATTGTGCCTAATGAATACAATGATGCTGTCATGTCCCAGAAATCCACTGCATAGAGTGCAGATCTAAACTCGAATGTTTCTGAGGAAGTACACTGAAGTTGTGAAGCATTTTCGTACAAATTAATTTCATACTCACGGGTCGTTTAAGGGGCAGTTCTCTTGTGATATCCACTGCCACTTCATCTTTACTGGGGATGGAACCCCGCGAGCTGTGCATCTGAGGGTCAGGCTGCTGCCGTACTGGTAGAAATCAGTGTCATGAGCCACTTCCTTCTCATAGATGTGTGGAGAAACTGGATTGGGCATAACAGAGCATTAAAATGTATGAGAAAATCCACATTTTCAGTCACTATATGTAAACAAAACTTTGTGAACAGTAAATCCTACCGTTCACCACAAGCTGAAATGTGCGGCTGTGCTCCTCTTTGGTAGCTGGGTTCCTGAGCACAGCAGTGTAATTCCCAGCATCCCTCTCAGTAACATCATGGATAGTCAATGTGTAACCACTGCTTTTAATCCTGTACCGTGGTTCGTCTCTGTAAACTGACATCCCATTCTTATACCTGAAGGATAAGAAAAACAAAGATTTGTTGAGCAAACTGTGTATGTGTTTCCCCAATTGCTAATCATACACTGTTGTGTTTTCTTTAATATATATGTTATCTGAATGTCTGGTTAAGGTACCTTACCATTTCACTTCTGGCAGAGGATAGGCAGTAAAATTGACTGGTATTCTTACGAGACGATCTCCCAGCTTTGCCTCAATGATAGAGACAGAATTATAATCAATAGAGATGAAAGGCTTTGCTGGAGAAACAGAAAAATAAAAGTTTGCTGTCACAATACAGACACTCACACAACAGGCAGATCAGGCTAACCAGGTGAACAAGTGCCGATTTGTAATATGGTACTTGATGAGAAATAAAAAATAAAAAACTCACCGTAAACTTTCAAGGTAGTTTTGTTTGTCTTTTCCATGCGTCCACTCGATGCGGTGCAAATATAATCCCCAGTGTCGCTCAACGTTACGTTCAGAACAGTTAGGGTGCTTGACAGTTCTAAAACCTTCAATGATTTTTTCTTATTGGTGTCACTTACTGATCGGTTCTCCTGTATCAGAGAAGAGGTTACATGTGTAAAGCAATGTTATACAGCAGGTAATGTTTAAAGTAATCGCTGAATGTATGAGCTCAAACATGCGCAGCTTTTAGTGAAAACAGCCCTGTATACTAAGATATCACTTTCTTTAAATTATGGGGCTAGTGTGAAGCAAATGCATATATTAACAAAATATAAAACACAGGGTCAATGATGAAACAGTAGTTTGGTTATATCATTGGCACAAGACTTAAAAATTGCAAACTTGTCTTGAATGCCACAGGTTCTGTTAGCTTTGAAGTTTGGCAAGGCATACATCATTTTATTAATTTACTTTATTAAAGTCTGGATTGGATTTACAAAAATTGAACAATGTGCAGCTTTCTTTTTTTGTCTTTCAAATATGTTTCTAGTACCGCCCTGGACTTTTGGTACAAATGTATAATAAATTAATCTATTAAATACAATACACAGAATGCAAATAAATGTTGAGTACATAAAGTCAGAACAAGAAAATAAAGAAGTCCCCCCACCCCTCTTTTTATATATAAAAATATATTGTAACAAAAAGGCAACAGTCTGGAACATGCGCCAGTATTTACCTTTGAAGCTGGATATTTCCATTTAAAGTCGATCCCCACATTAAATTCTGTTTTAGCAGTGCAGTTTAACACCAACTTATCTCCTACTGCTAACTCCACCTGGTGTTGAGGGGTCACAGAGAGCTCGTGAATCTTGTACCCTACAGGAAGGAAATGCATGTGCAGATAAGGAATCGTGTTAAATGGGGTACTAAAAGACGCTCTACTCTTCAGTACATATGATGTTAAATAAATGTTTGCCTGCATACTGTAAACTACTTTATTTAAGTATAACCAATGTTTAATTGATTGTATTGTTCTAGAAAAAAAGAAGAAAAAGGCACTTATATTCCAGATTAATATATATTTTATATGCATTCCTCCTTTCAGGATTGTAGCCTTTAGACTGGTTCCTATGGCACCAAGCACCCTGTCAGAAGCAGATAATGAGATACATATATGCTTCTTACTAAGGAAACACACAACATTACATTCAAAGTGATCCTCTGTAAACCCGAACGGGTTCAATTAGGAACCTAATAAGAACCATGTTTTTTGCATTCCTGTATACCAAACAACAAAATTGAGTGATGCCCCTAATAAATCATGGCAAACAAATTAAGCAAGGCAAACAAACCGAATTTCATAAGTAAAGGCGGCCAATAGTGAAGATGCAGTATTGCATTGTCACCCTAAATCTGAATAACCTGACTTGCTTTTCCTTCAGATGTGTCAGTGAAGAAAAATAATGCACTGCTTACCAACAACTGTAAGCATGTATAATTGGGACTGGTAAATTTCACTTTCTATTGTCGTTTGACAAAACACCATCCCTGCATAGCTGATTAAGTAACTGGGAATAATGAATCCTCTTCGGCTATCCCAGTAAATGGTTTTCCCATCAGGAACAAACACTTTTCCAGGGTATTTCTGAAGAAAAGAAACAGACAGATTAACAATGTTTCCTACCTTCTGATTAGATAATTGAGTAATTTCATTTTCTTTTCCAAAATGAAAGCCCATTACATATCTGTTTATCCTGGCTTGATAATAATATGCAACTGTAAGGTGAAACCAATGTATGCACTTCTATTAGGTTAACAAATATGAATATGGGATAAGCCACAGCTTAATTTATAGAGCATTTTACAGCAGGGGAATTAGCTGGATAGCATAAACCACCAAATAGGTGGGATTCCCCTTTGTGTAAAATGCTCTAAACAATTTTGCTGTGGGTTATCTCATTAGAGTACAGGTCAAATCGTCCCCTAAGACGTCAAAAATTATGGACTAGATATTCAAAGATTGCATTGCATGTCTGTGAAATTCAAAAGAGTTGACCGTAAATTGCTAATATTGCAAGGCTGCGGAAATGAATACATTTAAATGAATCTAAACAGCAAATAAATCACAACTCAGATTATACCCAACTGATGCAGGTGTATCTGGTTATGAAGTGAGACAATGGCTCAAAGTGTTCAAAAGCACAGAGAGGACAACTTTACTGAAGAGGCGATTATAATAGCTAACAATAAAGGAAAAAAAACAAAAGATATGATTTGGCACTAAACAATGAAAAACATATTTTAAAAAAAACTATGTGATCACTCTGTCACTATAGTCTACAAATTAAAAATAATTAGCATTATATGAGTTTTCATATTTTTTTAATACAATAAAATGCTTCCAAACCAAGACAAACCAGTCCAGACGGGGCAATAAATCAATGAGAAACGTCTAATTATACTACATGATTAAAGAACTATGAACTCATATAATATTAATGATTTTTAGTATATAGAGGCTGAGTAATCGTGTGATAGTTTTTAAGACATTTCACACTGTTTTGGTGCCCCGTCTGGGCAGTTTCGTCTTCACCCAGCTTTCATCCACTCCCCAGATAATGTAAATGCTGTTTCAACTGTTCCATGGGGTATACATGATATTAAAAAAAAGATATTGTGATTTGTAATTTGAGTTAAAGAGCCAATCACTTCAACAGAGAAAGGGTTTCCCAAACAATTGCCATAGAGGTTGACAGCACTCTGGGTACATCTACCAACAGTATAACATTTTAGCTTGTTTGCAAATTAGTTAAGTGAAGTCAAACACATGCAACACATTTTTCCAAAACATTGTGATTTGCGGAAAACATGTTTTTTGAATTTCATACTTGTAGGTGGACTCGCATAACTATAATTTCTCCTTCTCTCCCACAACCCCCGTTTTAAATTTCACTCACAGCCACAACTTTTTTCTCAAGGCAGAATTGAGGGGGAATAAATCCTGCAACTGCCCTTGCAAAACTTGCATCTCTTTTGAATATCTGGCCCTATAAGTTCTACCGAAGAACAAATATGAATTTGTTTCCTAAGGTTATATATATATATATATATATATATATATATATATATATATATATATAGATAGATAGATAGATAGATAGATAGATAGATAGATAGATATTAGTGCTGGGACAAACATGTTTGGATATTCGCTCATAATTTAAATATTTGTTTGTATATTTGTTTATTTTCATAAAGTAATAAAAGCCATTATATTGCTCAGAACGCAGGCAGAGACAGCATAGTGTGTGTACCTTTATTTTACAACAAGACGCTACAACATGTACAAAAATATACCAGGAGTAAAGAATACGTTGTGTAGGCCTTACTTTACCCCAGTGAATTAACTACAAAACAAAGGATGCCAAATAGCAGTTCAAGTTAAACTTTGTTTTGTTTATTCCTGAAATAAATAGTACATAAAGTTGACACCGCATTTTATTTAATTTTTTTACTTTTTTTCATTCTTTGCCAATGCCGTTTCTTCACAGTAAACAGTGGCCAAAGGCACGTTTTCATAAAGTAATAACATGAGGCTTACCTGTGCCTTTTTGTAGCTGAACAAGCAAACGAAAAATTAAATTTAACTTTAAATACTTCAAATAAAACAAACATGGAAATGGCGTTGTAAAAGAAGGGGGAAAAAAACTCACGTTTTTGGTTCTCGTTTATTACATTCCACATAACAGAAAGTCTGACTAAAACAGCACAACGTGTTTTCCTTCCACAGAGATCACTATGTGTGCATGAGCATAATCTGGTTTCTTTTTGATCCTGTGTTTTATATATATATATATATATATATATATATATATATTAATCTCATATATGACATGGAGCTCTTTTTCATTTACCATTTTTTAAACTGTCGCTCAACTTCTGGTAAGGCGGTAAAGAAATGTAAGGTATTTCTGTCATTTCTAACGAATATGAACATTTGATTTTTGTAGTCGAATACAAGTAAAAAAAATATTTGTTCGGATATTCAGATATATGTCCCAGCACTAATATATATATATATATATATATATATAGTTTCTAGATGTGGAGGGTTGTATAACCTTGTATTCCAGTCTGCAGTAAAGTCTGGTAAAGGAAATATACAAAATGTCCTCTTACCGTATGTAATGTCACATTGAGATATTCTACAGATCCTAAACATGGTACAACCACTGGTGTATTTTCCTCTATATACACAGCCTCAAAAATGGAAGAACTGACAAACGGTGCTCTGTAGTCTGAAAGAAACAGAAATAAATAACATATACTGTATATTCAAACCTACAGCAATAAAACAAACAAAAACAAATTTATACGATACAATACAGTTTGCTTTTATATAGTACTCTTCATGCTGAGCATCCCAGGGTGCTTCAAATAAAAAAAAAAATTAAAAAAAGAAAAAAACTATTGGCCAACCAAGCCAGCTAAAAATGAAGCTAACTCAAACAAATATGTTTTTAAAATTAGATTCAGAAGATTAGACTGGCAGCATTCCTAATATGACTTGGGATGACTAAAGGCCCTTGTCCCACCTAATTTTAGATGACTTCTAGGAATTACTAACAGTTCAGCATTCACTGATCTCAAGGTGCAACTAGGAACATAAGGTGCCAACAGTTCCTGTAAATATAAAGACTCAAAACCACGAAGGTCCTTATAAGTAGTAAGAAGAATTTTAAAATCAATCCTGAATTTAGGAAGCCAGTGTATTGATTTAAGAACCGGAGTAATGTGTTGTGAACGACGCGTGCGAGCCAGCGCTGTGGCTGCTGCATTTTGAACCAGTTGAAGCCGACGTAATTTAGAATCGGAAATAACCGATCACAAAGCATAACTGTAATCTAACTGAGAAATAACAAAAGCACGAACCCACATCTCAGCATCATATAGAATGGATATCAATTTGGCAATGTTCCTTAAATGATAAAATGAGGCCTTCTTAACTGAGCTACTGTGGGTATCCAAACACAGTTCTGAATCCATAGTCCTAAGTCTTTTACAGTATTGGATGAAGTCAAATGATTACCATCAAAGAAGATTTCAATACAGGGGGGATTTAACTAAACTGTGTCATGAGCCCACTAATAGCACTGCTGTCTTATTAGAATGTGTTTTTAGATCATTTACAGCCATCCATGATTGAATTCCGCTTAGCCACCGAGATAACACAGAGACCACCATATCTGGTTTAGTAAAAAAATAACAATATATGCACAATGCATTTACAATATAACAAAAACTATAGCTAATACATTCCTATAAATAAAAATAGTATTTAAATGTTATATAAAACAAAAACAATGCTGTTCATGTTCAGGTAGGTTTAATCCAAGAAGAGTTAGTATACCGATTGTATGAAGATAATGCACTTTGAGATCCTTCTGCAATGGCCAGTAATAACATATTAAAAACATATTAATATTTCTGAGGCAAGGATACCACAATCATGAAATTGACCCAATTATTTTCATTATGAAGCCAGTTCAGTTGGTAAGACAGAAGGAAGTGCTGCAGGCACAGTTTTACTGCGTTCAATTGGAAGCTGAAAAACAGGAATCTAGTAGAGGTTGAGCTCAGCATGAGGTAGCCTTTCATGTGGCTGAACTGCCCTGCCCATGGCTGTAAGATGCTCATTTATACAGGCACTGATAAGGGTCTCCTGAGGGTTACACTGAAGAGAGCTTTCAGCAGGATCAGGCAATCAAACAAGCAGTCATGGAGGAAGTCCATTTGAGGTCAACAAAAACTTAATCATTTAATTGGCATATGTTAACTGAATATTATCTACCTACTCTCACTGAATGATTGGATTTGTAAAAAAAACAAAAAAACTCAAAGACTCCAAATCAAATTTTGCCTTTTGCTGTTATTCAGCACAGTGATTTTAGTGCCCTACTCTCCTATAAACATGTGTTGCTTCTTGTTCTGTAACACACTGGTTTACCAAGGAAACAATTACAAAAAATAGAACATCTAACGTAATAAAAGCAAAGTCTAAGTAACTTTTGAAACACATATTCATTATAGTTAATATTTATTATTGTTAATTATAGTTAAATATTAGTGCTGATATCAGTTGAGTTTTTTTGTTTATTTGTTCAGGACATCAAATCTACAACACTAGCTATACTAGAACAGCCAACTGGAACACTAACTTTCTTTCAGATATTAACAATATTTGAGATCACAAATAACCTGCAAACCTTTTTTATATTAGTTTGGTTGGAATTAATGTTGCTAAACATATAATATAAAGATGACATAAAGAAGTCTACCTTGGATAAAGACATAGACGCTAGCAGATGTTTTCCCATCTTCAACAGGTAAATCTCTATAGGAACACCTGTAATCTCCAGTGTCATTGGCAACAGCTTTGGTCAGAACAAGCTTCTTGCAGAAGAGACCTGATCCGCTACAGTCAGTCACTGATATCCTGCGTTCGAAACTGCTCCTATTCCTGGGCCACGTCCAGTCCAAAAATTGATGCCCCCTTATTAAAAAAAAAAATGAATCAAACACTATCTTAACACAACACTTTTGTTATTCAGAAATATCTAACAAGAGGACAACATATGAGGATGGTATCTTCTCAGTTACTATAAATATTCACTGATTTCACAAGCTCTACAGTGTCCTGCATGCATGGCACAATCATTACGCTGGACAACCTACTACTTTATCTCACACATACATGATAAGGTTTTTAAGGTTAAAAGCTTTGTGATTTTTCTTTTACAAAGAAACTTCAACAATCCAATGAATACTATGCCTTTCTCATTAGCTAAATTCAGCTTCAAAAATGTCATAGCCATTCTCACTGCTACTCTACACAATACCCATAATGAGCTATATGGGATAGAAATAATGCTGAAACATGTTTTGAGAGTTTTTTAAACCTTTTCTCTTGACAAGTGAAACAGTTCCTGCAACTTGTTTCCAGCCTTATCTCAAACACCTCGCCCATAACAGATTATCTATTTCCCATGCTTACTGTATCCAAGAACACACATGGTTAGTTAACAGATGAAAAATGCAACCAGTTAACCCAACGTAAACATTATGGTCCACTTTCAAAGATGTAGTAATCTAATTCACCACATTATTTTACACTAGAACTTATAACAGTGCACCCAAGTCCACAGTAAACTAGTCAACTACTGTAGTTTTAAATCAAATAATAATACTCCAATGCCCCCATACCTGCAGGTAAGTTCTAAAGTGTCGTTGGCATTTACTTTGTGTACCTTGTCTTGGATACTAAGGCTTGGTGGATCAGGGATATATTTCAGATTTATTCCTGAAAAAACAAAAACAAAAACACATCACACATCAGGGAACAAGCAATGTCATTACAAATTGTGATTATTTACCTAGTTTTGGGAGTCAACGTATAACATGAAGTCCCTATTCATTTTTGATCTGATGTCAAGTTATTTTCTGGTGTAGCAACAAATCTTCCCGTTCTGTCATAACAGGAAGAGAAGGCAGATGGCCCCACATTAATTCAATGGCTTTGTATTTTTCTGAAATTGGGGTGGAGTTCCTGTTTTGTGATGTTGCCAAGTGCAAGAACTTCAAAAAGGATATGGAGCATTGAAACAGTAGACCTTCAACTGATGATGTTTGCCCCTTGGGAAATAGGCAGGTATTTTCTGTTCAACAGTATTGAAAAACTGGTCATATATAATAGGTAACAGTGATTACAAAGTAATTTATAAGTAAATGATATATTATTCCCAATGTTTCTCAGAAATCAAATGTATAAAAGGTTAATTTGAGGATTTAGGTTACATTTGCTAATTAATGCCTGATAACAAAGCATTGACAGAAATGCACACGTATTGAGCATGCAAGAACACTAAAAATAAATATTTGAAAACTCTTATTAATTTGTAAATTCTCAGGATTTGTCTTTGGATGAAGTTAAACTCAAAACTGTATTGCTCACTGCTTACAAAACAGGACTTATTGAGAAGAAAAACAGTGCAGTTAATGTAGTAGTAAGTTCACAGCCAGTCTAAACAATGACTAGACCCATAATCTCATTCAACTTTAAACTTCAGAAACCACTTCTGGTGCAAGACTGTGAAGAGTTACTTCAGGACCACTGTTCACAGAAAGTTCCAGCTATCACACTTCCCACTCGCCAGTACACCCTAATCACCCATAACTAATACGAAGAGAATAGAAGAAATCCTTCCATGTATTGACTGGTTTCTTACAAATTGTGGCAGACTTAGCGTCTGGCTATTTTTGCAGAGTGTCACTTACCGACAATAATGAACAAATCTACCTTTAACCGAAGAATGTTAAAACTTTTTAAATTCTCAGTTTAAAAAAAGAAAACAATAAAGAATCTGTAATGACTATCACAGCAAACAGCAAACTGTTTAAGTGATAAATGTATTTATAATATTCCCATCGTGCTAATTAAGTAAAATAAAACACAAAGAAATGTAAAGTATTGTAGTTTTTTGAGTACACAGTACATGACAGCCTGCTATATTTTGGGGGATATGGTATATCTCCTATGTTCATCAAACTATTACTTTTCAATAAAAAATAATGTTTTATTTGTTTCCGCTACTGTAGGTAAACAACAGTTTGTGTTGAGACAACATTTTTTTTTTGTATATTTCAGAATTAGTTATTTTATCCTTAACTTATGTTGTTTCCATTCAGAAAGAAGTGTTTTTAAAATCTTTTTTTTTTTTTTTGTCAACACATTTGCTTTTAAAGTGTAAACTATTAGTAAGTGTTTCCTAAGTTCCAATGAGATAACATATTACACTCACACTGCACTGCTGTATGTATAGTATATGTTTAATGGTTAACAATAACACGGCCTCCCTTCCTGTAGTCGCTGAGCAGGTAATCCCCGATTTCTCAGTAAAAGTCATCAGTGTTTACTCAGCCATAAAAACAGGTTTTTTTTTTCTGCTGTTCTAAAACAATATCTCATTCTTTACTACAAGATTTGTTATCATTTAACATTCTTAAACAATGACTGTGGCTATTTGGTGTAGCATCCGAATAGTGTCTTCATGATGCTGCGCATTTTATAGAAATATTCTAACCCTAATAACATGTTAATTTATGCAGTCGCATGATGATAAATATATAATAGTTACACTAAAGTACAAAAAGGTGTTGTTTTTTTTTTGTATTCTGAAAATCCACTTTACCAAATAAATACAGCTGCATAAGTCCAAATCATATCCTGTTTCAAAGTAGTTTACTCATAAATCGAAGGCGTGGTTTTATGCATTTTGTTTGAAACATACCTGTAATTGCATATTAAGTACTATAGGCTACATTTGTATTTACCCTTCTGTTTAATGTTAATGTCAACTGGGCTCGTTTTAAAACATATATATATATATATATATATATATATATATATATATATATATATATATATATATATATATATATATATATATATTATTTTGCTATACCAATATGAAATTTGACAATTACTAATTTAATTTTTCTAACAATATATATATATATATATATATATATATATATATATATATATATATATATATATATATATATATATATATATATATATATAGCTTTAGTACAGTTTCTTACCTGTCACCGGATTGACTTCAAGAAGAATGTACACGAAGGAAACGACCACGAATATCTTTGTCATTATGTAATCCAAAATAGAGTGGAATCCCAGCATCAAGATGGCCAGATAGCCTATACAAGCAGTTATTTAGTTTCCAATGATCTTATTACAAGGGCATCTCCATTTAAATATGAGGAATTCCTCACAACAGTAGCCCACTCAAACACTGAAGATGCTTTAAGAGGTCAGTAGCGCCTGTCAGAATCAGTGCCTCGTTATAAAGACCAGGAACACATGCATCCGTTTGAACCTGCTTACAACTTTCTGGCTTCTGGAGCTTGTGGTACACTGTCTGAACTAGGGCAGAGATTCATCTCCTACTGGAAATGAGCAGAGGAGGAGCCTGAACAGCTGGCGTGCCGACCTTAAGTGTCGTCACAGAACACAACCCGCAGGTCTGGTAGCCGTTACTTTGCAGAATAATGATAACGAATAGTAGCATTTCTTTTGTTATGTCTTATAATTAATTTCATTCACATAGGGGACATAAAAAAGTTAATTTTATGAAGAACTCCAACACACTAGACTTCATGATGAACAGGCTGCAGTGGTTCCTCATGTAGCTTTTTGTCACACGTGGTCTGTATTTCACCCTATTCACATAAAAAGTTATAACGGCTTGTAAGATACACCAGAAATACTTAGAGAACAGCACAAAGTAATGGTACCTGAAAATGGCAATTTATAATATTTTCTGTTTTACCTTTCAGTATTTTTTCACAGCTTTATTTTCTGTTTTTTTTTTTTCTGCTTCATTATAGATAACTGGTTTGGCCAGTCAAGTAAAATGTAATATATGTAAGGCTGTCATAAGCAGTATGAAATTCATTAACAAATTACCGCTTTTCTTATGACTTCCAGGCTGTCTCTCAGGTCAAATTCCTTCATTGGAATTAATGTTTAACCACTATGCAGGTCGAGTACTTATTGCCCCTGGAAGGAGGCAACCATTTCTGGTTGCGGAAGGTGATATGGGAGAGTTCTTAACATGTGAGGGTTTGTCAGTTTTCACCAAAGGGCTAGGTCTTCAAACAACACCTGTCCCCAAGAAATTGCGCTAAAACCATATGATCCCAATTCACATATACATAGATTCAATAATAATAATAATAATAATAATAATAATAATAATAATAATAATAATAATAATTCATTTTGATGATAAATGCCTAATTTATAATACATTGCCCTGCCCTAAAATGGGGGTGAGGGGTAATTTGCTGGCAACTTTGGTGGTAGGTTTTTTGTTTGTTTTTTTAATTTAGTAGTCGCCAATTTTTTTTATTATTTTTTCCCAATTTAGAATGTCTAATTATTTTTAGGCTCAGCTCACCGCTACCACCCCTGCGCTGACTCGGGAGGAGCGAAGATGAACACACGCTGTCCTCCGAAACATGTGCCGTCAGCCACCCGCTTCTTTACACACTGCAGGCTCACCATGCAGCCACCTCAGAGCTACAGCGCCAAAGGACAACGCAGCTCTGGGCAGCTTACAGGCAAGCCTGCAGGCACCCTGCCAGACCACAGGGGTCGTTGGTGCGCGGTGAGGACACCCTGGCCGACTTAAGATCCCCACCCCACCCCGAGCAGCGCCCGGCCAATAGTGCACCGCCTCCGGTCGGCAATGGAATAGCCTGGACTCGAACCGGCGATGTCCAGGCTATAGGGCGCATCCTGCACTCCACGCGGAATGCCTTTACCGGATGTGCCACTCGGGTAAATCTAATCATCTTAAATAAGAACTGGGATCTGGAGATTTGATAGACCAAGAACTGTAAAGTCCTTGATGTGCACTTAACAATGGTTTCTTTTTTTATCATACTGTACTTTCTAAATAATCTGTATTGGCCATAAGATAAAATAAAGGATGGGTTTCAAATGACTATAAGCCATAGGCATTCTTTTTGTTGATGTATCGGAATCCTAATAATGGACTGTTTTTCCTAAAAGCTTTGACTAATGCAGTGCAGCCTAATTTGGGACACCCCACCCCCACGTTCCTGTCTTCCAGGACAAATGCAACACTTACTGGTAGTGGGGAAGGATATGAGTAGCATTAAAAGAGATCCCTCTGCGATCCTCATTCTACCATTGGCATTGTTGAAAGAACTGATTAATCAGTAGGATTTTGTTTCCTTACATGTTCATGAAAAGTAATAAGCTCTTATTCCATGGTTTCTGTGCTATTTCCCCTTGCTTGCTAGCATGTTTGCTCTCAAACTATTTCTTAGCACTGGAACTTCAAAGCAAGAAACTAAAGTAACAACTGGTGTCCATAACTATCGATATCCTCTATTAATTTCAATATTCTTTCCATGAGTAGCATGCAATAAATGCTTATTTTGCTTAAATGTTTCAACACTGGGGGGGTTGGAAATGGGCAATTGAAAGTTAATTAAGTATTTAATTAATTGTGGTAGTATATTCAGACAGCTAAATGACTGAGTATCTGAAACTATAAGATTGTCTATACTTATGGGGACCAGGTAGATTCCCTGTATGAAATGAAAAAACAGCAAATTCATAATATGTTGCTGAGAGGGTTAAGAAGAGTTTTTTAAATGACTTCTCAAATGCATACTTTAGCTCCATAGACTTTAAATTATTATTATTTATTTCTTAGCAGACGGCCTTATCCAGGGCGACTTACAATTGTTACAAGATATCACATTATTTTTACAGACAATTACCCATTTATACAGTTGGGTTTTTACTGGAGCAATCTAGGTAAAGTACCTTGCTCAAGGGTACAGCAGCAGTGTCCCCCACCTGGGAATGAACCCACAACCCTCTGGTCAAGAGTCCAGAGCCCTAACCACTACTCCACACTGCTATAAGTGTAAAAAGTTGTCAGGATGTTAACAACGAAAAGAAAAATTACAGGTACATTATTTAAACAGTTGTAGCAACACACTATATTTTTTGGAATCCCGCTTCTTACTCTAAGAGTAATGCTGCAAATATGTAGATCCATTACATCCATTTTAGACAACTATAGAAGTAGTAAGAATGCACAAAAGAATAACATTTTAATGCACTATTTTCGTAAACAAAATCATATTACTCCCCCACGCATCTCCACCTTTTTCTCGATGTATTCCAAACAAAACCTTGTCAATTGCCAATGAAAATCTCCCCTATCCCAAGTCAACTAAATTTGTCAGAATGGCAGAGCTCAGTTTGTTGCCGATACAAAGCAAACAACCTAACTTTGCCTTTGTAATTATCTTTGATACGCTAAACTCTGCAATCACACTTTGAACAAATTGTTTTTTCATTCCCTCAGGATGATAAAATGTTCTGTTTTTATGGTGTCATAATGGATCCATTTTAATGATGTATTATTTGTGAGGTAGTGTATCTGGTATTATGGCAAATTATTTAAATATTTAAATGAAATTAGGTACAGGGTCCCTGAGTGGCTCACTTGGTAAAGACACAACTCTGTGATATGCAGAGTTAGGAGAGTGCAGATTCACATTCTTGGCTATGCAAAGTTGTGTCTTCAGTGGGGATTCATTGTGGAATGGCAGGTACACTACTGACCAACTCTGGAGAGCTCAAAGTGGACACATGCTGGACTCGCCTTTGTCCTCCAGGGGTCGGTAGCTCGGCTACATCTGCTGTTGCTCACGGGTACAACAGCAGTGTCCCCCCACCTGGGATGGAACCCACACCCCTCTGGTCAAGAGTCCAGAGCCCTAACCACTACTCCACACTGCTGCCCTTATAGTCTTTGGAAGCATATTATTCAAATAAATAGTCTTGAATAGAAACAAAACCTGGTAATGTTTATATTTTTGTCAACTTTAGAAACATTGGAACCTTCTGTTTTCACTATATGAATAGCAAAATAAAAAGCAGTTGCTACCTTGGCAAGATGATTTGATCACATGCCATGTTTGGTTCAATGATGTTTATACTCTCTCATTTACTACTGTTTATGAACTTTACTAAATGATTGAAGTCAAATGTATTTACCTTCCTCTTGCAGCTCAGAATACACTTAGATAATACATTTGGCTCCTTGAAGAACACACATTTCAGCTGAGCCATCCACCATTTGTAGAAAACAGGTTATGTTTCTTTTTTAGGTCAGTCCAAAATTCCAGTAGCCTGCTCTTGTTGTGTTTCCTTTTAGCTCCCAAACAGCCACACACACACACACACACACACACACACACACACACACACACACACACACACACACACACACACACACACACACACACACACATACACCTCTTATCTATGTCTGTATCTCAATGGAAATGTAATATGTGTATACCATTAACTTACGTGGTCTATAAAATTCTTCAGTACAGACTTTTTGATGTATGAATATAAATATGTCCTAATACTATATCATATGTAAATATATTTTTTGTAACAAAGTATTCTGTTCTGCCGCTCATATTGAAGAAATTTAAATGAAGTGAACTGAGCAGTCGTGTTCAGTCCATGAGAGTGTGTTGTGATGTCACTCTTCTAATGCAAATCACTTTTCTAATGTCAATCACTGTACGGGTTTGATAAGGGAATTAGCAGGATAACAACTGGTAAAATGTACAGAAACACAAGTAGCCAGAACATAAATATATCACACAGCACTCTTTAGCTCACTTTGCCTGGTCTCTCCCCTTCTTCCTTTAGGATAGTTAACCTGAACACCTAGTTGGGCCATTAGGCTTCATACTGTATTCTCCTGGTCTGGTTTATATTTCACAGTCAGAGACAGTGTTACACAATTTAGTATCCATATTATAAATCACATATAAGAAATCAACCAATCACGGTAAAGCACTGGGCAAAATTCCAGTACATCTTATCCTGTGTACAGGTGTCATCCTGTGCATTGAACACCCCACCTAATTCCAATGTTCAAAAATCAAAACAAAATTAAACAAAAAAAAACACTAACCTGTTGCCTTTGGTAACCCATTACTTTCTTTCTTTAAATTTTCTTTAAATTTTGATGATCTTCAGGATCCTTTAATGCTACTGGTGCAAGCTTCTCTGTTTTTAATAAATAGTCTGACCACGACACTGCACCTGTAGGCCTACACACATTATCCAGGGACTGGCAGTTGATTCTGGACTGAACCATTTGTTATTTTACAAAACTAAAAATATTTTTGTTTTAAAGCTACATCTGAGTACAATCTTCACTTCTGTGATTTATAATTAATATGTCATGTATAAGGTTTCTCTTACTATATATAAAAATGACATTTCAAAGTTGTGAAGATTATTACTTTGAAAAGACATCGAGCCAAGCAAATTACATGGATGACATGAAAAAATAAGCCAGGTTTTGTTGCGCCTTGGCCATTTGAGTAAACATGCTCGTAAATCAATGTTGCTGTTTAAATATATGGAACATCATGTGTCTGATTTATGGTGCTTGTTTTGAGTTATGAACGTGTGAAGAGCTATCCTGGTGACAGAACCTTGGCAAAGGCATGAACGATTGCTCAATAGCTGCCGGTTTAACATTTTATTTGATGCGTTCCTTTTATTAGATTTGCAGTAATAACTAACTTGTATCATTTGCTGCCAACATAAGTCATTAGCGTTAATCACTGCAATGCCACCCAAGTTAAAATCTTTTCATTTTCGATCAAATCGCTGAGACTATTGATATAGCTCTCTACACTGGTATGGCTTCTCTAGGCCAACAATGATGAACTATTTACATAACGTAGTGAGGAAATAAAGGACAATGCAACAAAAATATTCATTTGTTTTTTTTTTATGTATGTCTAATGCCTCACTATGAAAGTAATCAAATAATTTGAATGTTAACCTTAAGAGGTCAAATCAGCATACACAGTGCATGTACAGGAGAACTGTTTGAAATGGACCTTCTCTGCTATGAAAATGT
This sequence comes from Acipenser oxyrinchus oxyrinchus, assembly GCA_030684275.1. Classification (NCBI taxonomy): domain Eukaryota; kingdom Metazoa; phylum Chordata; class Actinopteri; order Acipenseriformes; family Acipenseridae; genus Acipenser; species Acipenser oxyrinchus. The sequence continues at coordinate 56,212,378 of CM060247.1, read as the reverse complement.
GTTTCAGTCCAGACAATCTTTTGAGGGATGCAGGGTTGTTCAATCTCAATGCAATCCTTGGCATCTCTGACAGACAACCAAAAGTCTAATAACTGGGTTTAGAACTGTACCCTTTGCTGTGTCTGTTATGTAATTAAATCACAAAATCTAACAAGTTTGACCCGTTCTAGACCTTTGCTCTACAATAGTTCAAAGGAGTGCAAGTGTGGTGTGATACCCTGCATATAAGAAAAAACACAAAAACACAAGATCAATTCACTAACTTTTGTTGTCATTTCAGATCCAACCTCTGGGTTAGTTTTAAAGCTTTAAGTGGAGACAGCCTACGCTTTAAGTTTAAAATACATTTTTACTTCCTGGTTATTTTTGGATTTATTGGTGTTCATAATCAAGTTTTTCAGCACAAATTCACTGGTACATTCAACGAATATACTATTTCATATTTATGAAATAAATCCCATTATGAAGCATTTCTTAATTGCACCAGTACCTTGCAGTGCTTATTTTTATATTGCTTGGTGCTTATCTTGGTGAGAGCCGAGTTTAAATCAGCATGAAGTTTTAACATCTACTCTCGTGTAATGGAAATCAAGCTTATTTTTAACTTGTTGTACCTTGCTGTATATGTTTATTGATAAGTTAAGTCCATCTTATATACAGCTTTTGGTATACAATTTTAACTGACCTACTATAAAAAGGTCAAAAATAGGAAGAATACAATATTTTCAGCAGCCCTGTAACTTTGTTTCCATCCAGAATAATAAATAGAAGCTTCTACAGAAGCTGACAAAACAGGATTGTGCATGTGCAACCTCCTGCATAAAAGGAGGATTTGCTCAAACATATACATAATGTAATAAAGATATGCATCATGTAAGTCCCATAATACAAAACTCAGGGTATTCGTCCTTAGTTTGACACATGTGACTGTCCGGTTAAGGAAAGCTATCACTTCTTAAGTTTAAAGATGTAATCAAGAAGCTGACATAGTGCTTGTTACTGTGAACAGTTACTGGTATGGAGAACTGTAATAGAACAGAGCTGGTATATTTGTAAGTATGTGTGCTAGTATTACTTTTATACCTTGGCTGTTCAGTTGTTAACGTATAGGTAAAAGTAAAAGTATAGTGCAGCATATGTATGAAAGGATGACTAATATATTAGCAGTGACCACAGCGTATATCAGGATTGGGTTTAACAGGGCATTGACTTACAGCAGGAGGAAGAGAGTAGAGAAAGAAAGCAATGTTTTGGAATATTTGAGAAAAGACAGCTACAGCATGTACATCAAGAAGACTACCAAACATTCGATTAACATTAAATTAGTATTTATTCATTTTTTTATGCAAGAGTAAATAATAGGAATGCTTTATTTGAATTGGACACTATGTACAGTAGCATTCATAGCACCTTTATAAATGCAAATTACTACATGTACATGCATTGTCCTTCATAACCACTTTACAAAAAACTGGTTACATCAATATAAGTTAAAACATCAATATAAGTATTCATAACATTTTTGTCAGTGTGTTGTCGTAATATGTGTTGCTATAATACTGCAAAAATGATATTATGTGATAGATCGCAATAAATAAATGGTAATGAGTCACAGAAATGCACTCTGAATGCTGAATTTTCAAACACAGAAATACACACATTGTTATACAGTGTTATCTAGCCTTTCTGATGATGTTATTAATGCTATAGTGTGTCTCATTCAGCATATATGAAAAATAAAAAGGTAAACTATTGTATAAAAATAAATTGAACTCTTATTTATACCTCCATCAGGGCATTAGCTATCTTCTGGAACTTTGCTAAAGAGAACAGGACATAAGAAATCGTGGGAAGATCCGGGGTAATTGGCACACTCATTGATAATCAGATAACTGGCAGATAACTCAAAGACAACCTGCTTGTTAACAGAATGAAAGCTCTCTGTGTCTACAAAGGGACAGCAGGTGCCCACGGTGCTGATTTCTTCACCCGGCACATCCACAAAATAGGCAGCTCTGTGTTAGGCGCTTCATACTGGCCATGGTTATCATTACAGTATACAGTCTGATATATCCTCCTAGCTATTATTATTATTATTATTATTATTATTATTGTTGCTGTTTTAAACAGATGCACAGTCCTTTTATTTTTTTCCAGAGTGTTCCTCCCTAGATACAGGTAGTGGACAAAAAAATGGAAACACCAATGTAAAGCCACTATGGTATCCCGCTCTGTGGAGTTCTCGGCAGACCGTTTTTGATGAAACTGGCTGCTCGCGCCCCAAGTTGAAATTTGCAGTCAATTGATCTGCAGGTGCTCGCCTGTTTTGCCTTGCACTTCGAATTAATGCACGGATATCACAATCCTGGAATATGCATTTCCGTCCACTGTTGCCTTTTGCTGATGATGTCTTTCCCTCGGAGTTCCATGCCGACATCACCTTAGACACCGTGAAACATCAGCAAGTTGAGCTGTCTTGGTCACTGAAGCTCCTGCCAAACGCGTCCCAACAATCACCCCTCTTTCAAAGTCACTGAGGCCTCCTCTTGCAGCCATGCTAGCCATAATTATAGGCAACCAGGCCTGTCCAGCATTTTTATTCATGACCCTAAGCATGCTGGGATGTTATTTGCTTAATTAACACATGAGCTACACCTGTGTGGAAGCCTTGGCTTTCAATATACTTGGTGTCCCTCATTTACCCAGGTGTTTCCATTTTTTTGTCCACTACCTGTATTTTCCCATTCAACAAATAACAGAACCACTACTCTAAATTGGTTTGCTTCTCCTTCTGGAAGGTACCTATGCTTCACTACACTATTGCAATGTTATACTGCATTTTTTACATGCAGATTGACATTGTTTAGCAAGTGACAGTTAATATGAATGAATAACACATTCCTGGGTAGATTTGTATTGGTGTGTCCAATGTAAAGAATGTATGCAGGAAGATTCCATGCTGTCCTACATGTTGTAACAAAAACGTTGTATTATTTCCACTCTTCAGGATCCAAGCTTTAAGGTGGTACAACAATTTCCAGCTGAAACAACAAGTCTCACTCATCCTGGGCTACATTATAGAAGTAAGCCTTGCCAAAGGTTAATCTCCTGGAGAGCCATCAACAGCTAGTCCAGCTTTGCCTTTATCGTCATGGTTTTGACGATGGATGGTCTCGCAGGATTATCCAGCTGGTATGTCTCACCTCTCTTCCAAAGGGTTTTAATGTATCAATTTTTGCAGCTGTGCTGGGAGTCAAGCAGGATAAGATGAAGTCCCCTGGTTCACAGAACGAGTCGATGCAGCTCTAGTGATTTTAAACCAGGAACACCTTGCTCATAAGGCTTAGCGTTTAACCCTTTCAAACAAAATTGAGATTATACAGTAGAATCTTAAAGTTACAAATATATTGGGAATGGAGGATGTTCTGAGAGGAAGTCTGAAATGTTGGTAAATGGTTTAAAGTATGTGATTATTAAAAAATGATCTACACCAGGGCTGTTCAATGAATGTATACTGTAATACTCACTAAGCTCCCTACATGGTACTTTTGAATTAGAAGTAGAGTATTCCATACAAAGCTGAGTTTGACAAGATTTCATGGGCAAGCTATAGTTTTTACTTTGCTACTATTCAGTAGGCTTTTAGTAAAAAAAATGGTGTGTGTGTATATATATATATATATATATATATATATATATATATATATATATATATATATATATATATATATAGATATAGATAGATAGATAGATAGATAGATAGATAGATAGATAGATAGATAGATAGATAGATAGATAATTAGGGCTGCTCCGATTAACAGATTAATATGACTGATTAATCAATTAAAGAGTTGATAGCAGATACATTTTTTTATGATTTCCATTAGATGAGAGTAGGTGTTAAGACTTCATGCTGACATTGGACTCCACTCTCACCAAGATAAGCACCAACTAAGACATAGCTTCTTTTACTGTAAACTAATGTGATACATCTGTGTTTCCTTCCGTCTGACGATATAGATATCCTTCTGCCTGGTATTGATGGCTGAAGTGTGATGCTGGCTCCAGTCATCAGCTTATTTTGCCTCCCTGGCACATCAGCACACACAACAGCTACAATGCTGGCTCCAGAGATCAACCACTCTGGGGCCTCCCTAGCGCATCAGCATGACAATTGTCTGGACTGAGCTGAGTAGGTGTGAACAGGCTGGCTGTAGGGGTGATGTCAGGCCAGAAAGGAACACAGACAGACAGTACTGGCTGGGACTCTCAGTGTGTTTAATTGAATGAAACAAATAAAAGATTTAAACAAAAACAGCACACGGCATTTGAGGCCAAAATAAATAGACAAACGAAACAGACAGTGGACGAACACTAAACAAACAAGTACCGTGCTGGTCCTCCAGCACCACCTAGCAATTGATTATTATTTCTTACTTTTAATTTCTCTTTCTCTCCACACCTGTTCTCCACTCATCCAACACACAACCCTGAGTAAGTGAAACGTGCATCTATATATACTGTTGTGCCGGGATTCAATTACCAATTAATTATTCACTTGATTCCCAGCAAGTGAACTAATTTGTGCAATCCTGTGCTCACATACTTTATCTGCACGTGAAGTGATTATGCAATCCCCGTGCCTAAATACAACTATATAGGAGCTTCCAGTTGTCCTAGACGAGTTTGGTTTTAATACCTTTTCTTGGTGGTTGCTCACCTGGATGGAGGTATGTTATTCTTTGTGTGTCATATATTGCTGGAATTGGTGGCAACCTGTTGGTCATGCTATGCTTGTCTTCCAGTGCTAAGGCCAAACATCGCAGCACCTGGTCATGACGCCAAGTAAACCATCCTTGGCTAAGACCCACCTTACATCCTGTCAAAATGTGTCTTAATGTAGCTGGCAATGAACACAAAGAACACCATGGATCCTCTCCTACCCATAGATTGAGGTTCAGTGGTGATGGGAGAACATCATATGTTGACCTGATGAGGAAACTGATCCTGCGCTGTTCCATTGTCCATAGATCTCGCCAGCCAATCTTGTGTTGTTCCACACTCTCCATCTCGTCCATCCTCCTTGCTTGGCCTGGGAAACTGCCTTTACGCACCTCATCCTCTCCTCCTGCTTTTGCACCTTGTTGACTACCAGCTTCCTCCATTGAGCTGGGGCTGCTTTGTGCTATGTAGGAGGAGCTGAAAGACCAAGGCCTCCTCTTCCATGCTGTACTTGCCCCATGATATTACTGATACGAAGGGCAGCCTTTGCATCTTCCACAGCTTCCTTTGCCGCCCACTTTCTTCCAGTTTTCAACACATTTGCTGCCTCCCTCACACATTCATTGTGTGACTCTACTAATGTCATTCCCAATCTTAACTACTCGGTTAGAGCTGAGACTGGCAGCTGAAATATCCCTGATGCAGCGTGGAACTCCTAACCATTTCCTGATGTATGAACTGATTAATGCTTTCAGCTGCTCTACTGTTGTCAAGGAAACCTCATACACAATGAGTGGCCACAGAAGTCTTGGCAATAGACCAAACTGAAAGCACCAGAGTTTAAGTTTGCCAGGTAAAGCGCTGCTGTCTGCTCTTCAACCCTTACACTGCTTGTTGTCTCACTTCTCCCACACGAGCTGTATCCTTTAGGTCCCCATCATACCATCTCCCAAGACTTTTCACAGGCTTCTCAGACACTGTTGGTATTGCCTCATCATTAATGAAGAACCTCTTATCCACTACTTTACCTTTAATTATAGAGATGTTCCTTGAATTAGTGTGCTTGAATTGCATGCATGCCCATTCAATGTTATTGATTAGTTTGCCCAATAACTGATTAGTGCAGGCTACTGTTGTAGTCATGATTATCATGTCATCCACGTATGCTCTAATTGGTGGCAGTCGCATTCCAGAAGCCAAGCGTTCTCCTCCCACTACTCATTTTGACACCCTAATAATTACTCCCATTGCTATGGTAAAAGCCAGTGGAGAAATGGTGCATCCTGCCATTATTCCAATTTTTAAACATTGCCATGTAGTGGTGAATTCTGAAGTTTCACTACGTTTGTTATTGTCCTCGGTACACTGAAAAAATAAAATGCTGCCCAAAGAAGCTCATGTGGTACTGAATCGTATGCATTAGCTAAATCCAGGAATGTCACATGGAGCTCCTTCCTCTCCTTTTTAGTGGTTTTGAATTTGCTGCCAGATCACAGTGATGTGCTCTAAGCATCCTGGGAAACCTGGAATACTGGCTTTCTGTACTGAAGTGTCAATGAAGCAGTTCTTCAATAGGTAAGCTGACAATCTCTAAGCAACCTTCTAAGCAGCATTCCACGTTTAACAGGGAAATAGGGTGAAACTGACCGATATTCATACAATTGTTTTCTTTGGGTATAAAGACCCCACCTGCTCGGCACCATGCTTTTGGTACAACCTGTTTTTCCCATGCTACTTTCATCAATTTCCACAGGATTCATAGAACACCAGGGGCACTCTTGTACACTCTGTACGGAACTCCATTAGGCCCTGGAGATGATGAAGCCCTTGCTTTTTTCACAGCTTGCTCTACTTCTTTCCACTTAGGTGCACAGTCTTCCATTTGGTATTCTGGTAAATTGATTGGTGGGATGCCTGAAGGAATCGACATAGACTCCTGCCTTTTTGAATCTGTGTGCTCTTCAGCTCAAACTTTTAGTGTGTCTTTTTTTCTCCCTGGTGAATAAGTTCTTTGCAAATTTGAATGGGTCTTTATAAAAGTTAGTTCTCGGATGCTCCTTCTTTTTGCAGCGTTTCCATAGGCGCTCAGCTCTGCGCAATGTTGCAAGCTTATCTTTTATGACCCTTTGTAATAGATTGAGTGCCTCCTTCTGACTTTGTTCTGCTCTCCTCCATTGCTTCCTCAGCTGCCTCCTTTCTCTAACTAAGCTCCTGCTGCTGTCTAGACTTTACAGGAATAGTTTGTACTTTCTCCTTTTTTCAACTCCAAACCTCTTGCTTCCATATGCGTAGATGATGTTCCCAAATTTATCCAGCTTCTTTTCGACTGTTCCACCTAACCTTTCCAACACAAAACAGAGATCCATGTTTACTGTGTCCAACGCTATTTTCTCAGAAGCTCTTGGCCATTTAACTCCAGGCTTGTGCCCGTTGAGGTTCTTTTCTCTCTTACGCTGGTTCATCTGACTGGGTTCACAACGATCATTAGGTTCATCACTAGTCTTGTTTATGCAAGTCCTCCTCTTATCTATGACAGTGGTGCTGATATCCTGTGAACTGTGGTTTGCTTCCTGTCACTGGATTTCATTTGACTGACTTGACTGACCTTGTAAAAAGTACTGATCAATGGCCATTGTCCATTCTCCCTCAAGCATTTAATTTACCCTTGATGAATCTTCAGATCTTATGAATCAATTTTCAAGAATTACTTTCTCAGAAAAAATGGAGATTGTTAAAAAAAAGGGAGGTATATACCACAAATACCTGAACAGATGCAGGAAGGGATATACTCACCACTTCCAAAATTTTAATTATTAAAGGTATCCATGGCTTACCTGTAGCTGGCAATTAAAAAATAATACTGCTGGAACTGTCTTCTGTTACAAAAAAGTACAGATATGGTGATATGGAACAGTACCGGCTACAGCAATCTAGGCTATCTAACTAAGTCAGCACAAAAACATGAGCGTTCCCAAAGTCACTTGCAAACCACTGTGACACTCAAAACTTTTGGACAAAGCTGTATTGATGTTCTACTGGATAAGCAGAAGCATAGGGATACAATACATCACAACGAGCAAGTAAGAACTGGCTTTCAGAGGGGACGATGAAGGCACCAATTCCTCAAATAGAGGTAATTATGTGGAATTACTTTCTCTAATACTTTCTATGACAGCATGTTAAGCAATCACTTGTCAATAGCCACAAAACGACTTAGAGGTAGGTGTACTAAGATGGGCCAATCGCAGCGCAAACATACCCCAATTTGCATTTTTGTTGCAACAAATATTCACAAAGTATACATTTTGTCGCATGTACTAAGAGAAAACATGCTAATGAAAAGAGCCGCAATGTACTAATTTAAATATTTGTTGCGTCTTCTTAGCGAGAGTCGTGCGACATTTTTCAAATAAATAAAATGAATGCCTAGTGTTTTCTTTTTACTTTAGCCTACTGGTAACACAAAATAAATCATGCTGCTGCATTGTACACATTGGTGTACAATGCTAATAAAAGATTATTTTAAATTGAAACTAGATGATATTTTTATTTTATTTTAATTATTATTATTTTTTAAACTTGGCCTATTTTGTAGCCTAAACAATTAACACACAATAGATCATGGTCTTATACAGATGCTCAGAATGAGCTGGAGGGGTTAGTGGCTCATGTGTGCAGTCTATTGCTCCCAACACGTTGGGAAAACCAGAAATGTCATAGAAATGTGTTTTCAAGGCTTGTAAGTACACCCTGACTTTAGTGAAAATTAGGTACTTGGGTGTTCATCTCAAAAATACATTGAGCACAACTGGCAACACACGAGGAAAAGCGGACTGGGGAATGCCAGCAACAATTGCGACTGTTTAAAACATGCTTTCAAAAGTTCTTAACAAATTGATGCAATAGTAAGTGTCGCAGTTGTCGTCTGCTTTAGTGCATCTCATTATATTATTTGAGAACCCTCATTTGCACTACCTCCGCCCCCTTTTTGCGAATTTATGCAGGAATGCCCATAATTACATATTCATCTAAGGTTGAACTGCAAAGAAAAACTGCTGCCACAAAGCATTCCCTAAAAAGTCGCTGACGTCATTGCGCATGTTTAGTGCATTTCACCCTAGACTTCAGACTCATTTGCAACAGGTTTGCGACTATTGTGACAGGCACAACACTTACACATCTACCCCTTAATCTCTTCGGTGTCTCAGGTACCTGTAATGATAAACACAACTCAGCTGTCTTGTGTTTTCAGGACTGATAGTGGCCTGAATGAACAGTCGTTCTGTGAAAAATCGTTACATTTACTATATATATATATATATATATATATATATATTGTGGCAAGAGCTCTGCATGTAAATAAAGTCTGGGTGGTGTTTGTGTTTTGGTGTTGGTTGGGAGGAACAGGTTTAATTCCTGTCCCTGCCAAAAACATGTGAGAATGTGGCTGTTCCCAAACGAGATAATTGGTGTCAATTGGGACCGCCACATGCTGCATGCCACATGGTTGACCCACAACCAAAAAGTCCAGTTTTACACACCAACACTAAACACAAAACACAAACACAGTTCTTAGTGATAGTGAATACGTGCAAGTGGTGTAATACAGTTCACCATGAAATGCAGGGGTGAAAGTGATGTCCGGGTTTATGCTGGCTTTCACTACAGCTCCGGATTGTGCAACTGGTAGTCTATTAAAAAAACAGATGACAGTTAACAAAACACTAACAAACACAAGACAAAACTCACGGTTCACGATACAGCACACAGACTCCTTGTAGGTTTTCAACACTAACCATTTACCAAGGAACAGATCACGTACACTAAGTCCCCTATTTATATCCTCGCTCATGACCCCTAGGTTAACGAGCGCATCTGCTCCTCCAATCCTCGGATGACACACCGTTTACCGCCTGGGTCATTGAGTTTGGATACCGCAGCTGCGCCCCTTTCCTAAATGACCAACTTCCACATACCCTACGGAATAAATTGTCATTTGTCCCCGTTACATAGTGCCCTCACAGGCCGAGAGGGAGATCTAACACCAAGCACCATTCAATCTCTGTTACATATCCCACCGCTCAGTGGAGCCGAAGGAACACTCTGCTAAATCTACCTTTCCCATTACTCCCCCCTCCTGGGAAAAATAATCCACATTTTGGTGGTCTTTCCCCATACGGTGTACCATGTGGTACATGAAGGGCTGCAGTGCCAGATACCACCGAGTTATCCGGGAATTGCTGTTCTTCATTGTGCTTAACCACTTGAGTGGGGTGTGGTCAGTGACGAGATCAAATGAGTGCCCCAGCAGGTAGTATCTCAAGTAACCAATTTGATGGCCAAACACTCTTTTTCGACAACAGAGTATTTGCGCTCCTGAGGGAGCATCTTTTTACTTATATACAGAATGGGATGTTCTACTCCAGCTACCATTTGGGACAGGACAGCACCCAAACCGACATCCGACGCATCGGTGTGGAGGATGAATCTCTTGGTGAAGTCTGGAGTGATGAGAGCGGGGGCCTGGCAAAGTCTCTGCTTAACAATATCAAACGCCTCCTGACATTCTTCTGACCACTTAATTGAATTTGGTGCGCTCTTCCTGGTGAGGTTAACTAAGGGATTAACCACTGTGGCATACTCAGGGATAAAGCGACGGTAATAACCGGCTAACCCCAGTAGAGACCTCACCTGAGCCTTGGTTTTGGGGATTGGACCTTGGTGACAACGGGTTTCACCCTGCCATTCCCCATAATAAACCCCAGGTATTGTGTCTCTTTTTGGCAAACGACATTTTCGCGAAGTTAGCTGTCAGCCGGGCTTCCCTTAGAGACTGAAGAACGGCTGTGATCCTAGCCAAATGCTATCGCCAGGTGGAGCTGTAAATCACCACATCATCAATATACTCTGCCGCATATTCACAATGTGGATGTAAAACCTGGTCCACCAGTCTCTGGAAGGCAGCGGGCGCACCATGTAGCCCAAACGGCATGGTTGTGAAATGAAACAGCCCTTCTGGTGTTGAAAATGTGGTTTTAAACCTTGCCGTCGCCAGTCTATCTAGAAGCTCGTCGACTCGAGGCATGGGATACGGATCAAACTTGGCAATAGCGTTTACCTTGCGGAAATCAACACAGAAGCGGTTGGTGCCATCATTTTTGGCCACTATCACAATTGGACTGCACCACTCCCTCCTGGAAGGCTCAATCACCCCAAGTTTGAGCATGTCCCATACCTCTTGCGAACGCCACCTCGTCGACTTTCTGGAATCCGATAAGGTCTCTCTCGCACTGCGACACCTGGGGGAGAGACAATGGCATATTCAACAAGGTTAGTTCTACCGGGCACGTCAGAAAAACATTGTTGAATTCCTCAATTAGCATACGCAGCTCCTGTTGCTGATCAGGAAGTAACTGTTCCCCCATCGAAATGTCCTTTGTGCTAGAGGTCTCTAGCTCGGGGCCCAAATCATCCTCTATATTGCCTGGGGCTATAAATAAGGCCTCCCTTGCCTGCCAGGGCTTTAATAAATTTATATGATAAATTTATTTATCATTGGGGTGATCGGGCTGTCTAATTTTATAATTCACCTTTCCTATAGCCCGAATCACTTCATATGGTCCCTGCCATTAGGACATAGTTTTGATTCTGAGGAGGGAAGCAGCAGCATTACCTTGTCTCCAGGTCGAAAGGTTCGAATTAATGCATTTTGATTGTAATGCTGCTGTTGTCGGTGCTGAGCCGATTTAAGATTGTCCTGGGCCAAACGACCGGCTAAATCTAGGCGATCTCTAAGTAGGAGCTCATGCTGCACTACATTTTTGGACGAGCCTTTGTGCTCTTCCCACCCCTCTCTCAACAGGTCGAGAATGCCACAAGGCTGTCGGCCGTACAAGAGCTCGAAGGGGGAGAACCCTGTCGAACTCTGCGGCACCTCTCTCATTGCAAAAAGGAGGTAGGGGAGAAGCGATGCCCAATGTTTTTGCTCCTGATTCACAAATCGTCTCAGCATCTGCCTCCAGGTATCGTGTTGCGTAATCTACCACCACTAATATATGCGTATACCCGGAGTCAGAAGGTAGCAAAGAGCCGACTATGTCCATTGCAATGCATTCAAAGGGGGTGGAAATAATTGGCACTGGGACCAAAGGGGCGGGGCGCACTTGACCCGGCGCTACTCGCTGGCAGTCTGGGCATGTGGCTACATATTTTGAAAAATCTTTATGAAGTCCTACCCAATAAAATCGAGCCAATATTTGCTCTCTTGTCTTGTCAGCTGCGAGGTGCCCCGCAAAAGGGATATCATGCGCCAGCCTCATGACCTCCAGTCGACAAGATGGGGGAACCAATAATTGTGTTACAGGCTGTCCTGTGCCCGTGGCAAGGTTTACCCAATACAGTAATTGCCCCTTGATAATGAAATGTGGAAATACAGTGCCCCAGCGCCTTCAACATCCTTACCTTCAATAGACCGGACCTGTCCCCAAGTGTGCACTAGTGAGAGGTTGCTATTTTGGCCCCACACTATGTCCGCGCTTGAGTGCCACATGTCCGGTATATTGAGAGGGGCGGGAGTAACATCTGCCCTTGATGGCCCAGTAACCTCGCCCTCTCGGTCACACTGCGTTCCGACCCCTTTTGACTGGCGTTTGTTACCATTGAAGCAGGCTCCCACCAGCCCCAGCCTTGTCCCATTAATGCTCCCTCCCATTTCCGCATCCTTCTCTCTTTATTTGTTTTTCTCGGGCGGAACAGGGGAGAAAACATTTATTTGAAAGGGAAACAAATTACCAATCATTTCCCTTTCATCTTAAGTGTGCGGTCGGGACTGCCATTAATTTCACCAATTCTCTGTAATTTGGGTGTGGTAACCTTTCCGCCACCCCCACTATCAGGGACCGACCGATAAATATACTTTGACTGTGGGGTATGTTGCCGTGTCTCCATGGATACAGGAGATAGCCTCCTGACCTTGTGGCTGCCACAACACACCTCCCAGGAGAAATGTTCTAATTAAGTCCTGACCACACCCTGTGTCCACTAATGCATGGGTTTTCACATTTACCAAAACTGCATTAACAATACAAGGCCCCTCCCGACCATTTTCCCTTCGCTTACCCGCTTCTGATGCCAGATTGCATGCGGCCACGTCACACTCCATCGCAGATGGGCATGATTTGGCCTGATGACCTGGGTGGTGGCACCTAAAACAGGTAGGGGGAAAAGAGGGCACAGAGGTTAGATATCTGTCCCGCTGCTGGTATGGCAAGGGGGCTGGGGCAGCACCTCTACCCCAGCTGGGGGTCAACCTTGGTCTCCATGGAGGGGAGCAAGGTTGCCCATTGGGGCAGGCGGTCTAGAAGGTCGTTGAGCCGTTCCTGGTGGTGGGGGTGGAGGTGCAGAGAGAGGGGTGATGCTTGATGCTTCGCGTGTGGGAGCGGTGAGTAGCCTAGACTGGGCTGACACCAGGAGTCCTCGAAGTCCTCTGCGAGTTTTACTGCCTGGTCCAGGGTGTTGGGGTTGTGGCACCGTATCCACACCTGGGTCTCGGTGCCGACCACATGGCAAAACTGCTCAATAATAATGGCCTCACCCATCTGCACACTTGTTTTCAGTGCTGTTGCACCACCACCCTGGGGCGTGTATTCGGGGACCTCTTGTACTCCCTGAGCATCACTCTGTGGGTTTCCTCCATAATATTCAGACTGCGGAGGATGGCTAGCTTCACCAGGTCATATTAAGCGGCGTCATCATCCAACATAGCCTGGTAAGCTGCCTGTGCCTCTCCAATCAGGCAGGGTCCTAATTGGCTTGCCCAGAACTCTCGGGGCATGATGCAGTGTTAGCCAGCTGCTCAAATGCCACCAAGTAGGCTTCTGGGTCATCCTCCACTGTCATCTTGTGAGTCCTCGCCTTTGGGGCCGTCCCAGTCCGACCCTCTCAATCAGAGCCGCGTACCTCTCCTCTCTCATTCTTTCCTCGGCAGCACGTCTGCTGTCCAGCTGCTCCAGCAGCGCCAACAGTGCTGCTTAGTCCATCCCTCTTCTGACAACCACGTGTGGCAAAGTGGTGAGTGAATACAGGTGAGTGCAGTGCAGAGCGAATATAAAACAGACAGACAATGATTTCCAGGTGCAAGGGTGTTTATTGATATAATTAATTGATATAATGTCCAGAGCCTTATGGCAAACACCTGTAAATAATAATGTTGGAGTGATACAGCGACGTGTTATCACTCGGTATTTGTAATTCCCCGGGTTTGACCCGTAACCAAAAAGTCCAGTTTTACACACCAACACTAAACACAAAAACACAAACACAGTTCTTAGTGATAGTGAATAAGTGCAAGTGGTGCAATACAGTTCTCAGTGAAATGCAGGGGTGAAAGTGATGTCCGGGTTTATGCTGGCTTTCGCTATAGCTCCGGATCGTGCAACTGGTAGTCTATTAAAAACAGACAACAGTTAACAAAACACTAACAAACACAAGACAAAACTCACGGTTCACGAAATAGCACACAGACTCCTTGTAGGTTTTTAGCACTAACCATTTACCAAGGAACAGATCACGTCCCCTATTTATATCCTCGCTCATGACCCTAGGTTAACGAGCGATCCGCCCTCCAATCCTCAGATGCCATACCGCTTACCATCTAGGTCATTGAGTTTGGATGCCGTAGCTGCGCCCCTTTCCTAAATGACCAACTTCCACCTACCCTACGGAATAAATTGTCGTGCCATTTAGTTAAGGGTACTCTGTTCCCGTTACACAGTGCCCTCACAGGTTCAGAGGGAGATCTAACACCAAGCACCATTCGATCTCTGACACATGACCTCTTTAAACAATTAGGATATTTGTCAATGAGCTTTTGGCATGATTCTTTAGTGATTTTTGATCATTCTTCAATGTAAAATTGTTCCAGTTCATTCAAATTTCGAGGACTTCTCTTGTGCACAGCCTTCTTCAACTCATACCAAAGATTCTCAATCAGATTTAGATCGGGACTTTGACTAGGCCATTCCAGAACCTTTATTTTATTCTTCTTTAACCATTCTGAAGTAGATTTTGATTTGTGCTTTGGATCGTTGTTGTGTTGGAATGTCCAGTTGTGCTTTAAACCAAGTTTTGTAGCAGAGGGTTTCAGGTGATTTGGTATGTTATGGAATCCATTTTACCATTGTGGCAAAGTGGTTTGCAGTGCGCAGGTGTTGTGATTACGAAACAGAAGACAGACAACAAAGTTCACGATCCAAACAATGGTTTATTTTTGTAATCCCAGTCTGGCGACTGCAAAGAATAATCCCAGGCAATACACAGCAATGTCTTGAAATAATAAACACAGTATAACACACACAAAGACACACACACACGATCACAAGTCCAGAGTGAGTGCTAATGTGCAAGTGGTGAAATACAATTTATTTGTTTACAGTTGTGAAGTGTTGTCCGGGTTGGGGCTGGCCTTAAGCGACAGCTCCCGGTACATGTTAGCCGTCTAATAAACAAACACGTATGTAATTAGACACAACAAAACAAACAAACACTAAACACTCACGGTACAATTTTGGTTCTCCTTTAGTGGTTCGCTCTTAACAATAACAAAAGGAACAGATCACCAGCCACGTCCCCTTTTGTACCGTCAGTCATGCCCCCTTTGTTAGCGAGTGCAACCATATCGCCTCCAATCAGCGGTTAGCACATTGCTTCCCTTCTGGGGCAAGGACTTGGTGTACCGTAGCCCCGCCCCCTTTTTAGATGGACTGTCAGACCATCCAGTCCAGGGACTTTGTTCCACTTACACAGCACCCTCAAAGGACATGAGGTAGATTTATAACCAAGATTCATTCTTTCTCTGTCACAGCCATGTATTGGAACTAAATTTCCTATGCCATTAGTGGAAAACAGCGCCATAGAAGGATATTAACACCTCCATGCTTGACAGTAGGTACGGTGTTCCTTTCTTTTCCTCACCAGACTTTCTCCAAATGTAATGACTATCAGTGTGACCAAATAGCTTGATTTTTGTTTCATCTCTTTACTTTTTCCCCATATTGACTTATTGGTAATGACAGCAATGATACCATGCCTAACCCTTTTATACTCTAAAAATGTTACAATCCAGCATTTTCTAAACTTTTCTAGAATTAGGTTCTGCATTATCATATTGAAATGTCTAGCACCTCGAAAACAATACTATCATAGCATCAAAGGGTATGAATACTTTTGAATTCACATTTTTGCAAAAACATTGCTGAAATAAATCATTGTAGACTATTTCTTGTAACTTTTTTCCTCATCCACAAAAGCAAAGCTTTTGCTACAAAAGATTTTTCCTCAAATGATTTGTTTTTTTGAAATTATAAATTTCCATTGGGGTATGTAAACTTTTGACTACCACTGTATGTGTGTGGGGTTTGAATCTTGATATTTTCTATTGATTGATCATCCAATCTATTACTTGATTAATCAAAACTGGTTTGCTTGTGCAAAGTGGCGTAAATTTGGTTTCAAAAGTGGTGGGGGACAGTTTCTGTAGCTGGGGCATGCATGATGATTATTCTATCTAAGTATCATATAGTTTACTGTGAAGCTACGTCTTAGATGGTGCTTATCTTGGCGAGAGCCAAGTTCAAATCAGCATGAAGTTTTAACATCTACTCTCATGTAATGGAAATCATGAAGATCTGGATACGTCCAGTGACTGCTGTGAATAGTGCAGCTGGCAACAAGGGAAAGACCTCGTGACAGCCTGGAGAGACAGCTGACTGGAGGAAAGAGACCCCATTGGGGCTGGCAAGGATTAGCTACCCTTGTCGGCAGTATCCAGCTCTGTGTTTACAGGATGCTGGAGACACCCGCCCAAGGCTTCTAAGAAATTAAAGAGAAAAATACCCAGGATGCTTAGAACACATCAATGTGATCTGGCAACAAATTCAATCAGCTAAAAAGGAGAGGAAGGAGCTCCATGTGACATTCCTGGATTTGGCTAATGCATATGGTTCAGTGCCACATGAACTTCTTTGGGCAGCATTTGATTTTTTCAGTGTACCGATGACAATAACAAATCTAGTGAAAGCCTACTTTGGAGATTTGCAATTTAGTTTTTCAACTTCAGAATTCAGCACTACATGGCAATGCCTAGAAGTTGGAATAATGGCAGGATGCACCATTTCTCCACTGGCTTTTACCATGGCAATGGAAGTAATCATTAGGGCATCAAAATGGGTAGTGGGAGGAGAGTGCTTGGCTTCTGGAATGCGACTACCACCAATTCGAGCATACATGGATGACATGACAACCATGACTACAACAGTAGCCTGCACTAATCGGTTATTGGGCAAATTAACTAATAACATTGAATGGGCACGAATGCAATTCAAGCCCACTAAATCAAGGAGCATCTCTATAATTAAAGGTAAAGTAGTAGATAAAACGTTCTTCATAAATGGTGAGGCAATACCAACAGTGTCTGAGAAGCCAGTGAAGAGCCTTGGGAGATGGTACGACAGGGATCTAAAGGACACAGTTCGTGTGGGAGAAGTTAGACAACAAGCTGTGGAAGAGTTGAAGAGCATAGACAGCAGCGCTTTATCAGGCAAACTAATACTCTGGTGCTTTCAGTTTGGTCTACTGCCAAGGTTGCTGTGGCCACTGACTGTGTACGAGTTTTCTTTGACAACAGTAGAGAAGCTGGAAGCTTTAATCAGTGCACACATCAGGAAATGGTTGGGAGTTCCACACTGCCTCAGCAGAGTGGGACTTTATGGTAAAGGAATACTGCAGCTACCTGTCTCCGCTCTAACCGAGGAGTTTAAGTGCGCCAAGGTCCGACTGGAAATGACATTAGTAGAGTCACACGACAAATGTGTAAGGGAGGCAGCACCTGTGTTGAAAACTGGAAGAAAGTGGGCGGCAAAGAAAGCTGTGGAGGATGCAAAGGCTGCCCTTCGAATTGGTGTTATCATGGGGCAAGTTCAGCATGGAAGAGGGGGTCTTGGTCTCGGTTCAGCTCCTCCTACATGGCACAAGGCAGCCCCAGCTCAATGGACGAAGCTGGTAGTCAACGAGGTGCAAAAGCAGGAGGAGAGGATGAGGTGTGTAAAGGCCATTTCCCAGGCCAAGCAGGGAGAATGGATGAGATGGGAGAGTATGGAACAACGCAAGATTGGCTGGCAAGACCTATAGTCAATGGAACAGAGCAGGATCATTTTCCTTATAAGGTCAACATATGATGTTCTCCCATCACCACAGAACCTAAACCTCTGGGTAGGAGAGGATCCCTCATGTCCTTTGTGTTCATCACCTGCAACATTAAGGCACATTTTGACAGGATGTAAGGTGGCTCTTAGCCAACGACGGTTTACTTGGCGCCATGACCAGGTGCTGCGATGTTTAGCCTTAGCATTGGAAGACAAGCGTAACATGACCAATAAGTTGCCTCCTGTTCCATCAAAACATTACACACAAAAGACAACATTCCTCCGCCCAGGAGAGCAACCACCAAGAAAAGGTGTTAAAACCAATCCTCGCCCAGGACAACTGGAAGCTGCTAGAGACTGGAAAATGCTGGCAGATGTTGGTCAACGGCTTATTTTTCCACCTGAGATTGCCACCACTAACCTTCAACCAGATATTGTCTTGTGGTCTGGATCAGCACGCCTTGTTCACCTGGTACAGTTAACAGTGCCTTGGGAGGATGCTGTAGATGAGGCATATGAGAGGAAGAAACTGCGGTATGCTCAACTAGCCACTGAAGCGGAACAGCGAAGATGGAGAGTCTGGGTTTACCCAGTGGAAGTGGGTTGTCGAGGATTTGTGGCACACTCTACAACCCGGTTTCTCAGAGATGTCGGATTCAATGGCCAAGAGTTGCATCGCACAGTGAAGAACTTATCTGAAGCAGCAGAGAGGAGCAGCAACTGGCTGTGGTTGAGACGGAAAGATTCTGGCTGGGGATCTCAAGCACAATAGAAAGAAAGAAACGCTGATGTACAGGTAAGTAAGCTGGGCTGAGTTGAGTGGGGGACGGAGGGGGGTGATGCTGGGATGCCAGAATCACCGTCGAGCCCTCTTGAGGTGTCGTGGGCTAGTCAACGAAACACCGAGGGTGGAAGGTGCCCACTTAAAGACCCCAGAGATGTATCCTACTTAGCACAATCCAGACGGTTGTCATGCTGATGCGCTGGGGAGACCGCACTATGGTTGATCCCCGGAGCCAGCATCGCAGCCGTTGTGTGTGCTGATGCGCTAGGGAGGCAATAAGCTGATCCCTGGAGCCAGCATTACACTTCAGCCATCAACACCAAACAGAAGGATATCTACATCATCATATGGAAGGAAGTGCAAATGGATGGAGACACATATGGATCACATTAGTTTACTGTGAAGCTACGTCTTAGTTGGTGCTTATCTTGGCGAGAGCCAAGTTCAAATCAGATTGAAGTTTTAACATCTACTCTCATGTAATGGAAATCATATAGTGACAAAATAAAAAATAAAACACACATTTTATTCAGATTGGTGCCTTTGCGGTTGTGAACTTCTTCACAGCTGAGTTACGACAATAAGACCCAAATAAGCAAAGCACTCAAACTGAAGGACTTGTGAATGAAAAGTTTGTTTTTAAAAAACTTTCTGATGGCTCATTGGATAGAAAGATGGTTACTTGTATCTACTGTCAAAGTGAGTTCCAGAAATGCAGGCTCATTTCAAACCCTGTGAGTCAAGCTAAGTACGATACTATAACCAGTGGTGTTACAAAGTCGACAGCTATCGACTGCAGACCCGTTAACATTGTAGCTTTGTTTTATTTTAATAACATTTATTTTAAACAATATCATTTATAATTATGGAGGATATAACTCAAAATGTTTTGTTTCTGGAATTTCAAGTTATTAATAAAAGAGAATTTTAAATTATTATTATTATTTAAAACGGCAATGAAAAACAGTTTATGAGTAAAGGAAACTGATCATTTTAAATGCAGTAAGGTGAGTAATAAACTGACTCCATTGTGATTTAGCAGTTGGTTTAAACAATTTAACAAATTCTGGATTTTAAATAAATATAAAACTATAAAGAGGGACCAACAAATAGGATCCAGAATCCACAAATAGGAAAACAGAGTTTTTATGCCGGGTTGTTTTTTGGATGATGATAATGATGATGATGATGATGATGATGATGATGATGATGATGATAATAACAACAAGAGCATCAGTAATAAAACAATTAAATTAGATGGATGCAGTAATTGTATAAATTAAATATGCCAATATTAATTATTGATTGCACCAACATGGATTAAATAAAATTCAGTTTAGTGCTAAGCTAGAGCCCATTTCACACTGGCATACTCTACCTGGTACCAACCTATCCGGGTCAGGACCCGGTGTCATGCGTGTCGGCTACACGATTTCACACTGCTTCTGATAAAGCAGGGTTGACCTGGGTGACAGACGCAAGTAAACACTACGCGTATCAATGCCCTGGAGCAGCTTGTTACAGACGCTTCCATCCAAGCTTCTCTGGATTGAACCATTGGCCCAAATGTTGATTAGAGCAAATGTACTGCAATCTGGCTAATGGTGTGTCTCAAGCAACAAAAATATGGCTAAACAGAATAAACAAAAACGTTCTTTGCGGAAGTGAAACCACACTACGCAGGATTATGACCCGGTAGAAGCTTACTGTGAAAGGAGTTTAGGTTACATAGCTGTCAACATTGAGAGATGAAAATAAGGGAGACTCTTAAAGGGGGGGGGGGGGTGGTGCGTGCGTGTCCTATCCCAATCGAACTTGGGACAAGAAATGAAAAGGTTTCGCTCCAAGCTGGTAGGTACCTGCATGAGTATTTCGCCTTTTTAGTGCTTCAAGATGCAACAACGCGCAAAAACTATGAGCGTATTGACAACCCCCAAAACATGTTCATTACGTCCATTGGTTGAACTTTTGCATCCTGGTAAGGGATGCTTATATGTTTTACACAGGAGACAGCTCAGCTATCCCCACATTGCTTTGTTTTTATTATGACTAAGAAGCCTTCAGTAAAATGGACTTCATACTCACACGGCTGATTGAGCTGCAGAAGAAAAATGTGCCGATGCATTTTAAATTGACCTGGAAGTCAAGGTGGCTGATTTAACTTTAACTTGTACCTTCACTCGTGCCTGGCTTCCCCCTGGATCCTAAAATCTGACCCATTCTACGGTATTGGGCTGAGGTTTTTACATTTTGCTGCAAATATATTTTCTTTGAAATACGGGAGAAATTATATAACGGGAGCTGTCCGGGAGAAGAGGTCAAATTACCATGAAATACGGGAGAGTTGACAGCTATGGGGTTAGTTGATCTGGAGTTCTGTTTTAATCACAGTTACATTACACCATAAAAATGTAAACCAGTATTAGTAAATTTTGTTAAGCAGGTAAATCCTAAATTTCGGATTATCGATCAGTTATTATTTGTATACACCGTATTTAGCAACTGTAAATGTAAAAGTAAATGTAAGCCAAAAAAAGTTCATGCAGAAGAAAATATAAAATTCTATTAATTTTACTCATTGTATACTATTTCTCTGCTCAGATGTTTTTAATTATCATAAAGTGCCAACATAGGCCCCACATGCAGCCTGCGGCTTTCCTACAACCCTTAACCCAATCTCTAGTTATGCCGACGGGGTTGTCATGCATTAATTCCAAATATCAATTAACTGTAAGAATAGCTTTGTTTTACTTTGTGCAAACTTCAAAATATTTATTTTAGTGTGAAAGTATAGGCTACCTAAAGTGGCAAATTCTAATATATTTATTTTATTGTCCTTGATTACGATGTTTCAGGCAAAAAAGCTACAAAGTTACGGAAAGTAATAATTTATTGAAAACGATACATTTGGAATCAGCATTAATTTAAGGCCACTAAAGTTTGCTAGTTATTGTCACAGATGGCTGGGTGGGTAACCTAGGAAATACACATGCACAGTATTGCAGGGTGAAGCACGGTTGAGCATATTTATTTCAAACAAATACTTTAAAAAGAAACAAAACAATTTCACAAAACAAAACGGCACAATGGCCAAAATAAACATATACCGTGCATCAAAAGAAACGTTTCACTGTTATAACACATTTATTAAAAAAAGTATATAAATGATGGACATTGACAAAATGTTTTTGCTTTCTTTTTAATCACTCGACCATTCATCCTTGACCATGACATGCTTGAGTGACTATGACTGAAGCATATGCAGTTAATCACCTAATTAGTGAGAAAGTTGATTGGACACTGGATATGGAGTAATTTCAGCTGTTGAATTGCAAGCTTGAATAAAAGCAATAAAGAAAATCACAGAAAAAAAACCAATATGCCACATCTGTCAAGACAGCAGCGCCTTTGTGCAATCGGCATGTTGGAGGCTGGACTAGGACAGCGTACTGTGGCTCGCCGTCTTGGGTGCTCACAGCCAGCAATTTCAAACCTGGAGAGAAGGTATAACCAGACACACTCTGTCAATGACAGGCCATGAACTGGGAGACCAAGAGTCACAACACCTGCCCAAGATCAACAGATCATTTTGCAGCACCTTTGTGATGTCAATTGTTAATCAGTACAATAAAAAGCCACTGTATCTGCTCGAAAACATTTTTCAATCACATCTAGTGAATGTTATCCAAATATAAGTGATAAGTTTGTTTTGATGCTCAAATATAAGTGATACATTTCTTTTGATGCTCAGTATAAATAAACAAGTGGTCTCTTAGAAATGTCTCTCTTTCCCCCTTCCAAGCGCACAGCTGCCGTTTATATTGATGTGGCTGTCCTCAAATTGGCAATTAGTAATAATAATAATAATAATAATAATAATAATAATAATAATAATATATTTCTGGAAACACTGAGGTTTAAATACTGGTAAGTAAGAAATACAGCCTGCTATTAAAATGCTACTAGTACTGTATTGGTATTTAAGAAAGCTGTATTTAAAAAAATAAATAAAATACTTTGAAAGTTTCAGTTTCCAATCACTTAAAATATGTAGCTGTTACTTGAACGTCAAACTGCAGCAGGGCACAGACGATAATGTAAACAACACTGAGCTATGGCGATTTCCAAACTTTAAACGTTTTCTTGCTGTTTAGGTAAGTGCTTTGATCAGTTCAACAATCTCAAGAAATGTGTGGTAGGTTGCAAATGTGATGAAGAGTTCAGGAATTTGCCAGCACATCCAGGCACACATCTTGCAAAGAATTTCAGAGCTACTTTATGAGCAACCACTCTGCTAAGAAAGACACACTCTCAGATAATTATGCATGGGCACAAAAAGAAGAAGCACAGTAGGAAAGGGCTGTTTGGTGCACAGATTTGACAGTTATCTTGCAAAGACTTTTATGATTGCTAAGCAATAGAGTACTGACTGTAAAAAGTTACATGTATGTTTGATGCAGGCCATTATACTTTTTTTTGTTTTATCATTTTCAGCTGTTCAAAGTAGAAAAACTTTAGTTTAGTTTAAATTGAGCTTTTCCGTTCATTCTGCACAATGAAAGATTAATCTTAAATAAAAATTGGTCCTGCCCGTCAGCAACCCCCCTGGGTAGTGTCCTCTTTTTGAGGATCTGAAATATGGTAACCCTATTGTTACGTGAGCAAAGAGATATTGTCTGTAACTCTTAAAATAGAAGTTCTGAGCTATAAAGGTCTTGGGTTAAATAAAATGGGTCGTAATTGTAGTGCTGCACGAACGATACATTTTAAAGCTAGTTTGATTGTTCTGCTTCGTACGGTGACACTTAGGTTCACATGTTATCTAATCGATAATATACAGGAATTTAGAATGTGTTAAAACAAAACTCAAGGTACTTGAATTAATTATATAAATCGACTTGAAAACTATAATAAGATGAAACAGAACTAAACATATTCGTTTTGAGAGTGCAATATGTTTTATTGGTAGTCATTTTTTATTTTATTTTACCAGTCCTAAGTTTGTGATTTTTAAATAAATGTTGTATGTAAATGGTAAGATGATCATGGTACCAGTCTGGTTGTGCAGTGTTTAATTTACTGCAGCAGTGATACTTTTCTGATTCCGTGAAACAATGACAATCCTAATCCTTCTTTTAATAAAGTTCACCACAAGTTGTATATGCAGGGGTTAATTTGTGAACTAAAAGGTACCGATTCTTATAATTAAGGACACTGACCCTGATTTACAGTAGCTTCCATATATGTGCTTCAAGTTCTCATGTGCTTGTGGGTTTCATGCCTCATTGCTGGTGTCGGTAGCTGCCTGCCAGCCTTGGCCTAGTTCTGTTTTAATATAATCTTCAGGTTTGAACAATACCAGCGGTGGGCTGACTAATCTGATGAACAGGAGCAACAAACACTAGTTTTTTGGTGTTTCGCCGTTTGGGATGTGAAAAACAAACCCAGTAATTTTCTTACCCATTGATGTCACATCCTAAAATATATTGTAGCACTTATCATTCAATTCATGGAATAGGAAACCTTTTTTTTGTAAATGTTATGGACAGAGTTCTTTTTTGCAACATAAAATAACTTTTTTTTCATGCGGTTCATTGCAAAATGTGTATAATTCTCACCTGTGAGACAAAAAGGTATAGGATCTAGGATCCGCTGCGATCGGCACACATGAACCCCTGGGGATATGTACTATATATACTTTTAAAGGGGAACTGTACTCAAAAAAACAAGGCTCTCTAAATGCTCTGAATACATAACAAATGTGTCTCGCTGCGACGATTTTGTTAAAAAGTCGAGCGTTTGGCCAGTATTTCATTTTTTTTGTCAGTTTTCTAGGTCAGCTGGAAATGCAGGCCGTCGCCATATTGGAACCTTTCTGTTGCCTCTGTTACGTCATGTCGTTGACAGCCACCCACACCAGTGAACGCCGGCAGGGTGAATTATGTCGGAAATGGAAAGCGTTCAGGTGCAAAAATAACAAAAGGAAAAACAGTAACAAAAAGTATTTAAACCAACAAAGGGCGGCCATAACAAAACAATGGCTACATAATATAGGAATGGGACATACGCTCAATAGAATACTATGTGTGACCTTAGAGTTAACATGTTTTAATTTGCATTACAATTGCCCTTTAATATACTGCATGCTATTTTTTTATTGTTTTAAAAAAAATTACATTTGTAATTGTTCAACAGGATACATAACTTTAGTCTCTATTTCTTTTCACATTTACTCAAATATACAACATTCGTCATCGCTGTAAAATTAAAATGGATTCAGTCTGTCGCTAATTTTTCTTTGTGGAAATTAAAAACTAAAATATTAGTTTTTAATTGCTGTTTTTGTTATACTGTAAATTTTCAAGTTTGAGTGCTATTTTATTTAGGTTAGCGGAAGAGAAATGTAATTTATTGAGTGCTATTTTATTTTAGCTTAAGAAAAAGTAACATATACTGTAGCTGTTCATTTTCTGATACTGTTGGAAATAAATATGTAGAATAAAAAGAAAAATCCACTTGCTAAACTATATGATACACTTGCAGTACTGCCATGAAACGAAAGCACAATCAGCAAATGTCACAAGTTGCAGTCTTTGCTTTTTCCTTCTTTCTGAGTTATTGTGACATATTGTGGAGCCTTAACTACCCATTGATCAAACAATTACCTTATTAATGCTCCAGCCACATTCTTCCGTGTTTATTATGGAGAAGTAACCCCATCCTTGTCAAATAATAACAATAATGTCGGACGACTTTCGTCCATCCGCACACATATAAAATTACAATAATAATAACAATAATAATGATGATAATAATACAACACAAATACATAAACAGGGGCGGGCACCTTGCCACACACCTATATATATTCATTAGTCCTTTTACAAAACCCTTGCCATTTCAACTGAAAGAAAGATTATCTAACAAAAAGCTGCCCTGTATTTACTATTCATGACCTATACAGCATCACGCCATTTCCTTTAATTGTAGTTTCTGAAACCACATTCAGTTTCCTGTTGCCACTTTTCAGCACCCAACTGACTACTGAACTCATTGTTAACATTCTGATCTTTCTCCAATAAAAAAATGCAGATAAAGTGGTTTTTGAGGTTTTAGAATGTTATTGATATCCAGTGAAAGGGAGTTTATATAGCCTCCAGTCTTCCTTTTTGTTGTATAGAACTGCAGACAAGGTTGCTCAATCACATCTCCTTACTCCACATGTTTCCTGACCCAGGCCAGTTCTGCTGGGATCATTTCCACCTGCACTGGGCTCTGTTAACATTAGGGTATCCTGTTGTCTGTCATCCATGGAAGTTCATTGTGACTACAAAGGTTGGGCAGTCACAGTTGCAGAAGTGGAAAACAGTAGCATCTCTAACTATAACTTTAAAAAGCAATTCTTACCCCTTTAGCAGCTTCAGTACCATTATCATTGTTCATATTATCTTTTCAATTTGTAATTCAGTGGTGCTAAACAATGAAGTAATTGCGAGTTTTTACACTGCAGGGTTTTCCAATTATTAATTTACATATAAGTAAAGTTAAATATTAGAAGCCAAAATTAGGGAACACTACAATTACTATCACCAATATTTGTTTTGAGCCAGAGCCAGTAATTGTAAGATAGGCTGCATTGAAAGTGCCATGAATACTGAAGGGGCATGTCTCTTGCTGTTGTTGCTGTAATTTATAACTTGAGTGCTATAGATATATATATATATATATATATATATATATATATATATATATATATATATATATATATATATATATATATATATATATATATATATATGCTATACAAATAGAAACATTTGAAGTTAAACTCCATTATAAATGGCTGTGGCGGAGTGTCCCGCCCCTATTTATTATTATTTGTGTTTTGTTTGCGGCGCAGTTAAAAGCGCTGCGTCTTTTGTTATTTATAATTTGAAAACCCTGTGAGGATGCATGACTGATCAGCTACTGATTATTTAACTAGCTGACAGTCACGTATCCTTACTAAACTCTTGCAGACTGTGGCCGACGGGTAATAAGATAATTAACAGCTAGTTAACCCCTCGGCCAGAGTATAAGAACCTGCAGCTGTCCGTACTGGGTTGTTGAGTGTTGGAGTGTAGAGAGTACGGGAGAGCGGAGAGAGAGCGCGTAGAATACAACAAAACAATTGCTAAAACGTGCTGGTTTAGCCAGCACGCCACTTACTTGTTTGTCTGTTTATTCGTTTGGCCCTCGTGCCCTTTTGTTTCTGTTTTGTGTTTTGTTTAAATCTTTTGTTTAATTATTAATAAATCCAGCTGAGTGCCGTTGCACTCAGCTTCACCCGCCCATCCATTGTTTTGGTTTCTGTACTTCCTGGTCCGTGACATCACCACTGCGAGCCAGCCTGCCACAATGGCCTACTTTCAAATAAAAGTATGTACAGTTTCATTCCTGTTGAAATTCTGAATCGCTTCCAAAGTTTGTTTTTGTTTTGTTTTTTAATCTTCCGCACTCATTTTCATCAGGTTTGCGTAGGGCGCTGCTCCTAGATTGCACAGAATAGGTTATGGGAAAAAAATTGAAAGGATCATTTGAATGGTAATAAGTTTTTTTTCAGCATACAGTAGACACAGGTTAATTGTTGTTTTACTGTTTTTTTTCTAAATGAGAGGTCTTGTCATAAATATATTGCTTCAAATACAGCATATGATGTTACACACACAGCACAGCCTCTTTCTGGTCATGTGGGGTATATTTTTTGATCTCATTTGAAATGTATAATTTTGTTAGATATCGTAGCAAATAGAGGCAAGTTTAAAAGAAAGATGAGCAAGGGAACTGTGATGGCTCATTTAAAACTGAGGCCAAGCAAACAGGCACATGAAAAAAGAGGTATATTTCAACAATGTAAGGATGCAATTGTGACCTACTACTTAAGGGAGTATAGCTGTTTTTAGAGGGTTTGTAAACATTAACACATCTTTCTTTGAAGCAGTCAAGAAATTAAAGGTTTGCAAACACGTCAGTATTTTATGCGCAGTAAACAACAAAAATAAACTGAAGTAAAAATGTGACAGAATATGTTGTTTTAAAAAAAGACATCTTAACCAAGATCTGCTTGCATTTCTTTTTATCAGTGCAAAAAAATAAATACATATATAAATAATACCCAACCATTCATAGCAGGTCAAAAGCCTGTACTACTAAGGAGGCCTGCAGTTCTGCTGATAAGATTATCAAGCTGTGTGAGATAATAAAAACAGCCCTCCCTATTTAGTTTTACCATGGCAGTTACTAAGAAAAATACAGCACAGGAAAAGCAAGCCTTCATGGGGTTCCTGTCAGAGGAAAAAAAAAAGAAGAAAGAAAAAAGCAGGAGTGGCATCAGCAACTTTTTCAGCTGATTAAGAAAGTCAACATCTGTGAGGTGGCCTAATAGGTTTTAATGTCTATTATCCTGCACTGTGGAGTGCACTTTGGCATCCCAGTCTGTCAGAATGCCAGCCGGTGTGTAAACTCAGGTTCATTGGGATTGTTAGCAAAAGCTTGGGGGTCTTCTAAACGTTTACTAAAACAGTGTAAGTACAGTGATATTATTCCAAACATAATTCAGATTTACCCAAGGATTACATGTTGAATGGCGGTAACAAAACAAACAATGTTTACAGTCACTAGATTGTTGATGTCATCATACCACCACCGTACTATACTTTTCTAGATTTTCGAGATGCGGGGGGAGGGGGGTGGGGTGGGGTGGGGTCAGAGCCTGTCTCGATTAACATCATTCCATGGGTCAAAATTTGTCAAATTCCGGGGACAAACTGAAGAATCATCATCTTACTGAGACAAAAATATACTATCTTTGATAATCTTGTTGAAAATCTTGTGTTAGAAAATGATTATCACACAACATCACAACAAATAATACAAGGGCCGATGAAACTTGCTTACAAAAAAAAAAGAAAAAAGGAAAAGGTCCCAACCAGGGAAAGGCCCCTGAGTAATATCAAAACATTTAAATCTGTATATACATTTACAGTACTTTGTTGTCTGCCTTTCATTGTTGGATTACTGCACCTGCTCTACACCTACTGCGGTGGGACCACAGTAAGGGCAATTCACTCAATTATTGTTTTGAGAGTCAGCTTTTATTATTATCAGCTTTTTTGTTTAGATACAGGGTAGTGCTGTATACACTTACATTAGTGTAGGGTAATTTACACAGTAGCAATATGCATAGGTTTACTAAAAAAAAAAAAAAAAAAGCACAAGTAGTGTCCATTTGCTCAAGCAATATATAAAAAAACAGAAAAGTAAAAAAGTATTCATTCTTGTGACAGAGTAGCCGTCTGCCATGTGGGTGCGTGCATTCACTGCTGAGTGACAGGCAGGAGAGCGAGACGGAGGTTGAAGTTCATACACCCCGCAGGCGAACAGGATTTATTAACATATCTACACACTGAACAGCTCACGTGACATTATTATTAGTAGTATTATTATTATTAGTATTATTATTATTATTATTATTATTATTATTATTTATTTCTTAGCAGACGCCCTTACCCAGGGCAACTTACAGTTGAAAACAAAAAATACACTTCAAGAATCACAGTACAAGTATTAATACACTACCAGCAATGGCAGCGCACAGAGCACATACAACACATTGTACAAAAAACTTTGGCAGGACCTGCAATCTCTGAACTAATCTTCTTTCTTCAATGATAAACGTTGCTGAAGAGATCATGGTGGATAAACAGTTAGAACATGACGGATTACTGTACTTACATTACTGTGTTGAAGCAAAAAAGTCTTGAATGCGTGTTGGTTCGCTTTTTAACTGCCATTTCTATCAAAGGCCGGACAAGCAAAAGTTGAGTCGGATAGTCTTCGGGTTGCTGTTCCAGCCAGTCCAAATCTCTCTGAAAGCACTCCATAGCTTCACTGTGGGAAACAACTGGCTCTGTTTCCTCATCTTCCTCGTCACTTTCTGTTTGTTGCTGTTATTTCCATTTACTGCATCCACAATCTAAAAGATGATAGGCAGGATCTGCTTCATTGCACTGCACCCACTCTTATTTTTTTTCAATTGTAAGCACAACTCGCTTTCCTGTAGCCATTTTGTATTATCACTGTAGACATGGGTGATGTTGCTGAAGAGCTTGATCATGGCGGATAAACAGTAAGGGCGAATATGTGACGGGCGGATACATGACGGATTACTGTATTTAGAAATAAAAATCACATATACTTTAAATAGTCAAAATATACACCCCATCAATGTCGCTGATAAAACCCCTGAAATCTTAGCATCAAGCCAAACTTTCCTTGTAGCTCTATCACTAAAGCCTGGCTCTCATGTTGTTAAATTGGCTACAATACCTGGAGAAACTGAAGATAAATGTGGGCTTTGCATTTCATTAAATACTGTATACTGTAAATGCTGTTTCACTGCACTATAATGATATAACCACGTGTTGACTTTTTCTCTTTTTTTCCCCACGAACCACATGTTTTCTGCAGTCCCTATAAGTTCACCTTGGGTAGGGAGTCATTGCATTTACTGTACAAAAGGGTTAGGGAGGTTAATTGGGGGATAGTTTACCCCTACTTCTCAGATGGCCAATGACACTAGGTGAGGATTAGCCAGGCTGAGCTACACCTCTAGAGCTCAGTAGTTTGACAACATTTGATTCTGCAGGTCAAAAGACCATAATGGCTTCAGTGGGAGGTTACATGTTCATCTTTAGTCCTCCTGTTTGTTAAGTGGGTTAGGGTTGATTAATAAATAAATAAAATATTTACCCACCTAGATTGTAGGGTAAAACTATCTGAAATGTTCATCTATTTGACTTGGCACCTTATGGCAAATCACAGATAAGTATGGTTAGGTTAAGCAATGGGAAAATCATGATTAACCACAGTTTATTACAGAAAATAAACAGTATAGTGAACTGTAAAAAATGACAAGGGTTAAGAAATGTTTTCCATGTTCAGGCATTCCTTATGTCTTTCCATTCCATAATGAAAATTTGCATTTCATTTGAGTTAATTTGAAAAGACAGGGTTCGATTTCACATAACCCAGGTCTGTGACTCTGAAGTTTCAGCTTTTTTTGGGACTTAGATGAAATGCCACCCTCGTAGGTGTGTGTAGTGTGTTTCAGTGGAATTCTATACTGGTGCAAGATGGACATTCAAGCCAAAAGAAACATTTTTATGGTATTTAATCTAGTTTGACTTGGCAGCGCCTTCCTAAACTCAAATAAATGAGGGGCATTGTGCCTGGTAAGGGAATATTGCTCTCATGCAATATTTATTTGGCACATGCAGATTGTGAATCAAAATACTAATCAGTTTCTGACTGCCAAAAAAAATCAACTGCCAAAAAAAATCCCTCCATCCATTAAGCCTTTTGGACACTGTCACCCTGTGAACTACAACTACCTACAGCAGGATATTAAAGAAGTCTCAAAATAAAACTTTGTTTTTTAATATGCTGCTTTTGTTATATGAAAATATCATTCATATCTCATATGATATTCTTACCATGAGTTATTACATTTCTGAAACACCTGTACAATTGTATTTAAAATGGTATGGGTGTCAGGATACGAGTGGTGTGTGAAGGAAGTGAATGTACAAACCGGAGGGTTATATTTACAATTATTATTTTAATTCCAATCTGGCTCCTCTACTAGCAATGGTACGGGTTTACAAACAATGGGTGTTTTAATCTCAAAATAAAAAGAGTAACCAAACTAAAGTCACTGTTCAATTTTACATCCAGTGCACAGGAAAGCTGTGGGGGTGGTGGCTGTGCTGTGCAGAGGTAGGGGTGCTCGTGGATGGTTGTGCTGGCTTCATGGCAACAGCTCCCAGGTCCTACTAGTGCTCTAAAACACAAACAAAAACAACAGCACTCCGCCGCATTTGTTTCAGCGTTAGGGGCTGTACTCACGTAGCTGCGCCCCCTTTGTACGCCATATGCTTTATCTGAAGCAATATATTTATGACAAGACCGCTCATTTAGAAAAAGCAGTAAAACAACAAACTCCTCCCTGTGATCAGTCTGGTGCCACATTATATCCAATCGCTGCGTACCCCACAGCTGATCACAATTGATTTGTTTACGCCCTTCCGTCAAGACGGCTTCCTGTTCCGTCCTACCATTGAGTTGGCCCATCCCTGTGAAAGCGTACCACCAACCTTACTTAGCGCCTTTCCTGGTCAGGAGGTAGAATTGCAGCTCAATGGGTACCTAAACCCTTAAAGTGCACTTTTCACTGATTCCCTAACCTTTTAAACAATATAGTCTTGCAATTAAACAAGACAATTACATGCCTTCGACATTAAATTAAACTTAAGTTTCACATTGAGCACCAAATTAACATTGGATAACAAAACAAATGCTAGTGGGTTGAGCTGAAGCCCTTATGCAAGGCAGAGGTGTACAGCAGTCAGGAAACAGGAAGCAGGCACAGACTTCCCCTGGCAGGATACAAGCATGTCTAAGGCATTTGGAATCATTCATTCCTGAAGTTCGATTGCGTTGATCTCTTTGGTGACCCAAACTATTGTTGCTAAGGATGAGCCACAAACTCCTACATAAAAGCTTTGCATGGGGAGTTTTACATGATATTTCCTTGACAATTCTACATATTTGCACGCAAGAGCATCAAATTTGGTACTATAAAAGGAAGTTGCTTGATATTTAAAGCAAGAATTGCCTGGCTCCCAGTTTCAGCTGACAGTTTTCATCTTGTGCCACACTGCTGTTTATTTTTAAACCTGTCACATTATGTAGTCTTAACCAATAACTAACATTAGCATAGTCAAAGCGTGTGTGTAACTATTATATGTTCAATGGGCAATAGAATTGTATTCAAACAGAGGGTTTATTGTAGTCCCTACCTCCCTCCCACTTTTGAAACTCATCACTGACATTTATATGCAGTCTCATAGTTTAGACTACCTACTCTGTGGTGTATTTGGGTGGCTATGTGCTTTATATTTATGTATACACCCCCTTCCCTGGGACACCTAGAGTAATGTAACTACCTTGCAAATATTTTCATTTTACCCTTGCTCATAGCACAGGTCATTCAGATGTTATTTTATAAATGCGCTCAGTCTAAGTCCCAAAGATTCACTCAACAAGGGATTCACAGTCTCACAGGAACAGGATGGAGACAAGTAAGCGTTGTCTTTGTTATGTATGTATGTATGTATTCCTTTAATAATAAATACATATGCATTAAAATCCACAGAATACTCACAGAGAAGAATACACTGAATAAATATAAAAAATATATATATATATATATATATATATATATATATATATATATATATATATATATATATATATATATACAAGGAAAAAAAAATAAAATATTAACTGAATACATTAAAATATATATGTATTTAAACTGAATAAATATTAAAATAAAAAAATAAAAGGATACTTTTTTTAAAATTTTAGACCAGCCTTAAAAATGCCCTTTTAAAAATGATGTGTTTTGTTGTTTTTCAGTGCATACACTCAGGGTATATTTGACCATTTAAACACAGACTCCACTGTTCTTCTGTAATAATGTAAGGGAAAAGCCAGGTGTGGCAAAGTGGTAATTAGTGCACAGGTGTAGAGCAGGTGCAGTGCAGGTGCAGTAATCCAACAATGAAAGACAACAAAGTATGGGTGAAATGGTTATATTGTAAATCCAAATGGTTTGATGACCAAACAGTAAACACAAGGAGGGCTGGCAATACACAGCAATGTGTATTGCGCAGTGGATAATTATGGGTTGAATTCCTGTAAATAATAACAATAATCCAGTACATACACACAAAACACAAACACGGTCACAAATCCAAAGTGAGTGCTGTGGTGCTTGTGGTGAAGTTATCCGTGATACAATGTGCAGTTTGTCCGGTTTTAGTGCTGGCCTTAAGCGACAGCTCCGGATCGTGTTAGCCGTCTAATCTAATAACAAGCAAACAGTTATATTAAAGACGAGACAGACAAAACAAACAAAACACTCACAGAACTTTTCTCCATACAGGTCCTTTCGGTTTAGCGTAACCATCACAAGGAACAGATCACCTCACTACATCCCCTTTATATACCGTCAACCATGACCCCTTGGTTAACGAGCACAACTGCTCCTCCAATCCACGGATGCCATGGCGTTAACCTTACGGGTCAATGATTTAGTGTACTGTAGCTCCGCCCCCTTTCTTGATGACCGACTTCCTCCGAACCCTGGGAATGAATTATCAGGCCATCCAGTCCAGGGTACTCTGTTCCCGTTACACAGCGCCCTTGCAGTTCGGGAGGGAGATCTAACACCAAGAATCATTCTTTCTCTGTCACACCAGGAAAACAGCTTTGTTCCGTCATTTCCTGATAAAGAAAATGTCACTTCTCTCCTTGGGAGGCTTCCTCCTCACTTTACAGCAGTAATATTCCATCTCTGTACAGCACCCCTTGCAATTACTCTGTCGCCAGAGATTGAGAGTTTTTTGACAGTAAAACAGCAAAAAGTTGGAAAGAATCAAATGAACACGTTCTCAAACTTTTACTAATTAAATAACAACATCCGGATATACAAACCTAGAT